>CM077643.1:164647604-165247604 GCA_039707465.1 Rhabdophis nuchalis
ACAGCTTATGCAAACAGCATTGAAAGTCACATCAGATGTTGGCAACAATCTGTTATTAGATAAAATATGAAGAGCTGAACTGGGCAATTGGTGTTCAGCTTTTCTACCTATTGCTTGCCCTGCAGTTAAATGTCAGCAAAATGACAGTTTTCTACTGAAGACTTATCTTGCTCTGTTGAGTGCTTAAGGTATTAACAGATATCGGAAGACAAAAATTAAAAAAGAAAACTTTAAAAACAAATAAAGAAAAATGCTTTAGTTCTCTTCTATCTTGTGTATTCACTCTGCTTGGAAAAAAATACAGTATATAATCTGAGTCTATTTAAAGTTATTCTGAGCAAAGTACTTTTGCCACTGAAATGCAGAACAGTTTAATGTAATAGGGTCTTTTTGTGAAACATACAGGAAATATTCAAAGAGCTAGAGGGAAACGGGAGAACAAAGTGATATTGTTTAACTAAATCTTAATATCCAGAGTTAATTTCTCTGTGTTGTATTAGCCAAGAAAATCTGTCATAAGTGGATTGCTGGTGCTTTTTTAAAAACCAGACCAGAGCTAGAAATGACCCAAATATAGAAAATGGATCTTTCTTTATTTTCCTTGAATACCTATTCCATGGAGACAAGGCCCATCTATAGTGTAAGAAGTCAAAAGGAGAAAAATAATGATTCCAGACCCCACACATTCTTTCCCCCCCTCCTTTTCTGTTTCTTCTGCTATAATATTTTTTCTTCTTTCAAATAATTTCATGTTGAGCCACGCCTGCTCAAATAGTTACTCTGACCCTGAAAATGATCATTGATGCTTTATTTTTATGAACAGTTATGAGACTAGGAAGGGCAGGGCTGGCTGTGGAGAGGATCTTCCATAATCAGCTCTTTTCTGGGCCTGATTCACCAGTGCAAAGAATCATTGAGGTTGCAGGAAATGAAAATTACATAATATTCTTTATTAAAAGCAATACAGGTAGTCCTTGACTTACAGCCATTTGTTTTAGTGACCATTTGAATTTAAAACTGTAAAAAGCGACATGATGGTTTTTCACACGTATGTTCATTGCAGCATTTCCACGGTTATATGATCAAAATTTGGGTGCTTGGCAACTGGTTCGTATTTATGATGGTTGAAATGTCCTGAGGTCATGTGATCACCTTTTGCAACCTTCTGACAAGCGAAGTCAATGGGGAAATCAGATTCATTTAACATCCATGTTACTAACTTAACAACTGCAGTGATTCACTTAAAGACTGGGGCAAGAAAGATCATAAAATGGGGCAAAACTCACGTAATAACTCTTGCTTAGCAATGTAAAGGTTGGGCTCAATTGTGGTCGTAAGTCAAGGACTATCTGTATAACTGAAGACTGTAGTAAGTGGGTAGGAGAAGCAAAAAAAAAGCTAGCAAATTTTTGTAATTAGTGAAGTTTTAGATTGTATTTGAATGTTATGTTAAATAGATAATTGATAGTGGTGATAAGATATATATAATTTGTAAACAATAGTGATTTGGGAAAAAGAAACTTTATTAATTATTTTTTTATTATTATTTATAACTCATTATAAAGGTATCTATTATTGGGTTTGAAGAGTGGAAGTTAGATATAAATAGCAAGCTTTTTGTTAACTAATAATTAACTATAACAAAAATAATGATAATAAATGGATATTGTTTGATGACATATATGCACCGTTTTTTGGTAAAAGAAACTTGGATACAAAATTCTAAACAGTGAGTGAAAAAAGACTAAACTGTATTAAACAACTACTATTTAGAATATAATTATAAAGATATAAAGTTATTGGAGGATTCTTGAATTAGCTAAGGAATGCCAGTACGTGGGTGTGCTTTTAGGTACAAATTATTTTAGGCCAAAGGCTGTTTAAATAATGGTAGTTAAATGAGAATTGTCTTATAGTGATGGTATACATAAAGATTTTTGATTTAAAATATTCAATTTAATATGAAATATAAGTAATGACTGTGTAACGCATGAAGATTATCTGTAACCAATTGACATGCTTTCTACAAGATGTAATGAAGGAGGATTTTGTGTGTGTGGGTGTGTTTGTGTTTGAAAATAAAAAAATTCTTTGGAAAAATAAAAGACTGAAGTAAGTGAGATACTTCAGAAATAAAAGTGAAGATCAGTGATGTGCAAAATTAACTATCCTTCGTAAAAAACCATTTTTATACGCTTAAAAATACCTCAGGGAATGGCACCGCAAAAAAACAGTCCCGCTCCAGGATCATTGTTCAAGATGCACTTAATGGAGGATCGGAATGCCCGGATACCTTGTTTGAAGAAAGAGAGTGTGAAGGCGTCTCACTTTGTCCCACCTACAGGTAAAGTAAGAAAATATCTCTGAACATATGATTTGGCAGAATGCCATTCCTCAGATTACCAGATTCTGCTTCACAGATTTAGAAAAAAAACCTCATCTCCGTTCTTCATTGAAGCAACCTCTTTACTTTCAGGCCTCTGTCTGAATGAAGTGGATTCCTTAAAGTGGTAGCATCTTTCTCTTAGGCTTGTGCAAAGCTTTAAAAAATCACAAGAGAGCCAAAGCTTTTCTTTCAAATCATTTTCAAAATATATGCCGCCCTATTGATTGTTCAGTTGGGACAATGCATTATTTTGATTGACTGTGATAATATATCTGGGTATAAAGCAAGATACTATGGTTTACAGCAGGGCTCTCAAAATCAATTTACCTGGGGGCCGCTGGAGGCAGAGGCTGGGTGAGGCTGGGCCGCATAAGGGATTCCACAGAGGTCCACTCCCCCTGCGGGCTGCACTAATATTATTTATTTATTTATTTTATTTATTTTATTAAATTTATACCCCGCCCTTCTCCTTGTTAGGACCCAGGGCGGCGCACTGTGTCCTACTTTCATATCACAGTGGGGGCCACAAGATACTTTCCTGCGGGCCGCAATTGGCCCGCAGGCCGCGAGAATGAGACCTCTGGTTTACAGTAATATACATAAGTATATAATAATATACTGTTATTTATAAATGTACTATTATACAAGATTCAGAGCTTCCGAGAAGAGATGATCTGATCTTGGACCAAATCCAAATTTCCCTTTCAGCCTGGATCCCTGGCTGAAATGAGATGCAGAAATTGTGGGAATCCGACATATCATTCTAACTTTAGAACTTTATTTGGAGCTCAAGGTTGAATTAAATGGTTTTTGGGTTTTTTTGTTAAATGGTTTTTAGTAGGGTTTTATTAAGATTCTAGAACAGGCCAACCATTTAATATATTTTTAAATGTATTTTATGTATTTTATATTTTATACCACTGACTTTTATTGCTGCCTGTACACCGCCCTGAGTCCTGGAAGGGAGAAGGGCGGTATACAAATTTAATAAATAAATAAATAAATAAATAAATTAAAATTGTGGGATCCTTGGTGCTCTCTGAGCTTAATTGTTTTCTTCCAGACATTTTATTATCCAACAAGGATAATAACTTCATCAGGGCAGTAACATTTCATTATTCAACGAGGTGACATCATCAGTGCTACTGTACTGATGATGTTACCTAGTTGGGTAATAAAATGTCTGGAAGGAAAAAAAAACCTAAGCTCAGAGAGCAGCAAAGAGCTCAGTGTAGTAACTTTTTATTTTGTAAGTGAATGGGTCAGTCTCTACATAATCCATTCTTTGGAGGATATGATCCTTATATTTACATTTGAGAAGGGGACAAAAGAGAGTATATGAGTCAAGGCTTTCCATAACTTCTTATAATATACACTTATTTAGATTGCAATATTTTATAAATTGCACTTTATATACTTATTCTGTTATCATTTACTTAAGTAGTTTCAGTAACAACATGAACATTCTTTTTGGAAACCAAAATGCTCAAAAGAAAAAAAAATGAAATAAGGCCCACTCACATACTATACAAGTCTTCAAGGTCGATGAGTATTATTGTATTTGAGTTCTGTTTTGTACATAAATGTTACTACTTGCATTGGTTTATTTTGATATTATATACCTAACTTTAAAATTTTAAAACAACATTAGTGTTGAAGATCCAACTAGGGGCATTGTTGATCTTTTGTCTAGAATGAATTAGTTTTGATATAAAAATTAATATAAAAATTAGTTTGTAACCTAACCCTAACCCTGTTATACGTGCTCCAACGTTCACGTCTTCTTTTTAAAGCCCTGAATCCAGATACTATCAGGCCCTCAAAGAAGCAGTCTTTGGCATTTTTAAAAATTATTTTATTTAAAGTGGATACGTTTATTCATCAATCCTATTCTAAATAATTAGGAAGAATTGCTGAAACAATTAGCAGATGGGCATATGTCCTGTTACTCTCAAGCATCATGTCACCAGCCATTGCCATAGTAAGACATGACATATCAGGTGACACAATAGGGCTACCAATATCACTAACTGAGTAAACTAAGTTGTTATTGGAATACCCCCTAATTAAATTCTCTGGAGAGGGGAAATCAGAACCAACAAAACAAACTAAATCTGATGTATCATAACTGTTCTTCTTTTGCCATTTCAGTTGGAAGGTCCACAAGTGGGGTCAGTGCTTATTGGTGCCTGATTCAGTAAGACAAGGTGTATTAGGAATCAATGAAGCATGTGGGGCCGGTTTGCAGTCAAGAGGTAAGAGTTCATAAATAAATGTTGTTACTCTTTATTAGCTATTTTCTCATGGTACCTAATTCTTTGTTAGATGTGAATAGTATTTTGCAAGATCATTTCAGACTAGCTAAAAGTGATCTGCCTCCTTCAGTCACCTATGAACAAAATAATGACAGCAACAAAGGATTACATTATGCACTTATTGTAATTAAAACACTCTGAATGTGGCTTATTATGATTAATAACTCATATATTGCTGATGATAAATCTTGGCCTCAATCATGATTACACAATTGATTTGGCAAGAGAGATGCGGGATATAGCTGAAGGATGCTGAGAACCTTTCAAAACAGACCAGACTAGGAAATCAAAGTCATGGATGTAATGATAATTTTATTATCATGTCACAGTAACAGAATCTTGCAAGTCTGAATGTGCTTTACCCATCCTTTCCTTTATATTCCTGAAAACCATTTTGGAGGAGGGTGTTGTGGTGTGCCGCTGGCCTGCGGAGCTGGCAGCAGAGTCGGGCAGTGAGGAAGTTGGGGAGGAACAGGGGCTGGGGGAGGCTCTGATGAGGGCTCTGCGTCGGAGGCAGAGAGGGAGCTAGGCAACAGCGAGGCAGAAGAACAGCTGGAGACTATTCCCAGTGCGTGCATGCGCAGTGCTGCCAGAAGACAAGAACAACTAAGGAAGCAGGGTCAACCTAGGAGGTGATTGGCCTCTCCCATAGGAAACAAAAGAGGAACAAATGGGGAGTGGGCTTTTGCAGGAAATAATTTGTTCATCAGTCTGGAAAGTTCTGTTTGTGAGAAACTCTGTTCTAAGTTTTGCTTTGCTCTGTGTTTGGACACTAAGTAACTGGTAGTGCTCCTAGCGGAATAAGGTGTGCAACTGTCTGATAAGCCTTGCTGACTGTGAATGAAAGGAATTCACAGTTGTGTAAATAAAAGAGGTTTTGTTGGGACTAAGACTTTGCTTTTGCTTTCAAAGGAAGCCTGGATCAGAACAGAGGGTTCCTGTCTGAATCCTTTTCTCATAGCACTTAACAATAGCACTTAGATTTATATACCACTTCACAGTGCGCTACAGCCCTCTCTAAGTGGTTTACAGAGTCAGCATATTGCCCCCAACATTCTGGGTCCTCATTTTACCCACCTCGGAAGGCTGGAAAGCTGAGTCAATTTTGAGCCTGGTGAGATTTGAACTGCCAAGTTGCAGGCCGCCAACACTCAGCAAAAGTAGCCTGCAATATTGCATTCTAACCACTGCGCCACCATGGCTCATAATCGTCACCACGGCTCATTATATTTTTGCCCCAAGCTAAGATTTCTTTTTATCTGATCAGTGTCTCAGTAGCGTTGTCATATTCCTCAAGTTTATTCCTTCTGTCCATTACAGATGCAAGAAAAATGCTAACACAATACCGTGTCAGATTGAAAATAACCCCGTTTTACAATGAAAGTTGCTGTCCTCCAGATTCTGCGGATTAAGTGTCAGGGCTTCAACCCATTGATTCCTAGTTATCAATGAGTCACCTTGAATAAATGACAACCCATTAACATAATAACAGAAAAATTGTCAGTTTGCTACTCTTATCATCACTGTAAAAGCTTGAACATGAAGTTTTACCTGTGCTAATTAGATCTACTTTTCACTTGTTCTGACCAATCTTCCTAATGTTTTATGTCTCTGAGGATCTTGCAAAAACCGAGGTGGTTCCAAGGTTTGCCAGCAGGAACGAGCTGCTTGGGAGCTATCCAATCAAATACCTGTATCATTCCTTAATAGCAGACTCTAACATGTACTCAACCAAGTTGCCCACTAGAGCAGGGGTCCCCAACCCCCGGGGCCGTGGACTGGTGCCGGTCCGTGGCTTGATAGGAACTGGGCCGCAGTGAGCAGCGCAACTCTTAGAAAGGGCTGGAGAGAGGGAGGAGGGGGCAGCCCCCTGGGCAGAGCGCGTGCCAGGGGCAGGAGAGCACCTGCGTGGCCATTTGCGCCGCTGGAGGCCTGAGAGGGCAAGTGACCCAACTCAACCCCCCGTGCACGCATGCGCCGCCTGTTCCCCCTCCGCCCCCACTCTTCCTCTACGCCGGCCGAACCATGGCCACCGGTCCGCGGAATTTTTTTGACATGAAACCGGTCCCTGGTGCCAAAAATGTTGGGGACCCCTGCACTAGAGCACTGGGAAAATATCCAGGTGCCCATTAAAATTTATCTAGTTCGATGGAATGCTTGTGGTTAATCCTTCTAACAGGCCCACCCACTTTGTGAAAGCTCCTGACCATGCAGCCAGTCTGATATCCTCTGTATCCTGCTCACATATCGGCTGCTCAGAAGCAAAGATTAAACGAAGCATATGCCCATTAAATGAGCTCCAAATTACTTGGCTAAGCCCAGATTTTTCTTCCACAGCAAAGAAAGATTTCATTAAAATAGCAAAACATACACAAACATTTCAAGTGCAAATTCTGCTCCCCTCCCCAGTTCCTGTATATAACTTGATGCAAGTACAAAAAGAACAGAGTTTATGTTGCAGCATTGCATTGCCTGTTTTGTTCTTTGTCCTCCCTGGAGATGCCATGAAAATGCCTATGGTCATGAACTCCTGCAACTTCCAAGATCCCATGATCTCATGACACACAGTTTGAAGTTCCTAAGCACCCAAAAGTGGGAGGATCTCAGTAGCAATATCCTGGCAGGATCTAAGATTGTAGCTCTTAAATTGTTTGATCTGATTACCTCTTTTCACCAGTCTCAAATAATGTCATTAGTTCCCAACCTCTCAAAACCAGACTATTGTTTTGGCACCGGAAGTCCAAAACAAATCCTCAGCTCCCAAACAAGTGAACACAAAATTGCTCCATTATCCTCAGGATATGCCACAATTGTCCCCAATTTAAGAACTCTTGGCCTAGTATGGGACAACTCGCCACAGCCAACTCGCCATGGCTACACTTGCTGAGGAATAACTTGTCACGGTCAACATGCCACAGGACAATTTAATAATTTCAATTTAATAATTTAAAATTAATATTTTAATTTTTGTCATTTACATTTCATTCTGTCCCTCCTTTCACATCCTTTCTTTAATGCTTCAATTCCACAATTTCTTTGATATTAGTGTATCTCCTATCCTGCAGTGAGTTGTCCTGCAGTGAGTTGGCCATGGCGAGTTGGCCATGGTGATTTGGCTGTGGCGAGTTGGCCATGGCAAATTGTCATAGATCCTTCCTGGCCTAGGACCTCAGGAAGAGCTCCTGCCAGGCAACAAAGCAGCCAATACATGCAAAGGATAATTATCATTCACACAAAATATTGTAAGGAAAGAGGCTCACAGTGGACATTATATATTATATTTATATTTATTCAATTTATACCCCGCCCTTCTCCAAACGGACCCAGGGCGGCGCACAGGAAAATTAAAATACATACAAAACATCATATAAAATTTAAAAAACTAATTCAATAGAACCTGTGCTAAAACCAGATTAAAATCCCCAAATTTAAAAACTATCTAAAAGTCAGTATAGGAGGCTACGCTAGGCCGGCTAGATGGAATAAATGTGTCTTAAGACACTTGCGGAAGAGGCGGAGGTCAGAGATGGTGCGAAGTTCAGGGGGTAAGTCGTTCCAAAGGGCTGGACCTGCCACAGAGAAGGCTCTCCCCCTGGGTGTCGCCAGTCGGCATTGTCCGGCCGACGGCACCCTGAGGAGGCCCTCTCTGTGGGAGCGTATTGGTCTGAGGGATGTATGGGGCAGGAGGCGGTCTCGCATATAACTAGGCCCCGAGCCATGGAGCGCTTTAAAGATGGTCGTCAGAACCTTGAAGCGCACCCGAAAGACCACAGGAAGCCAGTGCAGCTCGCGCAGGATAGGTGTTATGTGGGAGTGTCTAGGCGCTCCCGTAATCACCCGCGCGGCTGCATTCTGGACTAACTGCAGCTTTCGAGTGCACCTCAAGGGGAGCCCCATGTAGAGAGCATTACAGTAGTCGAGTCGAGAGGTCACGAGGGCCTGAGTGACTGTGCGAAGGGCAGCCCGGTCCAGTAAGGGCCGCAATTGGCGCATCAGGCGTACCTGATGGAAAGCCCCCCTGGCCACGGCCGCCACATGGTCCTCCATGGACAGCCGGGAATCCAGGAGGACACCCAAATTGCGCGCCCTCTCCACGGGGGCCGGTGTTTCACCCCCAATGGCCAGAGTTGGAATAATCTGGCTGAACCGGGGTGCCGGAAGCCACAGCCACTCAGTCTTGGACGGGTTGAGCCTGAGTTTGTTACTACCCATCCAGATCCGTACGGCCTCCAAACACCGGGACATGACCTCGACGGCATCGTTGGGGTGGTCTGGGGTGGATATGTACAACTGAGTATCATCAGCGTACAGATGATATCCCACCCCAAAACCACGGATGATCTCGCCCAGCGGCTTCATGTATGTGTTGAACAGTAGGGGCGAGAGGACCGACCCCTGAGGTACCCCACATACGAGGGGCCTCGAGGCCGACCTCTGCCCCCCTGCCAACACATATTGCGACCGACCAGAGAGGTAATCACATCACAGTAATCTGGTTGTCAACAGTTACAGTTTTGGGTTTTGTGATGAGCAGCGGCAAAAGTACAATCTAGGATCCCTCGAAAAGTATGTACTAACAAAGAGTGTAACTAAACAAATACTTCAGGATAATGCTGAAAACTAGGGAATAAAGTTATATCCAAAATTAGATTCCAGAAATATGAAGGTGATTGCATGTGTTGAAACATCATTCCCAGATTTATTTCCCTTCCTATTTACTATATGATTTGTCATTGGTGATTTATTTTCCCAATAGATATATAAGCTGTCTAGATACGTTATGAAAACTTTAAACCCTCTAATAAGAGTTAAAGGTTTCAGATTTGCTGTCTTCAAAATAAAATAAGCAGAATCCCAAAACACATACTCTTAAATTTTCCAATGTGATGTTGCAACATTTTTCCTTTGTGATTTGCGCTTATTTTGAAAAAGGAGTAGTTATGGATATTTATTGGAGAGAAAAATACATAAACAATTTATATTTGATAAATCAATGCTTTGTTTTTTAGTTTAGTGGCAATCACACACAGGGTAGATATATGGCATACAAAGAACTTCAGAATTGTTTTGGGTTCTCATGATAGAAGATTTGGAAAAAAATAATAATATCATAGGCATGGCATTTAAAAAAAAGTCTACATTTAGGGGAGTGGAATGCTAATTAAGCATTTAAGGCCTATTGTACATTAGGAAGATAAAATCTATAATTTCCTTCCTTCCTTCCTTCCTTCCTTTCCTGCCTTCCCCCCCCCTCCCTCCCAAGATGTTATGTGGGATAGACAGCAAGGTTGCAAATAATAACTAAGAATACATGCACATACATGTATGTGCTTTGTGGATCAAGTTATGTCCATAGGGTGGTGCAAGTCAGGGAGATCGCATAGTGGGATGACAAAAGTGTGTACAAAGTCCTGCACTGGTCAGGCCTATTTGAAATATCTTGATTCCAAAATTGTTGTCTTATGATGCACCATTTCCCCCAGTTAAAGGTCATGATGAGAGTTTTAGAACTACCTATATAGATACTTGGGTAAAATATATTACCCAATATACCACTCTGCGGGATTTGTATCCTACTTCAAAACTAAGGTCTTTGCCCAAGATCTCAAGAGATTGTACCTATTGTTCCTGCAACCATTTCCCCCCCTGTAATATTCCCCCTTTGTGATAGGTTGAGATGAGACATGAGAAAGTGACTGGTCTTAGTCACCAAATGATCTTTCTTGGCTTAGAATAGATCCTTGGATCTCCCTGATCACATCTGACACTGTATCCCAGAGATGGGGTTTGTGGGTTTTGGGGGGGGGGGGGGAACATCTCTAACTTAAAAGGGAGGCATTATTTTCTATGAAAGCCTAGGATGCAATAGTTAACTGAAAAGAATAATCATTTTCTAAGAAGGAATGAAAGAGAGGTCCTTCCCTGGTTTAATATCAACGTTTTAAACAGCAGATGAATGTGTGTGCATTCTATCTTATAGATCTTACGATAACACTTCCAACATTTGTGGTAGCACAGGCAAGCTAATCTAATGCATTGGGAGCTTTTGGGAGCTTAGATGTTGGTCTCCATCCAACAGAGTATTTCCACTGCCTGTTTGTTTGTTTGTTTGTTTGTTTGTCTGTTTGTTTGTATTGGAAGCTGGGCAGGCTGCCCTCCGCTTTCATTGCAAATGAAATTAAGCCACCCTGCTAATACAATTATTAGAAATAAATTAGTGTTACTCATCACAGTTGCTAACGTTGTGTTAAATATTATGCATATTCTTATTTGCACATTATAGGAGTTTTGAAAACATAAGGAGGCAGAAAACTATTTAGGCCCTAGAGTGTGATGTTTTGTTTTGCTTTCTGGCCTCTTCTTTTCACTTCAAATGCTTAGTTCTCCCTCTGCTTTAAATTAAATTAAAATTCCTTATAGAAGAAGTAAGTGGATTTCACTTAAGTGGAAGTATAGAATGTTCCTCCATGGGTTGAATATATTGTAACAAGACCCAAATAATATGTGTGCTACTTTCCACTACTGAAGGGAATTGTGCTTATTTAAACAGAACCCCTATACATTTAGGCTTTAAATTTTCTCCTTTGGACTTTGTGTAATTGCTATTATTTATTCATATAAATCATCACAAAATTGTTCTATGAAACTACAATGTGTAATTTAGGCATTCTGTTAAAGGCTGAAATTAACAAATGTATTATCAAATTCTAAAGAGTGCTGGTAATGTAATTTTACGTTTTGTTCATTAGGACCATTTTGTGATTATGGTACTCATTTCCCCAGTGTGTCATTACTATATACCAACTTTATAATTATTCTTTCATGTTTATTATGCATGTAGATAAATGTATTAATTGGAAGTGGATTGCTATAAAATGTTGTCCCCGATGTAAATCTAAGACTTGTTCACAGTCTATTCTTTAGTTCTGCAGCATTAAATAATGCTCAAGATGTAGACATGGGTAAATCTTATAAGGGGAACTAAAACTTGACAAGTCCTCAAAAATCATAGCATAATTCAAATCTCAGCTGGAGAATTGCAACCATGATGATTTGACTATAATGTTATGATGGATAAATCGCACAGTATATAAATGTTAATTGCTCTTCTTTAAAACAATGCTTTATAGACAAATACTGCGATATCTACCTATAATAGAAAGATGTTATGCATAAAAATGAAGCTACTTAATCCAGTCCATTAGGTGCTCTGTACGAGGCAATCTGTCAGTTCAGTCCTCTGATTACTTTGAAATATTCTTACTGACATCAGTGGGATTGTTGCATGAGAACAAAAAATCTGCCTGCCTGAAAGGTTAATTAATTAAAATGCCAGTTTCAGCATCATGTTGTTTTTTGTTTTTTTTTTGAAGAATGCTACCAGTGCTTCCCCTACTCCGATAGTATTATTAGGAAGTAAAATGATGGCTGCTTAAAATCCTATCCTTTGTTCAACTGCCCAAAGGAAAATAAAGTGTTAAAAGTCAACATAAGAAACAAGAAGGGCTTAGACAGAGGACATCTTTATCAGTTTGCCTTTGATAAATTGATATCATGTGATTGACCACACTCATATTGGCCAATTTTTGAACCTTCTCATTAAAGCCATACTGTGAAAGTGCCCATAATATGCTTTAAGAATTCCAGTTATGCCTTCTGCCTAACTATTGCCTCAGTGTTTTAAGTTTACATTATATCCTGGCAATTTGGGGACAATTATTTAAAAGTAGCATTGAGACCATTAAAATAGTGGCTGTATCTCTGAAGATATTATAGTTCTCCCTGTTATAGTTGGAATTCAGAAATATACATCATCATTCACCACCGGTTGTGAGTCCCTCTGCGTGAAGTGGGGCCTAGGGAGGCAGTTGGGCTTGCTGGGTGTATACCTGGCTCCCCGCTATGTAACAGCAGCCCAGCCCGAGCTCCTCGAGGTGATCGCTACGATGGCAGTTGAGACCCCCAGACTTGTAGTCGTGGGGGACTTTAATCTGCCATCGGTGGGCGAATCATCGGAGGTAGCTCGGGAGTTCATGGCTTCCATGACAAGTAATTCAGGGCCCCACTCACGAGGGTGGACATATGCCGGATCTAATCTTTGTCTCTGGCCAATGGAAGAGTGATCTGGGTACAGGGGATATAGTCATCACACCCTTGTCATGGTCAGACCACTCACTTCTCCAGCTTGACTTTCCAATCGCTGCACCCCACCGCGGGGAGGCGGAACCTGAGTCACCTATTTGGTTCCGCCACAGGCGCCTGATGGATCCTGATAGGTTCCAAACGGCGCTTGGGCCACTTCCTGTATCCCTGACCCGCGCCCCGATGGAGGACCTCGTGGCCGCATGGAATACTGCGGCCACGGGAGCCTTGGATCGGGTCGCGCCCTTGCGCCCTCTCTTGCGGCGGCAATCCACCCTGGCTCCTTGGTTCACCGAGGAGCTAAGGGTGATGAAATGCCACAAGAGATGCCTAGAGAGGAGATGGAGATCTTCTCGGTCTGAATCTGACCGAACACAGGTGAGAGCCCATTTACGGACTTACCTTGTGGCGCTGAGAGTGGCCAAATGTCATCATTGTGCCACTCTCATCGCATCCGCAGATAACCGCCCTGCCGCCCTGTTTAGGGTGACCCGCTCCCTCCTTCAACAGAGGGTGCGGGAAACCCCATTACAGGGTAGAGCAGAGGAATTTGGGATTTATCTGCAGGATAAAATCGCTCAGATTCAGAGCGAGTTAGTCTCCATTGATGGCCCAGTGGGATATCCCGAGGCAGGTCTTGAGACAGTTTGTGGGAAGAGTTGACTCTGTTACTTCCGAAGATATGGACAGGTTACGTGGGCGACTGCGAGCCACCACATGTTTATTGGACCCGTGTCCCTCCTGGCTTGTACTGGCATCCTGGGAGGTTACACGAGGCTGGCTCCAGGAGGTTGTCAACGCTTCTCTGAATGAGGGTTTCTTGCCTGCCTCCCTTAAAGAGGCCATGGTGAGGCCCCTCCTGAAGAAGCCCTCTCTGGACCCAGCATTATTGGTTAATTACCGTCCGGTCTCCAACCTTCACTTTCTGGCGAAGGTTGTAGAGAGTGTGGTGGCACAACAGTTTCCCCGTCACCTGGAGGAAGTTGATTATCTGGACCCGCGCCAGTCCGGCTTCCGGCCCGGGCACAGCATGGCATTGGTCGCGTTGGTAGATGATCTCTGGAGGGCCAGAGATGGGGGTTGTTCCTCCATCCTGGTCCTATTAGACCTCTCAGCGGCTTTTGATACCATCGACCATGGTATCCTATTGCATCGGCTTGAGGGGCTGGGGGTGAAGGGCACCGTACTGCGTTGGTTCTCCTCCTACCTCTCCGGTCGATCGCAATTTGTGTTGGCAGGAGAGCAGAGGTCGACCTCGAGACCCCTCACTTGTGGGGTGCCTCAGGGGTCGGTCCTCTCGCCTCTCCTGTTCAACACATACATGAAGCCGCTGGGTGAGATCATCTGTGGTTTTGGGGTAGAGTACCACCTCTACGCTGACGATACGCAGCTGTATATATCTACCCCAAACCACCCCAACGATGCCGTAGCGGTGATGTGTCAGTGCCTTGAAGCCATGCGGGCCTGGATGGGAAGTAACAGACTCAGACTCAACCCGTCCAAGACCGAGTGGCTGTGGTTTCTGGCATCCCGGTACAACCAGTTGACTCCATCACTGACCATAGGGGACGAACACCTTACCCCTGTGGAGGGGGCACGCAACTTGGGCGTCCTGCTGGATACCCGGCTGTCCATGGAAGATCAAGTGACAGCCGTGGCCAGGAGGGTGTTTTACCAGGTTCGCCTGGTACGCCAGTTGCGTCCCCTATTGGATCGGGATGCCCTTTGCACAGTCACTCATGCCCTCGTGACATCCCGACTGGACTACTGTAATTCTCTCTACATGGGGCTCCCCTTGAGGTGCACCCGAAGACTTCAGCTTGTCCAGAATGCAGCCGCGCGAGCAATAATGGGAACCTCTAGGTTTGCCCACATAACACCGCTCCTGCGCGAGCTGTATTGGCTGCCTGTTGTCTTTCGGGTGCGGTTTAAGGTGTTAGTTACCATCTTTAAAGTGCTGCATGGCTCGGGACCTAGCTATCTGCGGGATTGGATCCTGCCCCATACATCCCTGCGGCCGATTCGCTCCCACAGAGAGGGGCTTCTCCGGGTGCCGTCCACTGGGCTATGCCAGCGGGCGACGCCCAGGGGAAGAGCCTTCTCTGTGGCGGGCCCAGCCCTCTGGAACGACCTTCCCCCCAAAATTAGAACAACCACGGACCTCCGCTCCTTCCGTCAAAAATTGAAAACACACTTTTTCTGCTTGGCCGGCCTAGGTTAGTCTTCCATCTTTCGATAGGGTTTTAGGGGTTTTTAGTGTAATTTAATTTAGGGGATTTTAGCGCAGGGACAATTGTTTAATTCGTATTTTAACTATTTATCTTTCTATGTATTTTATATTGGTTTTTTATTCCCTGTGCACCGCTCCGAGTCCCTTTGGGGAGAAGAAGCGGTCTATAAATAAAATTTATTATTATTATTAATTTGGAATGAGGTAAAAAATCTAGAGGATAAGATTCTGTATCTGTAAGTTTCAAAAGAGACACTTTGAGCTCTGCTATTCATCACTCACTCTTGTTTACCTTGTAACCTTATTGCTTTTAAATGTGTATTTGCTGCATTTGGAATATTAAGATGTGATAAAAACATATAGGAAGAAATTTTTGTAAATAAAGACCAATATGTTAGTTGGGACTGGAAATGAACAGGGAACCAGCCAATTTTGGGGCTATCGTCAAGGGTATCTTGCTTCCAATTAATAATAATAATAATAATAAATTTTATTTATATCCCGCTCTCTCTCCCCGAAGGGACTCGAGGCGGGGCACAGGGAAATTAAAAACAAATTACAACAAACAAAGTACAAGATTAAAATCAAATTAAACTTACCCTGCGCTAAAACTTCTATAAAAAATAAAACTATCCCTAAAAAAACCCCTTAATATTTAAAATCTAAATTAAAATTACCCTAGGCCAGCCAAACGAAAGAAGTGAGTTTTTAATAGCTGTCGGAAGGAGTGAAGGTCCGTGGTTGTTCTGATTTCGGGGGGAAGGTCATTCCAGAGGGCTGGGCCCGCCACAGAGAAGGCTCTTCTCCTGGGCGTCGCCCGCTGGCATAGCCCAGTGGACGGCACCCGGAGAAGCCCCTCTCTGTGGGAGCGAATCGGCCGCAGGGATGTATGGGGCAGGATCCAATCCCGCAGATAGTTAGGTCCCGAGCCATGCAGCACTTTAAAGATGGTAACTAACACCTTAAACCGCACCCGAAAGACAACAGGCAGCCAATACAGCTCGCGCAGGAGCTCAAGGGGAGCCCCAATAGATAGTTTTCCATTGATGTTGTGGTATAAGTAGCACTTTTCATGAGTACCTTTACCTAGTTAAAGACTGATGTTCAAATGTTGCACTGTGGGGAAATTGCCTGTACTTCAGAGGTGGCATTCAGCAGGTTCTGACCAGTTCTGAAGAACTCGTAGTGGAAATTTTGAGTAGTTCAGAGAACCAGTAAATACCACCTCTGGCTGGCCCTGCCCCTATCTATTCTCTGCCTCCCAAGTCTCAGCTTATTGGGAAGAAATGGGGATTTTGCAGTAACCTTCCCCTGGAGTGGGGAGGGAATGGAGATTTTACAGTATCCTTCCCCGGCCATGCCGACCAAGCCACGGCCACAAAGCCACGGCCACAGAACCAGTAGAATTTTTTTTTGAATCCCACCACTGATGTACTTCTCTATTGAACATACTCAAGGCTCCTTCATGATTTTGTGTTCTATTTCTAGATTTTATACTCTTTCCCACATAATAGCTTTATGTTTTTAGTTAATGGAATTTAAGCTGTGTGTGTGTGTTCAAAAATAAATTGAAAGAGGAAGCTGATCAGATACAACCACAATCTTCCTGATACACACACATTTTGAGTGTAAGGTTCCTCCATGTTATGAAGGATGTTTGTTGGCCATGACTTCCCATTCACATTTGAAACTGTTTTGTTGTAAGCCAAATAGGGAATTCTTGGAAGCTTAACATTCAGGCAAACCAGCCATCAATAGATACATAGAGATAAGCCATATTTATATACTATCCAAATGGTAAGAGATGATAACAAATCTAAGAAGGAAATAAAAAGACCAGAACACGTCCTCTCCAGCAGGCAAAATCCAGGTAAACAAATTAACACAAGAGAAGCAGGAAACAATACTCTAATTGAGGATCTATCAAGGAGAAAACTACACCCTCACCAATGCTGGCAGGGCCAGCTACTATATATATATAAACAGGAAGCAAAGCCTACATCCACTGGCCCTGTTGATGTTACGTAGTTGGATAATGAAATATCTGCAAGCAAGGAATCATGCTCAAGAAGCATCAAGGGCTATCTGTTCAATCATTAATTATATGTTTATAAATTATGTTTATTCTATTCTAGTGCAATTGCCAAGAGAGTCTCCTTGGATGGAAAGAAATGGAGATTTTTCAACCAATCAGTACTGAGCTAATGGCTGATAATTGAGATCAAACAAAACTCATACATTTCTCAGCTGCTTGCAAATTGGATTTCCTCCTTTTCTTAAAAAAAATTGGTGTAAAGCAAGAGCATGCTGTGACCTGGCATGTTTTCCAGCAACTACATTTTGCCTGAGTTCAGGCATGGCTAATATGTTCTGTCAACAGATCTGAATTCTTAGAAATCTTCTAATTCTTGCAATTTTGGAGAACTAAATTATGTGTATCAAGAGCAATATTAAGCACAGGTCTGTAATAAAGCCCAAATAGTTCATTTTTTCTCCCACCGTAACCATCACAGCATCAGATATTGTCAAATCAGCCGTGCGAAGTGATTGAATTTTCTAAGTTTTCATAGAGTTTCAACAATGAACCTCTAGAGACAAAGAATTTTTCAGCAAAAATAACGATAGACCTTTTAGATTTCATCGCTTCCAAAAGAACTCCTGCCTCGTTCGACATCAAAGGAACTCCTGAGGTGATAAATAATTGATGAAACCAATATGTTAGAAATTAATAAGCTAAATTTAATGGTCATATATCAAACTATCATTGAGAAACTTATTATTTTTATGTGCATCCAGGGCAGGTGTTAGCCCTGGGGAAACATGTAAGAAATAATGGCACGCTATGCATTAGCTATACACTCAGGTTGCCAAACAGCTAAGACTCCCACTTTTAACAGTCTAGTGTAACAACTGCTTCATCTGCAATTCTTCTAAGAATAAATTCAGCCACAGTGTTTAAATTTCTGACATTCTATTTGGATTAATTAATTGGATTGTTTTTTTTTAAGAGCCAGAGGTGAGAAACAGGAGAAAGATATTTATCCTCCTTGAAAATCAAACACATGAAGTATTATTGTACCTTGATCAACTCTTTGTTTAATGTAATTAAGCTAGAATCTAACATAAAAAATGGTATGGCTTTTTGACGGCAGATAACGTTCTTCATAAAAATCAGGGATCTAAGTTGGCATGAAGCTGGAAAGGAACTTGTCCCTGAATTTGAGAGACAAATTCTCAGGACCTTTGCAAACCACAAGTACTTCAGCCAAAGCAAATTAAGGGAGCAGTCAAATTTTTATATAGGGTAGTGAAACAAATGATTGCCTGCATTCAGCATGTGTCAGAAAGCAGCCAATCAAACAGTAAAAGACATTACTGGGCAATAAGGGTTTTGTTTTGTTAGACCTTTAAAAGTGTTGCATTTCTTTCTCATACAGATTTGCTTCCTTTAATCAAGGGTTTCAGAGCACCTCCCTTGTATGGTTGTTGAAAGGGCTAGTTTTTGTACATTAAAGGAAATGGGGTTTGGCTCAAAGGAAAAACATGGTTTCCTAAACTTCAAAAAGATGTGTGGATGCCTGCTAAGGTGCTAATATCATCTTTATTAAAAAGGTAATAATAAAGCCTAAAATGTGCACGTTTCGTCAACGTGGAGAGTTTCCATAAAAGATATCCCTTGCTTCTTGAAAAATGAAAAGCAGACATTCCTAAGTAGCGGACCTTGTTTCATTCTGTACTCCCACTTCTTGGATGAAACTGCATCTTTCCAAAGGCTATTCTGGGCTTTCTCATTTGCTCTCTGTTTTTCCTCTAACTTCAGCATATCATTTCACTGCTGGTTTCACTGGCCTGCTTTCTTGTGTCAAAATGAATATGGGCTATGACTAAATCCACTATATTAGGCACTAGCTGAACACCCATGCTCCGCTCCGAAACGATGTGATTGGACTTGATAAATCGACACAGGTTGAAAATCAATGAGTAGTTATGATCGGCATCTCCTCTCCCCTTCTCTCCCTCAGGCTTCCCTCACAGAAACTTCCCCTATCCTATCCCCTTTCTCTCCCTTAGGCTTGTCTCACAGAAACCTCTCCTATTTTACCTTCTTCTCTGCCTCAGGCTCCTCTCCAAACTCCCAGCCAGCAGGCCGGATGAGTCACACACTGGCCACGCTCAAGTGGCAGTTTGAACAAAAATCTTTTCAAGTGGGGAGGGGGAGTAGAACTCCTTAGCATCAAAGCCCGTTAATAATAATATAACAAATACTAATGATCTGATGGTCATTTTGAAAAATCCTTTCTAAGCGAGCACCTAGAATCCAATAGGAACATGCGTGCCACATTTCAGGTTTCTAGGCTTTATGGTTCTGGAGATTTTGTGATGATGCGTGAGTGGCATTTTGCTTTATATATATATATATATAAAGCAAAAAAGGCTTCTCTATGCCTTCCTGGAAGCACCAAGCCGGAAGCACCAGCCTGAAGATGATGAATGAGATTTCATCGAAACGTCATGAAGATACTTCCAATTCTACGCGGGAGAAAACCCGAACAACCAAAGACCTACATATATATATATATATATATATATATATATATATATATATATATATATATATATGTGTGTGTGTGTGTGTGTGTGTGTGTGTGTGTGTGTGTGTGTGAGAGAAATTTCTTTAAGGGATGATTAATAATAATTAATTAAGAGACCAGGATGGATCCATTTCGGGCTCCTTAGCCCTCGTCAGCTGGCCATACTTCCCTACAGGGATTTGAACTGGTGCTCTCCAGCATTCGAAGCAGGCTTCTCTATGCCTTGAGCTAACCAGTATCCCTGATTACATCATCCTTTCTACAGGACTTTATTGATGAAGTGGATATTTTGTTACAACTTCCTGTTAGGCCTATTTAAGGGAGGAGACAAACTTGTCATCCTTCTCTGTCCTTCGACTCAACCTAGAGACCATCCAGACAGAGACCTATTAAATTGCTGCTGTCTTTTTAGATATGTGTTAAATTTCTTTAAGGGATGATTAATAATAATTAATTAAGAGACCAGGATGGATCCATTTCGGGCTCCTTAGCCCTCGTCAGCTGGCCATACTTCCCTACAGGGATTTGAACTGGTGCTCTCCAGCATTCGAAGCAGGCTTCTCTATGCCTTGAGCTAACCAGTATCCCTGATTACATCATCCTTTCTACAGGACTTTATTGATGAAGTGGATAT
Organism: Rhabdophis nuchalis; assembly: GCA_039707465.1. NCBI lineage: Eukaryota > Metazoa > Chordata > Lepidosauria > Squamata > Natricidae > Rhabdophis > Rhabdophis nuchalis. Next base: position 164,667,904 of record CM077643.1, read on the forward strand.
TTTGTTACAACTTCCTGTTAGGCCTATTTAAGGGAGGAGACAAACTTGTCATCCTTCTCTGTCCTTCGACTCAATCTAGAGACCATCCAGACAGAGACCTATTAAGATTGCTGCTGTCTTTTTAGATGTGTTAGATTTTTAAGGGATGATTTAATAATTAATTAAGAGACCAGGATGGATCCATTTCGGGCTCCTTAGCCCTCTTCAGCTGGCCATACTTCCCTACAGGGATTTGAACCGGTGCTCTCCAGCACTCGAGGCAAGCCTCTCTATGCCTTGAGCTAACCAGCTTCCCTGATTACACCATCCTTTTACAGGACTCTTATTGATGAGCGAATATTTTACAGCTCCTGTTTTTTTTAGGCCCATTTTAAGGGAGGAGACAAACGTGTCATCCTTCTCTGCCCTTCGACTCAACCTAGAGATCATCCAGACAGAGACCTATTAAGATTGCTGCTGTCTTTTTAGATGTGTTAGATTTTTAATGGATGATTTAATTATTATTATTATTATAATTATATATATATATATATACCGTATTTATTCGAATATAACGCGCAAAATTTTGTACCCAAAAAAGAACTCAAAGTTTGGGTGCGCGTTATAAACGAGGGTTCGGGTTTCTGCGCGGCGGCGGGGGGAGAAGCGGAGCCAGAAAGAGACGCGGGGGGGGAGAGAAGCGGAGCCAGAAAGAGACGCAGGGGAGAGAAACGGAGCCCAGAAAAAGACGCGGGGGAGAGAAACGGAGCCCAGAAAAAGACGCGGGGGAGAGAAACGGAGCCCAGAAAAAGACGCGGGGGAGAGAAACGGAGCCCAGAAAAAGACGCGGGGGAGAGAAACGGAGCCCAGAAAAAGACGCGGGGGAGAGAAACGGAGCCCAGAAAAAGACGCGGGGGAGAGAAACGGAGCCCAGAAAGAGACGCAGGGGGGGGGAGAAGCGGAGCCAGAAAGAGACGCAGGGGAGAGAAACGGAGCCCAGAAAAAGACGCGGGGGAGAGAAACGGAGCCCAGAAAAAGACGCGGGGGAGAGAAACGGAGCCCAGAAAAAGACGCGGGGGAGAGAAACGGAGCCCAGAAAGAGACGCAGGGGGGGGGAGAAGCGGAGCCAGAAAGAGATGCAGGGGAGAGAAACGGAGCCCAGAAAAAGACGCGGGGGAGAGAAACGGAGCCCAGAAAAAGACGCGGGGGAGAGAAACGGAGCCCAGAAAAAGACGCGGGGGAGAGAAACGGAGCCCAGAAAGAGACGCAGGGGGGGGGAGAAGCGGAGCCAAAAAGAGATGCAGGGGAGAGAAACGGAGCCCAGAAAAAGCCGCGGGGGAGAGAAACGGAGCCCAGAAAAAGCCGCGGGGGAGAGAAACGGAGCCCAGAAAGAGACGCAGGGGGGGGAGAAGCGGAGCCAGAAAGAGATGCAGGGGAGAGAAACGGAGCCCAGAAAGAGACGCGGGGGGGGGGAGAAACGGAGCCAGAAAGAGACGCAGGGGGGGGGAGAAACGGAGCCACAAAGGTTTCCTCAGCTGAGGAGCCCTTTGCCCTGCCGGGCTGGTTAGGGTGGAACGGCATCGTTCCAATTTATTTCTAGGAGGATCCTCCTCTCCAATCTTGACCAATCCCTAGGCGGCTCAGAGGGGGTGGAAACCTGTTTCTTCGCAGGCGGCATTTGTCAAAAAGGCGGAGGAAATGCGTCGCGATCAGTCCCTTTCCCCTTTACCTCAGGCATGGGTGAGCGGGTAAACTTCACTCTGCATACAAAAGCAAAAATACTCCGGCCCTTAAACTTTTCGCCCTGTGAAGACATTTCCTTCTACCCCTTCTCCTCCCCACACCCATTTCTCCCATTGCCAGAAAAGTCAACTTTTTCTTTCCATGGTATCTCTGTCTATGAACCCCAAAACTAACCAGCCTCACTCGCGTTATACACGTGGTCACCTCTTCATTTCCTTTCCTCACCTCGCCCACACCCGCTCATATTTTTATTGATATACTGGTATCTGTTAGATGGCAACTCAGGGTATCAAGAAAAAACGTTCTGCATATGACACTTCATTCAAGCTCAAAGTTGTTGATCATGCTGAAATTCACGGAAATCGAGCAGCTAGCCGAGAATTCACTGTACCAGAGACGAATGTTAGAGAATGGAGAAAACAGAAAGTCATCCTGAAAGATATGAAGAAAACCAAAAAAGCACAACGAGGGAGACAAGCCATGTACCCAGACATGGAGAAGGAACTTTATGAATGGATCATTGACCAAAGAAGTAGTGGGTACATCGTCACATCACTCCACATTAGACTTCAAGCCCAAAAGTTTTGCAAAGATTCAACCTTCAAAGCCTCTAATGGATGGACACAAAAGTTTATGAAAAGGCATGGACTTGCAATACGTCAGAGAACAAAGATAGCACAGAAGATGCCAAATGATTTAGAAGAGAAGATCGCTTCATTCCATACCTTTATAATCAACCAACGCAAGCAGATTAATTTTGAACTTTCACAGATAGGCAATATGGATGAGACCCCCATGTGTTTTGACCTACCAGGCAACAGGACAATTGACAGCAAAGGGAAGCACACAGTCCAGATTAAAACCACAGGCCATGAGAAAACTCATTTTACGGTTGTGTTATCCTGTATGGCAGACGGTTTTAAACTTAAACCAATGGTGATTTTTAAAAGAAAGACTATTCCAAAAGGAGTTAAATTTCCACCAGGTGTCGTGATCCATTGTCATCCTAAAGGATGGATGGATGAGAAGGGCATCATTTTATGGTTAAATAAAGTTTGGAATAATAGACCAGGCGCACTACTGAAGAAATCCATGCTTGTATGGGACCAGTTCCGCTCACACTTGACAGACACTGTGAAGGACAAACTGAAAAGTCTAAAAACATTTCAAGCTGTGATTCCAGGTGGACTAACCTCTATTCTTCAGCCACTAGATGTTGTTTTAAACAAACCCTTCAAAGACAGAGTCAGGGAAAAGTGGATTACCTGGATGAAATCCGACAACAAAGAATTGACTGCAAAAGGAAACCTCAAGAAACCTGGCCTATCTCTCGTGACGTCCTGGATTAAAACATCATGGGAAGACATGCCAAAAGAAATGATCATCAAGAGTTTTTTAAAGACAGGCATCAGCAATAAAATGGACGGCACAGAAGACGACCTGCTGTGGAATTCAGACTCAGAAGAAAGCGAAGAAACTGGAGAAGAATGGGAACAACTCTTTAGTATATCTGATGATGAATCTGACTTTGAAGGATTTAAATAAATATTGTTACCGGTAATTTTATTTCGGTATTGTGTTCATAGTTTACATTGTCAATAAATGATTTTTACGTGTTCAACAACGTTTGTCACTTACAATGCTTGGTCTAAGCCGAGAAAAAGTGAAAAAAAAATTTATACCGATTTTTAATCGAAAATTAGGGGGTGCGCGTTATACACGGGTGCGCGTTATACTCGAATAAATACGGTATATATATATATATATGAAGATACTATGTTACAGCTTCCTGCTAGGCCTGTTTAAGGGAGGAGACAAACTTGTCATCCTTCTCTGCCTTTCGACTCCTCTTTGAGATCATCCAGACAGAGACCTATTAAATTGCTGCTGTCTTTTTAGATATGTGTTAAATGTTTTTTTAAAGGAATGATTAATAATTAATTAAGAGACCAGGATGGATCAATTTCGGACTTCTTAGTCCTCGTCAGCTGGCCATACTTTTCCTACAGGGATTTGAACTGGTGCTCTCCAGCATGACAAGTTTGTCTCCTCCCTTAAACAGGCCTAGCAGGAAGCTGTAACATAGTATCTTCATCTATAAAGTCCTGTGGAAAGGATGATGTAATCAGGGAAGCTGGTTAGCTCAAGGCATAGAGAAGCCTGCTTCGAATGCTGGAGAGCACCAGTTCAAATCCCTGTAGGAAAAGTATGGCCAGCTGACGAGGACTAAGAAGTCCGAAATGGATCCATCCTGGTCTCTTAATTAATTATTAATCATTCCTTTAAAAAAACATTTAACATATATATATATATATATATATATATATATATATATATATATATATATATATATATATATATATATATATATATATATATATATATATATATATATATATATATATATATGTTTTCTGAGGTTTTCGCGGGTGTTTGTATGTAGGTCTTTGGTTGTTTGGGTTTTCTCCCGCGTAGAATTGGAAGTATCTTCACGACGTTTCGATGAAGTCTCATTCATCATCTTCAGGCTGGTGCTTCCGGCTTGGTGCTTCCAGGAGCAATGTGAGATCTCAGCCGGTTCCTCTTTTTAACTGCCAGTGGGGGTGTGAGCTGATTGGGTGGGAGCTTGGCTGCATTCTGATTGGGTGGAGGTGTATTCTGATTGGTAGGGGGCTTGGCTGTGCTCTGATTGGATGGGAGTTTGGCTGTGCTCTGATTGGGTGGGGGCGTGTTCTGTTTGGGTGGGGGCCTGGTTGTGCTTGTGTTAGTCTGAGTTGCAGAGGGATTTGAGCTGGTGAGCTGCGTTACTGTTGTTTGGCTTCGTGTTTGTGGTCGTGCCACATCTCCGTGGTGGGCATCAGTTTGCTTCATGTATGGATTGGAGGGGTTTAAAGTGGCTAATAATGCAGCTGTGGTCTGGCTTCTGGTTTGTGGTCGGGCTTCTGGTTTGTGGTCATCATCGGTGTGGGTTTGGGCTTGCTTTTTGCGTGGATGTGTGATAGTGACATCCTGTGTGGTTTTCGTGAGCGTGGGTCTGGTATCATTCTTTGTGTTAGGGACTCGTTTGTCAGTGAGGGCGGGTTTCCAAATGGCTGGTAGGCGGGAGGTATCATCTCGTTTATTCATGCTGTGTGGCCGTTTTTCTATCTCAATAGCTTCTCTGATTATTCTGTTGTTAAAGTGTTCAATTTTGGCAATAGTTCTGGTCTTTTTAAAGTCTATATCATGTCCTGTGGCTTTGAGGTGTTGGACCAGGGAAGAAGTTGGTTCCTCCTTTCTGACTGAGTTTTTGTGTTCTTCAATGCGTGCCTTTATTCTTCTGTTGGTTTGTCCGATGTATGTGGTGGGGCAGGTGGTGCATGGGATTTCATATACTCCTTGATTTTCTAACTCTATTTTGTCTTTGGGGTTTCTTAGGATGGTGGATATTTTTCGGTTTGTGTAGAATGCTGTCTTGATGTTGTGTTTGTGGAGGATCTTGCTGATTCTGTCTGTAGTGCCTTTTATGTATGGGAGGAGGGCTTTGCCGTTTTCTTGTTCACTGTCTTGGATTTTAGTGGGGTTTTCTTTTTGGATTAGGTTAGTGATCTTGTTTCTTTGGAATTCGTTGGATGTTAGTACGTTGGTGAGAGTGTGTAGTTCGGTTTTGAGGTGTTGTTCGTCAGCTAAGCGTTTTGTTCTGGAGATGAGTGTCTTGGCTACAGAGTTGATCTGTGCTGGGTGGTGGTGTGAGAGTGCGTGCAAATAGCGGTTTGTGTGTGTTTTCTTCTGGTAGATGGTGTGTCCTAGGGATCCATTGGATTTCTTATAGACTAAGACATCCAGGAAGGGGAGTTGGTTATTGGCTTCTGTTTCCATGGTGAACTGTATTTTGGGGTGTAGGCTGTTGAGGTGTGTGAGGAAGTTGTCCAGTTTATCTTTCCCGTGTGGCCAGATTATGAAGGTGTCGTCTACGTATCTGAGCCAGAGTTTGGGTTTGTGATCGGATTTTTCTAGAGCTTGGGTTTCAAAGTGTTCCATGTAGAGGTTAGCAATGACAGGCGAGAGGGGTGATCCCATGGGTGCTCCTTCTATTTGTTTGTATTTTTGTCCGTTATAGATGAAGTATGTGTTGGATAGGCAGTGGTTGGTCAGATCTAGGATATGTTTGGGGGGGTTGTATTTGTTTTGGATAGCTGTCAAGGCTTCTTTGATTGGTACTTGGGTGAAGAGGGATATGACATCGAAGCTCACGAGTAGGTCGCTGGGCTGTAAGTTTTGTTTCTTTATGATCTCTATGAACTGGAATGAGTTTTTTTACGTGTGAGGTGATGGATTCTGCATATGGCTGTAGTTGTCTGGCGAGAAATTTGGCTAGGTTTTGTAGAGGTGAGCCTATGGAGCTGACTATGGGTCTGAATGGGGTTCCTTCTTTGTGTATCTTGGGGAGACCATAGAGCTTAGGGCATCTGGATGATTTTTCTCTGGGAATGATTCTTTGCTGGATCTCTTCGCTGATGGGGGAGGCTTTTATTTTGGATCTAGTGGTTTTTTCTAAGTAGGTGGTGGGATCCATGCTTAGGGGTTTGTAAGTGGAGTCTTGGAGTAGGTTTGTTAATTTGGTTTGGTAGTCAGATGTGTTCATAACCACCGTGGCGTTCCCCTTGTCTGCTGGTAGGATTATTATGCTAGTGTCTTCTTTTAGGTTAAGTAGTGCTGTCTGTTCCTCTTTGGGTAAGTTGCTTTTGGGGGGCTTGCTGGTGCAGAGGATGTTGGTGATTTCAAGTCTGATTCTGTTAGCGTCATCGGGGTTGATTTTGGTCAGGCTGGTTTCAACTCCGCATATAATGGTTTCAGTGGGGATGTGTTTGGGAGCGACTGCAAAGTTGAATCCTCTGGCAAGGACATTGGTTTCAGCTTTGGTGAGGATCTTATCTGAGATGTTATGCACTGTTTGTTTCATGTGTGGCTGTGAGGGGGGAGGGGTTTGTTTCTGGCGTTCTTTTAGTCTTCGGAGTTTATTGGTATGTGTGTCTGTCTTGAGGTTGGTCTGTGTTTCGGCTCTCCAGGTGGCGAGTTGTTTGGATTTGTCCCAAAGTGTGGGGTGGATCTTGTTGCTGAGTTTGAGGTGAAGTGTAAGGAGATCTTTGTTGATTCGGTCTAGGTGGAATCTTTTTGTGTGAAGTTCATTTCTGATTAGGGCCAATTCTGTTCTTTTCAGGATGCGTTTAGTGTTTAATATATATATATATATTAATCCATTCTGGTCCAACCCAGGAAGGCTTGTCAGATTTTGTCTGCTTTTACTCGACAGACCAAAGTCTCAGCAATTCTGATTGCCACATGTGGAGTCAAGTAAATAATGTTTGACTCCACAATCAAGAGCTTCTCTGAAATTCTTGCTTCTCAGTTCTCAGTGAGAACTGGTTAAAAAAGAAGGGCACATATTGCCCACATATTTTTCCAAATGTACAGTTGTAACATGACTGTTCATTGTAATGTAAAGCTATGGTAAGCGTTAAATAAACTACTGTAGTTTGTTTAAGCCTTAGCCTGCACACACACACAAAAACTATAAATGGAGTGTTAGTTGCTATACTGTCCATTTCAAGAAAAAATGTTCACTTTTGGCTTTTGAGGTCAATTCAAACCCTGCCCGCTTTCTTTCTGTTGTGATTATGAAGAAATGAGAAACAGCTCCTTTTCTGCTAATGGATTTACTGCTTTTGTTGTGTTATATTGAAACCAAGATGTTACGGCTTTTTAAAGGAACCTTGTTTATATGCTGGCTTCCACATTACATATGAAATATGAATGTTAGCTTTTGGCTAGTTGAAGTTTTGAAAATTGTAATTGGTTTGAGGTTGGATACTTTCAATTTTCCATAGCTAGGATTAATCATAACTCTGTCCATTTTGGATGGCATCACAGTCTGCAGTTCAACTAAAACAGAAGGAAAAGTCTCCAAAGTTTTCCTTCAGTTTATACTGAAGGAAAGAGCCCCCCACAAGCCCATGGAAGCTGATTTATATAATGTTGAGCATTACTTCAAAATTTAGTGCTGCTTCAAAGTGAGGCCAACATTTCTTTATCAACTGAAAACTGATAAAGAGTTCCTTCTTTTAAATCTTAACATTTTATGGGACCCAGGGGGCATATCTTTTCTATGATGGCCACCTTTCTCTGGAACAATCTCTGTCTAATATGCTTCAGGCCCGACTCTACTCACTGTTAGGAAAGCTGTTAAGACCAGGCCTTTCCTTCCAGGCATTAGGGACTAGTTGAATGGAAATCCTCTTTGGGGTTGTTGTTTTTTTTGGTTCCTATTTTAGGTTCATAAATTGTATATATTTTAATGTTATATGGTTGGTTTGTTGGTATGTTGCTTGTTTCTTTTTTATTACTGTATACTACTCAAGTTCACTTTGTTTGAATTGGGTGACCTTATAAATCCAAGTAATAAGTCAACGAACAATAAAATTGAGGAGCCAGCAGCATATACTTGAAAGAAACAATCAAAAAGAAACAAAAAGATCAAAACCAGCAATCAACATCTATATGAGCAGAGATTAATAACAAGATGAACAGTAGATCAATAATGAAGTAAACAATACCTCAATCATGGACGTACCAACACAGGCAAACAAGCTAACAGTAAATTTAGCTTGTTTGTCTGTGTTGCGTAAAAATAGTCCAGTCAAGGAATCACCAGCAGTATATAATAACAGAGCAAACCCTACTCACTTCTAGCACTGATAATGTTATCTAGTTTGGTGATAAAACATCTGCAAGAAAACAACTAAGCTCAGAGCATCAAAGACCTCACAGAACAAACTCAGTATATACAGTATATTTAATGAGTAAATAAAATAAACTGTCCTCACAATAATATGTACACTTTTATATTTCAAAAGAAGCAATGTAGTGCTTGTTTTTATCAAAACCAATTCTATAATCACAGTTTAACACAATGTTCACTCAAAAAAATAAACATTTGAACTAACATGTTGTGCAAAATTGGTGGTGCAATATATAAGGTTTTTACAAAAAGAAAAACAGCGCTTCCTGGTGTAACATTTCCCATACCAATTACAAACCTGTAATCTCATACCAATTTTGAATTTAAAAAATCAGATAATTAAGGGCCAGGATATACATGATGTGTCCATGTGAGGCTAGTATATTGTATTGTATTGATGATTGCATTCAAAATAGGTTAAATCTTTTGGCATAAGATAATACAAATCAAAGAATTAGAGAGTGGGTAATAGCTACAGATATTACATGAGAAATACCTAAGCAAGGAGGATTAAAACTAAAAGGGGAAAAGAAGAGTGACAAAACATCAAAGCTTTTCACAGTTGGATTTGCTTGATTAATTGAAAAAAGTGAGAGACTTACACCAGATCAATAAGAAATATGTCCATTAAAGACAAGTTCCATTATACACACAATTTGCAAGAGCTATTACCGTATCTCACTCATCTTCAAATGCTACTGGTACGCAGGCTACATTTAATAAGGAAGGAAAATAAAGTTGAAGGAACTGCTCTTTTAATTTGACAATCAAGGGAAGGGGAAAAAAGATCATATTATATTTCATTCTCTTTTTAATTGTTGTTCCTTTTTTTGGCTCTCCTTAGATTTCTTTTATCAAATATATATCTCCTTTGATTCAAATAGCTGTCCTAGGCAATTTTTCCCCCTTACTTTTTTTTAATGACAGCAGTTTAGCATCAAGCAAGTGCATAATAGATAAAAAATGTCTTTGGAGAACCAAACTTTTCCAGAGGATGAAAAGCATATTAAAGGAGAGAATGAGGCGCCATGTCTTTTGCCAACTGTGAGGCACCTCTAGCTGTTCCTCACTTAACTTTGTGTCAGAGAAAAACTATCAGTCCTATTTTTAAGTATTCTGCAGTTTTCATAGCAGGGTTCGGAGTCTTCGTAATTATGTGTAGACAACGTGAAGGTAGTCTGAGAAGAAGCATGAAGACTGTAGCTGTGCTGAGAACCCCATATGAATGATTCAGATGCAAAGCATGTGAATTGGACTTGGAGCAGTGGTGGGTTTCTGCAGGCTCGCACCTACTTGCAAGAGCCGGATGGTGAAATTTAAGAACCGGTGAGAGGGGGTTCCACCGGCAGACCCAGAAGTAAGTCTGGCCTGCCGCTGCCGGCAAACCAATGGGAAGGAAAGGAAAGAAAGGCAGAAAGTAAGAAAGGAAAGGAAGGAAGGAAGGAAGGAAGGAAAGAAAGAAAGAAAGAAAGAAAGAAAGAAAGAAAGAGAAAGAAAGAAAGAAAGAAAGAAAGAAAGAAAGAAAGAAAGAAAGAAAGAAAGAAAGAAAGAAAGAAAGAAAGGAAGAATTTATCATCACAATTGAGCCCAAAATTTTGGTTGCTAAGGAAGAGCGTTGTTAAATGAGTTTCACCACATTTTACAAATTGGCCACTCCCACCCTGTCACATGACTGCCAAGCCACGCCCACAAAATAGTCCACACCTAGAGAGTAGGTTCTAAAAAAATTTGAAACCCACCACTGTCTTGGAGCTACAGTGTACTGCTGCTGCCAAAAAAGGCAACACAGTTGTAGGCTGCATTAACAGAAGAATAGAATCTAGATTACGTGAAGTGTTAATACCACTTTATGAGGCTTTGGTAAGGCCACATTTGGAATACTGCATCCAGTTTTGGTCACCATGATGTAGAAAAGATGTGGAGACTCTAGAAAAGAAGAGCAACAAAGATGATTAGGGGACTGGAAGCTAAAACATATAAAGAACTGGAATTGGATATGTCTAGTTTAATGAAAAGAAGGACGAGGGCTGACATGATAGTTCCAATATTTCAGAGGTTGCCACAAAAAAGAGGGAGTCAAGGTACTCTCCCAAAAGCACCTGAGGGCAGGAGAAGAAGCAATGGATGGGAACTAATGAAGGAGAGAAGCAACCTAGAGCTAAGAATAAATTTCCTGACTGTTAGAACAATCCATCAGTGGAACAACTTGCCTCCCGAAGTTGTAAATGTTCTAACACTGGAAGATTTAAAGAAGAGATTGAACAACCATTTGCCTGAAATAGTATAGGGTAGGGGTGTCAAATTCGTGGCATCAAGTCATCACATGACATATTGCAACTTTCCCCCACCCTTTGCTAAACCAGGGGTAGGGGTGGCCAGCGTGTGATGCATCTGGTCCGCAGGCCATGAGTTTGACACCCCTGATATAGGGTTTCCTGCCTGAGCAGTGGGTTGGACTGGAAGACCTCCTAGGTCCCTTCCAAATCTCTTATTCTGTATTCTAAATAGCACCTGGAAATGCTCCAGATGCTGTACTGTTTTTGATGGCAGTTTTTTTACCAATTCTGGAAAGAAGCACTCTGCGAAATAATGTGTAGGTAACTGAGAATTTTGTGGTTTGAACCAGCTCATGTGTATTTTGGATGTGTGAAGTATGGCCAAATCCTGTTTTTGTAGTAGTAATTTGCAGGTCAAATTGCAATCATTCGTTCAGTAACCTTTGAAATCATGACAACTCTCAGATGAATAAAAGGATTTAGGGCCAGTCTCTGAAGTTACAGCCATTGTAGAAACCCCATTGTTACATAATCAGAAAGCAAGTCCTTGGCAGCCTGACCTTTGTATGATTGCTTCAACTCACCCCCATTCACCAATTCCCCCTTTCCCATGTCACCTTGGGAATCTTCCCAATGGCTTTTATCTAACCCCAGTTTGTGTTCTTATCTGCGTTTCCTTTATTATTTTATTAGCAAGGGACTCAACTTACCATTTCTGTTGGGGCAATATAATAATCTTGTGTTGCAGGATTAAATACAGAGCATATGTACATGCACATTTGTGTAAGTGTGTACACATTTAGGAGAGTTCCAACAGAAGCAATTGGATACATTGACACTATTTGTTAGCATATAAGGGTTCCTTGCCTGCTTCCCTAAAAGAAGCTATGGTGAGGCCCCTCCTTAAGAAGCCCTCTTTGGACCCAGCTCTTTTAAACAACTATCGTCCAGTCTCCAACCTTCCCTTTTTGGCGAAGGTTGTCGAGAGTGTGGTGGCACAACAGTTTCCCCGTCACCTGGAGGAAATTGAGTATCTAGATCCGCGCCAGTCCGGCTTTCGGCCCGGGCATAGCACCGAGACGGCATTGGTCGCGTTGGTAGATGATCTCTGGAGGGCCAGAGATGGGGGATGTTCCTCCATCCTGGTCCTATTAGACCTCTCAGCGGCTTTCGATACCATCGACCATGGTATCCTATTGCATCGGCTGGGGGGGTTGGGGGTGGGAGGCACCGTTTTACGGTGGTTCTCCTCCTACCTCTCTGGCCGATCGCAATTTGTGTTGGCAGGGGAGCAGAGGTCGACCCCGAGACCCCTCACATGCGGGGTGCCTCAGGGGTCGGTCCTCTCGCCTCTCCTGTTCAACACATACATGAAGCCGCTGGGTGAGATCATCCGTGGTTTTGGGGTGGAGTACCATCTTTACGCTGATGATACTCAGTTGTATATTTCCACCCCAAACCACCCCAACGATGCCGTAGCGGTGATGTGCCAGTGCCTGGAAGCCGTTCGGATCTGGATGGGAAGGAACGGACTCAGACTCAACCCGACCAAGACCGAGTGGCTGTGGTTTCCGGCTGCCCGATTCAACCAGCTCACTCCATCGCTGGCCATAGGGGGCGAACATCTTGCCCCTGTGGATGGGGTGCGCAATTTGGGTGTCCTCCTGGATACCCGGCTGTCCATGGAAGATCAAGTGACAGCCGTGGCCAGGAGGGCGTTTTACCAGGTTCGCCTGGTTCGCCAATTGCGCCCCCTATTGGATCGGGACGCCCTTCGCACAGTCACTCATGCTCTCGTGACATCCCGACTGGACTATTGCAACTCTCTCTACATGGGGCTCCCCTTGAGGTGCACCCGGAGGCTTCAGCTAGTCCAGAATGCAGCCGCGCGAGCAATTATGGGGACCACTAGGTCGACCCACATAGCACCGCTCTTGCGCGAGCTGCACTGGCTACCTGTCGTCTTCCGGGTGCGCTTCAAGGTGTTAGTTATCATCTTCAAAGTGCTCCATGGCTCGGGACCTAGCTATCTGCGGGATCGGATCCTGCCCCATACATCCTCACGGCCGATCCGCTCCCACAGAGAGGGACTTCTCCGGGTGCCGTCCACTAGACTCTGTCAGCGGGCGACTCCCAGGGGAAGGGCTCTCTCTGTGGCGGGCCCGGCCCTCTGGAACGACCTTCCCCCCGATATCAGGATGACCACTGACCTCCGCTCCTTCCGTCTCAAGCTAAAAACACACTTCTTCTGTCTGGCCGGCCTAGGATAGTCTCTCTGTCTTTGGGGTTTTTTAATGGGGTAGCACATTTTTAGCGAATTTTTAGCACAGGGTTGGTTTAATTGTTTTTTATGAAATGTATGTATTTTTTGACTGTTTTTATTCTGCCTGTGCACCGCCCCGGGTCCCTGTGGGGAGAGGGTGCGGTTTAAAAATAAAATTATTATTATTATTATAAGATTGTATTGAGGGCTGCATCAGGGTTGTGTTTTACCTCAGAGGGAGGGGGGCAGGAGGGGCATGGCCAGGGTGGGCAGGGCTAGCTGAATGTGACTCGTATCAGGGGTGCCTGTGGTGGCCCAGGCAGAGCTGGGGAAATCCACTGTCTCCTGTAGAGGAAGGCAAGACCAGCGAGAGAGCCAAACCTTTGTCATCCATAGGAGCCTCGCCACCCCTCTCAGGCCACATGGAGGACCCTGGACAATGGCGCAGGCTGTCCAGAGTCCTAGGCAGCAGGGGGAAAGAGTGCAGCCTGGTTCTTGAGCTCTGTTTTCAGCTGCCACACCCTGTCCAGCATGCTGCCAGCCACTACCAGCTTATAGATCGGTGACCGGTCAGCCTGGGCCAGGCCGAGGCATCGCAGGCTGGTCCTTCGCTGTTTACAGAGTAGGCCCATGGGACAGATCTAAGCACCCCACGGACCAGATGTAGCCCGTGGGTCTTGAGTTTGACACTCCTGGTATATACTATACTCACTATAGAGGAAAGGGCTTAATATTTTCCTTTCTATAAAATGATCTGCAGCCTAAATTGCAGCCTAAATGAGTGAATTGTTGTTTCTAATCAGGCAACATAATGTATTTTAGGTATTATGTTCCATAATTGCTTTTTGTATTGCAAACACTGATTTCCAATTATTTTTTTAAAAAAAGATCAATAGCATATACCCATTGAATTTATATAGGTTTTTTTCCCCCTCCTACTTCACCACCCCTCTCCGTCTGTCTATTCTCATAGAAGGTAGAAAATATCTATTGTAGGAACTTACCCTTTATGAAAGAAACAAAGGAATAATGTTTTGTCAGTGGCTTTGTTCCTTTCTCTGATCAAACCATAATATTTGAGTTGTCTCTAAATAAACAGTAAATCATAAGCATTGCTTTCAATCAAAAGTTGTATTGCACAGGGTTTATTCTCTTTACTTTTGAGAATTTCCTTCGCCTCACAATTGTATAAAACAGCATCCCTCCAATGACTTCTGTTAAAAGTCAAGGACATTCCAGCATGAGAACGAAGTTTTTTGTGGGAATTACCTGCCTTGCTATGGAGAACACAATTAAATAAAATGAACTGATACAGTATCTATGTCTAAAGTGGTTGGATTTGTATCAGTTGAATCTAGTTAAAGTGTGTTTGTACTAAACTTACTTTTCTGTTTAAAAAAAGATTTCTGTAGTAAATCTTCCTACAGAAAGTTTTGCAATACAACACAATAAGTGAAATTAATCTAACAAGTCAATATGGGGAAAAAACACTTTTTGACTGTAGTCTCTCTAGTGCTCACCTCCTCACCTCCACTTCCCCCCAACCTTTTATTTTTGGGAGAATACATATTTCTAAAAAACTGAAAAAAAGCAAACAGTTGGGTTTTAATTCATCTGGATAAAAGGACCTTACAAACAGAAATTATTATGTGTAGATATCACGCCTAATTCATGCAAAGTTCTCCCACAAAATTACTTCTACTGCAGTTAATGAAATGTTCCATATGGCTAGGTAATCTTGAGTATATGAATCCTTAATTCATAAGTTTCATCGTTTTTTTTCCCTAGCAAGTTTCCAGTAGGCAAAGCTAAGCTTGATTTGTTTCAGAACATAATTTAGCGGTATTCTAATATCGCTGGCAGTACAGGTAGCCATTGAGGGCAAATGTCAACATATTTCATCAGCATTTTAAAAGTACATTTAATATACTTTTGTATCACATATAAAATAGTATATTTTCTGTTATTATGTGCTAATACTTCAATGAGCACCCTTTCAGATTCTGCACTTAAGTCTTTCCATGCCCGAAATTTTCAGCTTACCTTTAGCTCAGTTTAGCTGAGTTTGTCTTCAAACGTTATCTTAAAACCTACCTACTGTGAAATCAAATCTGCAAACCACTCAGATTAAGGCAATCTTGAACAAGATTGAATAAGAATAAAAGAGAGAACACCAGATTGTTCCAAATTTGTTAAGCAATTGCTCCTTATGTTACTGCCCTTTAATCTTGCTCGTCACCCATAATCTAGCAAAGAAAATTATAACCCCACAAAGTATTCATGGCATGTTTTTCATGTGGTTTTACTTAAGCTCTTATGATTTAGATACCTGCTTTCCACCTTAATTATCTTCCCCAATTTTAGTGTGCCCTCACTAATCATCTAGCAAGCAAGGTTCATAAATTTGCTGAAAGTGCCTTAGAAAACATTTTACCCGAAGAATGCATTGTTTTTTTATTGAGGCCTATAAAGAGGCAAGCCTTGTGCAGTGTTTTGATGACACAGTAATTTTGCCCACTCATTCTGCTTGTCTGCTGTATACAATTCGCTGCTCCAGTTCTGGCTTTAAAAAAAAAAATCAAGATTAAAAGAAATCCTCACTTGACCTTCAGTAACTCATAGATGTGTGTTCTCTTCCTGACAAATGTTCTTCAGTGATATTTCTTTTATATTTCTTTCCTCGGACACTACAACCAAATCAACCTTCCCTTTATTGTGCCTTTGCGCTTTCTCTATGACTGGAACACTAGAAGCTGCTTGTGATGATCACACATCCTTTCCGCTTCCCTGTGACTCCACTGACTTCATAGAGTTTTGAAAGAAGATGCATCTTTGGTGGGTTTTTTGGCGAGCATATACAAGAATCAGAGAGAGAGAGGCTCTAATAGCAGGGAACTTGATAGTTATGTGTTCTTTGAAATGGCTGTGTTGGGAATGAAATCGTTTCACTTTCTGAAACGTTCATTAGACCGCTGACAACCTCTTTAGGATTTACAATTCTAGGAGAGATTAAACAAAAACAAATTGAGAATATTTTTTGTTTGTGTTTGGAGCACCATTGTGGCGAACAATGTACTATCCCGTTGTCAGTCTGGGAGAAAATTGTTCTGGTTTTCGGGTCTCTCTTGGAGTTTGTCTTAAGGATCTAAATCTGGTTTTAAAGCAAGCAACCACTAGAAGGAAAATAAGGTGATAATGCCAAAGGATTTGGTGCATGAATTGCGTAAAATAGCTGTAATGGATTATGCAGGTTTCAACTAATCTTTAGCGATGTTGTGCAGAATCTAGCTACCTGCATTGTGACTACAATCCATCTGTCTTTAAGCAGCCACTGAAGATAAACAGTGTCAAAACAGACAGGATACCTATTAATTATTGTGAGGACAAATTTCCTTTGAATGCCTCTATAAAAAGAGCAGCGAAGAAGGATGTGTCCAGAGGTTTCCAGTTCTCCAGAAGCCCAGGGACAGAGCCTTTCAACCAATGGTATCTGTTATGTTCTCTGCCCACGCACAGACAGTCAGTTTGGAGAACCAAGGCTGACCCGGAGGTTTGTGAAACTCTGTAACAGCCAGTCGCGTCTGATTGGCCGAGACGCGGCTGGCTCGACCAGACTTTCTGTCTGGCCCTTGTTTTCCCGCTTTTAGAGAATCCTATAAAAGGCTATCGTAGTTGTTAAGTAGTAGTTGCAATGATCTAACGATGTTCCTGTATATAGTTGTGCTGTTGGCAATAAACCTATTTTATGACTAAGCCTGACTCAGACTAAATGCCTCGAAACATAACAGTATCCCTTTATATTTGCCATCCAGGATGGGTGATGCAAAGGCTTTCTGATGATTCACTATCTCTAACCAAGGTAACTGGTATGGCTGACAGTGTATCTGACAGAATTTGGAGCCAGAAACAATGGAGATTTCTCTAAGCTTTGTCTTCACAATTGAAGGACCAATATTATATTATAGCTTAGGCCTCACCTAATGCCAGATTATGATTTCAACATAGATTTTATTTGTTATTATTTTATTCTAGAATTTTTAACTATATTCCTATAGTATTTTTAATTGTAGTGTAGTGTATTCTAGTGTAACTAGAATTGCTATTGTAAACCAGAATGATTATGGGATTTTTCACTTTATAACCAGTGATGGAGTTCCTAATCCCAAATATGGTAATTAATTGAGGACTCTCTGTACAGCTTTTCCTTTGGGGCAATATATGTGTGGTTTTCCTGTTAACAACAGAGAATGTGTTCTGCATATTTCAACCACGCCTGTGTCTGTAAATTTCTGACAAGTCAAACCTAAAACAAAATGTCCTTTGTGGCAGAAACAGGTCTTTGTAATTATATAAAATTTTAATTTATTATTGGCATTTCTTTATATTAGGGTTATATTCTATCTTTTGTATAGCAACTCAAGGCAATATACGTTGTAGCATCTTCCATGTTCTCCCACAGCAACAACACTGTGAGTTAAGTTGAGCTGATGGAATGACTGGAGTTTATCTCTTTGCTAGAAATTTTCTAGATATATTAGAGTGTATCTATCTTGTATTAAACTGCCTGGTCAGACTGAATAGACATATAACTAAGAAAAGATAAAAATTAGTTTCAGTCATTCAGATGGTTTAGAAACTTCCTTCTCACTGAGCTAGTCTGCTTGCAACTGGCCTCTCCCATTTCATGGTATGTTAGAAGCCCAGGTGACTGAATATTCGTTCAGTCAAAAGAACAGATGCAAACTACAAAAGAAGGAAAGTTGGTTGCCTTTGCTCTGAAACACCTTTCCTCCTCATGATTGCCATTTTCCCCCACACAAAAGTTGTCTGGCTGTAGTTCATGATGTTCCAATATTCCACTAGGAATATGTGTCACAGTAAAAATAACATAGTGGCAGTACTCGACTTACGACCACAAAGTTTTGATTGCTGAGCCAGACAGTTTTGCCCTGCTTTATGACCTTTCTTGCCACAGTTGTTAAGTGGATCATTGCAGTGGTTAATTTAGTAATATTGTTATTAAGTGAATCTGGCTTCCCTATTGGAATCAAGATCAGGTGAAGTGTTAATACCACTTTATAATGCTTTGGTAAGGCCACACTTGGAATACTGCATTCAGTTTTGGTCACCACAATGTAGAAAAAAATTGTGGAGACTCTAGAAAGAGTGCAGAGAAGAGCAACAAAGATGATTAGGGGACTGGAGACTAAAACATATGAAGAACAGTTGCAGGAACTGGATATGTCTAGTTTAAATAAAAATAAAAAGAAGGACTAGGGGAGACATGATAGCAGTGTTCCAATATCTCAGGGGTTGCCACAAAGAAGAGGGAGTCAAACTATTCTCCAAAGCACCCTAGGGCAGATCAAGAAGCAATGGGTGGAAACTAATCAAGGAGAGAAGCAGCCTAGAACTAAGAAGAAATTTCCTGACTGTTAGAACAATCCATCAGTGGAACAGCTTGCCTCCAGAAGTTGTGAATGCCCAAACACTGGAGGTCTTTAAGAAGGTGTTGGATAACCATTTGTCTGAGGAGGTGTAGGGCTTCCTGCCTAGGCAGGGGGTTGGACTAGAAGACCTCCAAGGTCTCTTCCAACTCTGCTATTGTATTGTATTGTATTGTATTGTATTGTATTGTATTGTATTGTATTGTATTGTATTGTATTGTATTGTATTGTATTGTATTGTATTCACTTTGCTTGTCAGAAGGTCGCAAAAGGTGATTACATGAACCCAGGATTGTGCAGCCATCCTAAATATGAGCCAGCTGCCAAGTGTCCAGATTTTGGTCACATGGCCATGGGGAGTTGTAAGTGTGAATAACAGCCATAAGCCACTTTTTTCAATTCTGTTGTAACTTTGAATAGTCACTAAACAAATGGTTATAAGTCAAGGACTACCTATATATGGCATTGGTTAGGAGTGAGATTACGAACCAGATCTTCAAATGGGACATATCTCACCCAGTCTTGAAGTTAACATAGTGGCCATGTTAGGTATAGTTAATTAGTCATTTTATCTTGTTTGTTGACCAGCAAATTCTAAATATAGTTGTTGATGCCAGGTTTCAATTTTTCATGAATGAAATGCTTTTAGGAGATTACAGCATTTAAGAACTGGGCAGTGGGGATTTTATCTGTATTCTTCAATTTTTTTGTCTGCTTTTAAATGTATGCCCACACTTTCCCTTATCCTACCATCCTTCCACTTATTGAATGGCACACACCATTAAGAGAATAGGTCTTATTTTTTTTTTATTAAGATGAATCTCTAATATTCTTCCCTGGTTGAATATTTGTACATTGAATGTGCCGGGAAGGGTTTTTAGTGACATGTTTTTAACATTGGTTAGCAATGAGGTGTCCTTGATGCTCTCCAAGCTTGTTGGGTTTTTTGCAGAGTTTCATTACTCAAACTAGGTAACATCATCAGTGTTAAAGACTGATATTACTAGTTTGGGTAATGAAACATCTACAAAAAAATAACTAATCTCAGAGGACCCCTCATTTCAACCCTGAACTACAAATATTCTCCGTTATTGATATAGTTAGCTATGTTTTATATTGGAGCTTGAGTTTCTGTATTTGTTAAAAGCTTTACACACTACCTGTTGTGCTATTACAGGAGTTGGCAAACTTAAACACTCAAAGAGCCGTTTGGACCTGTTTCCCACAGAAAAGAAAACACCGGGAGCCACAAAACGCTTCCCATGCCTGACTATTTCCTGAGCGGCCACAAAACTAGCATTTGTAGTTGAATTAAACATTCTGTTTTCTTCTGAAACTTTTCTTTTCTTGGATTTAACCATGGTTGGCTTGGCGGGGGTTGAAAAACTCAATAAATCATGGTGCTGCACATTGGCGGTTGTGATGCATATTTTGAGCCACAGGGAGCCACAGCAGAGGGTGGAAAGAGCCACATGCAGCTCCAGAGCCATGGTTTGCTGACCCCTGTGCTATTAGGTCCTTATAGGTCATGTATACATTACAAGTTATGCATAATAATCTGTCATATTGTTTTACATGGATTGACTCCTTTGACTCTTTAACTTAATTTTTCCCTGTCATGTAAGATTCTTAAATCACAAATTGATGGTAGAACACAAATATTTAGGGCAATCTGATTATGGGTTGTGTGCAGCTGTGTACGGGCTTTTGAGTGAAACAGCTGCTCTTTGCTGTATATCTGATGCTTAAATTTTCAAACTTCAGTGCTCCCTTTCAAAAGGAACATGCTTGAGGAATTCTAATAGCTGCTCAAAGCTTTATATTGTTTTTCTCATTAAATTTTATTTCCTAAGCAAGGCCTTCCAGGATGAAAAATAAAATGGGATCTGGTTGGATAATTGGTCCTGTTGCTTTTTCAGGTCCTGCGGTTACCTATCCCTTTTGATCTTTTCTGTAGTAGAAATGTCTAGCAAAAACACCAGAAGTAAAGACTTTAATTATTAGCATTTCATAAACAAGGTTAAAAAATATGTTGGTCAGAAGAATTTTTTAGTTGTCAAATCAGTTTCCATATTAATTGTTTTCTAATTGCAGTTTTAGATTGACCTGATTTTTGTTTTTCCCAGAATACAATAACATGTAGAATAACATGTCGTTATGTTATTGGGTATTATTTTATAAAATGTGCATTTCTGTTATTGTTTTGATATGCTGCCTCTCTCTCTCTTTTCTTTCTCCTGTTTTTCTTTGGATCACTCATACAGCTTTTTCCCACCTTACTTCTAATGGGACAGAACCTACTTTGCAGTTCACATAGTCACAAACATATTGTTTTAATAGACAAGGATTTATTTATGTGAGTTAGATGAGAACTTTATGATAAAAGTATTTGGATATTATCACAAGGCAAGACTGAGTACACTGCCATAATTTCACCCTATAAAAAGACACCAAGCCGGAGTTTCCCACAATCTCATATCTGTCTTGAACATAACACTAAAAGTCATTCAACAGTCCAAAAATAAAACCATGATTAATAACCAAACAATACATTTTATTAATTAACATTTGAGATTACTGAATTATAGGTCAATCAAACAATAAGTAGTTTGCACTTTATGGGGAATGTAGCTGAAGGAATATTGGAAGTTTGTATACCAAACAATCAAATAAAAACAGTTAATAATCTATGAGAATTTAGCACATCTATATAAATAAAAATGTAAAATAGTTTGTGCAAAGCCGCTAATCTCAGAAAGTACTGGACCGATTGACACCAAATTTTCATACAATGTTTCCAAGGACTTCCGATGATATAATGCGTACCTTTTTTGTGGCTGGCACATGTGTGTCATGTGCACGGTACACAAATGTAAAATGTATCAACTTGTCAGGTTTTCTCCTCCCTATAGCTCCTCCCACCTGGCTGCTTCTTATGATGTGTCACGCACACACCCCTCACATTTCCAACAGTCATTTCCTCAGCAACCGAATAAGCTTCCAATGTTCCCTCACACATGGCACACTCCCATGTGGCCCAGGCAGACCTACTAGGCCGAAAACAAGATGCAGGGCATAGCACACTCCCATGTAGCCCAGGCAGGCCTACTAGGCCAAAAACAAGATGCAGGGCATAGCACACTCCCATGTGGCCCAGGCAGACCTACTAGGCCGAAAACAAGATGCAGGGCATAGCACACTCCCATGTGGCCCAGACAGATCTACTAGGCCGAAAACAAGATGCAGGGCGTAGCACACTCCCATGTGGCCCAGGCAAATCTACTAGGCACAAAACAAGATGAGAGGGAGAAATACAGTAGGTAGGTAGGTAGGTAGGTAGGTAGGTAGGTAGGTAGGTAGATAGCGTGAGATAGGGAAAATACAGTAGGTAGGTAGCTAGGTAGATAGAGGGATAAAGAGAGAGAGAGGGAAAAATACAGTAGGTAGGTAGGTAGGTAGATAAAGAGAGAGGGGGGAAATACAGTAGGTAGGTAGGTAGAGGGATAGAGAGAGGGAGAAATACAGTAGGTAGGTAGGTAGGTGGATAAAGAGAGAGAGGGAAAAATACAGTAGGTAGGTAGGTAGGTAGGTAAATAGAGAGAGAGGGCAGAAAATACAGTAGGTAGGTAGATAGGTAGGTAGAGTGAGAGAGGAAGAAATATAGTAGGTAGGTAGGTTGGGGGTTATACGGTGGTTGTGTGTACGTGTTTATGTGTGCAGGTGTAGATCTACACACACATTGGTTGGCCATTTAACCAGACTGGGCCACAGCAACGCGTGGCCGGGTACAGCTTGTTCACTATAATTAGAGAAAGGCATGAACAGTAACAGCATGTAGAATGAAAAGATAGAAAATAAAGCAGAGGTTAAGAGCAGCTGTAGAAATGGGATCTGGTTTCAAGAAATGATTGAATGTTCAACTGTAGGAGAAACCAAAAAAAGAAATAGAGAGAGACTCTTAACACAACACAATTTAGAAGTGTGTTTGCCCCCGAGTAAGTTTTACTGCATTATGATATGTAAATAAATACATTGTAAAATACAGATGATAGCTGAGTACAGTGGTATTTATGCCATACAAACTACAAATGTGATGTTTTTGATGAGCTAAATCTTTAAAGATAAGGAGGGGGGAAATTATATCATTCTTAAATATAATTTCCAAACTGTTTTTTACAACTGTACAATTAAAGCTAAGCATGGCACTGCTAGGCGATTGCCAAATACAAAATTATTGCATACTATGAAAAAAGTTTCTATATTTAGCTCAGTGCTTAATATTAAGGTCTCCACTGTATGGTTATTTATTATTGTTTATAAATACTGAGGGAAAATGAAGTCAAAATGGAACCGCTTGGAAAAATAGGTATTTTTTAACACTTCTTTTGAGGTTTTCCACTCTACAAAAGAGGGGGGAAATGTATAAAATGCAGCATTCGCAACACACCTGCTGTTAGAGGAACCAACTTTTGTATTAGGGCCACTTCACATGGTATGGAGAATGGCATTAAATATTTCTGGATTGGAGAGGGAGAGGAAGAAGGCTTGAGATAGATCTCCATGCCTATGTTTTAGCTTGGAAATGCTGGGGTTTTTCTGGTATTGGGGACTGAGATTAGAAAGGGACGTACAAAGGGAAAAGGTTGGGCCAGGTGACTTTCAGGCCCTGAAAGGTACCAAAAATTAATGGCCTGGAAAAAGTTGTCTGCGTTTGATTAATAATGGAGCCTCCAAGGAAGAAGTGGTGAGTTATTGCACACACCTATTGCTGTGACTAAGTGGGGCCATTCAGATCTTGGGGGGGAATCTTATTCCAGAGGGCAGGTTATTATGAGTAACCAACTTTATATTCCTTCCTTTGACTTTTAACAATCTTGATCTTCGGGCCCTTCAAATAATGTTGTAGAACTTAATGGTTTTTCATTTTTTTCTATGTTCCTTTTCACAAAACTCTTCAAAGCTTTAACAAGCCTCTTTGGTAAATCCAACATATGAAAATTATCCAGGCTGCTCTTTTGATTTGTTATTTGTGTATCCCTTTCAATATTAACAGATCATCTGGTTTCTTTTGTCTACCCAGTGTATCATCTTTACCAGTGGTGGGATTCACTTTTTTTTACTACCGGTTCTGTGGGCTTGGCATGATTTGGTGGGTGTGGCTTGGCAGACATGGCAGGGGAAGGTTACTGCAAAATCCCCATTTTCTCCTGATCAGCTGGGATTTAGGAGGCAGAGAATAGATGGGGGCGGGGTCAGTCAGAGGTGGTATTTAACTGTTCTCCAAACTACTCAAAAATTCCACTACCTGTTCTCCAGAACTGGTCAGAACCTGCTGAATACCACCTCTGATCTTTACCCATATCATTCTTGTAGCCTGTCATTTTAAAATCCACTTTCAGATCAGTCCCAGTTCTGTTTCTCTCCTATAAATAGTTTACCTGTAGCAGCAGATACTCTTCATTCTAGGGCCCCCAATGGTGTGAGCGGCCGCACCTGTGCTCTCCCGCCCCCGGTGCGCGCTCTGCCCAGGGGGCTGCCCCGTCCTCCCTTCTCCTCCTCTCCGGCCCTGCGGCCCGGTTCCTATCAAGCCACGGACCGGCACCGGTCCGCGGACCGGGGGTTGGGGACCCCTGTTTTAGTGCCTGTAGTTTGCAATCTTCAAAGTTCCACCCTATCATGTTTATGAAAAAGAATTAAACACAAAAGCATTTTGCTCGCAGGAAGGATTCTTATAAATAATTCAAAAATCTTATTTCAGATCCATTTGGAACCTCAGTCCACCTGTAACTTTCTAAGATCAAAGTTCTAACCACCCTTTTGCTGTTTATTAATTTTTTTAAAAAAAAATCTTTAAACTAGTATTCAAAACTTCTTTTGCTAATGATTGAGGGACATGTTGGACTTGTCGATCCAAAGTTTTGTAATAGCTGAAAGGAGCTAACAAGAAATTTCCAAAAGTGATTAGACACGGAAGTATGCAAACCCAGTGTCCTTGTGAAGGTGCTGATCGTGGCTTGAACAAGTTGGTTATTCCCTTGTCTCCCAGAGCTCTCTGAACTCACCAGGGACAATTGACTTGCAGTCTCCTCATGATGAACAACAATCTGGAGCACTTTTGAGTGATCTCAAGTGCTCTTGTCCAAAAAGGAATGATAAAGAATTGGTTTACTTATTGGCTGTTTATTCTGTTGTGGTCTAGCTCAGTTTTCAGTTCTTCATTTCTTTCCCGGAAATAAACATATTATTTTTGTGTGATTAAATTTAGCAGAAGAAGGGCTGGAACCTGAATATATTTTATAAACTGTAATAATACACCATGACCCTTATATGAGTAGCATATAATGATGTCTCTGTTTCTTCTACATTGTTTTTGTTTTTTGGGGGTACAAAGGAACAATATCTGTAGAGGGAATCCCTTTATCTTTGTTCTCTTCTTTCACCTTTTATCTTAGAGCGGCAGAAAAAGTGAAAAAGCAAGCAAAAATGGTGCAGCTACTAACTTCAGAAGGGAATATGTTGCCACTAATGATAAGCAAAATATTACCAGAAGACCAGTAGATCTAATTGCAGACACCTCTCCTCTTAAGAACCAAAGCATTCAGTAGATTCCTCTATTGGCAATCAGGCTTGGTGTTCTTGTAGGTCGAAGAAGCAAAATCCATTTCTGTATTGTGGTGAAGATCAAAATTTTGGAGTCTAATAGCCTGTTGATTATAATGGTTTTTTTTTTTTAAAGTGACTTCACTGTGCACTGAAGTATAATTCTGATAAAGTATCATATTGTTGGATAATATAAAAAAAAGTTTCAGGATGGTTTGAAAACAAGGTGATTTTAACAAGGTGTCTTTTTTTTTTTTTAAGTGTGATACAGCAGAAACAGGCTTTGTTCCTAATTTTATTAAAAGCTTTGCAACTAACTTTCACATTTGGTAACTTTGCAACACAGCTGATTTTCATTTTCTTTCTCTCTAAACTTTTCACAATTTTCTTCCCTTATTTTTTATTTTCCCTGTACTGTTTTCAAGTCAGGTTTTATTTTAAATCTCTCTAGGTTTTTTTTTTCCATATAAACCAGAAATATTTAATTCTTAATTTTAGATATAATTAAAAATTATATATATATATATAATTTATATATGCAATTGTTTCACAACAACCTGCTATTAGGCCCCAATTAAGGGAGGAATACAATACAATACAATACAATAGCAGAGTTGGAAGGGACCTTGTAGGTCTTCTAGTCCAACCCCCTGCGTGGGCAGGAACTTTATACCATTTCAGACAAATGGCTATCTAACATCTTCTTAAAGACTTCCAGGATTGGGGCATTCACAACTTCTGGAGGCAAGCTGTTCCAGAGGTTAATTGTTCTAACTGTCAGGAAATTTCTCCTTAGTTCTAAGTTGCTTCTCTCCTTGATTAGTTTCCACCCATTGCTTCTTGTCCTGCCCTCAGGTGCCTTGGATAATAGTTTGACTCCCTCTTCTTTGTGGCACCCTCTGAGATATCAGAACACTGCTATCATGTCTCCCCTGGTCCTTCTCTTCATCAAACTAGACATACCCAGTTCCTGCAACCGTTCTTCATGTTTTAGCCTCCAATCCCCTAATCATCCTGGTTGCTCTTCTCTGCACTCTTTCCAGAGTCTCCACGTCTTTTCTACATCGTGGCGACCAAAACTGTATGCAGTATTCCAAGTGTGGCCTTACCAAGGCACTATACAGTGGCATTAACACTTCACGTGATCTAGATTCTATCCCTCTATTTATGCAGCCTAGAACTGTGTTGGCTTTTTTGGCAGCTGCTGCACACTGCTGGCTCATATTTAAATGGTTGTCCACTAGGATTCCAAGATCCTTCTCACAGTTGCTACTATTGAGCAAGGTACCACCTATACCTTGAGCAAGGTACCACCTATACTGTACCTGTGCATTTTGTTTTTCTTGCCTAAATGTAGAACCTTATTTTTTCACCATTGAATTTCATTTTGTTAGATAGTGCCCAATGTTCAAGTTTGTCAAGATCCTTCTGTATCTTAAGCCTATCTTCTGGAGTGTTGGCTATTCCTGCCAGCTTGGTGTCGTCTGCAAATTTGATGAGTTCCCCATTTATCCCCTCATCCAAATCATACTGTTTCCTTTCCTGCCTTTCGGCTCATCACCAGAGAACCATCTAGACAGCAAGCCAAGAATTACGTTGTGTATTTTTTTTAGATATGTGTGTTAGTTTGCAACACAGTTTGCAACACAGCCCCGTTTTGAATCCCAGTAAGGGGTATGGCCAGCTGATGAGAGCTAATAAGCTCGAAATAGATCTATCCTGGTCTCTCTCTAATTTAATTTATTGATCAACTCATAAAACTCTCTCTCTCTCTCTCACACACACACACACACATATATTCCCTCTCCATTCCTTTCGAATCCCAGTGGGGTGTGGCCAACTGATGAGAACTAATAAGCTCGAAATAGAGGCGCTATTGGCATTATCAGCAGCCAGATTAATGGGACATTAAAAGTACATTAATTTGCACTGATACTGTAAACTTCATCTGCTAACTGCTATTAAAATCAAACAGGTTTTATTTTTACCCAGATAAAGGAATGTGCTTTGGCTAAATGGTTCCAAATATATAACACCTCTCTATAGAACAGTTAGCTAATTTACTAGGACAAGTAAATTAATTGTCCCAGATTTTGCATGTATTATATTTCTTAATATTTCTTTGAAATGTTATGATTCTAAGAATCAGATGTAGAAAGAAGATCTTTCTTCAGTATTAATTAAACTTTGCATAGGAAGAAACAACTATTTTAGCATAAGTGGTGTGGAGGAGCAGTTAAGTTGCTGAAGTAGCCGTGAAGAAACCCAGGTCCTTCAGATGCTATCTGGGTGGCTTTAGACCAGTGTCTCCCTCTCCCCTAAACCCACCCTACAAGATTGTTGTGAAAGAGAAAAATAGGAGGGGACACTTTGTATGCCACTCCTGTTTAAAAGGCGATGTATAAGCTCCAACAGAAAAATAAATAGGATACATCTGACAAAAAAACCAATTTGGTTTCATATTATAGATGTAACCTTGGGGTTGGTTTTTCATCATGCTAGAATAAACCAATTCTTATTTACTTTGGGCAGTTCTTGGATCCCAAGCTAAATCCTTCCCAAATCACCCCAAACCACACCACTAAAATTCAGTTATGCTGATTGCAAAAACTGGTAAGCTTTGGGTAGGGAATAAAATTCTACTTAACTCTCTGCCTAGTGATTGGGGGGCAAAAGGGGTGAAATTCAGCAGGTTCTGACAGGCTCTGGAGAACCGGTAGCAGAAATTTTGAGTAGTTCAGAGACCGGCAAATGCCACCTCTGGCTGGCCCCAGAGTGGGGTGGGAGTGGTGATTTTGCAATATCCTTCCCTCAGGAATGGAGAGGGAATGGAGATTTTGCAGTATCCCTCCCCTGCCACATCCATCAAGCCACACCCACAGAACTGGTAGTAAAAAAATTGAATTTCAACAGTGTGGGGGCAACCCCCTTAACCTCTGCCTACTCACACAATGCTTAGAGATCACTTTCTAAGTCAGGGGTAAGATAATAAACCTGAAGTGTTGACAAGGGAGTTATGCACTGAAGCTGGTAGCCACTAAATGTATTATCTTCTATCAGTTTTTACTTTTTTTTAAAAAACTAACCCAGTTATTACTTGTCACTCGCACATTCAGTATCCAATTAATTTTGCTGATTGTTTCTATTTGTGGTTTTATCTCTTAACATCACAGTTCAACATCTTTTTTTTCCCTTTAGTTTGAGGATCTTCTCTGGTTCTTTGAATGTAATTAATTTTAAGTGCAGAGTCAATCCTGTCAAATATCTGATGAGGGCTGTTATATCGGGATAACAAATATCCAGATGACCACTAGATGGCAGTGAAGAGAAACAGAACTGAGTGCCCAGGTTTCCTTGGTGGATTTTTTCTGCATCCTTTAAAACGGGTCCCCAACCACCGGGCCACGGACCGGTGCCGGTCCGTGGCTTGATAGTAACCAGGCCGCAGTGAGTGGCGGAGAGAGTAGCGCAATTCTTAGGAAAGTGTAGCAAATGCTCTGCTATCCTGGCGGCTGGCCAGGGCGCTCCCCGGGGGCAGGACGGGGTCAAAAGCCTGCATTGGCGGGGTTCAGGGCACCACCCAGCCCTGCCCGGGGGGAAGGGGCTGCCAGGCCTTTCTGCCCGGGACGCAGCCGTCCTTCCCTGCTCCAGCCGAAGATCCTTCACCCAGGACCCCTGGCAGTTTTCCTGCCTGGTTGCATGTGACCGCCAAACGCCTGCGCGCCCCACGTGACTCGATTCACCCGCTGGAGGCTCCCACCGGTCCGTGGAATTTTTTTTACATGAAACCGGTTCCTGGTGCCAAAAAGGTTGGGGACCCCTGCTTTAAAAAGTTCTCACTGAGAGCTTTTCTTTGAAAAACACATCTTTTTATAATTCTAATTCCTCTATAACGTGCTGAACCTTTTGTTCTTCAAAATTGTTAAGCATTATTCTGCAGGTTTTCTGGGATTTGACTGTAAACTAGTTAGTTTCTTTTTATCTGGAAAACATTCAGAATTCAGAGAGGTCAAAACCTCAGGATATGATAGAACATGTTTCTTTTAGTGCTGGGGCTTTTTTTACATCTCTTACTATCTTCATTTGAGTCATGTTCCTTCTAAAAATATAAAGGGGTTAAATAGAGATGTCCATTTTTTTCCTTGTGAATTTCAATTCCCAGAATTTTCCATAGCCTATTGCTAAGAATTGTGAAATCTGGAGGATATAAAACTTTTCCATGATCACCTAGAGATGAGGGCTAAGTGCTTATTGCAAGTGAGTTAAAAATACCAAATAATCCTATATTTGTGCACTATTTAAGTGGATTGTTTGTGATGTAACATAATGGCTGGGTTGAGTGAAGCAATCACAAAGATGTAACTCTTGGGAACAGAGACCAAGGACCTTTATGGATTTGTTTTAATTAATCAGAGCTATAAGCAAACTGGGAAATGGAAATGCATGAATTTAGAGGTAGTCAGATGTGAAAAGAAGTTCATTTGATACCACTTAAGGAAACTTGCATCATTTTTGGTTTTGCTTATCGTGCTCATTTTCACTTTTAAAAATAAATCATGGTTTTCCCCTTCTTTCTGAATTTGCAGAGCTATTGTTCATTAGGATATATCAAGGATAAAGAGGATTTTTAAGCTTGGCTTTTTTTGCAGTGGAAATGAAAGTTGTAAGGCACACCGAAGAAGGAAGCAAATATTGCGGAAAGTATCTCGGATTAAGGACAATAATTGCTCTGCATATATTTCTTTTAAACTATGGTTTATACATCTGTATGATTTAACTGGACCATGTCCTATTTCTTTACAGTATAATATTTTTTCCTTATTTCATACCCGCTTCCCCAAATTGGAATTACTCACTTACTAGATCATGTGGGCAAAAGGTTCTTCACTTATGAAATTAAGCAAAGGGATTAATTTTGCAATAGTGTTGAATATCTGGATTATAAAATAATCTGGATTAAAGGGATTAATGTGTGTTGAAACCAGCATCATGTTTTATAGAATTCTTGCCAACCACTTAGACATACAACTTTGGGAAATGGTCTTAGAAGAAAGGCTCAACAACTGCCTCTCCCATATACATCTGGACTTAATAAATAAAATACACATTTGGAAGAATTTTATGGTACCTTTTTCTTGAACTATATTTCTCTACAACCCCCTGCTTGATTTGATCTATTTTTAACTTGCTCATTCATTTTCTACCCTAGGAAATTGGGTCTCATTCTGTTTTAGTGTCATAGACTTATCCTACTGCCGTAGGCTTGAGCCCCATCACACAAATTTCTATCCCCAAATTCTGGTTGTGTTACAGATGAAGGACTTTTTATGTGACTAAAAGAAACTACAGCAATTAACTTTTTTCTCTTCTTTTTCTTCCACCTATGGATTCTTATTCTAAATGATTTCTTTTCTTTGCTAAAGCTATGCAATTTACTCTCCGGTTTGTTTTTTTTAAAAAACACATCTTTGCAGTAATTCTTAGGAACTCCTCCTAGTAGCTGAATTTGCCCTTCTGATTGTCTTAGTACCGTTGTGGAACAGGCCATATTTAAGAGAGAGAATATGACAAGTATTCTTAACATAAGAGCTAATGATTTCTTTCTAAGGCAGCTACAGGAATAATTGTTTGGCTTCTGAAAATGCCCAGTAATTTTCAAAAAGAAAGAAGAGAGAAATCAAAAGCACAGTTATTCTCCTTGCAAGAACCCATATATACATAAATTGCTTCCTTCAGCATTATTCCCTTCTTTGGTGTTACTCAGAGTGCGGCCTAGAGAGTACAATATAATTCTATAAAAATCCACAGGAAGTTTTTATTCAGTTTGGTTTGTGGCATCTGTAAAAGCAAATTCGGGGGGGGGGGGGGAGATGCCTTTTTTTTGCAACAGCTAGAAAATATAATAAAATTGTTTGAGGCTGTCTTAAGCATCCTGGATTACTAAATCCATTAAATCCATTTGGTTCCACTGTAGAATTGTTTCCAGATGTGTGAAATCTGCATTTGATGCAAAAATGAATTAGACATTAGAGCTGAATGCCAGATTATAGTTCTGCCCTGCATATTGAAAAAATGAGAGAGAGAGAGAGAGAGAGAGAGAGAGAGAGAGAGAGAGAGAGAGAGAGAGAGAGAGAGAGAGAGAGAATGGATAGATGGATGGATGATAGATGGATAGATAAGATTAGATAGGCAGGTAGAAAAAAAAGAAAGACAAAATGAAGGGAAGAAAGGATGGAAGGAAGAAAGGAAGGAAAGCCTGAGACAATTACTTTGCTAAAACAGATGCCTGAGTCTAGATCTCTATACAACTCAAGTCACATTGGACTTAGTAAGAGCAGTGGCTTTCTTGTTTATAGCTTTTTAGTTTATAGGAAACTACAGAGGGAACTACAGAGAAAAGAGCTTCTTTTAAAAAACAACAACATTTTTTGTAATTTTTATTCTCATATATGTAGTTACAGGTATACATTCAAATAGTTATTCTTCTTATTTATCTTTATCACTTTTACATATTTGTTTTTCCATATAAAAGGTTAAAATATACATTGTGGTTCTCTTTGCTTACCATCCCTTAACCTATTTTGTATTATCACCACCCTATTTTTTCTTTTCACCCTCCCTCTCTTTTCTACTTTCTTCCGTCCTTCCTCCTCTCCTTTCCCTTTCCTTCTTCCCTTGCCTCTCCCCTACTAGGGGAGAGAGCTTCTTGAATGCCCCATCTATTGCCTCTCTCCTCCTTTTCCTCCTCCTTCAGCATTCCCCCCCCCCACAAAAAAACCCCTTCTTTAATATTTGCATGGAAATCTGGTAGCAATAGCTCTTCTCCATAACACTGTTTAAATCTTCGATGCTGACACAAGGAAGACAGAGATCAAAGTATTGACTTCAAGACTCTTTCTTTAGCATCACTTAGTGCAGGGGTCTGCAAAGTTGGCTCTTTTAAGACTGGTGGACTTCAACTCCCTGAATTCCCCAGCCAGCTGGGGAATTCTGGGAGTTGAAGTCCACCAGTCTTAAAAGAGCCAACTTTGCAGACCCCTGACTTAGTGCAACCAAAGGGGGAGAAATGGTTCCAAGCAATATCAGGGAGCTTGGTCACCAACATCAAGCTTATGCCTATTGGCAGGACATATAATCTTAGCTTCTTATCAGATCAGGCACCAAACGTTTGCTACCAGGCTGTGTTTTGAATGTACTGTAAGCTTGCTGAGAAATAATTGATTTACATCAGATCATCTATAGCTAAGCTAAGGGTGGAATCAGATTTGTCAAGCAATATAATTAGATAATATAATTATTTCCTTTCTTCAGATGCAACTAAATATTTTAAATTTACTGAGAAATATATTTGAGTTCTTTTCTCAAAGCTCTTTTTCTCTCTCCTCTACTAACACCTTTTTGTCTGATCTGTTCTGCTTCACGTAATAATAGTTCATGACTTCACTCTTTTCTTTGACAGAGTTACCAATGTTCCCTTTATCGCTTTCATTAACTTCGTGCGTATCCCTCAAATATCCTCCTCCTTGGCAATTTTGTACTCTTTATGCTAGAGAAAAAAAAACCCAACCCCAAATTGATCCATTAGTCAGTGAACAATGTAGTTCCAGAAGTATAAATTTAGGGAGGAAGATATTATTTTGGTTTTTTTTTAAATTGGCTTGTTTCTTTAAGAAATATGTGTACATGCTTAATCCTCACAGCAATGAGATAGTTCACATGTATCATATACTAGCTATACCCGGCCACTCGTTGCTGTGGCCCCGTCTGGTTAAATGGCCAACCAATGTGTGTGTAGATCTACACCTGCACACATACACACAACCACCATATAACCCCCAACCTACCTACCTACTGTATTTCTTCCTCTCTCTCTATCCCTGTACCTACCTACCTCTCGTATTTCTCCCTCTCTGTCTATCCCTGTACCTACCTACCTACTGTATTTCTTCCTTTCTCCCTCTATCTACCTACCTACCTACCTACTGTATTTCTCCCTCTCTCTCTATTCCTCTACCTACCTACCTACCTACCTACTGCATTTCTCCCCATCTATCTATACACCTACCTACCTACCTACCTACCTACCTACCTACCTACCTACCTACGGTATTTCTCCCTCTCTGTCTATCTCTCTATTTACCTACCTACTGCATTTCTTCCTTTCTCCCTCTATCTACCTACCTACCTACCTACCTACTGTATTTCTCCCCCTCTCTCTCTCCATGGGCCACCTGGGAGTTTACTATCCTCTGTGCCTTGTCTTGGCCCTTTTTAGGCCTCCCTACAGAGTTCTTGAGGAAATGACTGTTGGAAATGCCAGGTGGGCGGGGCTACAGGGAGTTGAAAACATGATCAGTGGGTACATTTTACATTTGTTTACCTTGTACATGACACACGTGTGCTAGGCACAAAATGAATAGGTATTCTATTATCGGAAGTCCTTGTGAACATTGTGTGAAAAATTGAGGTAAATCGGTCCAGTAGTTTTTGAGATTAGTGGATTCGTACAAACTATTTTACATTTTTATTTATATAGATATATGATGATATGATTGGCCATCTACATTTAAAGTCATTTCTAGAAATGAAAGAAAGCACAAACTATTTGCACTCATTTTACCAATGTTAAAAATGTAGGACACTACTATATACACACTACCAGGATCCAGAGTAGTGGTGGGTTCTGGATCCTGTTTCAACCGGTACAGTTGGAACGGGCCCAGCGTCATCCATATGGACACGTGCAGTGTGCGCATGCATCGTACCTGCCAGCGACGCCTCTGCAATGCTCCAGCTGCTCGGCAGAGCATCACACAGGCACTGTATGTACCATGCACATGCGCAGAAGCGCAGAAGGCTTTAAAGAACAGGTAAGGAGCTTGGGCGGGCAGGTGGGCCCTCCGGAGCACCATACTGGAATGGTACCTGGTGCTCTGGGCAGGCTCCGGTACGCCCGTACTGGGGTGTACCGCCTGCAACTCACCACTGATCCAGAGGCTGGTCAATGTATAGAATCTAGAATTGATTCTATAATCGACAACTTTATAAATGTGATCATCAAGATGTGGCAAACCATGTCCTTTCTGGTCACAAAATCAGTTTGAAGACTCTCGTAGTAAGCAAGTTAAAGTACTAATTTCATTGTAATGTAAAACACTTACTGACCTACTTTACTGGATTTGTAGCAGTCATTCTGCAGTCTTATTATTTTGATCAAAGAGTTTGCATATTTTATTCCCCCCCCCCCCCCCCCCCCCAATGGACATCAAGACTTTCATTAGTCTCTGGGCTTATAACATGCAAAACTGGTTTGCTTGTTTTCATAACTATATCTATAATTGAGATTCCATGCTGATTCACGTATGGTGCTTATGAGTCAATTAAATTGCCCTAACAGACAATTACCAGTTGATTGTTTAATTTATTTTAGCAAGTGAATTTAGTCTTTTCAAAAGTTTGCATATATGTAAGTCAGTAAATAGGGGGGGGGGGGAATCCTTTTGTAGACTGAAATATTAAAACATTCTGATTTGGGAGATCAAATATAAAGACATAGCAGTCTTTATATTTTCCAGTACTTGTATTTTTGGAATAATTTATAAAGATCGTAATGTAGATATATATACATATTTTTGGAGAGATTTATTAAGTTTTGTGCTTATTATAGTTATTATTATGCAGATAAAAGCTAGAACAGGGGTCCCCAACCTTTGCAACTTTAAGTCTGAAGGACTTCAGCTCCCAGACTTAATTCTGGGAGCTGAAGTCCTTCAGACTTAAAATTGCAAAGGTTGGGGACCCCTGAGCTAGAGAATAACAGCCAAATGATAAAGAATCATCCTTTTCATATGCTAGCATGCATGCTTTTCAGTAGGGACAATAATGAAGACAATAAAGTGTGCGCTGGTTTACAAAAGATCAAATCCAAGTTATTACTCTGTTCCTTGATAATTTTAAATCGATATCAACCAATTTACATATGCATGGGGTTTCTCATTAGGTGGGGGGAAGTGTTGGGAGGCCCAAGATAGGTGGATTTTTACCTGCACTGTGCTTCCCAGGATCTCCCCCATGCCTAAAGTATTTCATGCTCCACTTAACAACCTGTGCATTCATTTGATTAAATGAATTGTTGGGTGTCATTAAGTGAATTCATTTAACGGCTGTTTCGACTGTAATAGGCAGGCTCCATTGAGAGTGCAACTCCAGAACTAACCACATAATAGCAGATCTCCAGTATTTTCAGGATGGTATTTTTCTACATTGATTAGGGCAGTGATGGCAAACCTTTTTTGACTCGAGTGCCAAAAGTGTGTGGGGGGGAGCACAGGGGTGTCGTGCGTGGGCGTGCCACATCCATAATGCTATGTGCATGATGCCCTGTTTTTGGCGTGCTTTTTTCACCCTCCCCAGGCTCCAGAGGCTTTCTAGGAGCCTGGGGAGGGTGAAAACAGCCTCCCCACCACCTCCAGAGGCTTCAGGAGCTTATCTGAAGCCTCCAGAGGGCAAAAAACAGCCTCAAAAGAAGGCCTAAATCATCTGGCCAGCGCACACATGCGCACTGGAGCTGATAGGGCAACGTCTCACGTGCCCTAAGAAATGGTTCCGCATGCCACCTGTGGCACCCGTGCCATGGGTTCGCCATCATGGGATTAGGGCATTGATGCAAATATTTCTCCTTTATGCCTTATGTTTTTACATTTCCAAAACATTATTAGTGCATTAAATGCTATTTTGTTTTCCCCTTGTTTTGTGTTTCAATTTAATTCAGTTTGTCAAGGCAGTAGAAACACCTTTGTTGTTAAAGTCTAGATTAATCAGTAATCTTTCTAATGATATAGCCAGTTTATTGAAAGTGAGGCAGACTTTCAGTTCAATTATCACATCATTCCATAGCTTTGTTGAACTAAATACCGGTCTTTAGAGCTGAGCTGGATCATAGGAGTCCAATTATAAAGTTTGAAAAAACATACTGTACATTCATAAATTCTCTGTCAGAATTCATCAACTTCAAAATTTCCCTAGTCTGTGAAATGATAGATTTAATAAAAGCA
The DNA here is from genome assembly GCA_039707465.1 of Rhabdophis nuchalis. NCBI lineage: Eukaryota > Metazoa > Chordata > Lepidosauria > Squamata > Natricidae > Rhabdophis > Rhabdophis nuchalis. Next base: position 164,704,044 of record CM077643.1, read on the forward strand.
TCAAATGTTTAACTCTTTTTGGCAAAAAAAAACAACCAGAATATTGAAATTTATTAATCAAATCAACATGATTGAGTAAATATGATAGTATGAACTTAAATACACTTACTTGGAAACAGTATTTACCATATTTTTCAGAGTATTAAAAAACTGGATTATAATTCGCAGGTTTTGAAGAGGCATTTTTTTAAAAAAGTAGGTAGGTAGATAGAGGGATAGAGAGGGAGAGAAAGGGAGAGAAATACAGTAGGTAGGTAGGGAGAAAGAGAGATTAGTTAGGTAGGTAGGTAGATAAAGGGATAGAGAGAGAGAAATACAGTAGGTAGATAGGTAGGGAGAGAGAGAGTGTAGTTAGGTAGGTAGGTAGATAAAGGGAGAGAGAGAGAGAGAGTAATACAGTAGGTAGATAGGTAGGGGGAAAGAGAGTGTAGATAGGTAGGTAGGTAGATAAAGGGGGAGAGAGAGAGAGAAATACAGTAGGGAGGGAGGGAGAGTGAGTGTAGATAGGTAGGTAGGTAGAGGGATAGAGAGAGAGAAATACAGTAGATAGGTAGAGGGAGAGAGCGAGAGAGAGAGAGAAGGTAGGTAGGTATATAGGTAGATAGAGGGGGAGAGAGAGAAAGAGAAATACAATAGGTAGTAGGTAGATGTTTCCAGGTGTATTTACCCATGTGCTGGAGAAGGAAATCGCTATAGCACCTAAAACTTTGTTTCTGCTAGCACAACACTTGACCAATGTAATTCTCATCAATCCCTCTAACTCAGGGGTTCCCAAACCTGGCAACTTTAAGACTTGTGGACTTCAATTCCCAGAATTCTCCAGCCAGCTATGTCCACAAGCTATGCTGGCTGCAGAATTCTGGGAGTTGAAGTCCACAAGTCTTAAAATTGCCAAGTAACTACAGTCTTCCGAAAGGAAATTTTTTTTTTAATTCTGCAAACCTCCCCAAAACAGCCAGTTTTCCCACGAAAACAGGCCTGTTTTTTTTCCAAATAAAAGGCATGAATAGCCTGGGGGGGGGGGGGGGGATTGCAGAGTGCTCCGGGGGGGGGGGGGAATGAGCAAAAAAAGGCTGTTTTTTATGTCAAAAAAATTGCATGCATAGCCTTATGGAGGCTTATAGAGTGCTGCTGGGGGCTGGGGGAGGCAAAAAATGGCCTGTTTTAGGCTCATTTCTGCCCTCCCCAACCCCCAGGAGCTCTCTGGAGGCCTCTATAAGGCTATGCACAGCCATTTTGGTGAAGGGGATGGGGTTTCGGGAGGCAAAAAATGCTGTATTCAATGTATAAGATGCACCCAGATTTTCAGCCTCTTTTTAGAGGAAAAAAGGTGCGCCTTATACTGCAAAAATATGGTAATCCTTGAAACTATTGCCTATTTTTACTTCTGTACATTATTTTTGTCAAAGTCAACAGGTAGATAAATACTTCTTGAATTACCATGAATATTAATTTATATAGAAAGCGATCCCCAGTGGAAAGAAAATCCACACAAAGAAATAGAATATTATTTGGGCCGGTTTAAATGCAACATCTTCATGTGTATGAAATGTCACATTTATTATCTATAAAATTTATAAAATTCCCAAATTATTTTGGGCAACATACAAGTAAAAACAATACCCAATACAAAAAAACCCCGAACTCTACCCAAACCAAACAAACCACATAATAGCTCAAGGATTAAAATAGCCAATAAAATGATACAATTGCCACAAGGTGCTTATTTATTAAACTAGCCCCTGGAGAAAGAGCCCCTTCTTCAAACCTATATAAAGAACAACAGAGGTCAGCCTATCTCCCCATCAACATCAACTGCAAATGTTCACACACAAAAGAGGAGAATAACTGCAGTACTGTGCTGTCCTTTCCCAATCACTGAAGGAAGTCTAGAAGATTACCATGATCAATGATATTGAAAGTTACTGACAGCTCAAAGAAGACCAGAAATGTTCTGCCATCTTATCCTGGTTTTCCCCCAGAGATCATTAACCAGCATGATAAGTATTGTCTTCATATGCTCTGTAAGGGTCCAAATAATCTGCTTTATCCAGGACTCTCTGAATAGGCTATCCTGGTATAAAAGGAAAAATTGAAGAATGGACAAACATTGTCCATCACTGTTGGGTCCAATGATTGTATCTTATAGAGGCAGCACCATCTCTTCATTCAGCCTTATGAAGCAGCCTCTCTCCTGAAGTCTGGAGACCCCTAACTCTCCTGTCCTTCTGGAAGGTTGTGACAACATTGCTTTCCTCTTTAAGGTCTTGGATCAAAATAATATATTAGTGTAATAGAGTGATTGTGTGATTGAATTTGTTATGCGGTGCTTCACTTATTGTATTATGATAGCCGAGGTGGCACAGTGGCTAGAGTGCAGTACAGTGGTACCTCGGACCACGAACGCCTCTCATCACGTCCAATTCGCTTCACGACCAAAAATTTCCCAAAAAATGTGCCCCGGTTCACGAACACCGTTTCGCTGCACGAACGGAAAAGTTCGTAAAAAATGCTCCACTGCACGAACTCTGCCTCACTTCACGAACTCCGCCTCGCATCACGAACTCCGCCCTCGCATCACGAACGGAAAAGTTCGTAAAAATGCCCGGATTCACAACCTCCGTTTCGCTTCACGAACCGGAGCCGCGGACATTTTAAAAACAAGGTCAGAACGGATTAACTGGATTTACATTGAACCCTATGGGAAACTGTGCCTCGTATCACAACCAAAAAACAAGGTCGGAACGGATTAATCGGATTTACATTGAACCCTATGGGAAATTGTGCCTCGCATCACAACCAAATCGGATCGCGACCAGAGTCATTTCACGAATTAAGTTCGTGATCCGAGGTACCACTGTATTGCAGGCTACTTCAACTGACTGCTAGCTGCAGTTCAGCAGTTCAGATCTCACCAGCTCAAGGTTGACTCAGCCTTCCATCCTTCCAAGGTGGGTAAAATGAGGACCCAGATTGTTTTGGAGCAATATGCTGACTCTGTAAACCATCTAGAGAGGGCTGAAAAAGTACTATGAAGCAGTATATAAGTCTAAGTGATATTGCTATTGCTAAGATTACGTTAATTATATTTCTTCTGTTGGATTTAGAGCAATGTTATTATATGTTTTTGTTATTTACTCTTAACCTCCCAGAATTCATATGTAAGATGGATGGCCTTATGAAATAAATAAATACACAAACACACACACACACACACCCCATTACATGCCCATTACATGGATGCAGCTACAAGCCACCCACATTGCAGCCAGTGTGGATATGGATTTAAATGACAGATAACCGGTTTAGTAGTCTTAAGATCCTGTCCATTTCTCCAGGAATTACAAAGTTAAATGCCTTTCAAATACCAAGACAAAATGGTGCCTTGGTCAGCTCACAGGGACTCACTCAATTGGAATTGAACTCAGAGTACATATAAATGGTGTTATTCCTCATAAAATAATTTTTCTGCTAGTAGTATTTTTTTCTAGAGTAATAGCTTATAAGTGTGGGATTATTCTGCCACAGGGTAAAACTTTATTACTGGCCCAAGAGGTGAGCAAACCTGCTGTGTGTCCTGTCCTCAAGCTGAGCCAGTCAGTGTGAAGTTGTAAATCCAGCAAAGACACAATCATAAATAAAGTCCAAGTTCAAAGGAAATCGAGTTCAGAGGGCAAAGCAGTACTTACTGCCTGAGTCAATCCAGGATTAAAGTTTCCAAGAAAGCGCAGCAGGTGTGTAGCATAGGGCATGACATGCATGGTTGGCTTATATTGAAAGAGCTAGATTACAAGAAGTTGTAAGCCAGTGCACACAGGCAAGACAAACCAAGAAGATAATCAGCGTTATTGCTACTGAAAGAAGGGACGCATAGAAATTGGGTCTCCTGCTACAACAGAGGGGCAGAGAGCAACAGAGGCACAAAAGTGCTATGGCATAATTGTTCACAGTGAAACATCAATCAGTGGAATCCTTTTGTTAGCTGATTAACAATAATAATAATGGTGATGATGATGTACCTGTTAGAAGCTCTTGAACTGTTGAGAGTTTGCTTGGTTAATTCTAGTTATGAGTTGCTAGTTGAAATCAGCCCCTAACTCAGCTCATCTGACATGGGTCAGTCCTGCTTTCCCATCACCAGGCTGCTACCAACTGTGCCAAACCCAGAGGATCCTCTGGGCAGCTGGGTACTCTGCCTCTCCTTTCTACATCTTCACACAGAAATGTCAGTCCTCTATTAGCTAGATGTGATGTGATTCTTTTTGAAGAACTGAATGACACTGATGATATTGGTAATAACAAATCCTTTAACTAACTAGAGTTGTTAGGGTTAGGACTGTCTGTATGTAATTTCTGGTCTTGATCTTCTTACTTATCTTCTAAGGATTAGTCAAATCAGGAACATGATTTATTTCTTGCAGTTGTGGCTGGTGTGTGTGTGTGTGTATGCTGGTCGTGTTGTATTCGGGTCTTTTCCTGTGTAAGATTGAGATTGTCCACAGACTCCATATAAGTCATATAATATATATATATGTGTGTGTGTGTGTGTGTGTGTGTGTGTTAGTTTTATGAGCTGATCAATAAATAAATCAGAGAGACTAGGATAGATCTATTTCGAGCTTTTTAGCTCTCATCAGCTGGCCATACCCTTAGGCTCAGAAACCTCTCACACACACACACACACACACACACACATTCTACTTCTGAAAAGTTTGAAGTGCTTGTGGAGCACCAGACAACCTGGGATTCGAAGTAAGAGTATGACTAGCTGATGAGAGCTAATAAGTTTGAAATAGATCTATCCTAGTCTCTCTGATTTATTTATTGATCAGCTCATAAAACTAACACACATATTTAAAAAATCACACAACGGAACTCATGGCTTTCTGTCTAGATGGTCTCTGGTGATGAGCCGAAAGGCAGAAAAGGAAACAGTATGTCTCCTCCCTTAATTGGGGCCCTAAAATAATAATAATAATCAAATAAGTCATATATATATGTTTTCGTAGGTTTTCACGGGTATAGGTATGTAGATTTTGGTTTATTCGGGTCTTTTCCCGTGTAAAATTAAAGGTGTTTTTGCAACGTTTCGATGGGATCACCCCCATCATCATCAGGCTTTGGCTTCTGCCTTTTGCAATATATATATATATATATATATATATATATATATATATATATATATATATATATATATATATGACTTATTTGATTATTTTGATTTGGCTTATGTACATTTAACATAATCTGCATGTCAAGTGTTTCTGTTCACTACTCTTGTCACTCAACTGCATCTTATTCTATGCACAATTTTTGATCCCCATCCCGAATCAGTCTACTGGTTTAGTAAATGGTTGTCTAGTCCTAAATGGGTGTTTAAGACTTCTGTCCTGTTTACTTCCAAATTTCTTTGTTAATGTATAAGGTAACCAGACGTCCCACTTTTGGCGGGACAATCACGCTTTTCAAGAATTAGTCCCGTACCCCGCTGCCTCTTAAAAATGTCCCGCTTTTTGTCTGGAGAGGTGGCGGGCGGGCAGCGGCTGCTCTGCAAGCGCTCAGAGGTGGCCTGCGCCCAGGGCAGCAGCGCGGGCAGGAAGCGGCGGCCAGAGCAGGCTGGCGGGCAGGCGAGGGCCGGCGAGGGAAGAGCGAGCGAGAAGCCAGCAGGCGGAGGAGGAGGAAGAGGATAGCTGCGCATGGCAGGGGTGCAGCCATGAACTTTGCGGCGCGCCCGCTCTGGCTGCCGCTTCCTGGCTGTGCCGCTAAGCACGTGCAGAGCAACCACCGCCCGCCTGTCCCCCCCAGCCAGCGAAGGAACCTCAGGTACGGCCAGTGAAGCAGCGGCTGCAGGGCCGGGAAACACCGCTGAGGCCCCCCCCCGGTCAATGGTGTCCCGCTTGACAAATTTTCAAATCTGGTCACCTTATTAATGTAGCAACACTCAGTTAAACTGCCCCCTTACTCCATTTTTAAACTTTAAACTAACCCAAACTCCCAGCAAGCCTTTTGCTTTTAAATCCTTATAATTGTTTCTTTTCCCTCACCATAATCCTTCCCATGGATTCAAAGTACCCTTACTCAGATGGCTTGAAGGCCTCTTTTCACTTTAAATTCTTCTGTCCAAATGTGCTTAAGAAAGTGGAGTGGGTGAACCAAGTGTCTTTTAAAAAGGCTTCACCTGAGGGTGTGAGTTTGCCGTATCCTTCCACTGTTCCAAGCATTATACTCAGAAGTCACCAACAGTTCCCTCCAGATAGCAATAGCAATAGCACTTAGACTTATATACTGGTTCATAATGCTTTCCAGCCCTCTCTAAGATGTTTACAGAGTCAGCATATTGCCTGCAACAATCTGGGGCTTCATTTTACCCACCTCAGAAGAATGGAAGGCTGAGTCAACCTTGAGCCGGTGAGATTTGAACTGCCGAATTGCAGCTAGTAGTCAGCTGAAGTAGCCTGCAGGATTCTCCCTTCCCAGGGCCACCAGCGCTTAAGTGTGCAATCTCACTAAAGGGGACACTAAAAGGGACAGTTTAATTTGAAGCATTGCTATGTTAGTAAAATACTTCTGAAATAATTGGTTAAATAAAACATGCTACTGAAAAAAAAGTTTGGGCCACTTAATTTTTCTGATTCTTTTATGTTTCTGTTTTACTTTTGCACTTTGCTGCTTCTAGTTCTTTTTCTTTATACTGCTTTACTTATATAGAAGTCTCAAAAATGTTTATAGACACACACACACAAACACATAACTTTTGTCTTGAAAACAAAAATAATGTTTATTTATTAATTTATTATGGAATTTGCCACCCATCTCATATCCAAAGACTCATGATGGATATATACTTCGTAAGGGTAGTACACTGCCTCATATAGTGACTATCATGGTCACAAAGGGGATGAAAAGATAAATTTGTGATCATCTCATGCATCTATGAGCTTTGTAGATGTAAAACAAAGGAAAGCTGAAGTGAGATGGTAAGAACAACCAAGGTTACACTTAGCCACCACTTTGCTTAATGATCCAAGTTGCCAATCACAATTGTGGTTAACAGACTACCTGTTTTCCTGTCGTCTGTAGAAATCTCCCTCTTATGTATAGAATTTGCTATTTTTGGCTGCTTAAAGGTTCTCTAATTACCGTAACATTCTTTTTGCTGTTTTGCATGGGAATAGTCCACTGGGGAGGATTTTGCTTTGCAGGATTGTATTCTTAATCTTCCCTCTAAGTGTTTTATGTTAACATAGATAATCCATTGTACATCCCTAATAGATAAAGCTCTTCGGAAAAGAGAAAAGCCTCCTGAAAAAGTTTTAATTCGTATTTATATGAAGAAATCATTCTCTGCGTTTTAATCCTAGCTGTAATTTTTAGTGATGTTTGTAGAGTCAATAAATCTCTTCCTTTATTCTACTTTTTTCTTCTTTATTTTTTGTTGGTGACCTATAACACAGTAGTATGATTGTCACAACTGGTCTAAATGTTCACTCTGGAATTTTTTGCAAGTGTCAAAACATTTAGAGATATATAAACGATATTAGAATGTGTAAACAAAATACCTTCTTTGAAATACAAACACAGTTCTGAAAAAAGGCAGTATAGAATTCCACATAGCAGTTATTGTCATCAAAAATAGTTTAATATAGGCTCATTTTTGATTAACATCTCATTTGCTTAAAAGAAATCTTGATGATAGCACACCTGACTTAGATCTTTGAGTTCTTAACTCATCCTGTGCCTCCAAGGAGTTTCCAAATCATTCATTTCTGTCTGTATTTATCCATTCATTTTCTGCAGTTGTGACGTGCACTTTGGAAGGTAATCATTCAGTAGATGCCAGTGAGTGCTTGAAGTGGGCAGGACCAATGCCTTCCCTTGTCCAGGACTGCTCAGTGCCTTGCAAAGATGACTGCATGTTTACTCCGTGGTCTAAATTTACAGCATGTACTTCCGATTGTGAATCAACACGGACCAGAAGGAGAACTCTCACAGGTAGTGTAAATCAATCAATCAATCATCCTTAGTTCTTTTGTGTCCAAACATCCATGGAGTTAACTCTGGAGATTTGCCAAGGGCAATTAAGTGTATTCTTGTTTTGTTAAAAGTCTCATAATGATTCCCTCAGTGTTGACTTACTAACAATTTGCTCTCATATTCTATTAAGTCTGTCAGGAGGGCTACCTCCTCCTCCTAAGGTGTCAGGATCATAATTTCATCAGCGAATCCCTTAAGCTATTTGGATGCTGAAATTATTCCAACTAGTAATAGCAATAGCACTTAGACTTATATACTGTCCCATAGTGCTTTACAGCACTTGGCAATTTACGATGTCAGCATATTGCCTACAACAGTCTTGGTCCTCATTTTACCAACCTCAGAAGGATGGAAGGCTGAATCAATCTTGAACGCCATCAATATTGAACTCCAGACTGTGGGCAGAGTTAGCCTGCAATACTTCATTCTAACTACTGCGTCATTAGGGCCCAAATAGCCAATTGGGGCAGAAATTTCTATTTCATTATAGAATTCTAGCTTCCTTTCAATGGGTTTTTCTGTGTAATGTCTCAAGGGACTGCTCTTTCCAACTACACTAGTGTAGAAAAAGTGTGGATGATATTCCATGTTGGTTAATGCAGAAGTTCATACGAATCAGTCAAAAAATGGATGCATGGATTTTTTCAGCACTATACACAGTCAACATAGGCATCTTACGACAAACGTTTTTGCATGTGTAGGTTGTAAAAAAACCCATGAATTACACTTGTATGATTACTTGAAGTTCTCTCGTGGGTTTGTTATGTTATGAATTGGGTTTGTATGCTTATATTTCAGGATTTACACAGATATTCTGCTGCAGTAGATTCAGTGGGTTTCATACATACAGTATATACCAGAGTAGAGTATTCCATTCTCCAAACTCTGAAACTATCCCTTCTGTTTGAGTTCACAAGTGCAGGATTTTAGGTTATTGAATTTAGTAGCTGGAAACTTGTACAATAGTCCAGAACACCAGTTGTAGTTGATTAGTTAGAATGCTGACTCATGCATGAGGCAATCTTTGCTATTATTTGTTGCTGTAAGTATAAAGGGGGGGAGTTTCCCTCCCCCCCTTTTTTTCTTCTGTGTGTTCTGTATATTAATTGATTTGCCTCATGATATTCCTATGTTCCTATCTTATGTTCTGGATTATGATAGAGTCTTCTGTGTGTGTGTGTGTGTGTGTGTGTTTATGACTACAAGTTTGTGTTAGTGTCTCCGACTTCCATCTGGACAGCTGTTGTGCCATTCCTTGACACAGGACATGTGTTTTAATGCATACATTATTGCAAGCCATATACCTCCCTTTGACCGGTCCGCTCCCAAAGGGAGGGCCTTCTCAGGGTGCCGTCAGCTGGTCAATGCCGGCTGGCAGGGGAAGGGCCTTCTCTGTGGTGGGTCCAACCCTCTGGAATGGCCTACCCCACGAACTTCGTACCATCACGGACCTTCGCCTTTTTCGCCGCTCATTAAAAACACACTTGTTCCACCTAGCTGGCCTAGCTTAGAGTTAGATTTTAGTTTATATTTTAGCTTAGATTTTAAAACTGGGGACATTTTTAGTGGATTGGTTAGATTTTAATATTTTTAGCTTAATTTTTAGCACAGGTTATTCTAATTTAATCTTATTTTATTGTTGTATTGTATTCATTGTTGTTATCATGGTATTCTTAATTCCCTGTGCACCGCCCTGAGTCCATCTGGAGACAGGAGCAGTATACAAATCCAATAAACTGTAACTGTAACTGTAATTGATTATCCACTGTTGGCCTTGCTCAGCTGATTGTTCATCCACACATTTTTACAGTAGTATATGATTATGTATTAATCTACAAATACTACCAAGATTTACGGCTTTTCTGTAATGTGAGTCACTGTGTGTATCTTCCACAGCTGAAAATCACTCCTTGTGACTAGTCACAGCTAGTCAGTGATTTTGATTTCCAAACAGAGTGGAAGTGTCACTTAGCAATCATCCTTTTTTTTAATCTGCCTTCTCTCCCTTCTCTCCTTACTCTGCTGGGAAGCAAGATGAATTAGTAGCAGTCACAGGTCTAACATATAACGGTCTAGAGAAGAGCCTGAAGTCTTTTAGGAAAGATCCACTGGACAGCATCTCGCAAAAAGTTTTTCATTGTAGATGTTGCTACAATGAACTTTTAATGATGACAGCTGCAGTAGCTGCATCTTGCCTTCAATACTGTTATATTAGAAGATGAGGTGGAGCTGATTAGGAACAGAAAATGCTCATTTGAAGTAGGAAATCACTGGTTCAAATCCCATCTCAATCGTCATCATACTGAGTAGGTGACAGGTGAACATTTTTTCAGCTTTAATCTCAATAATGGGTATAATGATAATAGAACAGCGATATTGTTATCCCTTGAAGGCATATTATGAAAACTTACATATGGTTTGTAAAATGTTCTGAAAATATTAAAGTATTATATAAATGTTTATCATAATTATAACGACATCCTTGCCTTAGTCAGTGAGACATCTGTTGTTTAACTTGTCACTCCATCTAAGGGAATTTCTTCCAGCAAAAAAATACAATCCATCATCTTACTGTTGATCAGTGACAAGAAACTGAGCATTGCTGACTAGGGAGAAATGATTCCTGTCAATTTTGCTTTTGCTAACTCTCTAACCTTTCCAGCCACAAATTATAAATGTGTTACCTGTTTAACATTTAGGAATTGGGGAAAATCTCTATTTGTGCATCTGCATCTGCTCTTTCTTAGCATATCTTAAAGCTACACATGCTGTTTGAGGAGACGTTATCATAGGATTGAAAGGACAACAGCGTAAAATGGCTGTGCATGTATATTTGGAGTAGCCACCCAAATCACACAAAAGTCTGGGAAAGGATGTAGCTGCTTTAAATATTTTTAAAAAGATGCTTCGTGCGCCCTTTCAAAGGACTTGCATAGCTCCAGTGCATAGTGCATAATATTTCAAAGCATTGTTCTACAAGAAAATTGCATTTTTTCTATAAAAACTAATTTTTTCTTCTTACGTCCCCTAAAATATATATCCCTATGATTCTTCTGTGCTCCAGAAGTGTAATCTAAAATTATGAGAACACTTTTTCAAATCCCTAGCTATTATTTGTTGAAGATCAGTGCAACATTTGGCATTTTCATTAAAGTTAAAATTCCTTGCAACTTAACGACTTTTGGTATAGGTGGTCCTGAACTTACAACAGTTCATTTAGTGACCTTTCAAAGTTACAACAGCACTGAAAAAAGTGACTTATGACTGATTTTCACACTTACAACCGTTGCAGCATCCCCTTGGTCACATGATAAACATTTCAGTGGTTGGCAATTGGTTCATATTTACGACAGTTGCTGGTCATGTGTCATGCGATCAGCTAGTGCGACCTTGTGACAAACAAAGTCAATGGGGAATCCAGATTCATTTACCAGCCATGATACTAAATTAACAAATGCAATGTTTCACCCAACAACTTTGGCAAGAAAAGTTGTAAAATGGGGCAAATTCACATAACAAATGTTTTACTTAGCAACATAAATTTTGGACTCAATTGTGGTCATAACTCGAGTAACTGACTACCTGTAACGATTACTACCTTTAATTGCTATATGAGCTGGATGAAGACCATTCTAAGGAATTTTTTGCCATAAACTATTATGCTTCTTTCCTGAACACATGGTGTCTACATAGTTTGAAATTATGCTGTCGCTTCTTGCCCAGAATCATGGAGATTAAATTCTAATGCTTATCATCATGAAAAAAGATGTAAATTATAGGTATGTTTGGAAGCACTATTCAACACCCATAATCCTTAATAAAGGAGATTTCAAGGCCCAGAGAAGATAACTCCTTCTTGCTTAAAAGCTTGTGCTGATCAACTGGCCCCCATCTTCACCCGAATCTTTAATAAATCACTAGAGATGTGCTATGTTCCTTCTTGCTTCAAATACTCTACCATCATCCCAGCACTGAAGAAACCCTCCATCAAGGAACTGAATGACTTCAGACTGGTTGCTCTAAAATCTGTTGTTATGAAAACCTTTGAAAGGCTAGTGCTGGCCCATCTGAAAACCATCATGGATCCACTGTTAGACCCCTTACAATTTGCCTACCACAACTAGCCTTGTGGTGCAACCGGAACAATCTTGAATTAAACACACTCAAAACCGTAGAAATAGTGGTAGATTTTGGGAGAAATCCTCCTCTACTACCTCCTCTTACAATACTAGACAACATAGTATTAACAGTAAAGACCTTTAAGTTTCTAGGTTCTTTCATATCTCAAAACTTAAAATGGACACCTAACATCGAAAATGTCATCAAAAGAGCACAACAAAGAATGTTCTTTCTGTGCCAACTCAGAAAGCTCAAACTGCCCAAGGAGCTGCTGATTGAGTTCTACAGAGGAATTATTGAGTCTGTCATCTGCACTTCTATAACTGTCTGGTTTGGCTCTGAAACCAAACAAGACAAACACAGTCTTCAATTAGAACTGCAGAAAAAACAATTGCTATCAACCTACCTTCCATTGAGGACCTGTATACTGCACAAGTCAAAAAGAGGGCTGTGAAAATATCTACAGACCCCTCACATCCTGGACATAACTTCTGCCCTCAAGACTACTGCACACTAGAACAACTAGACACAAGGACAGTTTTTCCCCAAATGCCATCACTCTGCTAAACAACTCATTCCCGCAACACTTTCAAACTATTTACTAAGACTGTATTCCTATTATTCTACTCATCCTTCCTATTACCTATCTTGTCCCACTTATGACTATAGCCTTGTTGCTTGTTATTTCTATTATTTATATTGTTTTATTTGTTTCCTAGGAAGATTTGATTGCTTATTTAGTAACCTATGACTATCACTAAGTGCTTTATCTTATGATTCTTGATGAATGTATTTTTTTTTCTTTTTATGTACACTGAGAACATATGCACCAAAAACAAATTCCTTGTGTGTCCAAATCACATTTGGCCAATAAAGAATTCTATCTATCGTATTAATGTTTCCATGTAATAAAGGGATTGCAGGCTCCAGGGGGCATTATAAAACATCTTGGAAGAGGGCAGTGCTAACTAGTTCTAAAACTGTGACATCAAAATCTGCAGGACTTTGTTATTCTAGTTTCTTTCTTGAGGATAAGAAATTGATGATCGAAATGAAAAAACTAAAGTGAGAAGTAAGTTTTAATAACAGTAATAATAACAGTAATAATAATAATAACAACAATCACAATCACAATAATAATAATGGCAAGCAAATGTGGAAAAAGAAATTGTGTGTTGTCCTGATTGTAATTGGAGCCCTTGGAGCACTACCTAAAGGGCTACCTCACTATTTAGACATTCTAAATTTACCTGACTTGAATATTCTGATTCTACAAAAAAACCACCCTACTTGGAACAGCTTATATCCTCCGATGTTACCTTGACAGTTCCTAGGTCTTTGGTTAGGACTCGAGCTGCTGAGCTACCAACCAGCCCCAAAGGCTGTGAATCTCCCCAAAGATTAACAAATAATAATAATAATAATAATAATAATAATAATAATAATAATAATAATAATAATAATAATAATAATAATAATTCTTTATTGTCAGTGCACAACATATGTACAATGAGATTGGTTGAAGTGAGTCGGTGAAAAGGCCTTCCTCCCCACCCTTTCACCTCGACCAGGTGCTTCAAGATTTAGTATTACTTGGGAAATTACCTAAAACCTCGAGCTCACTTTCAATTCACTTGCTTTTTCTCCAGCCTCTTCTCTTTTGAATATATACTCTCATAATTAGGCAAACCAGACACATTTCCTACTTACGCTACAGCTATTTAAGTGACTACTTAATAATGAACTCCTTCCCAATGGCATGGATTAACATTGATTCTAGTTTTGGCTTCAGTAGCAAAAGTGCCTTCAGTTTTATGTATGTTTCTTTCTAACATTCTGTAACAAAAACTAACAGTTGGAAATCTGCCAACTCCACATAGTAATTCAACTAGAATAGGAGTTTAATCTAAGTGCCCCAAATCCTAATTTAATTTGCTGCCTCTTGCATAGTCTGGGACACAAACACACTAGGGAACTGGGGGGAAAAAATCCTCTGCCACTGTCTTTAAAATTGGCTTAACATTATCTACCTAATTTTATATCTTCTTTCAAATATATAACACAACTTTCATCATATCACTGTTCTCACAGGAACGAATTACAATTTATCTTAAAAAAAAAAAGATGAACACTTGAAAATTCCTACTGGATTTTCAGAACAAGGATTACAAATGTAACAAAGGTGTTTTTTTTTGTTTTTTTTTTTACAAAAGAGCATCAACAAGAATAAGAGCAATAGTACATTTAGTGCAAGAGTAATTCTTACTTAATGACCCATGCTTTTGAATAAAACATTAGACAGAACTTGCAAGGATGTTATTAAAAATCTAATACTTTACCTGCAATGATACAACAAGATATTAAATAATAGCATATTATGGTTGGTTGCAAAGTTGTTCAGATGTTTAAACTGATTTTTGCATTTTTATCCACCTATCTAGTCATTCCCTTTTATCCACCTATCTAGTCATTGAGATAGGTGAATGTTGATGGTTGATGTTGTTAATGTTATTGTCATGAGATGGCAGTATTTTAATCTGCTCATTTTCAACTACTTTTTCAACTATATGTTCCCACCAATTTTTCATTAGCAGTACATGATAATTTTTACAGATACTCAGTGAATCATTTTGGCAACTGTATTCTGTCACTGTTTATAATCAGTCTGTGCAAATTTCTTGCATAAACTGGGTATATGATCTATTGTTTCTTCTGCTTCTTGGCACAGTCTGGACTTTAAATCATTATTGATCTGGTTCATCACACAGCCAGTCAGATGTTTAGATTGGATTTGGCGTGTTTATCCACCTATTGAAGATAACAGGTGTTGTTGTTTGATGGTGTTAAAGGTATCTTTGGAGGATATAAGCTGTTCCAAGGAAAGCTGCCTTTTATAATTGACTGATGATGATTTGGTCAGTGCCCATGGTGTTCAAGCAGTGCTCCAGATGTTTTGGGATTGAACCCAAGGGACCTATCGCTATTGGTATTACCTTTGATTTCTTTTGCAACAATCATTCTACTTATTTTTGCAGATCTTTGCATTTTGTGATTTCCTCCAGTTCTTTCTTTTTTCTTCTGCTGTCTCCAGGTGCCACCAGGTCTGCTATCCAGATTTTTTGTTTTTCTTATTAACAGTTGTTAAGTCTGGGGTATTATGTGGCAGATGCCTATCTATTTGAATTCTAAAGTCCCAGAACACTTTAGTTTGTTCATTTTCTATTACTTTGTCCATTTTGTGGTCCCACCAGTTTTTACTTGGAGATAAAAGGTATTTCTAGGAGATCGTCCAATGTGTCATTGTTAATATTTTGTCATGCTGTTGTTTGTAGTCAGTCTGGGTCATCTTCTTGCAGCTAACTAGGTGATCCACTGTTTCTTCAGTTCTTTACAAAGTTGCTGTCTGTTGCTGTCTTCTCAATTCTGGCTTTGTACGCTTTTGTTCTTAAGGCTTGGTTTGTGTAGCCAGAATTAACCCCTCTGTTTCTTTAATTTTCCTGGCCCTAGCCTTTTTCAGGCCTTATTATTATCTGTGTTGCCTTTTTTATATGATGATGATGTTGAAGATGATGATGATGATGTAATAATTTGCCTTCCCATGCTTCTTTTCTATTCTGCAAAGCACACAAGCCTCACAACCATATCAAGGTAGTAGCCATATTAGAGGTATCTTTATTATCATTGGCTGTTAACCACAATGTGAAGTCACAGCTACCAATTCTTCAACTGGTGTTGGCCTTCATGCATATTATTATCTTAAAAAGTGATAGCTGTTGTCTAATTTTTAAAACCTGGAAACTATTTAGGCCAGAAATATTTACAAAGCTGTCATATTTTTAAGAGTTGATGTCTTATGTAAACTACTGCAATATCAAAAAAAAGTAAAATATATTCTACATAATATTATGGGCACAAAGGGTAGCAACATGTTTTTCATAATATTTTGTTTACTTAATTTTGCCTAGCATATGATGTAGTATAATCACTGATTTGCTTAAAACATAGGAAAATGCACTAGCTGGATCAAATTATATATTACAGGTAAATGCATTTGACTCTCTTCTAATCTTTTAAAATATGTAAAGCAAAATTACAAATTGATGATCTTAAGATAGTCATCTTGCATAGCCAAAGCTGCTTAATAAGAAATGAGGCAAAATGATGGGAACATTAACAAAACAATTTTGCAAAATAATTTTGAACAGCATATTGTGATGAACATTTTAGGCCAACTAAAACCAAGAATGATGCATGGACATGTTGTCAAGCTGAGGACTCTGCTATCTGCATCTACCATATAATCTGTGAACTAATTTACATACCATATACTCTGTGAACTAATAAGACAAATTCCTTGTGTGTCTGCTTGGCCAATAAAGAATTCTATTCTATTCTATTAGGGATATGCTGTCTTCATGCTATTTCTTTCACTCATAATGTGTGTATTCAATTGCCCCTTACTCCTCTAGAATGCAGCTCCCCCTTCTTGGAGATCTACCTCTGCACTATATTCCATCACACTAATAATTTTTAAAAATAGTTCATGAGATTAGAGTTTTTGTGTTAAAGGCTATTGGGCTCTTTAAAAGTTTATTACCGGTATATAGCTAGGAAACTATTTTGAGAAAACTATTGGAAAGATGTGGGGGAAAGCTTTTATTTGCTGTAGATAGGTTGCTGATTTTTTTTTCTAAACAAAATAAGAAAGCAACTTAAATAATGTGATGCAAACAAGCCACATAGAGTTGTAGGCAAGTTCTGTGTCTTAATTTATTATATTATAATAAGCATTTTGTTCAGATGGTGCAAGCATCAGCATTAGCCATGGCATTTTCATAATATATTATGTTAGGTCTTTCTTTGCCAATAAGACATAACATTTTTTTCTCATAATCTACTCATAGTTTGAAGATTCGTACATTGTTAGGCAAATAGATTTGCCTAACAATGCATAAATGCACTCTTTGTATCTATAAAGCCCTAAAATTTGAAGTTCCCCAGGCTGTTTGAAATCAGAGGTTTCCAAAGGGTAGAAAAATCAGTTCTATAAAAATTGTCCGTCCTGCCAGCAGATAGACGAAGCTAGAATTCCCTAGCCCTTTTTGCTTTTTTGCTATTCCTATTCAAAAAAATATTACTTAACATATGAAAAGGTATAGTTTCAAATATAAAAATGGCTTTGGTGGATTTTTTTAAGATAGCAAGAAAGCTGAAAGTAACATTGTTCTGTAATAATTGTACTGATTCATCAAGAAAATTGCCCAATTTGGAGGCATTATGGGAAGATCTTCCTCTTCTTTCTGCATGTTAATATTAAACATGCACAAAATTAACTTGCTTCTTACTTCATGTTTAATAGCATAGGTTATTTTATGTTTAAATCTGTGTGTGATTTACCCATTTAGTACAACTCATCAGAGAAGCCCCCCTCAGGTATACGCCTGCTCAATCTAATTTGAGGTTACATGACTTTGCAATCTGTATTATGAAACCAAAGAGGATGAGAGTTAAGCCTTATGTTCAAAAAAGGGGTATTTATTTTATTTAATCTCCAACATTTCCCCCCAACTTAGCAAGTTTTTTTTTAATGCTGAAAATGATTTGTATTCAAACTAATGGAACAAAACAGTGTTTAAGGCTGCATATTGTTGGGGGAAAAGCATTTTAGAAAATGGTTCTAAAATATTAACACATTAACTAACAAAAATAGAAAGTAGACAATGCTGTGGGAATCTCAAAGTGGGAGAGTTCTGTAGGAAAAATGACTGTGTTGTGGCATTGTGTGAGCCTCAGCAAACAAACGAATTGAGTGGGAAAATGTTGGCAAGTCTTATAAAAGACAGTCATGGGCACTGAGGGAAGCTGTTTGTGTTCAGGTGAGCTCTTCCTGGGGTTCCTCCACAGAGCATGTTCTCTGATGTTTCAAAGAGTGACTCAGTTCGAAGGAGGCTCAACTGAAATATCCCTGCAAATTGAACGTTCAAATATCTAGGGCAGTTCAAGGCAACCCCTTTCACAGTACCGAGAGCCTTTGAATTGCTTCAGAGAGATTCAGAGGTGATTTACAGAAGTGATAAAAATCTGAGTCTGCTTTCAGGAAGGCTGCTTTGCTGTGTGGTAGCACCCATTTGAGAGGGATCCACACTTGGTGACAAAGACAGAGAGACTTTGCTGCTCTTTTTTTTGATCCGATTCTCTTTTTTCTTATATAACCTTTTCACAAATTCATGCTTGTTTATCCCGTTCTTCCTTAACTGATAGCTTATCTAAAGTGCAGAATAATTCCTATTAAACATGTATCAAATCTAGGTTTTAAAATAGTTTTCATTGTCCTTTCATTTTTCCAAACCTTTCTCCAAAAAGTTCCTTTTAAAAATTCACACACAGAAAAAAACAACCCATAATCTTTCCGTTTTCATTCTCCTACATTTTGTTCGTTTGGCTTGCTTGTCCTGTACTGAGCAAATGGATTTATTCCTTGTATGGGGATACTTGATCTAAAAAAAATGCATATAATACAAGCTATTTTATTTATTTTATAACATATTACACGAGGAATACTAAAATTGGGTTTTTAATAATTGGTTTTACCATAGGATTGGGATTATTTAATATGTATTTTAAATTATTTATCTATTCTCTATTTTGTATATTTTTAAATCTCCTGTGCGCCGCCCTGGGTCCTTTGCGGAGAAGGGCGGGATATAAATGTAAAACAAATAAAATAAATAAACATAGGTACATCTCAGACTTGAAAAAAAAATGCTGCCCAACAGAATATAGCACTTTAGAAGAGGTAAACCTTGTCAACAACCTGGCCCAGCAAGCCTTCCATCCCAGAAAAGTACATGATTGTGAGTCAGGACTCAGGCACTCTGTGATCTTTAGCAAAAACTTAATTTTTCTACAATTTTTGAAAGTTTTTATATTGACCTATGAGATTGAACTGCACTGGTTCAATCAAACTTCTCTATAGGTTGTTTGCTGGAGAAATTGGAAGTTGCTAGACTATCACTTTCTCATCTGAACAAGGCAAGAGGATGGGGGATAATTATAAAATTTGAAAATATGCTTCCTATTTCATTTGATTTTCAAATTCCACACAATATTCCTAAAAATATTTATCAAGATCAAAGCAATGTGACATCCAGGAATTTTCAAAATTTACACCAATAGCAATTATTACTTTTTAATAACACAGGGATCCCCAACCCCCGGTCCGTGGACCGGTGCCGGTCCGTGGCTTGATAGTAACCGGGCCGGGGTGAGCGGTGGAGAGAGTAGCGCAACTCTTAGGAAAGTGTAGCAAACGCTCCGCTATCCTGGCGGCTGACCGGGGCACTCCCTGGGGGCAGGACGGGGGCAACGGCATGCATTGGGGTGGTTCAGGGCACCACCCGGCCCACCTCAGGCTCCACGTGACCGCCGAACGTGCGCGACCCACGTGACTCGACTCACCCGCTGGAGGCTCCCACCGGTCCGCGGAGTTTTTTTTACATGAAACCAGTCCCTGGTGCCAAAAAGGTTGGGGACCCCTGTTATAACAGACCTACAGTTCCCATGTTTAGTTCCCTAAAATACAGAACAATCTGATGCAACAGCCACTTCTAGGCCTTGAGATTCTCTTATATATGTTCATAGAAAGAACTGTGACCACAAATAGATTACTCTTGTGACAACTTGCCAGAGTTTCATAAATTACC
Organism: Rhabdophis nuchalis; assembly: GCA_039707465.1. Classification (NCBI taxonomy): domain Eukaryota; kingdom Metazoa; phylum Chordata; class Lepidosauria; order Squamata; family Natricidae; genus Rhabdophis; species Rhabdophis nuchalis. The sequence continues at coordinate 164,723,900 of CM077643.1, forward strand.
ACAGCTTGTTTTAAAACTTTTAAAACTTTTTGTTTAAAATTTTTTTTAACTTGAGTCTGTTAAATTATTATGGTCAATGGATAGAACTCATTGTTGTCGAGCAAAAATAAAAGATCTTTCTATGGCTCCCACAACCACACTATCAATATTTGGTACCAGAGCATATGATGAATGGTACAATTTCCTCCTATGAAAATATACGTAAACCAGGAGGCAAATAGACCTTGTCCCAAACAAGCCAAAAATGGAAATATTCACTCCATTCCCCTGAATAATATCATTAGATTATCAATGTGTCGTATGTAACTCCTGGCTGCCAAAAATAATAGGGAAAAATATGATCTCCAGATACTAGAACATGTTGTCTATATCTGTTGGCAACGTTTATAGGATACCATACAAATAAGTCTGTTCTTTCAGAATAACAGAATAATCGAGTAGGAAGTGACTTTGGACGTATTCTAGTCCAACCCCCTGCTCAAGCAGGAAACCCCATACCATTTCAGACAAATGGTTGTCCAGTCTCTTCCTAAAAACTTCCAGTGTTGGAACACCCACAACTTCTGGAGGCGAGTCATCCCATTGATTTATTGTTCTAAATATCACAAAATTTCTCATTTCTAGGTTGGATCTCTCTTTGATTAGTTTCTATCCATTGCTTCTTATAGTGCCTTCAGTGCCTTGGAGAATAGGTTGACCCCCTTCTTTGTGCAGCACCGTAGATATTGGAACACTGTGATCATTCTGATATTTAATCAGAGCTTAGCAACTGTTTCAGGCAGTAGACCCTATTCCACAAAATCATTTGATCTTATGGATGGAATTTTAATACTTAAAATGACTGAAGTCTCATGAGATTTCATGCAAGAACACAAACTTCATGAGAGACTAGGTTATCTCATGAGTTCTGGGTTATTTTAATTTGTATTTTTAAATCATTTTTAATAAAATATTTTGCCATCACAAATGGATGTTTCAGAACCTCTGTTTAGTAAATGGAATCTTGTGGTTTTTGGCATAAATCTTAAATTTATTGTGTTCCCCCAAATTGCTGAAATCCAGGTTGACCCAGTTATCTACAGATACATCACAATATCTGAGATAATATAATAAATATTGAAGAGTAATAAATTAAGTATACACTACAGTATCTTTGGGACATTTGCCTGACCCTCTGTGTTAGAAAAAGTCTTGAAACATTGAAGTGCTTACCAATTACTTAAATGCCAGAATTTCAAAGGATGGGCCCAGTATTTGTATGTGGAAATTGTATTCAGTTAATTTATACAAAATTTATACAAAAGATTCAAAGAAAGAGATGCAGCTTCCTCTTCTACATTTGTAGGACCCCCAAGAATCCCTAGGCGGAAAATGGAGAATGGCACAATAAAATTATTTTCTTCAGATAATTACAGAGGGGAAGAACAGACTTTCATTTTCTTTTTCTTTTGTAACAAAAGCAATCAGATAGTTGCTCCCCTTGTTATTGTTTTGTGCTTCATCCAAAAGATTCTTTCCAAGTTTCTTTAGGTTTCCTGGTTGCCCTGGAGATATCTCCATCGTCTTAGCTCTCCAGAGCTCTGGCAGGAACTAACAGATGTCTTTGAACCAACTCTGCTGCCGTATTTACATTTCAGATGGTTTGGTTCTAACTGTATTAAAACCCTTCAAGTATAAATAATATGACATATTGTTATCAAAAGCAGCAGATGTTACGCTAACAAGCATATTTTCCTGGTTGGAACAGGAAGAAGCAAAAAGCGAGAGAAGTGCCAGAATATCGAAGTCTATCCTCAGCTTGAGACGGAACTCTGCCCTTGTGCAATATTTACCTCCCAGCCTTATGGGAATTGGTCGGAATGCATAATTGCGGTAGGAAGAACGGAGCTGCAGTTGGAGATGAGATTTCAGAGACATGCCAAAGAATGTGGAGAAGGTGTGCGCTTCCGAGCACTTGCCTGCTATGATAAGACCGGCAGAGTTGTGGAGCCCTCTCGGTGCAACCACTCAGGTAAAAGAGCATTGAATATATGTCAAACATCACACCTTGAAAGGGACTCATTTGTAATACCTCCTTTGGCAGCCAGATAATACGACACTCTCTGTAGCAAACATTGGTGTTATAATCCATCCCATCACATGAGACAAGAAAACAGAACATGAATTGCTTGATCAAATTTATGTTGCTGTCCTTTAACAACATAACTGTGGAAGACCAATTTATTCATAACATCAGTTAATGAATATCAATAGTGCTCCAGCTGAACAAAAGCTAGATTTTAGATGGGCAGACATGAATGAAAAATGTTTCTACTTCATTGTTTTGAGCTTCAAGAGAAGACGGTATGGATATATAATATAAGCTAAATATAAGCTAAGCTATATCTCACTTCTCCTGCTATAGATGTGAAATCCGGCTGACTACTCTGTTTCCCTGAAAATAAGACTTCCCCAGATAATAAGCCCAATATCCAAAAATATTGCAACATAGCAGCAACCATGAGGTGACCATGCTCACCACCTCCTGCGCCTCAAAAATAATCAGACCTCCCCGAAAATAAGGCCAAGCACTTATTTTGGGAGTCAAAAGAAAATAAGATCCTGTCTTATTTTCAGGGAAACACGGTAGTCTCTAATTACTTTGATGGTCTAGTAAATCTTAAAGCAAAGCCACTCGCTTAAAGAATAACAGTATGGCTCCCTGCCATGCCTGACTTAGAAATATAATTTCATTAGGTTGGATAGGTTCGCTCCAGAAAGAAAGCAATTTAAAATGTTGAGTAAGTGTGGAAATCAGCAATTGTCAATTGCATAAATGCCATCAACTGGAGTTACATTAACAGATGTTCCCTCCCCCCATCGCCAAAGCTGGAAAACATTTCTCAACATCTCATCGTCATATTGTCTCTCTCCCCCGCCCCCACCTTTTTTTGTTTTTGTTTTGGTAAGTTGTCACATTCTGTTTCTGTTGTTGTTACATTTGTTGTTAATAATTAGCATTGTTTCTGACCCTTTAGTCTTGTCTTCACTCAGCCTTTTCTTATTTGGTGTTTTTTTGTGTTGTGCATTGCCTCTTTTCATCAGCATGCAGGATCCCCAACGGGAGGAATAATGTTAATAGTGTTAGAGTTGTACCCATCGGTTTGACTGTAATAAGAATCCGAGGGGAGAAAACACCAAACAGAAGGAGACAGGATGAAGCTTCTCCATAATGGAGATGTTCATTGGAGTACAACAATTGCATTCTAGCAGTGACAGTAAATTCACGCAGGATAGTTCTTTATGAATCACTGCGCACCTTCCCAGATTTTGCCTTTTTAAAATTTATATGGGAAAAAACAATACAAACAAATCATTTGCTGGGAAGGGCTCCTCCGTATTTTCATAGCATGTGGGCAAGAAAAATGCTAAAACTGCTGTATTATTAAATATATCAGCATGCCAAAATTGAGAGATTTATTTGTGGCTGTGCAGTTTTTCCAAATGAGCAGATTTATTTGTTTTACCTTATTCTTCGGCATTCGTTGAAGTATTAGTATCTACAATGAAGCAGGTATCTCATGAAACAGATAGTGTATTTGCATGTTACAAATTGCAATACAGACTTATGATCGCTATTGAGCTCGCAATTTCTGTTGTTAAGTGAGACATTTGTTAAGTGAGTTTTGCCCCATTTTATGATTGTTCTTGCCACCGTCATTAAGGGAATCACTGCCTTGGTAAGTTAGTAACTCCTCATTTATTTTGCTTGACAGAAGATTGCAAAAGGTGATCACATGATCCTGGAACACAGCAATGGTCATAAATAGGAACCAGTTGCCAAGTGTCTGAATTTTGATTGCAGGGCTGCTACAAAGGTCGTAACAATGAAAAATGGTCATAAGTCACATTTTTCAATGTTGTAAGTTTGAGTGGTCACTAAATGAACTGTTGTAAGTGTTTTAACAATTTGTATTGTCAAATCCATTGAAGAGCCTGAATGAAAATCTATCAAGTAATAACATATGAAACTCTTATTTTAGATTTTATCTTAATGTGCTTGTTTTTTATTAGAAACTAGCCGTTCCCAGCCACGCGTTGCTGTGGCCCAGTCAGGAGGGACACAACCCAAGGGTGGAATTTCTCCCTCTCTCTCTATCCCTCTACCTACCTACCTACCTACCATATTTCTCCCTCTCTCTATCTCTCTACCTACCTACCTACCTACCTACCTACCTACCTACTGTATTTCTCCCCCCCTCTCTCTATTCCTCTACCTACCTACCTACCTACTGTATTTCTCCCTCTCTCTATCCCTCTACCTACCTACCTACTGTATTCGCCCCTCTCTTTTTATCCCTCTACCTACCTACCTACCTACCTACCTACCTACCTACCTACCGTATTTCTCCCCCTCTCTCTCTATTCCTCTACCTACCTATCTACCTACTGTATTCCCCTCCTCTCTCTTTATCCCTCTACCTACCTACTGTATTTCCCCCCCTCTCTCTCTATTCCTCTACCTACCTACCTACCTACTGTATTTCTCCCTCTCTCTATCCCTCTACCTACCTACCTACTGTATTCCCCCCCTCTCTTTATCTATCTACCTACCTACTCTATTCCTCCCTCCCTCTCTCTATCCCTATAGCTGCCTACCTACCTACCTACCCTCCTACCTACCTACTGTATTTCTCCTTGAATCTTATGGACAGAGTATTTTATGTCATAAAGGATTTTATGACATTTTGTATTATGTCATACAATAATTCCTGTAGCTCACTGCTCTCTCTGTACCTACATTTTTTACATTTCCGTTGCTTGTACCTGGCACAGGTGTGACATCTACACAATCTATATACATCATTGGTGCCGTATTTGAAAGGAACGTTGTGTGAAAATTTGGAAGCGATCGGTGCAGTACTTTCAGAGATTACCGGTTTTGAACAAACTCTTGTTACATTTTAATTTAGATAGCAGGAAGATTCTTTGGATTGTTGCGCACCATTGCGCTTCAGATTTTAGTTACTGTGTTCTAGATCAGTGGAAACAAACTGGTGGTCCATGAGAAAATGTTGGTGGTCCACAGAAAAAGTATTTGCATTTTTTATATTGCACTAAATGAGGAGTCCTCAAACTATGCCCCCTGGGGCAGATATGTGCAATGAATGTTTGTGTTACTGCAGAGAAAATCCCCCTTCGGGATTTTTATGTAGGGGTTGGAGGGGGACAGAAATTCCGACTTGGGGTCTGCTTCAGCCTCCTGGTGTGGGGCTTTGAGCAAAGGCTGGTGGGAAGTGCCGCTAGTGGCAAAGAGCTGGAGGGCCTTATTCCAGAGGGACTGCATCATGGGTTTGAACTGGCTGACAATTTCAGCCTCTAAGCCTCCAGGCGCTGGTACCTGACCTTCCACTCCTGCAGGTCTTCCCTCTGCTTGGAAAGCCTATGCTCATAGTCCTCAATGAGGTACTTCTGCTGAGCCTCCTTCTTGATCAGATCCAACTGAACTGAGCCAGCTGTTTTGCCAACTCTTTCTCATGGTGGCTGCTTAGCTCCAACAACTGCTTCCTTTTGGGGCCCTAAGAAACCTGGGCGGGCAGCTGAGGAGTGGCTGGGAGGGGAGAGGCGAGTAGAGGCTGGTGAGGGGCCCGCTGATGTGAGTGGTATTGAGTTAGCCATGCCCACCTAGTCACATGACTACCTAGTCACACCCACCCAGCCGGTCATTAGGCAGATTATATTAGTGGGCCACGGGATTTAAAATTATGATTTTCATTTTCATTTCATTTCATTTTATTGGATTTATATACCGCCCCACTCTCCCCAAAGGGACTCGGGGCGGTGCACAGGAAAAGTTAAAACACAAATAAGACACAAATTTAAAAGTTTTAAAACACAAATTTTAGTGGTCCCTGAGGTCTGAAAGGTTGGTGATCCCTGTTCTAGAGAACAGATTTCCTGTCATTTCACTTTCAACTCTGGCCTTTAACCTAGTTCAGTGATGGCTAACCTTTTTTGGCTCGCGTGCCAAAATCGGGGGGAGCGCAGGTGGGTCGTGCATAGGTGTGCCACACCCATAATGCTATGTGGGTGACCCCCTGCTTTTGGTGCACTTTTTTCACCCTCCCCAGCAGGGGTGGGTTTCAAAATTTTTGGAACAGGTTCTGTGGGTGTGGCCTGCTTTGTGGGAGTGGCTTGCCGGCCATGTGACCGGGTGGGAGTGGCCAATTTGTATATATGTGTATATATACATATTTCAGTTAATGGTACAGAAAGAGGGGGGGGTTGGTGGCTTGTGAAACCAGCCTCAGGTAGGTCAGCGACAGGGAAGGGACTTGACGGCTGCCGGTCTGTTTTCTAAGCCTCACACCTAAACTCCGTTCAAGGAAATTCCGATTTAAATAAACAGATCGCTTCTCCCCCGCATCCAGCCTCCCCCGTCCCCTCCATTTGGCAAGGCGCAGAGCCAGAAGCCTCCCCGCTCTTCCAGCACCGACCTTCTCCTGAGAAGACGGGGGGGGGGGAATGGCGGCCTATCTCAATCGGGAGACTTTCCCAAGCGCAGCCGAAGGATCCCTCCATCAGCCAGGCCGGCTCTCCGAAGGGGTCCCCCTTTCCCCTTCTCCATGGGGGTGGGTGGTGGGGGTGGGCCGCTCACCTCGTCGCCCCACTTGAGCACGTCCTTGTGCCTCTCCCCAACGGCCCGGTAGATGTGCAGGAACTGCTGGATGCCGTGTTTGCGCACGTGCTCCGTGTGCCGCTGCGTCTTCTCCCAGCTGAGTGGAGAGCCTTGCGACAGAAGCCCCATGGCTCTGCCGGGGAGGAAGAAGAGGAGGCGCGAAGAGAGCGCGAGAGGAGGCGCGCGGAAAAGGCAACCTGCTGCCGCTGCTGCCATGACAACTCCGAAGAGCAGCGCTCGGGCCAGGAGCCGCCGGCCAAAAAAAAAGAAAGCACACACACACACACAACCTACTTCAGGCGGCGGGAAACACGCAAGGAGAATCCACTCGCGGCTAGGTGTAGGGGGGAAGAGGTGGCTGAGCAAAGGGAAGGGGGGGAAAGGCGCTCCCGCCGCCTTCCCGAGCCTCCCGCTTTGCCAGCGGCCAGTACCCTTCGCAGAGAGAAAAAGAAGACAGCGCCTTGCTTGCTTTCCTGCCTGCCGCTCCCAGCTGGGAGCAGCAGTTAGCGGCGGCAGCAGCAGCAGGGGCTGGGCCGGCCGGCAGGAAAGCAAGCAAGGCGGCGGCGCTGTCTTCTTTTTCCCTCAGCGAAGCATGGGCGAGGAGGCGGCGGCGCTTCGCTGAGGGAAAAAGAAGACAGCGCAGTCGCCTTGCTTGCTTTCCTGCCTGCCTGCCCCAGCTGGGAGCAGCAGTTAGCAGCGGCGACTTACTTCCGGGTCCACGATCCAAAGGGCTCGCTCGGGATCCGGAAATTTTACGAAAGGGCTCGTGCGATCCCGTGCGAACCCTCAGAAACCCACCCCTGCTCCCCAGGCTCCAGAGGCTTTCTAGGAGCCTGGGAACGGTGAAAACAGCCTCCCCTCCCCATCTCCAGAGGCTTCAGGAACTTCCCTGAAAAATGGCCTCAAAAGAAGGTCTAAATCAACTGACCAGCGCACACATGCGTGCTGGAGCTGACAGGGCAATGCCTTGCGTGCCCTAAAAAATGGTTCCGCGTGCCACCTGTGGCACCCGTGCCATAGGTTCGTCATCAATGGCCTAGTTGGTTTCTGATTGGCGTAGGTTGGTGAGGGCCGATCTGGGTTGATGCAACCTATATAATCAGGAAGCAGCTTACCTCAAAGGCTGATCAGAGGTCAGGATACTTGGCCATAAAGACAGTAACCCAACCACTCCCTGCTCAATTGCAAAGCACTTTACCTTTGAAGATGCCAGATTGATGATACATATGTGGAAAAAGCAAAGTGCAATTCTCCAATAAAAGAATGAGAAAAAAAAATCTCACAAGATTTCCACAACTTCTGTGGTACAAAATTGCCTCACTATTAACAATCATGTATATAATGTACCATATTTCTTCCTGCAATTTTTTCCTCACGGCAGCATGCCCATAAAATAAGTGGAGCTGAAAGAAACTGACTGGCACTGGCTGAGGGTGAACTTGAATCCAAATCACCCCAATCCCTCCCCAATTTCTTCATCCAAATGCTACCCTGGCTCCCTCATCCTTCCTTTGGTGCTCCTAATTTACACCCCGTCAGATTCCAACTTTCCTCACGCTAGTTCAAAACAGTTGTACATAAATACAGAATGGTAACATGACAATAAGCAAAGGAGAAGAGAACAAAATGATAATTCACATGTTATGTGAACAATGAGACTTGTTGCTGTTCAAATTTACATCCAGAGGATTTAGTTATTCGCTTGTAATTGAGCACTAATTTTCATTGCATCAATAAATAAGAACCCTCTGTTGAAATATATCGCAGCTGAGGGAGCTTCTGCCTTTGAGGAAGGCAGAATCCGAATGCTCAAAGGCCTTGTAAATGCCAGGAAGGGCCCTGGAAGCTGTAGTTCAATACTATCTAGAGACCAGTCCCTTTACTTCTTTTATATTCAACCCAGATATGTCTCGCAAAAACAGTTTGAAACCAAAGGATCCCAGTTTGCTTCTATGGAAATTGTTGCCACCATTGCCTTTGACCCCTGGAGTGATGTATGGAATTCTGTCACAAGGCCCTGCGTTGTACAAGGCAGCTTGTGGTGCTGTTTTCCAAGTATACAGCTGCCTCAGATTTCTTAATTACAATGATGAAATATGCTAGTCGTGGAAGCAAATGAGATTAAAGCCAATTAGTTTACATGTGCATCTGCTTCAAAAGCTGCTTGCCTATCATATTTTATTTCCAAAACCCTAGCCTCCCTTTACACAAACTTTTTAACATGCTGGCATGACTCTGTGCAGCTATAACAAATTTACCACATAAGCAAAGAAATACACCATTGCTTTTATTAAGTGAAGTTTGCATGCTTCTTGATTACATTTCTGGAAATCTACCCTTTGACTAAAGAAAATTCTCTTTATTATTCAGACTCCTCAGGAGCCTTTATCTTGTTTACTCTGGCCTGCAGCTATAATGTTTTATTTTTTCCTTATGAATATATATAGATAAATGTGTCCATTTATGCGCTCGTGCAATTCATCAACCTCTCAATATTTAGTATAAATATATATGTTTCCTTAAACATCTTTGAGTGCTTTCTGCCTTGGGCTTTTACAGCCCAGCAAGATTACTGATGTGGGAAACTGTCCAGTCATAAGGCAGGCAAGCGAAAAAAATTTGAATCATAAACTGTAACCACTAATAGTTTAAAAATCTAATAAAAACTCAGTCACCAATCTGCCTTCTAGCTCTACGCATTATTCTACCCACAAATCCCATGAAACGGAAGTTTCTGTAGTTTCACGCCTCTCTGTTTTTAGTTAATGCTGTGTCAGTGTTTAGCTGCCACTTTCTCAATCATTCCCCCCCCCCCCTGCGAAAGGGCTTTCTGCATTTCTACCATTTGCTCTGGATTCTTGAGAATTCTTTTTGGATTTCCCTTGGTGAGGTCTCTGCAGTTAATGTTGCTTTGGAGATAACAGAAGATAAAGTTGGTTGTATGGTGGGTTTTTTGGTTGTTGTTGTTCTTGTCGTTACATATTTCCTACCACACTAAATCTCCTTAGGCCTCTACTGTACATGCCAGACTGAGAAAAACCATGAGGGAACTTTCTCATGCTCTCTTGCTTCAGGACTGAATTGTCATAGAGGAAACGAAAGAGGCTGCAGACCCCTAGAGAGACATTTGAACAATGAAAGCAAGTTACTCACAGATCTACTATGGGCACCTTGTCATTTCATAACTGGAAGAGCGTCATTCTGTGCCCATGAGAATTTTGAGAATGTCTTTCTGTAAAATAAATTTTGAAATCAGTTCTACATTAAGCATGGCTGATAGGGGGAACAATGGAGAGACATGCTTACCATCTTTATCAATTGGACGCTTCCCCGAGTCACCTTGTAGGGGAGATGGACAGCATAAAAATTTAATAAATAAATAAAAATAGATCTTTATGCACTGCTTGACTAGATGTTGCTGAAACTGAGTAAACCCCTGTGTGGGAGCAATTAATTCTTAGGTATGTTGTTACAGTCGATCTCAAACCTGTGACAGCCGGTAAGATAGCTTAATTCTCACAGAATGTCATTAGTCCCATTTACTGCAAGGAGATGGGGGATTAAGTTGAAAACTGCATATCTGCCTTTAGACCTAGTTTATAAGTGAATATATTAAGACAGGCTTCTTCTTCTATACCTTTGATTTTCTTTCTAATTGTCTTTTGACTTGGAAGAAGCTTGCTTCATGTTTGAAGGTAGGGGGAAAAAACCCACTATCCCTGTGCTGCAATGTGTAAGAAGTGTCTATTTCCGTTCCAGGTTGCAGATAATTTAATTGCGGTAGAAGATATTTTGAATTTTTAATAGTTACAGAAATGAGGGTTCTCTCTGCAGACATCATAATCCAGAAGTCGGTTTGATTGCTAGTTGGATTATATCCATATGATCAGACAAATGCTTGAAAATTTATGGTTCATCCATCAATGTCCAGGGTATATGAAGGAACAAGTAAAATAAGTACCCTACCCCCTATAGCAGTGATGGCGAAACTTTTTGGCACCAATGCCAAAAAGGGAACACTTTGTGCAGGCTCATTTGGGCTTCAACCAGGAAGAGGAGGTGCCTAGGGGGCATATGAACTTCCAGTTTCCGTTGTGCATGCCAGAAAGTCTTCTAGTTTCTGGCGGTGCATGCACACATGCTGATCAGCTAGATGGCGCACATGGTCAAACTGGAAAACGGAAGACCAGCTCTTCCAGTTTCTGGCATTGCCACACGCACTAAGGCCACCTGATCGTCACATGTGCATGCATGCCAGAAACCCGGAAGAAGAACGGGCGATGCCGAGCATGCCAGACGACATGGCTATACATGCCACTTTGGGCACACGTGCCATAGGTTCGCCCTCACAGCCCAATAGACATAAAAATATAATCAATTTACCTCTCCAAAATTGCTGTTTTTAATAGCCTGTGGAAAGCCAACAGCAAGGGGTCTGATCAGATTGTGCTTTCATTGCCACTTAACTGAGCCCATGCACCTTGCTGCTAGCCAACCTGTTCTTCTCTTCTTTCCCATCTTTACAAGCATTAGAGCTTTCTCCAGAGAGCTGAGTCTTCACATAATGTGTTTGAAGTGGAATAATTTGCACCTGGTCATTTGTGCCTTAAGGGAGAATTCTGAGTTGATTTGATGAATGATCCAGTTACTTGCTTTCTTGACTATCTACCGTATTCTCAGGAGTCTTCATCAACACCAGAATTCAAAAGTGTCAATACTCCTTCTATCCTGCTTCTTCAAAGTCCAACTTTTACTCCCATAGAACGTCACAGGGAATACTATTGCTTGTGTAATTTGTATCTACTGTCTGTAGGTATAGAAACACATAGCATTTCAATATATTTTCAAAGTCCTTCATACATGCACTGCCTTTATTCTAATCTACTGTGTATTTCTTGACTGCTCCTTTATTCTTGTTAGTTGATCCTAAAACACAGAAGCCATTCACCACTTTGATATCTTTATTGTCAATTCTAATGCGGATTGCTCTACGTTTGTCATTAGTTCATATTTAATTTTAGACTCCTTTTTTTCTGTGCTCCTTGACTTTTATTCCTGGATCCTGTGCATTTTCAGCTGTCAGAGTAGATCAGATTTCTAGGAGGCAATTATTCCAAACTGCAAGTGCACCAGTAGGAAATTCAGACCCTGTGGGCCTCTGCCCCCTTTATTTCTCAGACGTTGGAAACTAGTGCTGCACAACGTGTAAGAGTCAAGCAGATAAGAACAATTTGAAGAGGACCATCCAGCAAATTCCTCAGTCCCAAGACATATTGGGCTTTAGCAATCAAGACCTGCAGTTTGAACTACATTTGGAATATGTGGGCATGAATTACCTTTATGACGTACTCATGTTTTACGAGTTACAGGGAGGAGGAAAGGAAGAAGCATCCTGTCTTCTTAGAAATATCCTGTGTTGTTTAGTTTCTTAAACTTTGGAGGAACCAACTGAAAAAGGAAACATCTTAACATACTTTAATCCGAAACAAGGAAAATATGGTGCTTTGTCATTGCAATGGATCATTTAAAGAACTCTGCAGTGAATTTTGACTAATATCTTTTTATTTGTTTATCCAGTGGCTGTATATTTGTATCCCCTCCCATGATATTGCCTATTGGATATATAATTTATCTACAAAACCCACGATAACAAATATTGTGTGAGAATTAATAGCTATTTACTCCCGTTATTCTGTTGATAATCATTTTATTTCAACATTTGCCTTTAAGATACTTACTCTTTCTGAAAATTAATTAAGCGGGCTGTCATGAGTTAGTTGAAAAGTGAGATTTGTTTTTGTTTCTCCTGAGTGGAAGAATTCCTTTGTAATAGGTATTCAAAATCATCTGGCAAATTTCTCACATATAACTGGGTCACCCATTATGCTTTGTTGCCTAATGGGATAAACAAATATCTGTGGAGATTTTGCTTCACTCTGCCTAATGATAGCAATTCTTTTATACAGTTTATAGAGTTTCTTTTTAACGGGTTAACTATAGATCAATATATACTGACATAGGAAGAAGGAAAGTGCTGATGAATAACACAAAGGAAGAAAGATAGACCGATCTGCATGTATATAAAGAAGCTGCAGGTAGCCGGTGGCTCACTGGCTAAGACTCTGAGCTTGTCAATTAGAAATGTCGGCAGTTCGACGGTTCAAATCCCTAGTGCCACGTAACGGAATGAGCTCCCGTTACTTGTCCCAGCTTCTGCCAACCTAGCAGTTTGAAAGGATGTAAAAAATGCAAGTAGAAAAATAGGGACCACCTTTGATGGGAAGGTAACAGTGTTCCATGAGCCTTCAGCAATTAGTCATGCTGGCCACATGACCACAGAGACGTCTTCAGACAGTGCTGGCTCTTCGGCTTTGAAACGGAGATGAGCACCGCCGCCTAAAGTTGGGAAGGACTAGCACATATGTGTGAGGGGAACCTTTACCTTTAAAGAAGCTGCTAAGAGAAAACATTGGTATGCAAAATAGCCAACCAAATTAGTATACATTTTAAATTAGACCGTTATACAGCTTAGGGAAGAGTTGCAATATAGAGCTATTATGGAAAAATGGTTGTAACTATCAATTTGCTCTATGACTCCAGTGCAAAAGGGCAGCAAAATGCAGCAAGAAAAGATAAATGATGCCAACCAATTTTAGTATTTATTGCTTTTTTCCTTCTCTATAAAATTAATTTTATTGTGGCTTAAGGATCCAGACAGTTTTAACTAGTTACCGGTATTCTAATAAAAGCACCGTAACAGAAAGCCTTTTAAGGATCTATCCTTGTCATAAACAAATTCAGTGCAAAAGCCATCAGCCTGTTCTGCCAATTTGGTTTATAGCTTTAGCTCAGTCTTTCCCTCCTATAGCAAAGCAGCATGTGTAATTTCATTCTTTGGGGATAAAACGATGCAGCTTTCCTTTGGTTTTCTCAATACTGAGGGATCTGAGGATACTAAAGTTCAAACCCGGAAGTTCAAACCATGCAAAGTTCAATGGAAATTGTTCTGCGCATGCGCAGAACTCCAAAAAAAGATGGTGGCGGCAACGACCAGGAAACCGGTTTGGGGCCATGGTCAGCCTGGGTCGCTGCCAGTTCTGCAACCCAGGCTGGCATATCACTGCCAGTTCAGCCGAACCAGACCCAACTGGTAGGAACCCACCTCTGAGATAGATAGATAGATAGATAGATAGATAGATAGATAGATAGATAGATAGATAGATAGATAGATAGATAGATAGACAGTTCGCAGCAAATATTTTTTCTTTGTGCTCTAGAAGAGAAATATCTGCAACTACATAGGATTGAACTCTCAACCTTCTGAATGGAGGCAAGCATCTTAACCACTAGGCCACCGTGTCATTCAGTAAAATGCCCAGCTTCATCCGTTTGCTCCAACTCTACCCCAAACTAAGGGATTACAGGGTGATAAAAAGGGGGGTTAGAAATGATAGAGAGAGAGAGAGAGAGAGATTTCTTAAGTAATTTGTGGATTAAAATTGACCTCTTCAGACCTATGAATGAATGAATTCTATATAAATAAAAATGTAACAAGAGTTTGTTCAAAACCGCTAATCTCTGTAAGTACTGCACCGATCGCTTCACATAACATTCCTTTCAAATACGTCACCAATGATGTATATAGATTGTGTAGATGTCACACCTGTGCCAGGTACATGCAACGGAAATGTTAAAAATTGTAAAAAAGTAGGTAGTTGGATACAGAGAGAGCAGTGGGCCACAGGTATTATGTCATCCTTTATGTCATAAAATACTCTGTCCATATGATTCAAGGAGAAATATAGTAGGTAGGTAGGTAGGCAGCTATAGGGATAGAGAGAGGGAGGGAGAAATGCAGTAGGTAGGTACGTAGGTAGGTAGGTAGGTAGGTAGGTAGGTAGGTAGAGGGATAGAGAGGGAGAGGGAGAAATACAGTAGGTAGGTAGGTAGAGGGAGAGAGGGAGAAATGCAGTAGGTAGGTAAGTTGGGGGTTATACAGTGGTTGTGTATACGTGTTTGCGTGTGCAGGTGTAGATCTACACACAGATTGAACCAAAGGAGACCACAGTCCCTCAGACAACCGGGTGTGAATCTCTCTGCGTGAGGTGGGGCCTAGGGAGGCAGTTGGGCGTGTTAGTTGTATACCTGGCTCCTCGCTATGCAACAACAGCCCTGCCCGAGCTCCTAGAGGTGATAGCCGAGGCGGCAGTTGAGACCCCCAGACTGGTAGTCATGGGGGACTTTAACTTGCCGTCGGCAGGCGAAGCCTCTGGAGCAGCTCGGGAGTTCATGGCCTCCATGACGGCCATGGACCTGACCCAGGTAGTTTTAGGCCCCACTCACGAGGGAGGAAACACACTGGATTTCATCTTTGTCTCGGGACAGTGGAGTTGTGATCTGGGAATAGGGGACCTAGCCATCACTCCCTTGTCATGGACAGATCACGCTCTCCTTCGGCTGGACTTTCCAATCGCTACACCTCACCGCGGGGAGGCGGAACCGGATATTCCTATATGGTTCCGCCCCAGGCTTCTAATGGACCCGGAAAGGTTCCAGAGGGAGCTTGGGCCAATTCCTGTGACCCTGCCCCGCGACTCGACTGAGGACCTAGTGGCCGCATGGTTAAGTGCGGCCGCGGGGGCCTTGGACCGAGTCGCGCCCTTGCGGCCTCTCTTGCGGCGGCGAATCACCCAGGCTCCTTGGTTTACCGAGGAGCTTCGGGGGATGAAACGCCACAAGAGATGCCTAGAGAGCAGATGGAGATCCTCTCGCTCCGAAGCCGACCGAACACTAGTGAGAACCCATATTAGGGCTTACTTAGTGGCGATAAGGGTGGCCAAACGTGAGTATTGTGCCACCCTTATTGCATCCGCAGATAACCGCCCTGCCGCCCTGTTTGGGGTGACCCGCTCCCTCCTTCATCAGAGGCCGCGGGAAGCCCCTCTGCAAGGGCGAGCAGAGGAATTTGGGATTTATCTGCAGGAGAAAATCACTCGGATTCGGAATGAGCTACCCTCCATCGACAGTGGTCCTGTGGGACTGTCCGAGACTAGTCTTGAGGTTCCTTCTTGGGAGGAGTTTGACTTTGTTACCACCGAGGATATGGACAGGTTGTCAAGGAAACTTAGGGCGACCACATGTTTATTGGACCCGTGTCCCTCCTGGCTTGTACTGGCATCCTGGGAGACGACACGAGGCTGGCTCCAGGGCATTGTCAACGCATCTTTGAGTGAGGGGTCCTTGCCTGCCGTCTTGAAAGAGGCGGTAGTGAGGCCCCTCCTCAAGAAGCCGTCCCTGGACCCAGCTTTATTAGAGAACTATCGTCCGGTCTCCAACCTTCACTTTTTGGTGAAGGTTGTCGAGAGTGTGGTAGCCCAACAGTTTCCGCGACACCTGGAGGAAGTTGATTATCTAGACCCGCGCCAGTCCGGCTTCCGACCCGGTCACAGCACCGAGACGGCATTGGTCGCGTTGGTTGATGATCTCTGGAGGGCGCGGGATAGAGGTTATTCCTCTATCCTAGTCCTATTAGACCTCTCGGCGGCTTTTGATACCATCGACCATGGTATCCTTTTGCACCGACTGGGGGGGTTGGGGTTGGGAGGCACCGTTTTGCGGTGGTTCTCATCCTACCTCTCTGGTCGGTCGCAATATGTGTTGACGGGAGGGCAGAGGTCGACCTCGAGGCCTCTCTTATGTGGGGTTCCTCAGGGGTCGGTCCTCTCGCCCCTCCTTTTCAACACATATATGAAGCCGCTGGGTGAGATCATCCGTGGTTTTGGGGTGGAGTACCATCTGTACGCTGATGACACCCAGCTGTACATATCCACCCCAAACCACCCCAACGATGCCGCCGAAGTGCTGTCCCGGTGTTTGGAGGCCGTACGGATCTGGATGGGTGGTAACAAACTCAGGCTCAACCCTGCCAAGACTGAGTGGCTGTGGTTTCCGGCACCCCGGTTCAGCCAGATTACACCAACTCTGGCCATTGGGGGCGAAACACTGGCCCCCGTGGAGAGGGCGCGCAATTTGGGTGTCCTCCTGGATTCCCGGCTGTCCATGGAGGACCATGTGGCGGCCGTGGCCAGGGGGGCGTTTCATCAGGTACGCCTGATGCGCCAATTGCGCCCCTTACTGGACCGGGCTGCCCTTCGCACAGTCACTCAAGCTCTCGTGACGTCCCGACTCGACTACTGTAATGCTCTCTACATGGGGCTTCCCTTGAGGTGCACTCGAAAGCTACAGCTAGTCCAAAACGCAGCCGCGCGGGTGATTATGGGAGCCACTAGATGCTCCCACATAACACCGATCCTGCGCGAGCTGCATTGGCTTCCTGTGGTTTTTCGAGTGCGCTTCAAGGTTCTGACAACTATCTTTAAAGCGCTCCATGGCTCGGGGCCTAGTTATATGCGAGACCGCCTCCTGCCCCATACATCCCTTAGACCGATATGCTCCCACAGAGAGGGCCTTCTCAGGGTGCCGTCGGCCGGACAATGCCGACTGGCGACACCCAGGGGAAGAGCCTTCTCTGTGGCGGGCCCAGCCCTTTGGAATGACCTACCCCCTGAATTACGTACCATCACCGACCTCCGCCTCTTCCGCCAATGTCTTAAGACATATTTGTTTCAACAAGCCGGCCTAGCCTAACCTCCCATGGGGACTTTTAGGTAGTTTTAAATTGGGTTTTTAAAATTTGGTTTTAGCGCAGGATAGGTTATTTAATAGTTTTTTAAATTATATTTATTGTATTTTGTATGTTTTTAAATTTTCCTGTGCGCCGCCCTGGGTCCTTCGTGGAGAAGGGCGGGATATAAATTTAAATAAAAAAAATAAAAAAAATAAAGATTGGTTGGCCATTTAACCAGACTGGGCCACAGCAACGTGTGGCCGGGAACAGCTAGTATTCTTAATAAGAACATTTGCAAGAATGTCTTAGTAAGTCTCTTTGCATTGAACTTGAATCCTCCTGATTTCATAAGCCTATTCAAGTTGTTTTCTTCACAACCATAAAGAAGCAGTTTATCCGTGCTTTCTTTTGGGATGTTTTCTTGACTTCCTAAGCTTGAGTGCAGCCCTTTTATTTCTTAGTGACCTCTTATGCACTTGCTAATCAAGTCTGACTTTTCTCAGGTGCTTTGCATCAACACAAGCTTATTGGGCATGCCATCTAACTAGGCTTCCATCATTGTAGATAGTGAGCGTGGAAGGAAAATGCACTGTGTTAAATATTGATAGTGATATTAACAGCAGGCATTCACGAAATTGTTACGTGATAAGATGAATATATTTCCATCAGAGAGCCAGTTAACACATATTTAAGAGGTTGTAATGCATGAAGTTGGCATATATTTATAGTAGCTACTGCAGTATTAATAGCGGCTGAGCTACTTTCTTTTGTCAAGCAAAGAGGATTGTGTTTTGCTTTAAGCCTTGTGTAATTATTTATGGCAATATTTATGCAACATGTTTTTATTTTTATTTTATTTTATTTTATTTATATAGCACCCTCTTTCCCGAATTGGGACTCAGGGCGGTGGAGAGTGATAATAAAAATATAAAATACATATAAATACAATTTAAGATTAAATTAAATACGTTTAACCACATAATGTTGAACCAGTTAGTCAGTAAGGTATGTAGCTTATTATTAGAATGAAATCACGTGAGGTTGAAAATGATAGAAATATTATTATATATCTTTCCAAATATTCTGTTCTAGATGTCTCTAAGTTTTTAATGCCCTGTTCAATCCATGCATTAAGAAATTCATGCCTTTTTTTCTCCAGGGACATAGATCCTGGATGCAGCTTCAACAATGCAATAATTTCACTGTCCCCCAATTTCTAACTCTTCCTTCTTTCCTTTTTTTTAAGGTTATATTGAACAGCCTTGCACTGTACCTTGCCCATTTGACTGCAAATTAAGTGACTGGTCTGACTGGTCTCCTTGTAGTTCATCATGTGGGACAGGAGTGAAAATTCGGTCCAGGTGGCTTAAGGAGAAACCATACAATGGAGGGCGTCCTTGTCCAAAACTGGATCCAAAGAATCAGGTGAGGTGTATCATAAAGCCAATATACCAATTTGGAATTGATCATCTATATCCAAATCATTCTGTGATTGATACAGTAAAATCCCTCTCATAAGAAAAGTCCCTCATCTGATTGTATAATTTCCTTTAACTGCCTCTTTTATTGCAAATGCATCCTAGGATAGCTAAACTTTTGAAAGATTTTCTTTTTCACAAAACTATTAACACTTCATAAAAGATTATTCATTAATAAAAGCATATCTTGTCTCCAACCCTAAAACAGCTAAGCCTGGTCAGTGAGATCAGACACTGCAAATAATATTTAAAACCATCTGTGAAGCCTAGTTTTTTTCTTAAACTATTCTTTGAAGATATTTCCCCCACTAATTCAATTTCACTCATTCTAATAAGTTTCTGTCTGACAATTACATGCTAATTTTCAAGTGTGTATTCTATTATAAAAGGATGCCAATATAAATGGGAATATTCAAATGGAAAATTAGGAGTAAAATATTTTTCAATTAATGTTGTAATTTAATGTAATAAAGGAACTTTGCAGTTAATACAGATAGGAGATTATTTCCATTCATACAATTTAAAATGTTTAATGCTTTTTAAAGACTATTGAAACCAAATCAGCGGTAGTCTTCTTTTTTATGATTATTTTCTTTTAAAAAGGTCAGTCTCGATTCATTCCACTCTTTTTATGTTTTTAATACAAATAGAGTTGTGTTTGGAAGAGCTTTTTAAGTTTATCCTAAATAGGGCTATGCAGAATCTTCCAAAGAGATCTGCGTAGGAGCCCACACAAAGAATTTCTTTTCAAAGTTGGCTGAGGTAGCCTTATTGTTTGCTAGAGTTATATGCCTGCTATTTGAAAAGAGATTTTATTCATACGTATGTGGAAGGTTCGTTCAACCCGAACCTTGAGTTCAAAAAGGAAAGATTCCTGGCCAGAAAGAAGAAAATAGTATAAGCTCTTTTTTCCTTCCTTTGATTGCAATTTTGACCTGGTCATTTTTGGCACAATTATATGTTAACATAGAGCAAGAAATATTTCAAGGGATGGCTTTCATTCCTAGACTTAGTTCATGTACTACTCACACCTATTTCTCTTCATCCATCCTGCATGCTTTTGTGTTGAATAGTAGCTGTGATGCTTAGCCTATGTAGTGCTTAGCCTATGTTGGGCAAAGATTTTGTTGATTGCAAAAAAATAAAAAGGTTGATCAAAACATTAAAAATATATATGCATATTGGCCCCCTTTCAAAGTAAATGTTCTATTCATAAATGGAAAGCATGAAAATATTAGCGTCATCCTATGTCCAGTAAGGGTTAATTTAGAGTTAGGGTTAGCCACCCTAGATTACATGATAATAGCAACTCTAGATTGCTGGTTGCATAGCCAGCACATGTACCATCCAAGATAGCCAACCCTAACCCGTGGACTTCCAAAGGTGATTACCTTTCTGAATTTCTAGCCAGTATGGCCATCAGCCATGCTAACAGTGAATTCTGAAAGTTGTAGCTGAGCGTGATTGGAAAGCTTTAGGTTGAAGAAACTTGCCTTTATTATTATTTTTCAAAACCTTTAGCTCTGGAAATTTAGATTCATTTTAACCTTAACATTCTTCACAATCTTTTTTTTAAAAGAATTTTATCCTGCCTTTTAAAAAAGAAATATAAAGCTCAAAGCAGCAAACATACCAATAATATTTCCTACTCCTCTTTCTCCACAACAGCCCTGTGAGATGGGGTGGGTTGAGAGAGAGAGTGAGTGACCAGTGAAGGTCACTCAGCTAGCTTTCATGCTTAAGGCAGAACTAAAATTTACAGCCTCCTGGTTCTAGGCCGAACACCTTTACCACTACAACAAACTGGCTCACTTTTCATCATTATAAGCTTCATTCTAGATAATTATTCGCTTTTTATTATTGCATGTGGGTTTAGTCAGATCTCTTTATTGTTTTTATTGACTTCCTCACATTTAATACATAAGGAATAATACGGTAGAACCAAACTCCAAAGAACTATAATGGAGAATACTCAAAAAGATACATAATGCCCATTTCTAAAAGTTTTCCTTCATGAAACTGAAGGATCACAAAACAAGTAAAATGAAATCTCACCGTAAATAATGTGGAGATGGTAATGTCTTGAAAAAAATAGTGAACTATACTTCTGCAGCCAGAGTATCATGTTTATGTGGACGTTAAAACACATTGCTCTTGCCAGTTTTTAATAACACATTTGTTCAGCAGGCCTTTGAATAAAACTTTGAACATTGCACTTGATTATTAATAGCTGGTAATGTTTGTGTTCTTGTTTCTTCTTCTTAATATGGTTTAAAAAATAATATATAAAGTATCCTGATTCTTATACATTTTTTCAAAAAGCATAATCCTACTGTATATTTTCTCACTATATACATACATGCATACATACATACATACACACATACACATACATACATGCATATGCATATACATATACATAAAGATATACATATACATATCTGCAAAGAGTTGTAATTTATTTTATGATTCATGCTTTGTATGAGATTTTCTTCATCATAAGAAAAGCCAATATTGTATATTGTTAGTTGTTGAACTCTTCACTTTTGTTACTGTTTTAAATTTTAGCATCTGATACGGAAGCAGACTAGGAACTCAGTGTGAACCTTAGGATGAGAAAGGAAAGCAGTTCCAATTTGTTTCTAGTGAATTTGTTTTCCTCAGTGACATTTCCTAATATTACTCAGAAAAATGACAAATTACATCCTAATATGAAATGTCTAATTTTTTTTCTCAACAACATTTTTGTGTCAGTTTGTTTGACACTCTCAAATGTAATGCATTAGTAAATTCCCCGTCTTGTGATTTAAAATAAGGCTTTCAGAAGTTTCCTTTACGCTCCATTTTCATATGATGAAACATCCTGATACAAAAAGATAATTAAACAACAAATAAGTGAACACCTAGAAGCAAACAAAGTAATAGCCAAAAGCCAACATGGGTTTGTCAAAAACAGATCATGCCAGACGAATCTAATTGCATTCTTTGACAAAGTAACAAAATCAGTGGACCAGAGGAATGCTGTTGATATAATTTACCTGGACTTCAGTAAGGCATTTGATAAAGTAGACCATAACCTACTATTAGATAAAGTAGAAAATTGTGGGTTAGACAGCAGCACCACCAAATGGATTCGCAACTGGCTGACCAACCGCAGTCAACGTGTAGTCCTCAATGGAACTGCATCTACATGGAAGGAAGTATGCAGTGGAGTCCCCCAAGGCTCTGTTTTAGGCCCAGTACTCTTTAACATCTTCATCAACGATTTGGATGAGGGGATAAATGGGGAACTCATCAAATTCGCAGACGACACCAAGCTGGCAGGAATAGCCAACACTCCAGAAGATAGGCTTAAGATACAGAAGGATCTAGACAAACTTGAACATTGGGCACTGTCTAATAAAATGAAATTCAATTGTGAAAAAAGTAAGGTCCTACATATAGGCAAGAAAAACCAAATGCACAAGTACAGTATAGGTGGTACCTTGCTCAATAGTAGCAACTGTGAGAGGGATCTCGGAATCCTAGTGGACAACCATTTAAATATGAGCCAGCAGTGTGCAGCAGCTGCCAAAAAAGCCAACACAGTTCTAGGCTGCATCAACAGAGGGATAGAATCTAGATCGCGTGAAGTGTTAATGCCACTGTATAGTGCCTTGGTAAGGCCACACTTGGAATACTGCATACAGTTTTGGTCGCCACGATGTAGAAAAGACGTGGAGACTCTGGAAAGAGTGCAAAGAAGAGCAACCAAGATGATTAGAGGACTGGAGACTAAGACATATGAAGAACGGCTGCAGGAGCTGGGTATGTCTAGTTTGATGAAGAGAAGGACCAGGGGAGACATGATAGCAGTGTTCCGATATCTCAGAGGGTGCCACAAAGAAGAGGGAGTCAAACTTTTCTCCAAGGCACCTGGGGGCAGGACAAGGAGCAATGGGTGGAAACTAACCAAGGAGAGAAGCAACTTAGAACTAAGGAGAAATTTCCTAACAGTAAGAACAATTAACCTCTGGAACAGCTTGCCTCCAGCAGTTGTGAATGCCCCAACCCTGGAAGTCTTTAAAAAGATGTTAGACAGCCATTTGTCTGAAATGGTATAAGGTTCCTGCCCATGCAGGGGGTTGGACTAGAAGACCTACAAGGTCCCTTCCAACTCTGCTATTGTATTGTATTGTATTGTAATGGTAAAAGTCTGTGCCTGCGAATGAGGAAAAAGTCACCCGTAGGAACTGAACTTAAATATCACTTCACTTGTAACATAACGAGGATATCACTGGCTAAATAAGGCTATTAAATTTGCCAATTTCAGACAAATCATCGGAAATGGCTTTGTAGTGGTCTATTCACCAGAGAGATGTTTCTTCTAAGTAGATGTACCAGAGGCTTTTGTTGGCAGCTTTTTATGGATGTCTTGATCAATGTTTAATTTATTTGTTATCCATTTTCTGGAATTATGACATTGGAAGGTATATCAGAGATCATCTAATCTAACCCCCTTGTTCTCAACTAAAACATTTCAGGCAGATTGTCAGGCCTGTCCCAGCTTGGATGTTCGGGGTGGGTGGGGGAAAGACCCTCAACTCCCATTGTATTAAGGGAGGTATAACTTTTACTGAAGCCAAGTGGTTACAGTGCAGAAAAGCCAGATCTGAACATTCCTGCATAAACCCAGTGCTTTTTTATTCTCCTCCCTTCCCACTTAGTCCTTTTGTAAATATCCAATGGTATTCAGACTAGGTGTTTTGAGAACAGTTCTAAATTTTTGTGCCTCTTCAGTGGGCATTCGGATACCATTCCCATGTTTGGGACCTTGGATCTGCCAGGCTCTGTTCCAGGCTGGCACCACTGGTTCCTCTTGTCCTGTCATCCACCCTCCCCCCCCCCCTTTTATGGCACAATGCCATCAAAGCGAAGCAGGACTGAAGCGATGCAATGGCAGACCTGACACAGGTAGCAATCCAATTTTTGCTTAAAGCCCTCCATTGAAGGGAAACCTATCACCTCATGACTCAATCTAGTGCTTGACAGCTCTCACCATAAAGAAGTTCCCTCTAATATCTAGCCTTAATCTACTTTCCTGTAACTTTAACCGACTGTTTGGGACATCATAAATCAGCCTGACACTGCTACAGCTAACACTGAAGCTGAAATTATTCTAGCATCTTTGTCTAGGGTAGAAAAGAGCAGGGTGAATAGATGCCTTGCCTGTCCCTTGGCAGAAAGTTTAATTCTTCCCTTCCCCTTCCCTTCCCTTTCCCTTTTCCTTTTTTAGAAACATACTCAGTAACTTTTAAATTATACACACACCTTTGTAAATATTCCAATAGCTATACATGCTGGCATCTGTAGGTGTTGCAGTATGGCATCCGTTCGTTTTTTCCTCAGCCTGATTTACCAGTGTGTAGGATTACCATCAGTGAATTTAATGGAAAAATATAAGGAAAACACTAAATTGAAGCCACAAGCTTCAAACTTGCAGTGCTTAATTTTGTGGGTACTTTTTTGTCTGTGATAAAGATGTGCCTGAGACTAGCAAATAACTTGGGTTGCATGAGTTTAATGCCCTCTATTCTCTTCCATAAATATCAGCACAACTGGCTTTCTGAAAACCACATTCTCTTAGCCCATCAAGGCTGAACTCCATTCCTTACGTAGCAGAAATGTCATGGGGGAAGTCAAGAGAAAAAATTCAGAAGGTTTTTATTATTCTTTTTCTCTCCAACCATGTGAGATTAAGTGCTGCACTTGTATGAAACATCTCAGCAAAGTTCAGAGTTCTATGGCTGAAAGCAAAGTTTCAGTAGTCAATAACATGTAGACTTTTACAAAGCAGCTGTGCTCTGCACAATGGAAGGCACACAATTCTCAAGTTGCTTCCTGTTGCCATGAACTATCATCGGCTACCTGTTCTAGTAGCTGGAAAAAAAATGAGTATTTGCTTGAGTGAGATGACAGGTATATACTGCACCTATACAGAAGCCTGTTCTGGTTACTGGAAATGCTGAATGAGGCATCAGAGTAATAAGGAACAGTGCAGCAGACACAGTTCACTTACAGATGCAGCAGCTTTAAAGGTGTGGTTTGCACAAACCTTCATAGAAGTGAAGCTTTGCATAATTTTAGCAGATTGTCCCATCTAACAGAATTGTTGGTTTATTTTATTTTTAAATTTTAGGCTTGGACATTAGGCCATATACTAGCAGAATATTATAGCACTTATTGGATAGATTAATCGAGCCTTTCAGGAGCAGAGGAATAGAAAATAAGATATACAGATGTACTTGCAGAAAAAGATACACAAAGGCAGGGTTTCAAAATACATTTCTTGTTATTTTATTACATTAATATGAACGCCTGCTGGACAGATTTCCTATGGCTTAATTAAATGATCCTTCTCTAAATTGTGGAATGGATACCACAAATCTTTCTGAGAAAAAGGTTGCACTTAATGTGGAACACATGATCTTGAAGTGATCAAAGAGAAAGTGGGTTAGTCCAAATCTTTTCTTAATCCATGTTCTTCCTGTGAGTTGCCTCTCAACTTTTCTCATTGTTTTATTTCAATTCTCTGAAAAAGATGGTTACATGCCTCACAAGAAGCAAGGAGCTATGTTAGAGGAAGACTACATAAGAAGATTATAGTCTGTGTCTCTTCATTGTGCTATTATGTTTAAACTATGATTATTAGGGGTCCTAGGTGCTCTCTGAGCTTGCTTGTTTTCTTGCAGATGTTTCATTGCCGCAATTAGGTAACATCATCAGTGCTAGTAAGGAGTGCTGTTTGCTTTCAGATTATATTCTGGTGTCTTGCCTTTCTTTGTAGGTGGGAGCAGTCTTAGATATTCTTTGGTTGGGCTGCTTACTGATGGCTCTTTGGCATTCCTGATTGGGATATTGCTTACTTGAGTTGGTCTTAAATTAATCTTGGATTTAATCTATGATGATCTGAGTGCTGATTACTAGTGGAGAGGTGCTGGAATCCTTTTTACCATTTGGTTTGGTTGATTGTCTCTTTTGCATACTCTGCAGAAGTTGTTAATGTCTGTGTGTCTATTGATGGCTGATTTGTCATAGTACAAGACTTCTAGAAATTCCCTGGCATTTTTGGACTTGGCCTGGTCTAGGATTTTCACATTTTCCCAGTTGAACTATAATTATTGTAATCACTGGGGGTCCCATGCAATTATCGATTGTATTGTGTATTTTACCATGTTGTACACTGTCTAAAAGTATTCACTGGTCATCTAGACCCTTCATTTGAGGTCTGGAGAAGAAGAAAGAGATAGAAACAACTCCATAGTGCCTAAAAGCCACCAGTGCAGCAGTGCTGCTGATAGGCATACCTCATTCAATTTAGCCTTACATCCAGCTGTCTCTTGATTGTTTCTGTGATCATGTAATATAATTACTAAGCTACCGTAGAAGATCCTCAGTGATCCATCATTTCTTGAAAGTTAAATTGGAATTTCGTATAAATAATTATGCTGGTTTGTTGATGGAAACGAAGCTTAATAAAGAGACTAATCCTGCATTAGAAGTTCATGAGTAGAGAAAATAGAATAGAATTGTATTGAATCAGTCATTTGACTATACCAAAAGTATAAAAATAATACAGAGTTAATCCCAATGTGATCTGAAGATTCTGTCTTCTTCAAAATGTCCTTTGAAATAAAAGGGAACGGTCTTACTAATAATAGACAGGTTCGTTCCTTGTAAAAAGCAAGACAGTTTCTCTCAGGTGCCCCAATATTATTTAATTATTAAGTAAGAATCTGAATAAACAGCATTTTCCTCAGAGCACATTTTGCAATACAAAGACTATGCCCAATGTCTTCAATGGCCGGTACTCTACAAATATACAATCTTCCTTCAAATAGAGAGGAGAGTTGTGGATGGGACACTTAACCGTTCCAAATGTGGGGATATCATCAAAACCAAGCAGGAAGCCCTGAGATGTTAGATATATTTGCACTGAATCAGTGGTGGATTATGACCAGTACGCCCCAGTACGGATGTACCAGTGCCTGCTGGAAGTACCAGGTACTGTCCCGGTACGGTGTTCCGGAGGGCCCACCCACCTGCCCGTGCTTCTTACTGGTATTTGAGCTGTTCGGGGCTTCCGCACACGCGCAAGGAGTGTACAGTGACTGCACAACGCTCTGCCAAGCAGCTGGAACATTGCGGAGTGTCGTGGGTGGTACGTACACACATACATATTCATGTAGTGGACGCCCGGCCCTGTTGCACCGTACTGCTTGCACCAGGATCCGGAACCCACCACGGCACTGAATTCTTAAGTTGTTTCTATCCTGGGTTCATGCAGCCTTGTCTCTAAGCATTTTTTAAGAAAACACTACCTGGACTGAGATGTTTTCATGCCAGTTTGCATGATATTTTGTAGACATTGCTTACCTACTCATCTTCCCATTGGATAGTTCCCTGCTGTTGTTTCCTCTCAACTTTCCATTCCAGAAAAGGAACTGCCAATTACTCTCATTCCTGTAGGGAAGTGTGCAGTGTATGTGTGTGGGATGGGAGGGGAGGGGAGTAATCTTCCCTCTGCAAAGCAGCCAATCAATATGCAGGGCTTGATCTAAAAGAAAAGAAGATCCGGAAGGCCAGGCAGATAGCAAACAAAGGAAAGCACTACTTTGAAAGTGGAGAAGAAAAATGTATTGGGAGGTCAAATTCACAGGCAGAGGATGAGTCCATGGTGATGTCATTGGTTCCTGCTTTCCAAAAATCATTTTTGGACTTCCCTAGAGATGGGGCAACCTGACATTGTCAATAAGAACATTATTGCTGACACAGGATTGATGTTGATACAGGTAGATACAGGTGGTATTCAGCAGCTTCTGACCAGTTCTGGAGAACTGGGAGTGAACATTTTGAGTAGTTTGGAGTACTGGTAAATACCACCTCTGACTGCCCCTGCCCCCATCTATTCTCTGCCTCCCGAGTCCTAGCTGATTGGGAGGGAATGGGGATTTTGCAGTAATCTTCCCATGGAGTGGGGTGGGAATGGAGATTTTACAGTATCCTTCCCCTGCCATACCCACCAAACCAAACCACACCCACCAAACCATGCCATACCCCAAAACTAGTAATAAAAAAAATTGAATTCCACCACTGGGTAGAATCATGTGACAGTTTGAGAATATTTAATGGTGTTGTGGAGGCACAGTGACCTAGCAGTTAAGCTGCTGGGCTTGTTGATTGGATGATTGGCAGTTCAAAACCCAAGAAACAGCATGAGGGCGTGAACTCTCATCATTAGGCTCAGCTCCTACCCACCTTGCAGTTCAAAAGCATGTAAATGTGACTGGAGAAATAGGTACCACTTTGGTGGAAGGTTAACAGCCTTCCAAGCACCTCAGCCTATAAGCCATGCTGGCCAAATGACCATAGAAATGTCGTCGGACAACACTGGCTCCCTTGGCTAAGAAACGGAGATGAGCACCAACCCTTAGAGTCAGACACAACTGAACAGGGGAAACTTTTACCTTTATCAGTGATGTTGTGAAAGGAAGATAGTTCCAAATTAATTCTTTGACAAAAGCTCTCATCTGGTAAATTATCAGAATATCCTATGCCTCTTTTTAAAGTATAGAAGCCCAATCTCTTTTTGTACCATGTGAAGAGAGAACAGTCAAGACAGAAAGTGAAACACTCATTTTTCCTAGATTATTATTCTGCATACCATTTCTGTTTCCTCGTTTGGATCTTCAATCACATTCTAATCAAATTTTCAAAAAAGTTTAAAAGATTTTTACTTTTATCTTGAGATTTCGCTCTGATGAGCAAAATCTAATGGACATACCTCTTCAACTAGTTGAATATATGAATGTGACACATTTCTGAGTTGTTGGAATTAGATAAGAATCTCATTAAAAGTTTAGAGTCTGATCCCAATTACAGCTTAGAGTGATTGTCAAATGTCAGAGCCATGTCTGAGGTGTCTGAGAAACCATTTCTCCATTGAGAAGGGCAATTTGGTAGCATAATGAACAGAAATTTGTTGCACATAATAATAGTAAGGCCATTCAGGGCCTTTTCTTGTTCTGCATGTAAGGGTTTCTGGAATACCACTATTTTTTATCAATGCACTCACCTTGCACTTACTTTCCCTTTGGTTTAAGTCACTGAAATGGGGAAATCTTTATTGTTTTACATCCCACTTTTTGAAAGTAAGGGTAGAAAATAACCTGATTGGCTTTAGGATGTCAAGCAAATACCCTGTTTCCCTGAAAATAAGACCTCCCCGGACAATAAGCCCTTGACAGTATTGCGAAACAGCAGCAGCCATGAGTTGACCATGCTCATCGTCTCCTGCACCTCAAAAATAATAAGACCTCCCTGAAAATAAGGCCAAGCACTTATTTCGGGGGGGGGGTGTCAAAAGAAAATAAGACCCTGTCTTATTTTTGGGGAAACACGGTAACATCCTAAAGTATAGTTCTCCCAAAGTCATACCTTCCAAAACTTGGGTAACTCTTCTTATTCTTTGTGTTATTCCTGTCATATATCACAGAGTGTGCAGTTTTGCATTTCACCCACGACTTTGTCCAGTGTGCAGCATCAGTGGGGCATACGTCCACGGCTCGCATGTATTCATGCAGGCAGTCCATCCATCGCTTTTTCAGTCTTCCTTGTAGCCACCAACCATCTGGCTGAGAGCAAGTGCTCATCATGCGATGGATTCCACATCAGCTGTACCACCTCAGCCTTAGTTCTCTCATTTTGTCTGGAATTGGGGCAACTTTGAAGGCTTTCTGGGTGTCTTTGTTTATGATTTGATCATCACATTTCCATTGTGCACAGTGCCTAACTAACTGTATAATAATTCTGGGAAGCTAACCTCCCAGAATTAATAAATGGATTATCTAATTGTGGGAATTATATTATGAGTACAAAACTTGCCAAATATTGGTAATGATTTTGACAAAGGTGATTGAGTAAGGCCCCAACCAAGAATGGCATAGAACAATGAGCCACAGTAGGACAGTGGTTAGAGCGCAGGCTACTTCTGCTGACTGCCAGCTGTCTGAAATTTAGCAGTTCAGTTCTCACCAGGCTCAAGGTTGACTCAAGCTTCCATCCTTCTGAGGTCAGTAAAATGGGGACAATATGCTGACTTGCTTAGCAGTGTATTAGTCTGAGTGCTATTGCTATCCAGCCAAAATTCAGTTTTTTATTTGCTCACTCCAAATAGATATAATTTTGACAGATTAACCCTTTACTACCCACACCCAACTGCTCTATCCTGGGAGATTCAAAAGAGTAGCTATCCTAAATCTTTTCCTCTGTCTCCTATCCAGCATCGGACAGTGTTGATTCTTGTCTCACCTTCCTCTCCCTGCCTTGGAAACTACCATTTCACTGTAATCCATCACACCACCTCCCTCCTTATAGGTGCCATCCAGCACTGTTCTGTTTTAAGTATGTCTGCTGTGCAGAGTCAAACGGAGGTGAGACGGGCAGAGATATAAATTCAGTACATAAATAATTTGGCATCTTGAACATATATTGGGACGTGGCCAATATATTCTGTGTATGCACAGCACTTTTCTGATTGCACAAGAGACAACAGAATCTCCTGGATTGCTGTGTGTGTGTGCGTCCACAAAAGCATCAACATTCTCTATCCCAGGATATGAAAAAGTATATTATGTATGAAGAAGGATTGGGGAAATAACCATCTGGTAGTGAAATGCGCAATTACCTAGAAGGTAACTCTTAGCCTTCAAAGTCAAACGTGGCATCTCTTTCTCAAAAACAGAAAAGTATAAAATGTTTGGGTCTTGAACGTCTCAGTCAAGATTTGAGGATCCTGTATCTGAAACTATTTTGCAAAGGAAACTTTTTGCAATATTTACATTTCCATTATCCTCTGAAGACAATGTGAATGTCATTTAGGGATTAAATATCAGTTTACCATGTGAGCCACCCTCTGCTGTCTTATAAAATATATGTTTTATAAGTCCTAGAAATTAGTTATTATATTTCTCTAGGTGACCTGTCTTTATCACTTTAGTTACGTAGGCCCCCTAATTTATTACAATGGACTTTGGAAACCCGTATGTATGAATGTATGTATGTATGTATGTATGTATGTATGTATGTATGTATGTGTATATATGTGTGTGTGTGTGTGTGTGTATGTGTGTGTGTGTGTGTGTGTATTGTTATTATTATTATTATTATTATTATTATTATTATTATTATTATTATTATTATTTATTGGACTTCTAGACCGCTCCCTCTCCCCGGAGGGACTCGGGGAGAGTGTGTGTATATATATATATGAGTTTTTATGAGCTGATCAATAAATAAATCAGAGAGACTAGGATAGATCTATTTCGAACTTTTTAGCTCTCATCAGCTAGTCATACTCTTTACTGGGATTCGAACCGGGATTTGAACCAGTAAAGAGTATGACTAGCTGATGATAGCTAAAAAGCTCAAAATAGATCTATCCTAGTCTCTCTGATTTATTTATTGATCAGCTCATAAAAACTAACACACATATTTAAAAAATCACACAACGGAATTCTTGGCTTTCTGTCTAGATGGTCTCTGGTGATGAGCCGAAAGGCAGAAAAGGAAACAGTATGTCTCCTCCCTTAATTGGGGCCCTAACAGGGTGTTGTGGAATAATTATATTCCTGGCATTGCTGGCTTCGGGGATTTTCCCATGTATATAACATGGAGATGTTATTGCAACGTTTCGACAAGATCTCACTTGTCATCATCAGGCAGGCTTCTGTCTGTGACTGGTGATGACAAGTGAGATCTTGTCGAAACGTTGCAATAACATCTCCATGCTATATACACGGGAAAATCCCCGAAGCCAGCAATGCCAGCATACCTACACCCGTAGGATGGATCCATTTCAGGCTTATTAGCCTTCTTCAGCTGGCCATACTCCTTCTGCTGGGATTTGAACCGGGATTTGAACTGGGATTTTGAACTCATCACCGATGAGCCGAAAGGCAGGAAAGGAAACAGTATGGCTCCTCCCTTAATTGGGGCCTATTAACAGGTTGTTGTGAAACAATTACCTATACTAATATATCCTGTCTCAGCTGATGCAATAGGGGAGCCGGCTTGGCTAAAGTGCTAGGCTCCTTGCCTGGCATGCAATATAGCCCCGGTTCAAATCCCAGTAAAGGGTATGGCCAGTTGATGAGAGCTAATAAGCTCGAAATAGATCTATCCTGGTCTCTCTCTAATGTAATTTATTGATCAGCTCATAAAACTAACATATATATATATGTGTGTGTGTGTGTGTGTTAGTTTTATGAACTGATCAATAAATAAATCAGAGAGACTAGGATAGATCTATTTCGAGCTTTTTAGCTCTCATCAGCTGGCCATACCCTTAGGCTCAAAAACCTCACACACACACACACACACACACACACACACACACACACACACATTCTACTTCTGAAAAGTTTGAAGTGCTTGTGGAGCACCAAACAACCTGTGACCCCTTGAGTCATCCTTTCAAATATATTTTCTTACCAGATTCCTCTATCCCTTC
The DNA here is from genome assembly GCA_039707465.1 of Rhabdophis nuchalis. Lineage (NCBI taxonomy): Eukaryota > Metazoa > Chordata > Lepidosauria > Squamata > Natricidae > Rhabdophis > Rhabdophis nuchalis. The sequence continues at coordinate 164,756,212 of CM077643.1, forward strand.
AGCCATAACAGATCTTCTAATGCTTTCTAACTGCCTTCAATGGAAAAGTTGGAATGCATTCGGAGATGCATTTTCCTTGAAAATAGCTCATGTTGAACTGTATAGCACAGTCAACAATCAGCAGAGGACATGTTTTATGGCATTTTGTTTTATGTCATAAATTGTGTTATGATTGTTTTTATGCCATAAAATGTTTTATAATATTTGCCAACTTTCCGTTCCATAGGAGTCATAGGTCCATTTTGAATGCATTCTGTAAGCTAGCCCATTTGATCTACTTTGACTCAGAAGGTTTTCCCCTGTGGTGCACTGTTTCGACCAGTTATAAGTTACAGGAAAGAAAATTTTAGTAGTGTATAGATTCTTCAGCATTCTGTATCTGAGTGTGAACTACTGAGTGGTTTTCTGGTTTGAGAATTGAAGATAAGTACTTGTGTTCAATAAATGTACTACACAAACAACTAAGAAGTGTAAATTAATCATATTTGCATTAAGAAAATACTTCAAAGTAAGATTTATGTGGATTCTATAATATGATCCAGTTTAAATTGACTACTTTGAAGTTCCTTTAAGGTTAATAGGAGAAAGTTAAGCTCACATGCATTTCACTTTCTCATTAAACTTTCAACAATAAAGTTAATTTGTTTCATACCCCATATTTCTGTGATTTAAATCAGGTTGAACTAAATTCCATTGCTGAATACTAATTTTTGAAAACATATCAATACAGTATATTAATACTGCAGAAAGATAATTGCTCTTCTATAACTGACATATAACTGAAACATCTAGCAAGCTAACTTAGGTGTAAAAATCATATAGACTAAAATTGTCAAGGTCCATCTTATAAAATGCATGCTGTAAGAAGTTGTACTATTTGGGTCTATGGGTTCTCCCTTCATATTTGTTGCAAAAGTTATAAAATTATTTAAATATTTGTTAAACATTAACATATACATACTGAAAGCTATATATAATATAAATTAGCCACTAGCCATTCCTTTCTCATTGGCCTAAAACTTAAGACTAACTCACCATTGTTATGTTAGGCCGAGTACCCAAACAGTGAAATAACATGGAGATTAGAAAATTGACTGAATTATGGCAAAATATTAGCATAAATTATTATTATTATTATTATTATTATTATTATTATTATTATTATTATTATTATTATTATTATTATTATTATTATTATTATTATTATTATTATTATTATTATTATTATAGTAGGCCATACAGTCAGCCAGATATTTAGACTGAATTTGACATTTTTATCCACTTAGCAAGTCCTTCCCAAAGACCTGGGATAGTAAGATGTTATTTTATGCTGTTAAAGGTATCATCAAGATGTAAACTGTTCCAAGTAAAGATGCCTTTTGTAATTGACTGATGGAGATTTTGTTACTGTGAATGGTGTTCAAGTGGAGCTCCATATGTTTGGAAGCTATTAGGCACCTATTAACTACTGGTACTATAGCAACTTTCTTTTGCAAGAGTCATATCACTTGTATTTGCAGATCTTTCTATTTTGTGATTTGGCTCCAGTTCTTTTTCTTCTATTCTTCTGCCATGTCCACTATCCATGCTACTGCCATGTCCACTATCCATATTTTTAATTTAAAAAAAATCTGCCACTATTGTTCTTTTAATATTCTCAGCTTTTTCCTGTGAATGTTTTCAGCAGAGGTTTTATCCATTTAGCTACCGTTGTTGTTCAGTCGTTAACTCTTTGTGACCCCATGGACCACAGGACAACAAGCCCCCCCTCCTCCACTGTCTCCCTGAGTCTGCCCAAAATCATGCCCACTGCGTCTATGACACTATCTAGTCATCTCATCCTCTGCAGTCTCCTTCTTTTGTCTTCAAATCATGGGTAAGACCACACTTGGATTACTGCATCCAGTTTTGGTTGCCATGATGTAAAAAAGATGTGGAGGCTCTAGAAAGAGTGCAGAGAAGAGCAACAAAGATGATTAGGGGACTGGAGGCTAAAACATATGAGGAACGGTTGCAGGAACTGGGTATGTCTAGTTTAATGAAAAGAAGGACTAGGGGAGACATGATAGCAGTCTTCCGATATCTCAGGGGCTGCCCTGAGATATTGGAACCAAAAAATGTACTAATGATACCAATATCTCAGGTACATTTTTGTGCCTCTTGTGTCTCAAAGATTTGCAATCTAGAGTTTGCATTTCTCAGTCATAAATAAATTATTGGATGACATCAAGTGGTGTAAGAATTCTACAAATGCCATAACCATAATACAATGTAGTAGTAATGCTCCACATTGTCAAGGCAAATGCTATTAAATAAGGCATTTACCATGCCATTCTTCATCAGAAGTAAGGTCAGAAGATATTTGAAACATTTGCTGCTGATAATAGGGAATAGGGAACATGGCAGAGGTGGGTTGCGACCCGGGCCAAAAAAAAAAATGGTAGTGGTTTTTTGGCCTGGGTCGCAGAACTGGCAGCGACCCAGGCTGGCCACACCCCCAAACTGGTTCCTGGTCCCTGCTGCCGTTGCCAGCATGTTGTTTTGTAGTGTGCACGTGTGTGCGCAGTTCACTGTAAATTGTTTTGCACATGCGCAAAGAACAATTTACATTGAACTGTGCCTGCCTACGCAGCGAAGTGCACACGAAGCGAACCAGTAATAAAACTGGGAGCAACCCACTTCTGGAAAGTGGGTTCTTCTAGTTCTTTCTGGGAAGCATCTGCCAGACTTTATCATAAGTCCCTTTTGTCATAAGTCCCTCGAGTCCCTTTTGGGAAAGGGTGCGGTATATAAATTAAATAAACCATAAACCATAAACCATAAACATTTTGGGCTTCTGTGAGTTGAAATTTCTTGTTGTTGTGAAGTCCTAATATTGTGGTCCAAAATTTGGGAACTTGTACTGATTCATATCATAAGTTGATCTAGATCAATACAACACATTAGCAAGAATAATTTTTCCAGACTTTTAAATAGAGTTTCCAGCCTTGTCTAGCAACTGAGCCTGTATGCTCGGAATTAGAAATAGCAAATAGTTATTAGATATTTTCCTGAAACTAGGTTACAGAGTTTCAAATTAGTATAGTGGCCAGAGCACATTAATTCCAACTATAAGGTAGTTTTTTAAATACAGTATGCCAGACAAGTAAGCAAAAAACACATTGCATCGTTTAGGAAATAATGGATATAATGTTAACATATCAATTGACAAATTCCTATTGCAGGATATGTCATATTATCCAGATGATACCTCGTAGCACTTTGCATGGCTGTTTATTCATTTGAGATGCCATTCAAAGCCAAATTTCTTTTTTAAAAAAAGTGCTGTTCCTCTCAGCCAGTAATTCTGAATAGCAAACAAAAAGATGGTATGTAATTTGGAAGTTGCACCTAGAAGAAATAAATATGTGACAGTGGCTATTTTAGCAACTTGAAGCCATCTGTGTGTGTTTGCGTGTGAATTCATTAATTAAAAAACCTCACTAATGAATTAAGTATAATTGAGGGGCTTCTCCCTGAGACACAATATAAACACTGTGTGATTGATTACAGATATTCATAAACCGGCTGCAAAGAAATTTGGTTGAATAGATTGTGTTGCATATGAAGATAAAGATAATAAATTTAAAAGAGCGTAACATGTTGTGCATATGAATCTGCATTTGTCTGATTTTATGCATACAGGTTTGCCTTAAACATGTGACCAATCTTATTAGCAACAGCACTTAGACTTATATACTGTTTCATAGTGCTTTATAACTCTTTCTAAGTGGTTTACAAATGTCAGCAAATTGCCCCCAACAATATGGCTCCTCATTTTGCTGGCCTGGGAAGGATGGAAGGCTGAGTCAACCTTGAACCAGTCAGGATCGAACTGCCAAACTGCTGACAGTTGGCAGAATTAGTCTGCAGTACTCCATTCTAACCACTGCACCATCATGGCTCATTAATAACGCCTGCATGGCTAGCAGATTATCCACCCATATGCTAACTTTAAGATTATTCTGCATATTTCTGTCTTTAGAAACCTCAGATAAAAACGTTGATTTTCTTACGTGTAATTTACAGAAACATTGATTTCAAAAGCATAGAGTGTTTAGATAAGAAAATGCAAAAGGGGAAAATATAGATACAATATATAGAGAGAGATGAAACTGCCTTATTCTTAGGGAGACCAGCTCTGCGGTTTTCTGCCTTAACTGACAAGAGCTCTCCAAGGTCTTTGGAAGAAGCCCTTCTTATCAAAATGTCAAAATGTCTTACCTTTAACTGGAGATGTTGAATTGTATCACTATCAATTTGGTTGTGCTTGTTATCTTACTTTGTGGATTTTCAACTTATATTGGAGCCAACTATTTTTTTCCCCTTGGAATCTTAAAACTTTGTCCCATGGCATTCTTATTGTGAAAATTGACTGCACTCCTTAAAACCCTTGATAACGATCTTAATAAAGCAAAATCATAAAACGTCCAAAATAAATTCTGTTTACTTCGCCTGTAATAGCTGTACTGATGGAGTAAAGAATGGAAATTTTGTCATGGATTTCTAAAACTTAATTCTATTTATTCAGTAGTGGTGTATTACCATGAGATGCCATAATAATAAAGCCAAAATCAACATTGTGTGTGAATTTCATAATACATTGCTAAATTAGCTTGCACCACTGACAATGTAGATGTTTGAATAGATGGTATTAATTGGCATAACAAGTCTTTTCCAGCAAAAGTCCTTTTGTGATTATGTGGTCAAAAGTCAGTGAAAACCATTCCTTTAATTAACACTTTTAAGCTACTTCATATTAAATTCAACTGATTAAAACTTTCTGTAATTAACTTAGTCACACAAAAGAGGTTAGCGCCAGAAATCCGAGATTCAAAAAGAGATATCTCGGTAGCTATAGGCAATACTTCTATTGAACTTAGTGGAAATGAGTTTGCTTTTATGTGTGATTTGGGGCAATCGGGTGGGGGACTTCTATAACAAATAGATGTAGAGTTTTTTATAATGTTTGAACTTTTCACTTTGTTGGTAATTATTTCTTGGAAATAAGTTCTATACACATTATATATAAAAATGATTATGTCAGGAAATGTGTCCAGACATATTTCTTGGTGAATATACATTGATTCAGGACAGAATTTGGACTAAACTATTCATCATCCCAATTGTCCAGAATCCGATGTGGACTTCTGTTGGAGAAGACTACTGGTTCATTTGTCCTACTTCCTATCTGATATAATGCGTAGCTATTTATTCACCTATTTATTCAGTCCAGCCTTAGCCTTGAAAGCCAGCTGGGTGACTTTGAACCAGTCCCTTCCTTTCAGTCCAACTTACAGTACCTCACAGGTTGTTGTGAGGAAAATAGGAGGAGGAAAGTGTCTTGGGTATGTTCTTTGAACTTTGTTGTTGTTAGTTGTGAAGTCGTGTCTGACCCATCACGACTCCATGGACAATGTTCCTCCATGCCTTCCTGTTCTCTACCTTCCTCTGGAGTCCATTTAAGCTCACACCTACTGCTTTGGTGACTCCATCCAGTGACCTTATTCTCTGTCGTCCCTTTCTTCTTTTGCCCTTGAGCTACTTGTAAAAATAATAAAGGGGGTTACAAATAAATAAAATACCTAAAAACACATTTATTAGATTTTTCCACAACTCTATTACTTTATCAGAAAAACAGGGCAACAAACTTATCTAATATTCCTTCCTCCTCCTATTTTCCCCACAACAGAAAGCCTGTGAGATGAGTTGGGTTGAGAAAGAGGGATTGGCTCAAAGTCATCCAGTCAGCTTTCATATCTAAGGTGGGTGTAGAATTCACAGTCTCCTGGTTCCTAGACTGGTGCCTTAACCATTACTCCAAACTATATGCTCAAAGCAGCTTTACCACTGGCAAAATGATGTAAAGATGACTAGATTTCAGTCTTTTCTTTAATAACACAGAGGTTACCAGTCAATTCCCTGCGAAAAATGAAAAGGGTCAAAGTTAAGGAATATTTCCACAGGTCTTATTGTACATCACTGGGTTGGCCATGTTGTTACAAAATTCAGTCCACATATCAGAGATTATTGCACAAAGATTCTAACATAAAGCTCTAAAATTGGCCAGGAAACTTGCATTTAAACTTGTTCAGAAGCAACCAATTCAGATGGAAGCAGTAAAATAGGATAAGGTTGGTTGGCTGGTTGTTTAATTTGCTGTTTTATAAGATGCATGTTGTGACTGCTGTCTTCAACTTTTTTCTCTGGCAATATTGAGAAACAGTGAGATACAAGTTAACCACAAGTCAAAAGGAAGTTTACATAGAAATACCCATTTCTTTAAATAAATTGCTGTAGATTTTCTCACTTCGTATATTATCTTTTCTTGATGGGATATTAAATGAAACAAATGATCTCATACATTAATATTCTGTTCATGCAGTTTCAAATTGCCTTGAATGCTTTGCCAAAATCACAGCAGTGCTTTCTGCTTCACTACTTTTACTTGAGAACAGAAAATAAAAATAAAATATATCAACAGTTCATTATACCCTCCTTACCCAAGGCAGCACCTCTGATAACCTTTCGTTTAATCTGCACTTAATGCATGATTTGCCAAAATGATAATCCAAATTCACTTCACTTGTTTAATTGTGGCAGTGTAAGAAAATGATTGGTTGAGCAAAAGATACAACCAGTGCACAATCAATTAGTACATTCAGGCTATGGAAGTTTTAAATGGAATTGAGGCTCTCTCTCTCTTTTTTTTTTACACACGTGGCAACTTGGGTGTTCTGTTTTGCATCTTCCAAAGATGCTCAGATTGTGTTGCTGATTTAAAAAAAAAAAAACACGAGAAACCACCCTGGTTGAAACCCTCTACTTATCCTCCAAAGCAGTGGTTCTCAACCTGTGGGTCGGGACCTCTTTTGGAGGTCAAACAAGCCTTTCAGAGGGGTCTTCTAAGACCATTGGAAAATACATATTTTTGAAAAAATACTGAAAACATAAAATAATTTTATGGCTGGGGGTCACTACAACATGAGGAACGGAATTAAAGGGTCGTGGGATTAGGAAGGTTGAGACCCAGTGTTCCAAAGAGATAGCATGAGTGTATTAAGATTTGAGAGGCTCATTGTTTGACTCTGATAATGCATCACAAAATTAAGAGCAAAAAATTTAGCCCTGTGTTCTGCAGTGATGTCATTACAGCTCTTCAAGTGATGGATAGGATTTTTTCCAAACCAACTCAGAAGAGCATGAACAATTGACATAGAAAAGCAAAAAAGTTTATGGTAACACATAGACTGGGAAGAAGATGCCAAATCTCTCACACCTAGTGGTTATGCTATGCAAGGATCTCAGTCTTATGATATTGCGCCACTCCCTCATAAATCAGTCATTCTTAAACAGTTGCTTCCAGCACCCAAATAGGAACCAGTCCAGCTGGAGAATAAGATCCCGCCTGGATAAATGGCAAATCTTTTAGAAGCAAAGGCAGTTGTGAAGATGGTGGCTGTTAGTGGTTTAGGGAAGGGTAAGGGAAGAACTTGTATGGAATTTTAAGCAGAACCAGGGAATCTGAGGGTGGGGTTAGGATAAGGATAAAGGATAAAATGAATTGTAATAGCAGAAGAAGATGCAATGAAGGCAGATGGAAGGGGTAATTGTTTAATTGAAACCAATTCCCACTTCTGGTCCTGTGCCTAATGTGAAAGAGAAATTCCTGTTTTCAGGGGCCTTGGTTCTTGACTGCCAGTTCTGCCAGACTGTCTACAATAAATGTCTTTATTCATGACTTGATTGTGGGTGAAAAAAGCAGGTTGGTTGGATATTCAAAAGTGGGATGGGTGAAAAGAGGTGCTGTACTCTCAGAAATTTGCTCAACCAGATTTTAGGCTTTTCACCAGCACAAAACCAAAGGAAGGGAGAAAGAGAGACAATTGTGATACATATCACTCTTCCAGCAACAGATAATTGGATGGATGCTTTGTTTCTGCAGCTGAACTCAAGGGAAAAGTTTTTGTAGAGTTCTCTCTGATACACAGCAGCATACCTCCCCAGGGTCCTTGATCTCATCTCTGGGTTGATTTTGGGAGTTTCCAGGCCTATGGTTTCGGGTTACGTCAACCCATCTTTTCTATATTAAAAAAATATTGATTCATGAGATCCGCTACACATTGGACTGGGGTTTTGTGTTAATAGCAGGTGGAACATTTTCTTTGGGTAGGAGATATTGATATTTCATGTAACATGGTAAGACCATTCCCTTATTGCCAGGGAGCTGATGGGTGCCCTCCATGGGCAGGAGAACTTATTCAGTCTGGTCCAGGGGAGACATGATTGTAGTGTTCCAGTATTTGAGGGGCTGCCACAGAGAGGAAGGGGTCAAGCTATTTTCCAAAACACCCAAAAGCCAGACAAAGAATAATGGATGGAAACTGAACAAGGAGGGATTCAACCTGGAAATAAGGATAACTTTTGTGACAGTGAGAACAATCAACCAATGGAACACCTTGCCTTTGGAAGTTGAGGGAGCTTCATTATTGGAAGCTTTTAAGAAGAGACTGGATTGCTATTTGTCAGAAATGGTGTAGGGTGGGGGTGGGGGGCTGGATTAGATGACCCACAAACTCCTTCCCAACTCATCTGTTAATCTAATAGGTCAAATTGTTTTCTGACGAGCCTTTGGAGAATATCACCAAACTTTATTGGGCAATTATGCTGAGACTTTGGTCTCCTGCTGAAATGTAACCATTGTACAGCCTTGTATAGGATTACATTTGAACAGCTTCTTCTTGATTGTAATCCAGTTGATAAGAACAGGGTATGCTACTAGGATCAAATGGATTCCTCTTGTGAATGACCAGTAATGAAAACCAGGATATGGGAACTGTATCCCTCTTGGTGCTACCTGGTATCTTAGCTGCCTTCAGTACTATTAATCCTGGGATCCTTCTGGATTAGTTCTAGAGGTTGGAAATGGGAGGACAATATTGCACTGGTTCTCTTCTTTCCTCCAGAGATAGTTTCATCTGTGATAGTGGAGTGACAAAGGTCAAGCTGTAAGACCTTTTATTTATTTTAAATGCACAAAATTTAGGTTTTTATTGTTTGCAATGGAAAATTTGGTTTGTTTAATGGTGACTTCTGAGTATTTTTCTTTTGGATGCTATAAATCAGAAACAGCAAATCAAATGAACTAGAAATGTCTTTCTTCCACAAAAGGTATAACTGTGATCCTATTTAATCTCAAATTAACCTTTAACTTCAGAATTCAATTACCTATATTTTCCCTTGGCTGTCCAAAGCTATCTACAAATTAACATTTGTAGAATAATTCTTTTCACATTTTATAATGAGGAAATCAACAGCAACAGAAGCAACAAAAAATTGTAAGAGGTTTGGCTCCATGTAGAATTAACAATCAGCCCAATGACAGTCTGGATAAAAAGAAAAACAGTACAAAAAACCATTCCTCCCAGCATAAGATGCAAATCTCCAATAAAACCTGCAGTAGGATGGAAAGTAGCAGAACAGGGCCTCAAAAAATGACAAGACTGATGATCAGATATACATTTCAGGGCGAGCAAATATCAGTACAGCATCAAGGACTTAAAGATTAATGGGTGCAGTTAGACCACACAGAAACACTGATATCTACCATTAGTACTATCTTGCATAAACCATCTGCAAAAGATTTAAAAAACCTGAGAATCAAACTATTGGATTTAGCACTAACATGACAAGAGAAAAATAAACCAGATTAGGCAGTAAACATCTCCAGTTGCCTCCTTCCCCTTTGGACCATTGAATCTTTCAGAAATGGGTGAGCCACAATGACAATCAAATTCTTTGCAGCATTAGAAACATCGCTCAGTTACTGGAATCTCCATCTGGATCCAAGAAAATGTATAACAGTCATATTTCTGACCAAAAATGAAGAAAATCAGGACCACCTTAAAGTAGCAGGGGGAAAATGGCCTTAAAACACAATAGAAAGAGATGATCATTGTTCATCCATAAAGCTGCCAAATTGTTGAACAACTAGCACATAATCTAAGTATAAATAGGATGTTGAAACTGGAGAAAGACATCAAGAAAACCCTCAAGGATCTAGCCAAGAGAGGATCAATTAGGAAAACAATGGCATATGAAAAACTATAGATTTATCTTCTCACATTTTTATGAACTTCCCAAAATTCATGAATCATATGTACCACTTAGTCCAGTCTAACTCTTATAAGAAACCATCACTTATAACTTAACTGAAAGCAAAACCTGGAGACCCTATAGGAATGTGCTGTTAATTCACCATTAAATTATCTGAAAAAAATTACTAACTATTGAGGAACATAAATTTATAATCTCATTTGAGGTCACAGGTTTTTCACATTCATGGATTCAAAAATATCCATTGAAGCATAGCCAAGCATACAAAATTTGGAAAACCTCAAATAATGGAATTTTCATCACTTACTTTCAGTTTAATGGGCAGATATACAAACAATCACCCATATCCACACCCATAGCAAAGAAATGGTCATAAAGAGTCTGAAAGCAATAGCCTTCCACAAATGCATTCCAAAATATGGATCTATTGTGTGGATGACACTTGTGTCTTAGTCACAAAGGACAATTGAAAATACAGTCTATAACAGCGATGGCGAACCTTTTTAGGCTCGTGTGCCATAAGGGTGGAGCGCAAGGGAGTCGAGCGTGGGTGTGCCGCACCAATAATGTAATTCGCCCACCCCAGTGCGCATGCGTGCATGACAGGCACTTCCCCCATTTTTTACATGCTTTTTTCGCCCTCCCCAGGCTCCAGAGGCTTTTTTAGTCCTCCAGAGTCTTAAGGGAAGCCTCCTGAAGGTACGTGAAGCCTCCAGAGGACTAAAAATGGCCCTACAAGCAAACTGGAAGTCTGGGAGGGGGCGGGGGGCTGTTTTGGCCCTCCCCAGGCTCTTATAAAGTGTGGGGAGGGCGAAAAATGGCTTTAAAAATGACTGAATCAGCTGGGTAGCATGCACATACGCGCTGGCCAGCTGACAGGGCAACGCCTTGCGTGCCCTTCCAAATGGCTCCGTGTGCCACCTGTGGCACGTGTGCCATAGGTTCGCCATCACTGGTCTATAACATACAGTATTGGAATGAAATGCACAAGGTAAGAGGAAAACGATAACAGACAATCTTACTTTGATATTATCATCAGAGGAAACATTGGCAGACTTCAAATTCAGATACCTCAGAAACAACACGTACAAAGCAAGTGTTGCATTACCAGCGCAGCAATCCAACCGTCCACAAGGAAAGCTCCACAAGAATACTGCTTGGATGAATAAAAAACACTGGCACAGACTTCGGCACTTCAAAACAATGGAAATTCATGCAGCTTCCTAAACACTTGTCTTTCTTTCTGCAGGTAGCTTTCTGTACAGCCAATATAGAAGCAGCCAATATAGAAACAAATATAGAAAACCTTCACCTCTATATTGAAAGCATTTATTTGAGTCCAAAGCTGGGCCTCAAATCTTCAAGAAATACTGCTCTGCTTGCAAGCAAGAACTGGTGGGAGCACAAAATAGTCCAAGTAATAGAAAATGAAGAAGCTCAAGTGATCTGGGACTTTAGAATTGAAAGAAACAAGCACCTGCTACATAACCTCCCAGTCTTAACAACTGTCAACAAGAAAGAGGAAAAAAAGTCTAGATAGTGGACATGACAGTAGACAGGAGAATAGAAGAGAAAGAACTGGAAAAGATAACAAAATACAAGAACCTGCAAATAGAAGTAGAATGACAGTGGCAAAAGACAGCAAAAATAGTACCCATAGTGATAGACTCCCTTGAGGGCAAAACATCTGGGGCACTGCTGGAAAACCATTAGCATTGACCAAATCACCATCAGTCAATCATAAACATCAGCTTTCTTCAAAACAGTTTGCATCCTGTGGTGATAGCCTTAACATCAAGCAACAATATCTTCCTACCCCAGGTCTTCAAGAAGGACTCAATAGGTGGACAAAATGCCAAGTCCTGTTTGAACATCTGGCTGACTGTGCAACCAGCCTTAATAGTAATGCGTCAAGACAAGAATTTTTTTACACATTCTCAGTTTATCCTCAGCAGGAAACCACTAGTATACATTTCTTTTTGGAGCAGAGCAAATGAACTCAGCATGTCACCATCTCTATTTATTCAAATTAAACAAGTCAACCTCTTAACCTACAAATTATATGGCAGATAGTGCTTATAGTTTAGGCCTTGGTAAATAATTTTATTCAGAAATTAACCACAGGAAAAAAATTTCCCCAATTTTAAGGAACTGCTAATGAAGTATCAGTTATTACAATTATAAAGCGCCATCCAGGATAAGTTATCACCATAATATGCAACACATTTGAGACACATTTTCCAGTATGAAATATTTTCAGTGGTGATAAATCATTTCACACTTCCTTAGTATTCCAATAGCAGTCATTATTCTCTGTTCCTATTAATACTTTAGGATCTCTCTCTCTTTTTTCCCCTTTCAATGAAATGTTTTAGGGCCAAAGTTTTTTTTTTCTTCTGACACATTGACAGGCTACAGATTCACCATGGAATTTTTCCTGATATGATCAGCAGCAGCAGCAGAGCATAGGATGAACTGAGGATAATAAAATTCATGACACAGTCTTCAAGATACAATATTGCTTTATATGACTGGGGTTTTTTTTTGTTTTCTGTTTTTTTTTGTAATGCACTGATAAAAATATATATAAATATTTTCTGCTAGGTACAAATACAACATTAAAATTGCTGTTTTACCAAGTCCAAATGTGTTCTTTGTGCATTTCCTACGACAAATGAAGAAAACAATGAAGTCTATATTTTTTTAAAAAATATAGTACTTTACATGCAATTATGAATTATTCCAATTATTTTGTCAAACAATTTTATTTCTGTCATTACTGTACAGTCTCATGTTAAATATTGTTTATTTCATAGAACACTCCCAGTTCATCCTTTTTTTTTTGGAAAGTGATTTATTTTCTAAATCATACAGATTTTTAAATTGAAAATGCAGCATAGGAATTCTTCTAAATGGTCTATGAACAATATAATTATATAGTTTAATTCTCAACTTCTTCAGCAGGCCAGAAATGTTCTAATTTTGTTCTGAAGGCAATAATATGTTTGTCCACCAGTGTCTTTACATTTTCAGTGATGCATTCTAATAAACATATAGAAGTAACATGTAGCTGGTTGCTCTTCCAAAATCTTCTGAAATGTTTAAGATTAGCATCCCAGGAAGATGCTGGAAAATCACTTAGATTTCTCTCATTATGCATATTTAAATATATAGTATTTGGATCTTCAATAATAGGCTTCCATATTTGCATCTGCCTATGAGCATAAATGTCCTAATGGCTGCATGGCAGGCTGTATACATATAATATCGGAACCTGCAATATAGCAAAGTATTAAACATATTTAGACTTCCGTTGATGGGATTTAAGCACATTCAGTTGTGCACTGGGTAGCACCTTAGGGGCAGCATCAATCAATCAGTTCCAGCTACTGTGCCACCCTTGTTCATTTGCAAGCCTCCCAAATTCAGTGGATTCCGCCTTCCCCCTCTTCAATGCAAAACACAAAAGAAGGCACAGAACTATTCCAGCTTTGACAATAGAGAGGAGCGGGTTTTCTTATTTGCAATCTGGGATATGTAATTGCTTCTACATAATAGCGCTATGATACATTTAATGGAAACTCTTTTTATGGGCCGTTTTACTACACTTCGGCATTAAATACACACAGGTGCCCTAAATGTATTTCATTTGTACCATTAAACCATTAAAGGTAGTTGTGTGCGAATTGCATTACGAGTCCTGAATCTGTCAGCTACCATATGATATTTAACAGCTAATCCCTTTGCTTCCACATCTTACCGAAACTCCTATTTTGTCTTCTGTTCCCCTAAGCGACCCGCATAATTGTCTCTTCAGATGAATTTTCAGTTTATGTTCCTGGGGGCAGGGACCACCCTTATTATGCTTTTGCCAAATTCTTTGTGCCTTTGTCTGCCTGAACTGTGCCACTTTCACAAAAGAAATACAAAATTTGAGGACTAAGCAAAAACGATAAGTTAGCTTAATCGTTTTACTTTTCAACACTTCTCACTTTTCTTCCTCCTACTTACTAAAGGAGGATTCCCAGCAGGATGCCAAATATATATATGTCCTCGTTTCATACTTATTCACAGACCTAGCTTCTAATCTGAGATTCTCTGTAGCTTTCAAATGTGAACCATTTCGTGGAAGAAACTCAATATACATCACATTTTAAATCAACATAGGTAGCGTGGGAAACATCTTTGAACCTGGCAGAGATTGGATCTGTGTTATGTAGGAGTAAGGATGAAATGTACTTCTTTAAACTCTTATCTTTCACAGTCTAACGTGTTTGTCCATACATTATTAGCAGATACCAGCTACAAGATGGCATGTGATAAACTCATGGCTTTTGTTCCCCACCCACCAACTTAGTGCTTACTTAGCAGTGCTGTAGAATGTTTAAAAAGTAATCAATAATGCCCATTCTTTTCTAATCATGGATTTGCTGAGTCTATAGTTTTGCCAGCCTTTATAGGACATGGCCACTACAACCATTGTTTAATATTAAATACAATGAGAATACAATTCTCCTTCCTGAATTGTGCAATTACAAATCACCAATGTGTGATTTATTTCCCAGCTGTTGCACTGCATAGACCAGTTGGAACAAACCAGAAAGAGAACTCATACATAAATTGACTGTAAAACAAAAGTTCCCTCTTTGATGTATTCCAAAGGAGCAATCAAGGAAATTGACCTTGACTGTTCTTTGGAAGGAAAGATACTGTAGCTGAAGCTCAAATACTTTGGCCATCAAATGAGAAGAGAGGACTCATGGGACAAGGCCCTGATATTGGGAAACATTGAAGGCAAAAGGAGAAGAAGGGATAGTAGAGGATGACATGGTTAGATAGTGTCACGGATGCAATGGACATGAATTTGGGCTAATTCCAGGTAGAGGACAGGGGACCGGTTTTGCTGTGGTCTGTGGAGTCAGATTCAGACATGACTTAGCCAGCAACAACAACAACAAAAGGATAATCGTTGCACTGATCTTGTGTAATTTGGTTACCAGAAAAAATACAATGTAGATGAGTGATATTCAGCCAAGACATTCGGGTGGAAGAGGCACTGGACACCTTTGCAGCACAATTATGATTACTGTCTGGGTCATTGCATTTTTCTGCAAGCTTCAATATACTGCTATTGAACCTATCGAATATAATTAGCCATTTATAACTTTTTCATTGGGAGCGGTGTATAAAAAGATGCACAGATTATCCATAAACGTTTCTTCAGCATGATTTCACGTCCACAGGATTTGATGTCTGTTTTTTTATATATTCTAAAATCCTGGCTTTTTTCTTTGAGGCAGATTATGTCAGCTTTAGAAGTACAAAATCTACATTTGAAAGTCAGTGAAGTTCTGTTCAGGCAGCATAGCTTGTAGAGCATATTAATGTGTATTATCCAGGTATAAGTGAAGCTTTTAATATTCCATTTTCTCTTGCTTTGTAGGTTTCTCTCTAATTACTCTATGCAAAGGGAACTCCTTGCAAGTTTCCATCTTGGAGAATTTTATCCTAGGTTCTTCACCAAAACCAAGTAGAGAGAGAATAGTTAATATTACAGAAAAGTGTGGACTTTTTGCTCCAGTTCAGACATTAAGTCACAGCTTATGCAAAGGTCTTTGCTAAATCCATTAAACACTAGTCTGGTTCTTAAGCAGCAGATAAGGCCATATAATCCTGAGGGTTTATATATATATATATATTTCTTCAATGTAAGTATCAGGAACCATTGTGCAGATCTGTCCTGCCTAATTTTTCTTTTGTACAGGGATACTTATTTATGTGTTTTGGTGTGGAAGAGCATTCCAGGAGATAAACTGGGTCCGTTTGGAGAAGGGCTGGGTATAAATTTAATAAAATAAAAATAAAATAAAAACAAACTGTTATAATTGTGATAGAACAGTGAAATAAGCTTCCTGGCCATACATCCATCCTCTTCTCTAGCTTGTTCCCATTCAGGGGCAACTCACTCTGTAAAGAAAGTTGTAACACCTGTGGTTTTCTGGTTATGAGGTTGTCCCTCTACAACAGGGGTGTCAAGCTCGCATTGTCACAGAGTTGTTATGTGATGTAGTACAACTTTTTTTCCCTCGCTAAACCGGGCGTGGCCAGTGCATGATACATTCAGCCCATGGGCCACAGGTTTGACATCCCTGCTCTACAAGTTTAATGCTTCCATGTTTGTGTTTTCCAATGAGGGCCTTTCTGACATTTTTACAGCCCTTTGCCACGATGTCCAGCTGATAGCCACTGGAGATCTCTAGCTAACTTGGGGGGGGGGGGCACCTTGTGATACCTGGATTTTTTGCAATTTTTCAGGAAATCCCATCAGCTGCAGAAAGCCAAGTTTCTAATTATTTTTCAGTTAGTCCTCAGCTAAGATACTGTAATAGGTAGCCAGAATACCTCAACTACCTTTCTTACACATATGATCACCTGGCAGTGATTATGGTACAGTAATTATCAATTTTATCAATTTTGACCATATTTACATATGTAAAGTGCAGGATACACTTTACATTAAAAATGACATATGTCATCTTCCCCCCCCCCCCTTGTAACTACAAAAGGACTGTCCTGATTGTTGGATGCTCCCTAATACTGATGGATAAGTAATCTTATCCCTCAGTCCCAGGTTCTCATGCTAAGGATGGCACCAGAAGGAACAGGAGTGCTACAGCATAGTTGGTGTATAAGGCTCTACCAGCAATTCTCATTTGAACAAGTGAGAGGGACTTTGGAGAGGGGCTTTCTGTATTCCTCTGTTTCATTTCTCTTATTGCAAGTTATCCAAGCATGATATATCAATATATATAGCTATCTCTTTGGAAAAATTAGACCAGCAGTTGATGCTGGCAGGGCATGAAAGCAGGTTAAACTGAACAGTATGCTCGTATTTTGTAACTCATCTGATTCTCTGGATTCAATCAGAACTTTTCTGCCTCCAGTCTCCCATTAATCAGCTGCTGCTTCGGTAGCGGGTGGGAATGTTCATTCTTCATTTGGATTTCTTTCAGTATTTATAAAGACTTTCATGTAAAATGATGCTGAGCTGTTCTACAGAGGACCAATATGTGTTCTGTGATCCTATTGATTATATGTGGTAGCATCATATGATTAACTTTCTCCATTCTCTCCTCTGTAGCCAGTAGTCACTGTACTCTGCTGACATCTTCTCTGTGTCCTTACTGGTCATCTTCTACTCCCGTGATGGCAAACCTATGGCATGCGTGCCACAGGTGGAACGTGGAGCCATTTCTGAGGGCACCCAAGGCATTGCCCTGTCAGCTCCAGCGCACTGGAGCTGAGGGAGAAAAACAGACCAACAGGCAACCCAGACGTCCGTTCCCAAACTTATGGTTTGCATGTTGGGCTGTTTTTTACCCAAGCTCCAGAAAGCCTCTGGAGCCTAGGGAGGGCGAAAAGCTACCGGGGCCCACCAGAAGTTGGAAAACGGGCCATTTCTGGCCTCCGGGGGGCCTCCAGGGGAGTGGGGGAGGCCATTTTCTCCCTCTCCAGGCTCCATGAAAGCCATGCACGCATGCATCGGGCAGCAGGGAAAGTCACACATGTATGTGCAGGGGGCACGATGTGGGGAGAGCATTAAACTATGGGGGTGGGCATATGAGGGTGCGCGATAGTATGCATGCGTGTGCTTTTGCCACCCAAGGTGAAAAAGGTTTGCCATCACTATTCTACTCCATACTTCACCAGACAATGCTTTTTGAGTGCTTTAGATTAAAACACCCCGCAGTTTAGAGACCCACAACACAAGTCCTTTCGGGGAGAGGGGGCGGTTTATAAATTTTAGAAAGAAAGAAAGAAAGAAAGAAAGAAAGAAAGAAAGAAAGAAAGAAAGAAAGAAAGAAAGAAAGAAAGAAAGAAAGAAAGAAAGAAAGAAAGAAAGAAGAAACCCTTGCCCACCTTCAGTGGGCTATTCCGTGCCATAAAACTTCTGTTTCTTAACAGTAAACATATCCATATTTTGGGTTCTTTTGTAATCTGGGATGCCTTTGGTATGTAGAATTTGATGAAATAGATCAGGTACCTTGTAGGAAGGTATATACCTATGGGCTTGTTCCATGTCCTCCGTGATTTCTTTGGGAGTCTGGAGAAGCATGGCCAGCTGGAAGGTTGTCAGCATTTCCTTTTGGAAAGTATGATATTGGCGAAATAGAAAGATGCTCTGGTGCACCACCTTTAAAGAACCCCTTGTTAGATCTGGTGTCTTGATATAATGGAATTTGTGGGTGGCTTTGGGGGAATGAGGGAAAGAGATACTGCCTAGGATTCAATCATACAAGGGAAGGGGAGTCTCAAAGGGCTTAACAGTCAGAGAAAGAAACTTAGGAAGGATCCACCCTAATTGGTCAGATTGTTAAAAGTGGCAATGGGAAGCTTCTACTTTCAGACTTGCACAATTCTATTAATGTAGCCATATAATAAAGTAGATTTAGCTCATCTAGTTGTGTTACCTGCCTGGTTTCCCTGGGCAAGTGGACACTTGGATAATTAGTATCTGGTCTCTAATTTTTTCCCATTCACAGGAAGAATTCACGTATGTTGGGGGAGGGGGCAACTTTTAATGGATTATCTTGATCCTCTTCAGTCAAGATTTAAGTTGGGCATGGGACAAACATTGGTTGCCATAATGCACGGCTGTCAAACGCCTAGCCTGTGGGCCAGATGCATCACTCACTGGCCACGCCCACACCCAGTTTAGTGTTTAGTCCAGATACATTACATGACACTGCCATGATGACATGAATTTGATACCCCTGCCATTGTGGATGATCTTGTTGGGATCCAGATGTGAAGAATCTATCACTCCTGTTATTTTAAACTTTTCAGCAACCTCTGATACAATCAACCATGGTATCTTTCTGGACCATCTGCAAGAGTGGGAAGTTGAAGGCACTGTTCTACAGTGGTTCTGCTACATCTATAGGCTATGGTTCCAGTCAGGGAGAAGGGGGAAGGAAGTAGCTACACAATAGGGAACTGGAGACTAAAACATATGAAGAACGGCTGCAGGAGCTGGATATGTCTAGTTTGATGAAGAGAAGGACCAGGGGAGACCTGATAGCAGTGTTCCGATATCTCAGGGGGTGCCACAAAGAAGAGGGAGTCAAACTATTCTCCAAGGCACCTGGGGGCAGGAGAAGAAGCAATGGGTGGAAACTAATCAAGGAGAGAAGCAACTTAGAACTAAGGAGAAATTTCCTGACAGTTAGAACAATTAACCTCTGGAACAGCTTGCCTCCAGA
The DNA here is from genome assembly GCA_039707465.1 of Rhabdophis nuchalis. Taxonomy (NCBI): domain Eukaryota; kingdom Metazoa; phylum Chordata; class Lepidosauria; order Squamata; family Natricidae; genus Rhabdophis; species Rhabdophis nuchalis. Next base: position 164,775,630 of record CM077643.1, read on the forward strand.
AGTTGTGAATGCCCCAACCCTGGAAGTCTTTAAAAAGATGTTAGACAGCCACTTGTCTGAAATGGTATAAGGTTCCTGCCCACGCAGGGGGTTGGACTAGAAGACCTACAAGGTCCCTTCCAACTCTGCTATTGTATTGTATTGTATTGTAATAGCTACCTCTTTGTAGAGTGCCTTATGGTTGGCTTCTCCTCTACTAGTTAACAGCTATATAACAGGGAAAAGTCATTATTATTTCAGGATTTGGGTATCACTTATATGCTAATGATATGCAACTTCATATCACTGCTCTGTCTCAGTTCCTGGAAATGATTATCTGAGTAGAATGAAAGAGTCCAAAGTTGCTACAGTTGGTGCAAAATGCAAACACCTATTTGTTAACTGGAGCTTACTGCAGGAAATACATTACACCTGCAAGAGGCTCTGCATTGATTACCAATAGTTTTCTGGTGCAATTAAAGGTGTTATTTTTTTTTGCCTATAGTTTGGCACTTTGGTCTCTGAAAGACCACATTCTTTAATTAGAATCAATCTGACTGAGATTGTAATATCTCGCTTCCATAAAGCGACAGGGACTGAGACGCAAAGGAACAGTCTCTCTTCTGAAATTAGATTGCCCTCCTTGTTGAATTTGTTCCACAAGAAGCTCAGTAGTGGACATTTGTTAATTGACCAGAGCTATCTATGTTTGAATGTATATTTAGTCATGATTCTATTATGCTTTCTTATTTAATTAATTTTCTTTAGTTTATGCTTACCACAATATTGTTATGTTTTGTCTGTTGTTCTTGTTGTAGATGTTCAATTGCTAATTTACTGAGGGTGTTTTCATACAAAATTGTTAACTGCCAGGCATCCTATTGAATTTAGCAGAATACAATTGAGTGAATGAGTGAATGGGTAGATGGATGGATGGATGGATGGATGGATGGATGGATGGATGAATGGATGGATGGATGGATGGATGGTGTGTATTATTGATTTTGTTGTTATTCTGAATCCGTTCACTGCAGGATGAAGACCTATTTGTTGATAGCTTGTTACTTCTTTATGAATGTATTTAGGAAATTTATATTGCTGCTCATCTTAAGCAAATAACTTTGTAGCACACAGTACAGAGTACTAACAACAGCATAAATATAAATCCAAACAAAAATAAGAAATACAAAATGCAAAAGTTGTGGATCATAATTTGTAGCAAACTATTTCAATGCAGGGTGATTGGTGGATGTTCCTCAACTTCCAGGTCTACAGTAGAGAGAGACAGAAATGGCCCAACTGTGCCTAAAGGAGGGCTTGAACTGATTCGCCCCAATTCTAGTTTAGCTCCATAATACTATATCTCATAGCTGCACATGCATGCACACGTACACACACACACACAAACACACACAGACGAGGGGGAGAGAAAAGTATTTCAAAACTTGTTGTTAAACCACTAACTAGACTGAAATGCATGGAGCTATTTTGGCTGTCTTCAAATATCATTAATCTGCATTATATTTCAACAAAGTTGTTAAATTAGCAACAGCAGCTTGGGTCATACATCATGCTAAGTTCAAACCAAACCTGCTAAATAACTGATAATGCACTTATCTTTCTGTGTGAAGATCATAGGTGAGAAATGGTGAAAATCCTATCCTAAATCTATTTTATAGTACAATTTAAATTCATTTCCCACTTCAGAATAACAACAAGCTATACTACCAGGTTTCAGGTTTAAAAGCCAGGCAGGTTCCGAATGGGCAAAAAAAAAAAAAAGGGAGCTTTGAAGATCGCAGGTAGTTCAAAGCTACAGGTTGTCTGCCCCTTATCCCATCAATAGTATTATATAAATTTTGTCAGTGCTCTGCAACTTTGACTGAAATATGGAAGTTGCTGATACACTTAAAATAATTTGGAAGTCTGTAGCTACAGTTTGTGAATGGGAACATTGAAACTACCTTGCACATTTGTTTCCCATTGAGATAAATTGTGACACAACCTTGCTAGTTTTAATTTAGCCAAGGTATTCTTTGGAGGAACAGACTGTGTGCCTGTGTATGATGAACAAATACTTTGAGATCCTCTGGGCACAAGTATAAGCAAACTACAGAATAAGCTGCTTCACAGTTATAAATTATTTTTCTCCAGAGTCTTTTAGTGTTAAAAAATTAAGTTCTGTCCCTTCAGAATGTGCTGGAGAATCTTCTTTTCTTTTGCATTAAATAAATGTCGACAACATTTATTTTTGAATAATTTTACTTATACTTTTAAAGTGTTTTTTCTTTAATTTCATTATTGTGCATTCCAGATATCACATATAATATAGAGACATAAAATTAAGATCAGGACATAAGTCCTTAAACATGTTAAGTTGCACCCATGGCAATAGGAATTTATTTCCAAATAAATGCTAATAATTTTATTATGTTTGTTTATTTGTTTTTTGGTTGGTTGGTTGGTTGGTTTTTAACATGGCACCTTTGGATCAAATCAGATTGATGATGACAGTAGACTGATAAAAATATAAACTCAGTTACATTGTCATTCCAAGAGACGCATAAATACTAAAAGTCATCCTTAAAGGTCAGGTTTAAAAAGTAGTTCACATTAATTCCTTTTCTAGAGACAGAACAAGTGGATGCAAAAGAGAGCTATTTCATAGTTTGGGGGTGAGGAAGGGGCCCTTTGTCACAATTTCAACAAGCAGACTTCTGACAGGGAGGATATCTTTCTGATTTTCCAGCCTCTAAAGCCCCAACTTTAAATTATGTCCATCAAGTGGTTAGCAACCAGAGCAAATCTTTCAACTAAGCCAGGATCTCATGCATTGGTGAGTAGCCCAGCTGTGCATTTTTCCCCCTGATTGAAATTTCAAGATAAAAGGATCCCCCTGCAGAATGCCTCGTTAAAAAGTGGAGCACCTATGAGATTTTAAAAGTTAAATCTGTTTTTATTGTGATGATCATGACTATTATTGCTATTATAATGTTTTGTATTAAATGTATCCCTTTTTACTCAATATTGTGCCGTGTTTCGAGAAAAGATGTTCCATAACTTGGTCTTCTTTACTAGTCAATGATTAGAACAGGGGTAGTCAACCTTTTTATACCTACCGACCACTTTTGTATCTCTGTTAGTAGTAAAATTTTCTAGCCGCCCACCGGTTCCACAGTAATGGTGATTTATAAAGTAGGGAAGTCAATTAAATTTAAAAAAAGGAAAGTGCTTCAGTATTGGACAAAACCCCTACTGCCCACAATGAAAGCTGGAACGCCCACTAGTGGGCGGTAGGGACCAGGTTGACTACCACTGGGTTAGAAGCTTGGCTGCTTCATTCTACTTGTATAGTCTATTTAGTTATTTGTTAAACAAATTTATATGCCCCCTCCCCCAACTCACACATGTGTGATCCCTGGCAGCGTACAACATTAAAAATCCATACCATAACGCCCCACCATAAACCCTAGTCTAATCCATTTCAGTATCTTTTTTTTCTTTCTGTCTAAAATTCCTCTTTTTAAAGTAGGTATTAGTAACAAACTAGTTCTTCCAGATGATTGCAATGCAGCATCTTAAGCTCCACATTAGTTTCTGAGGCGGGGAGAGGAGCCTTTCTCAGCATCACGATAAATGGCAAATTGGCTCGGTGCCCTTGTTTTCTCATCCTCATCTTATTTATGCTCACAGGCTCAAAGTAATTGGCTTATAAAAATTGGTTTTGACTAACTCAACATCCACGCTACCCCCTCTATCAAGATATTTGATGAACATAAAGTTCCCATGGCAACAAGTTAAAGAGAGAGAGAGAGAGAGAGATCTCTTTCCAGAACTGTGTCAGCAAATTATGAAAATACAATAAAATTACATTACTCAATACTGTTTTGTTATTCTGATTTAGTTGGTAAGGCTTCGTGGAGGCTGTTTGTCATCATCATATCTTATTGCTCGGAGTTGGTAAGGCAGAAGCTGAGGGAGAAAAAAAAGATTCCCTCGTGTTAAGGCCTCCTTGATTCTTACTGAAGTCTTAGCAGGCATTTCAGGGGAACTAATGTCTGTAGAAAGTTGCAAAGGACAATTGTTAAGAGCCCACAATTAAGAAACTATGAGATGGGTTCATAGCAGTGCAAATTGGGCTTGGGAAGAGGGCACACAAATGGGATTCGTCCTTTCCTTATCCAAGTCTTGCCCTCTTTCCCGCTACAATTAGGGAAGTGGGAAAGAGCAGCATGGGGACGGGGCGATTAAAGGACGTCAGAATTGCAGCATGAGATTGGCAACAGAAGGCCTGGGAGCATTCACACATATCTAAGTTAAAGTTCAGCTCCTGGGTTGATTTTCTTGGCAGCAATTTCAAACTGGATTGCCATGGCCTTTTTCTACTTTTTCCTTTTTTACTTCCCTCGCTAACATTACAGCTGAAAATGAGGGTTTTAGCATAAAAATAAGAATCTTAGCAGTATTCGTTTGGGTCTTTTCTGGGTTTTATTTTTACTTTATTCAAAATTGTAAGAAATTTAAAAAAAATGTTCTCCAGAAGTAAAGGTACATCTAAATAAATATAGATTTGTTGTCTTTGAATGGCTGGAAGAATCATACTGACTATAATGGACAGTTACTTCTCTCCAAGTCAAGGCAGCCAATCTCCATTGAAAATTAATAAGAATGAATAAATGAATAAGTGTGCATGTATGTGTGTGTGTGTGTGTGTGTATAGGTAGGTAGGTAGGTAGGTAGGTAGGTGATAGATCGATCGATCGATCGATCGATAGATACATACATACATACATAGATAGATAGATAGATAGATAGATAGATAGATAGATAGATAGATAGATAGATGCATGCATGCATACATACATACATACATTGATAGATAGATAGATAGATAGATAGATAGATAGATAGATAGATAGATAGATAGATAGATAGATAGATAGATAGATAGATAGATAGATAGATACATGCATTGATAGATAGATAGATAGATAGATAGATAGATAGATAGATAGATAGATAGATAGATAGATAGATAGATAGATAGATAGATAGATAGATAGATAGATAGATAGATTTCCTTCAAATGGTGCAAATCAGACTGTGGATCCAAAAAATTGTTTTCTTGTAAAGAACAAATGGTTCTTTTTAATTATCTTTACAGATGTACCAACGCAGTGTGTTGCATACCCAGAGGGATCATAGTTAGCAGATTGGAATTAAAATGCTTTTGAATTTTCAGCAATATCTTAACATTAGGTGATCATTTAGAGCAGAAAATACTGGATGTGATTTAATATATTAGAACTACTAGAACGCAGTCTGCATTCCTTTCACAGTAGTACTTTAAAATAAAATAGTTCAGCATGGCCTTCCTCCACCAAGTTATATATGTATTAGAAAGAATTAGATATATGAAGCTTCGGAAGGCTTAGATGCTGAGCATGAATATATTGATTTCCCCCCTTTTTGTTGGTGCTTTCTTTCCTCTAATAGCACTTCCTTAAAATTAAACTTGCCTTTCTTTTCAGCAGTTGTCTTTCAGCAGTTTTAACTCAAAAGTTGTCAGCCCCCCTTTTTCTCTCTCCCTTTAGCATGCTGTTTCTTTTCTCCTTTCCTTCATCTCATTCCTCTTCTTCATGCCTCGCTATTTTGTTTCATGAACCTTAAGAATTCTCCTCTCTTCATCTGTCTTTCCTTACTGCTCTTTCCCCATTACTGTACATCTGAGGTTGTTTTTTCCCCCTATCTTTCAGGGACACCCTCTTTTAGGTTCTTTGCAATTGTTTGCTTTATCTACTTCAGCATTCATGCTCTTTCAAAACCTCTGGCTCTTCAAAGCCCTTTTATTGTAAGGGAAATATACGCTTTGTGGCACAGTGATATCCTCATTCAAGATGTGTTCAAGAGATTTTTGGGCAGTGTTAAAACACATCCAGGAACCTGCAGCAAAAGCAGAGTTTGGGGAAACTTTCTGATAGGTTTTCTACTAGGAGCCCCATCCCACCAATTAATATGTTTTTAAGTGATTTCTCTATTATAATTCAATAGCTTTCATTTAAAATAAAAAAAAGTTACTGTTGCATATTGCTCCGGCAATCATTCAGATTTGCAAAAATTTCAAATTGCAAACAAGTTAGCTGTAGGGTTTAATTAAGTACATCTACTTTTCCTTTTTTGGAAGATATAGAGATCCTCATCCTGTGCTATCAGGCAGAATTTGTGCTGGCATACTCCCAACATTATTTAACAAGCATTTTAGAGACATTTATAAATAATTTCTCCTTTAAGAATTCACCTTTATACAATTTGTGATCATATTATAAGCAACTGCGTTCCCTTCGCTGATGATGTAAAACTATTCAACACCAATGACAATACTGCTGCTCTTCAGAAAGACCTTGACTGTGTGTTAGAATGGTCAAACAATTGGCAACTTCAAATCTCAACCAACCAACACTCTGTCTTACACATTGGCAAAAAAAATCAGAACACAAAATATAAGCTGGGCAGATATGACCTTGTAGACGACCCCCACTCTGTCAAGGCCCTTGGAGTACTCATCTCTAATGATCTAAGTGCCAGAGCCCACTGTAACCACATTGCCAAAAAGGCGTTAAGAATTGTTAACCTAATCCTGTGTAGCTTTTTCTCTGGTAACACTATACTACTAACCAAAGTATACAAAACATTTGCTAGACCAATTATCGAATACAGCTCATCTGTCTGGAGCCTGCACTGCATATCAGACATTAATACAATTGAGCAAGTCCAGAGATATTTCACAAGAAGACTTATCCACTCCTCTGCCCGCAACAGAAAACCTTATGCCACCAGTCTTGAAATTTTGGGCTTAGACAACTTAGAACTACGCCGCCTTCTGTCTGACCTAAGCGTAGTACATAAAATTATCTACTATAATGTCCTACCTGTCAATGACTACTTCCGCTTCAACCACAACAATATACGAGCACACAATAGATGCAAACTTAAGGTAAACCATACCAAACTCAATTACAGAAAAATATGACTTCAGCAACAGAGTGGTCAATGCCTGGAATGTGTTACCTGACTCCTTGGTTTCTTCCCCAAGCCTCCACAACTTTAACCTTAGACCTCACCCCATTCCTAACAGATCTATAAGGGGCGTGCATAAGCGCATCAACGTGCCTACCTTCTATATCCTAACAACCCCATTTATTCGTATCCATTTCATGTACTCATAACCTTGTATATACTTATATCTATTATCCTATACACCCTTGAAAAATAAATAAATTTAGGAGCAATTCACAGAGATGTCACAGAAGTTGCCTGTGTGTCTTGGGGCAGAAAGATGGAGCAAAGCAGGATTTCAATACCTCCCTTATGGTAGAGACTTCAATGTTGTATACAAAGCTTTGCTGAATATCTTTCAATATTCTCCTAAAGCACCAAACTAATGAATATATGGTTTTCTCTCCTTTTTGCTTATCATGCCTTGCTAACATGGACATCTACGAAGGCTCAGGTTGGTGATACAATCTGTCTTGATATTTATTGTTCTCATTTGATTAAGGAGGGTCTCATGCTATTCTTCATCACCAAGCCCCACCCACTCACTTTCATACTGCATACTGGCAGGGGAATTCTGGGAGTCCAGACATCTTCATAGTTGCTCAGGTTGAGAAATACTGCTCTGTAAGATTGAACCCAAAGCAAGTTTATTGTGAAACAAGAGTGAGATAGCAGCATGCTCAGCAAAGTTGCCAGAGATTTGCACTAGTGAAATGTCTTCTGATCTCAGAGTCTAAAGTTTGTTTTTAATCAGCCCAAAATGGGCCAATGCTCAACCATTTGCCTAACAGCCTTATTTAGCTCAGACTTCATATACAGCAACAAAGTATTTTTTTTAAAGTATTACTGCCAACATTGCCAAATATGCCATTTCAAATGTTAAGGATCCTAGCTTTTGGAATTAACTGTTTTCCAGGTAGTAAAATTAGCTGCCTATCTTTTCTTTTGAATAAATAAATAAACTTTAGAGAAGTGGCTATTTGCTACATTAAAACTATTTGTAAAATAGAACATATTACTACCTTTAAATAATCATTAATTACTCTCTAGAGCAGTTAATCTAGAACTCAAGGCCCAGGGGCCAGATCCAGCCCATGGGATGCTTAGATCTGGTCCGTGGGGTCACCTTGGAAACAAGAAAGGACCAGCCCACACTGACTCTGAGAGCAGAAACGGAGCTCAGGAGGGCTGCACAGGGCCCTCCTGAGCTCTGTTTTTGCTGGCAGAGGGTTGCAGGAAGCTGTCGTAGCCAAAAACAGAGCCCGGGGGTCCCTTTTTGCTGGCAGAATGCTCAGGCCCCCATGGGCTCCCGACATGAGTCACAGTGAGCTGGCCACACCCCCTGGCCATGCCCCCCACACCCCCATGAGGTCAAACACAACCCTGATGCAGCCCTCAATGAAATCGAGTTTGACGTCCCTGCTCTAGAGGATATGGTGTGGATTCTCAGAAGCAGAGTAACATATTCTTCAAGATGGCCACTCACAAGGAAAGGATGGGATATCATACAACAGTGTAGTACAATAAGTCTCTATGTTTGCCATTGCCCTCTTGGAAATACAGTATTCTCCATTCTAGAATAGATATAAGCAATCAATAGAATTTTAGGTCAGTCAGTTTTTTAAGAAAAAGTTATTTATATTCAGTATTGGAATTTACCAATAAAGCACTTTCTTTGAGAGAATTTGTCATAATATATACTGCTTTATTAAGAAGGAGGAACAGCGTGACATGTGATGAGAAATGTCATTCTTCAGACCTTCAGAAAAGGTCCAGAAAAGTTTGCCATACAGTGGTCAAGGTAGTTCACTGGTGAAATTCTACCTTTTTCTCCTCCTCCTCTTCCACTTCCCACTCCTCTTCCTCTTCCTCCTCCTCTTCGTGTTTAGGAAATATTTAACAATACACCAGTTTGAGGAAGACATGTAGTTTACAAACAGACAGCTTGTTGTTTATGCTAAGCTTTAGGGGTCTCATATCTTCATCTGCTACTAATTAGAGATGTAGTTTATTGAAACGAACAATCACTTTGAGGATATTTTATCCCATATTTTCACATTTCATTACAGCAGCTCAGTTTAAGCTCTATGGAAATATGCCAGGGTTGTAAGAAATTATAAGCAGATGATTTTTAAAAAGGAGGTTAACAAAAATGGAAAGTTATAGTATATATGGATGGATCACAACCATCAGGGTTCTAGACTGAAGTGGTATGTTTGAAGTGAAACAATTCATTTCAACCAATTAAGTGTCCATTCACTAAAGCTACCAAAAATAGAGATAATTATCTGAATATTTAACCACCTATTAGACTATATGTTGATATAGTAGCTTAATAGACTAAAGTAAAGCTTTAAGTATCAGATATCTGAATATTTAAGCACCCATTAGACTATATTTAGATATAGTAGATTAATAGACTAAAGCTTTAAGTATCAGACAAGCTGTAACAAGAATTAAAAAGGGATGTGATTTGGGGTGTGATTGTTATGATTATTTTCTGTAATATTATCAAAGTGCATATTTAAGTCAACTACATATTGTTCCTTACCAATTTAAATAAAGGAAGCTGAGAACGAAGCTGGCATAACAGAGAAATTGAGGCTAGAGTAATATGCTCAAGGCTGACTGGTAGACAGATTGTGTTCTGAATAGTTTCAATACATTGATACTGTGATATTTTATGGCTTTTACTAACTGTTGATTTATTTACCATATTTTTATACTGCTAATTCTAAATGGCCTCTCAGTAGTTTGCTAAAGTAGATCTCTCCTTTGTTGCTAGTTCAGTCTGAGTTTATTTTGGATAATATGGATGATTGTTGCACCACAACAATTTTTAGAAGAAAACTCAAAGGCTACCTTTTTGTGCCTGCTGTGGTTGGGCTACCTTTTGACTAACATAGTAGATTATTTCCATAAACTTCAATGAAGAGCCTTTCATCCTGCAGCCGATTTATTTCAACTAACAACAGCAATAGCAACAAAGTTACTTATTTATTACATTAATTAGATTTTATCCCACATTTATTATTTTTATAATAGGCAATGAAGATACCTAATACTCTATGGAGATTCTCGGTCATCCAGGCCATGGTTGTCCCAAAGGTGCTTTTTCAAGAGGCAACTGGACTTCCTGGTTTTTCTTTGAAGACGTTTCACTTCTTATCCAAGCTGAAGAAATTTCTTGGATGAGAAGCGAAACATCTTCAAAGAAAAGCCAGAAAGTCCAGTTGCCTCTTGAAAAAGCATCTTTGGGACATTCCTGATACTCTTTCCTCTACCTATTTACCTCACAACAACAACTCTGTGAGGTGAGTTAGGCTGAGGGAGAAAGTCATCCAGTAGGCTTTCATGCCAAGATGGGACTACAATCTTCTGGTTTCTATCCTCGTGCCTTAACCACTACACCAAATTGACTCTTATTTGCTGGAAATTGAACATTCAAATCATGGGTGGACAAAATTCGCCAGTGCAGCTAATAGCAATTTTTGAAGTAAATAGGCTGTTTTAAGGACAGAATATGTTCAGAATCATTTCCTGCCCAAGAAAATGCATTTTTAAACAATGGCCAAACCATTTCCTAAAGCTAAATTGGGCATTATGAGAGGAAAAACACTCTCATTCTGATGAGAAATGGAATGGACTGTCCCTGGAAAAGTTTTGCATAAACATTATAACATTACCTATTATTTCCAAAACTTTCCCAACCTTACCCAAAGATTTAAGAGGTCTTGAAGTATCATTTGAACAAATATGAGCATTTGTTAGAAAGCTATGAAACACCTGCCTGAAAAAAATGAAGGAAATTCCTAATGTAGTCTCCTTCTGTGTCAATCATCCCATATTAATTTTATTTATGTTATTTATATAACAAGTTTACAAACCACAGATCTCATTCATACAGACTCCAAAACATGATTAAAATCCCTGATTAATAAGCTATGCATTATCCCCACTAATTTCAGAGTTTCCAAATGGGATACATACATCAGATCTCAGTAAGATGCAGGCTTTCAAAATATGACTTTGTCTTTATTTGCACTTTGGTCCTACTTCTAAGAAGATAAACATCAGATAATCTAACAAAAAAGAAAGAATGTATGTCAAGTTCTTACATGATCTCATGAACTGATGTAGCTGTATATAATTATACACTGACAACCTATAGTGTATAGATGTTAAGAGTGGATTATAGGACAGTAAAAGTCATTTCCTCTGTGGCATATTGATTATGTATCAGACCAGGCATTCAGATGGAGATAATCAGCAACAAAACCCTTTGAAATTGGAGAAACTGAAACACACCAAAACATGGATATAAATTAGAAGTATATCAACGGTGGTGTTCCCAAGTAACCTGGGAACTAAAGTTTCAGAATCTCTGAAAATACTTCTTCCAGTTCTCATATGCTGACAGGCTGCCTAAAATCTGATGTGGAAAGCTTTTCTAACAATGTGCTGATGACATTTGTTCTAATGAGTTTTATAGAGCCCAAAAGGTATGTTTTATGCAAAGGAGATTTTCTGAAATGAGATACGCATTCGTTCCAGTGGCAGCCTTCATGATACTAGTGAAAAACACACCTGAACATTATTATGGTGATATTCTGCAGCCATTAGCCACAGTTTAAAGCAAAACCATTATAAACCAGGATCAGAATACATTGTGATGATTGGTAACTTAACAAGAGTAATAATAGGAATTCGGATTGAAAATCTGAATGTGGTGCAGTGTTGCAGTTCTTTTAAAAAAAAGTAAGTTTATAAATATTGTAGCTGATAGTACAATTCTGTAGAAGTCTATTCAGAAGAAATATATATTGTAGTGTTTAATAGGATTTATTTCTACTTACACATATTTAGGAATACTGTCCAATTTACTTCTGCAACTAGTAGCTTGATGAAATAAATTCCAAGAATGCAATATTATATTAGCATCACACATGGGATACAATACAAACTGAGGACAGTATTCATTTCTACACAATGCCCTTGGGCTTCATGTGGATCCAGATGCATTCTTAGTAAATGAAAAATTGAGAACAGCTGCTGGCTTCTCTTGAAAACATTGTAACAGTGAGTCAAGAAAAAGAAAAATGGGACCACATCATCAACTGGTAGAAATCCCAAAGGTAGTAGAAGACATTCTGGGTAGCTGGGAGCAACCTGGGAGTAACAGAGCATGATTAGCATTGTGTTTTGTTTTGTCTGAAATGTGTATGAGTGTCTGCTATGACAAATTAATTGGCTATGAGCCTCATCAACTTACCATCTTAGTTTACTTTGTGCAAATGGATTGGATGCCTTTTCCTATGCTTTGAGAGATCAGATGTATGGCTGCTTTGCTCTCGCATCAATTATGGTTATTATTTTATAATGATGCTGACAGCAATTTCTGAAATGCTGACATGGGCCTGTAGGAAAACTATATTTTCTCAGTTGGTTCACATTTTGTGAAGGTAATAACATAACCAGAAAGCTAGAAGCCTTTGAGTCATTTGTGGCTCTGTTAATTATGGTGTTTATGAGAGGGATGTTTCAGTTCCTCCAAATCCCTACATGTATGTTGGGAAGCACCCAGTCTGGAAAGGAGGGGGGGCTCAAGCATGGAGTTTGCCTGGACTTGCTGCAGAAGGAAGGGAAGGCCATGCAGAAAGAAAGAAAGAAAGAAAGAAAGAAAGAAAGAAAGAAAGAAAGAAAGAAAGAAAGAAAGAAAGAAAGAAAGAAAGAAAGAAAGAAAGAAAGAAAGAAAGAAGTTTCCAATTTTTTTTGCAGCAAATATAAATTATCATCAGCCATTCAGTTGAATCTGACTCTCGGCCACGGCCATGGTTCACTCTCCATTATCTCCTTCAGCTCTGCTATGGTCATCCTGGTGTCAACCTTATAGTGTCCAGCCAGTGAGTACTAGAGAGGGCTCTTCTCTTTTTTTTGCTGACAACTCCCAGCATGATGGACTTTTCGTGTGAGTCAGCTTGCATGGCACGACCAAAGTACGACAGCCTCTGTTTGACAATCTTAGCTTCAAGTTATATTTTTGGTGACATTCAGTCTTTGTTTGTTATTTTTTGCAGCCCATGGTATGCTCTTCCAGATGTTCTTGATTCCAAATATTGCAGTTCTTCCAAGTTGCTATACGCCTTCTGATCTCAGGGCTGCAGTCACCACTTTGGATGATTTTAGAGCACATCAAATAAAAGTACATTTACAAAAAATCTGTTACTCTATGACAGGGCTGTCAAACTTGCAGCCCGCAAGCCAGATGTGTTACGTGCTGGCCATGCCCACACCCAGTTTAGCAAAGGAGAAAAAAGTCAGGATACGTCACATGACGATGCTGGGATGACACAAGTTTGATACTCCTCCTCTATGATTACAAAAAAACCCAACACCCTAATTTTTTTCTTTTATCCATTTTTTTAAATAAATAACAAACCTGCAAAATAGGAATACATTTTTTCGGTTTCATGCAAAGAACCTATAAGAGGTTTCCAGTCAGCCATAAATATCGATATTGTTTTTTCTAACCGAAGAGGCTAATTTAGCCAAGCCCCATCATCTTCATCAATCATTCCTCTTTGTAGGTAACCTCTCATTTTTCAGCAGGTAAAAGTCCCATTGAACTTGTCAAAGCAAAGTTCTATGACTTTTTTTCTAGTTGCTTGTCCAATAGTCCCAAAATAAAAGCCGCTGGTTTATGTTGTAGTTTAACCTTTAAAATTCTCTGATCAATGTATATGTTTGTATCCAAAATGTTTTGACTTTTTGATATAATACCTCTTCACGCTGTTCCCTTTTCTAGCAAAGATTTGAAGTACTTTTATATATTTTAGACAGTTTGTCTGGTGACAAATACAAATGACATTGTCAGGGTTCCAAATAGCATCCAAAATTAAATCAGAGTCCAAGGCAACGTATTGCTCAAAGTTCCAATTGATGAAGAGAGCCATGTTGGCACATCTGGGAAAACCCGAATTTGAAGCTTCCTGGTTTTCCCCATCCAGTTGAAAGTTCAAGATCTTTCCTCCACACCCACAAGCCCATCATATGGTCCAATCTTCCACTGCCATGCTGGCAGTTCCACCCATCCAGTTCCAGTCAGGTGCAGAGGTGCAGCGACAAAGGATGACCTTGGCTTTCTAGAAGGAATTTTGTTTTGGCTACATAGTATCTACCTCTGTACAATCCCCCTCTCGCATTTTCCCACAATAGAAAAGGCATAATAGAATAATAGAAAGTGTGGCAGGCCAAAGATCCAAAAAGGAATATGGCTGAAGGCCTAACAGACATATCATCATGTAAAAAATTATATTTAAGGCTAGAACATAAAGTAAATGTCTATCCTTTCAACCTTATACATTTTCCAATTGATCCATCTGTATAGTACGGCCAAGGTTTTTAGCCCATTTCACCATATATTCTTTCATTTGTTCCTCTTCCATCTGATATTTCAGCAAAAGTTTATACATTTTAACAGTAATATGTTCATCATTAGTACACAATTCTGTTTCAGATTCAGTTTTGCTTTGTTCAAAACCATAAAATATTTATTTTCTCCTAATCTTACATAAAATATATCATTGATAAGGATATCCCTCCTTTATCAAATCATCTCTTGATTTAATTTTACAGCGAGAAAATTATATTACATCTCAGTAAGTTTATGTTCACTTATCATTTCTCAGCTATAGAATGCTTGTTGTTCTGAAAACCATAAAGGTCTTTTGGGGCAAAAATCTGAATTTGTTCCATCCAGCCCCTCTAGCATAATGATGTTTAAAGTCTACAGTCACCTTACACTGTGGATTTATTTTGATGGTGAAAGGTTGCATTGTTAAGCTGGCATTCTCAAATGGGAAGAATACCAGTGATCAATCTTAAATGGTGTGAATAGGAATCCAATAAACGCAAGTTTCATCGCATTTTTTAAAATGGTACATAAAGAAGGACCATTTGTGCTACGTCAGCCTTCGTTTCCTTTTGCTCCCCTCCCACATTCCAATTTAGTACCCATCATTTAAACTTGGTGAGAGGCATGACGAAATGTTCTGAACCTTTTTTTTTTTCATTTTAACTTAATGTTCTGTTCCACCTTTCTCTTCTCTTCAAGGATTTCATGGTTTATGTCATTACATCAATAAAATACAAAATAATAAAGTAAGTAAAAGAAAACAATGCAGATACTTAACTTTATTATTTTTAAAAATAGGAACTGAGGGAAGTAAATACACTTAAATATTTGTCAAATAAACTGTACAACAGGGCATCAGTGACCGGTTTCATGTTAAAAAAATTCCGCGGACCGGTGGCCATGGCTCGACCGGCATAGAGGGGGAGCGGGGGGGGAGGGGGAACAGGCGGCACATGTGCGGGGGGGAGTGAGTCGGCTCACTCGCCCCTCTTGGGCCCCCAATGGCACGAGTGGCCGCGCCTGTGCTCTCCCGCCCCTGGTGTGCGCTCTTCCCAGTGGGCTGCTCCCTCCTCCTCCTCTCCGGCCCTTTCTAAGAGTTGCGCCGCTCACTGTGGCCCAGTTCCGATCAAGCCACGGACCGGCACTGGTCCGCGGCTCGGGGGTTGGGGACCCCTGCTGTACAAGACTCTTCTAGCTTCTATTGAAAATAGGCTTATTTGAGTTTTACAATTTAATTCAAAAAGAACTCTGTAAAACAGTGGTTGAGCTATATTGAAACCATGATATATCTGAATAGTTGTCTCTGTTAATCCTTATACTAACATACCCGAGTTGTATGAGGTTGAGCGAATAAGCCTGTTGACCAAATTTGAAATTATTTTTTAAGGCCTCTGCATTCCAAAAGCAGAAAGACATTAGAGAACCAATTTATGTTAACAGCTGTCTGATTGTGAACCTTGGACACTATGGGAAAAGAATATAAAACAAATCCTATAAAGTGTATATCACAGCTGGAGGGTTTTAATAGTAGCATTGACTAAACGTTGACTTCCTTTCCACCCAACTAAATGCTTCAGTAATCAACCTGCTTTTCTAAAACACAAACTACCAAGTTTGATAGTTTAGAAATTGCTACCCTTTATTGAGTGGGCAGGAGGGTTATTGTCTCAACATTATTATTATTTTTCTCCTTTCTATTGGCACCTAGACATGTTCCTACCCACATTGGAAGAAATAATTGAGTATTAATTTGCTCTGATTTTGGTAGAAATAGTACAAAAGCTTTCTTTTCCTGTGTTCGCCATCTGATTCAGTCATCGGTTACTTCTCATATAATAAAAAGATATTGACTTTTCCTGAGGGTGATATCAAGATTTACTGACTTGAAAACTGAGGTATTTGCTGAGGCAAAATTGGAGTCAATAGTTTCCTCAAAGAACAATAAGTCTTGATAGGCACCAGTATATTTAGCTATTGTGCAACTTTCAGAAATACAGAGTACCAGAATTCTAGCTGAGGAGAACAAAAATGCCAAATGGAAAGATATTTTTTTATAAAACAGCTGGGAGTTAGTAGAGAAATACTGATCACTGCAAATAATGTCCTTGTTCATTGTTCAGCCAAAAATTATTACAAAAATGTTTAATATGTAGAAAAGGTTCTTGGATTAATCTGAATCTGAGTCTGAATATAAATGAGGATAGAATAAAATGTGTTGTAGAAATTATATAAAAATAGCTATATAAATATATCATTAATGTTAACATGTTAATAAATGGCAGATAAGCATGGGTGGATGGGTGTGTGGGCATGCTTGTGTGTGAGAGTCAGTGTTTTGTCAGTGTTTACTGACAGAAAAGTAAAGATACAAATCTCTAGCATTGTTATTTGAATTTAAATTTAATTTTCTACAGAGCTTGTAGGAATGTGTGCAGATGTTTCCTTTCTCTTTCAAATTGATGTCCATAGTGCAATTCGCTAATTTGTTATTATACTATACTAATACTAATAGTAAGACCATATTATAGGATAGTATATATACTATATACTGATATCCTAATATGTTAAATATAGTAATAAATAATGATGCAGAATAAAGCAATAGTTAGTGGCCCTTTTAAAATTAATAAATTACTATGGTACGTGTATTAAGGGATCTAAATTGACACCGCTTTTTGCATACTCAATAAAGTGTTAAAAAATTCAAACCATGTTTAAAATAGATAATAGATCTAGATGACACACAAATCTGCTTAATAAATAAGGTAAATGAATAATTAAATGAATAAATGGAAAATATACCATAATTTAAAACTGCCCCCACCCCCAAAAATTGCAGTAAAGATTACTGATAATCTTTATAAAGCAAAATGTATGGACAATTGGTTTATCAAAAATCAACTGAGTGCAGAGGAACATGTTTTATCTGTTCGTACAGGGAATTGAACTTAACTTGATGGCAACTAACTAACTTTGAACTAATCACCAAAACGTGGTTCTTTGTCTACTGTATATTCTTAATTATGAGCCATACTCTATTTTACCTGAAGAAATTCAGTTCTGTCTTGGTACCTTTTGAATGTCAATTGCTTAGCTTTCTCCTTTTTTCTGGAAATTATCCCATCAAAGCCTTGTAGCTCCTTGAGTCTTCGTGATATCATTCCAGAAATTTCTCTTCCTTCCTTCCTCAAATTCTTCCTCCTTTCTCCTCCCAAGGGATCTTCTTCCTTTTCTCCCCTTGGTCTCAAGGCAAAGAGGTTTGGCAGCAAAGGTGAGCTTAGGACACGGGTGTCAAACTCAATTGTGTCATGTGACGTATCACGACATTTTTTGTCTTTGTGGAACCAGGATGGGCGTGGCCTGTGCATGATGCATCTGGTCCACAGGCCGCCAGTTTGATACCCCTGGCTTAGGACAACTTTCCTCCTCCATTATTCCCTGCTTGAGACTTGGATGTTGTAATCACAATGAACTCTGCCTATCTGCTCTAATCTGGGACTGTGTGATTGAATGTGGAGGGAAGGAAGTGTTTGACATGTCCTGCCTCCATGAATGCCTATTCACTGCATTCTTCTAATCTGAGAAGTGTTTTAAAATACGGATGGAACAAAAATCGACAAATACTCATAGTCTGCTTGAAAAGGGATGAAGCCTTATAAGAATAGGAAATAACTATTTTTGGGCCTCTCCATTTTTGGGTTCATTGAACTGAAAAGGAAGATAGTAAAAGTAGGTTACTGAGAAGGTCTAGTGCAGGAGAGAGTTCAACAGATGGTGACCTCTATTTTTTAAAAGGAAAAGCAAAAACCTAACACAATGAACTGCAGAACTTGGCAACAATACAGATGGGGAGCCAGAGTTAATATGAGGAAATGCTGGGAAGGTTTCATTGTTGGATGACTGAGCAGTTATTGTAATTGGAGTATTGAAGGGTAGGAGGGGTTTTTATGAAGTCCACATAAGCAAAAGTGACCAAAGAATTAATGGGAAAAAAAATGAGAATGATGAATATAAGAGAAAACTGGTTAACCCTGCTACCATATGCATAAAATGTACCCTCTGAAGAAAAGCAAGAGGAGAGCTTGCATAAAGTACATTCATGGAAGGATATGCAGACCGCCCTGAGTCCCGCAAGGGAGTAGGGCGGTATACAAATTTAATAAATAGTAAATAGATGCAATTGTCCATTTGAATAACTCACAGAAGCTTGTTAAATAAGTTACAACCCTGGGGTTTTGGATAAGCACAACTTGAAATGATGACTTAATAAGATTCTTTATCTGAACCATAATCTGGATATTGGCCTCACCTGGACAGGGGAATTAACTCATTCTTAAATACTCCTTCCACCACCAGACTTACGGAGGATGAAAGAGAAGTTATTACCCAGAGTATCTTCTGCCTGAGAGTTACTACTGCTCCCAGCTCAATTGCACCAGTAGGAATTGTGTGAGGCATTATTTAAAATAAAACATGGCCGAAAGAGGGATTAGGACCTCCGTTTGCTCATGCAACTTTACTTTCACTTCGGCAATTATGCATCTGTTTGTTGTTTTTTTAGGTGGACTGTTTAAAAAACAAACAAGAGAGAGGAAGTGCCTGTTGGTCAGCAACCCACAATTATAGCTCAGATATTGACCAGGGAGGAAGACACTAGGCAACCATTAATTTTCTTGACTGCTGGGCTATCTATGAGCACACATAAACTACAGGCAACCAGGATATAAGAATACATCCAATTATTTTTATAGACTCCTTCCCTACTATTTAAGTTTCTATTGCTATTTCTCAATGTTTCCCTAGGTAAACAACTATTTATTTTACATGCTAGCATATGAGAAACTGTGAAACAGAAAGAAAGAAAGAAAACCACAGACATGGAATTCATATTAGACCTCTGCTGATTATTTGTGAAAGGGTAGAAGATATCTAAAATGAACTGGGAAGACTCTAACAGCACAAAATCACCTCACTTTGAAAACAATCTGCTGGAATACAAGGCTGCCATATGTGTAGTTTTGGACCCTGTATTTCAAAAGAGAAATCAAAGTTAGAGCATGGGGGAAAATATTCCTAAGTAGCAACATCAGGTCTTTAATCTTTTCACTGTTGAAAAACTTAATCCCTTAGCATTAAGAAAAGTGTAAAGAATTGTTTATAGATATAGATTGTTGTATGGATAATTAACATGAAATATGGTCATTTAAACTAGTGCGTAAAATTGTGTGTGTGTGTGTGTGCTATGTATTTAAACATGTGTGAGAAGTGTTTGTATATAGTATATAATTTTGCTGTTGTTTTATTGCATTTTCTTTTTTCTTCCTTTTTTGTTTTCTTTTCTTTTTTCTTTGTATTTTTTATTAAATAAAGGTTAAAAAGAGCGACAACTGGACAACCCCCCCCCCCCCAAATAGGCAAAAGTATCAGAGTCTATAACAATTCACATATGAGAAAACGCTAAGGCTTGAAACATTTTCATTTAGAAAAATTGAGATGACTCATGATGGAAACATATAAATTTATACACAGGATAAGTCTAATATTAGAATTTGTGGTTGCCCCACATTGCTGAGTGATTAGAAATGCCAGATATTTCTTTATTCAATGCATCTGAAATTCAGTAACAAAAATATACCATGATGGGTGTCAATTTGAAGACCATCCAGAAGCAATTAAGAGACAAGATGATCGATTCTTATTTACATTTTTTGTCATTATTTCCAGGATGAGAGAATCTAATACTTAATATTATTCTGTGGTTATTGGCACAATATGCTTTTATAGGAATTCCCTACTTGTAGTCAAGCAATTGATCATTGGATAAATGTAACATTCAACTTTAATTTCACTAAAGACATGTTTTTTTTTTAATCCCTCTTCATAAAAAGAAGTGTTGTAACTGAGCATGCATAGTGACTTCTGATACTTGGCTGGTCAGACTGTACTAACAAGAGCTCTTAATGGAGGGCAATGCCCTTCTGTATATGGAATTCATAGAGATTTCTGCAGCATACAAGCCTTTCCTGTAGGACTCTCCCAATCTCTATATTAGATAGAGTCAATTGGAGAAATTGGGCAGATTGCTGTGCTTCCCATGTGTCAATGTCAGAAGGGAAGTTGAAATAAAGACTTATAGCAGGATAGTCTCATCAGAGTTTGATGATTCAGAGGAAAGTTCTTATCCACAATTAATCTACATACACATTTAAATAGATGTGATCCATATCAGCCTTTGGAGATGCTGGATGGAAATCCTGCAAGGTATGATCAAAGTACCGGTAAAAAAGAGGAAACTGGACTGTGATGCAGTGCAGTAGAGATGAAACTTAATTTGTGAAGGCAAAACAAAATCTGTCCCTTTCACATTGCATAGATGGATCTCTCGTGAAGGATAGTCCCTTCAGTGCAGTATGCTTCTCTTGGTTAAACCTGATTTGTCTCTGTTCTCATCTTGACAACAAAGGAAGAACAAAATTAAAATGAATTCTGACCTCATAAAGCGATGTGTTCAGGCCATGAGAAAAACGCCACACAGTGTACTGTTATAAATGTGGTTCAAGACCAAGGCCTTGACTTTTTTTATATATATTGGAATTGAGTAGAAGTACAGGTAGTCCTTACAACAATTCATTTAGTGACCATTCAAAGTTGCAACGGCACCGATAAAAGTGACTTAGGACAATTTTTCACAGTTATGACCTTTGTAGCATCCCCATCATCATGTGATCAAAACTGGCAACTGGTTCATACTTACGACTGTTGCTGTGTCCCAAGGACATGTGATCATCTTTTGCGCCGTTTTGACAAACATGAGGAATTCAGATTTACTTAAAAAACAGGTTACTAATCAATTGCAGTGATTCGTTTAACAACTATGGCAAGAAAGGTTGTAAAATGAGGGAAAACTCACTTAACAAATGTCTCACTTAACAAAACTTTTGGGCTCATTTGTGGTCATAAGCCGAGGACTACATGTATTGTTTAGATTTTAAATGAAGGATTTCATCAACTGAGCACTCTAGGATGGATTCTATTTGGCAAAGTATAGAGTGATAGCTTATCCAATGGACATCTGAATTCTACAGTCCATCAGTGCCTACTTAATTCGCTCCTTTCCTACTGAATTTAAAACTACTGCTTTGAATTATGAGCATATAAATCAGGTATGAGTACAGAACCTCAGAATGAGCAGAAACTCTAAAATCTAATCTAAGTTTACTAACTACTAGTGAACTAGATTTCTTTCCGGCTGCTTCTGCATTCTCATAATTTGCTTCTGATAAATATTTTGTCCAGAGATCTTTACCTGTATTTATTCGACTATAACGCGCACACGTGTATAACGCACCCCCCCTAATTTTCTATTAAAAATCGGTATAAAATTTTTATACCAATTTTTATAAAGCATGACGGCCGGGCTCCGCAGCTGAGGGGCGATGGAGTGATGCCGTTCCACCCTAACCGCGTCTCTTTCTGCCTCCGCTTCTCCCCACGCATCTCTTTCTGCCTCCGCTTCTCCCCAGCGTCTCTTTCTGCCTCCGCTTCTCCCCCCGCGTCTCTTTCTGCCTCCGCTTCTCCCCCCGCGTCTCTTTCTGCCTCCGCTTCTCCCCCCGCCGCCCCCGCCGCCGCGCAGAAACCCGAACCCTCGTTTATAACGCGCACCCAAACTTTGAGTTCTTTTTTGGGTACAAAATTTTGCGCGTTATACTCGAATAAATACGGTATTTAAAAGCTGTATCACCATAAACAGTAGTGATAAAGCAGAACTAAAATGCTCATCTGAAAGCTAGGCAATCTCTTTGAAAAACAAGAGAACTCCTCTTTCTAAAAACTAAATAGTATGGACTGTAGCAGAACACCTTTTTAAAAAAGAGTCTATAGTAGGTACTACTACCCATTAAAATAGCCTTTTCCCCCCAAAGTGTTCTTTGCCTGGATTCTCGTGATAAGTGCATGGAATCACTTTCAGTTGCAAGTTCTGCTATTCAAAATTCTATTACTACATTAATCATCTTCATTCCGGGCTTCCTAAGAGATATTTCAGTAATTGGCAAACTTCCCATAACTTAATTTAGAACACGTTCAATATTTATTCGCTTCCTTGGCATGCTTTCCTGAAAACGTTTGACTTTGTTTGGAGTTGTCTTTTGGTTTAGAATATTGATGCGCTAATGATGATGATGACTTGGATGTACCCGTTCCATAATTAGGTTGGAACTATAGCTGATGCCAGCAATGTAATGTGAATTTCAGTGTTGTGTTTTATTTTTATAGCCATCTTGATAACCTTAATGGGTGGGGGATGGGTTTAAAAATTAAATATTTAAGTAGTCTATCTCTATTTATTCCTTCCAGTCTGTCTAGACTTGATACCATGATAACTGTCTACACAGTTTTCTTGGCAACATTTTCAGAAGTTTGAGAAGTGGTTTGCTATTGTTTTCCTAAGGCTGAGAAAGAATGCTTGAAAAATGGCCACCCTGCTGGCTTAAAACTAAGGCAGGACTAGAACTCACAGTATCCTCATGTCTAGTCTTGTGCTATTATGCCTATTATACCAAACTGCCCTTTTGATATACTAAATATTATATTAAAACATATGCAATGGTTTTTTTTAAAAAAATTGCCTTCCTCTGCTCCTCACAGTAAATATGTCAACGAAGAGACATTGTCAGACATGAATGGAGGACAAGAACTAGTCAGGCAGCTTTTAACTGCCAATATTAAATTAGGTAGAACATAAATACAGCCATGTTGGATCAAAACAAGACCTATCTCAATCGTTTGGTTCTGGCAGAAGCCAATCACTATGAAACGAAATCAGGAGACGGTTCAGATGTATCCTTCCATTGTTGTTATAATTGCACCTGATTCAGATTGCAATGATACAACTAATTATGAGCATGCCACATTTTCACCCATGTGACACCAATATTAGTGGCTTCTGACTGTAATTCAAGGTGGTCATTGTGACCTAGAAATCCATTTATTAGGGTGGATACTGCCTCTCTCAGATCCGGCAAGGTTGGCTCATTCCTAGTCCTGTCATTAATGCAATATTATATTGTGGAAATTGGGAATACATTTCTCTGTTGTTTTGCCCTCTGGAACAGAATCACCAACTCTTGAAAATCTAATCCCCCCCCCCCCCAGCATATTGCAAAGCTGAAATCAGCTTTTCAAGGCAGACCAGATCAGACTAAAAAAAAATCAAAATTATGAATGCAAATAATATTTTTCTTATAAGGTTACAGTAACAAAACATTGCAATTTCCTCTCTTTATCTCTTTGAGAACTAGGGAGAGTCCTGCCTGAGACACTTTTTCAAATTACATGTCTGTCTCAGATTTAGATTTCATTTTTGTGTCCATTGTCTTGGTTGCAGCTCTTCTTCCTGTTCCTCAGCGTTAATCCTTCCACTTGTTACAGTATCTCCTATACCCGTGATGGCCCACCTATGGCACGCGTGCCACAGGTGGCACGGGGAGCCATTTCTGAGGGCACACAAGGCATTGCCCTGTCAGTTCCAGTGTACATGCACATGCTGGCCAGCTGATTTTCAGCCTTGATTTTTGGCCGCTTTTCACCTTCCAGAGGGTGAAAAACCGTCCAATGCGCGAACTGGAATTTGGGGAATGGACTTCCAGTTTGCGCTTTGGGCTGTTTTTCACCCTGTAGAGGCTTCAGGGAAGCTTCTTGAAGCATCCGAAAGGAGAAAAATGACCCAATGGGCACTCCCGAACTTCCATTCCCGAACTTCTGATTTGTATGTTGGGCCGTTTTTTGCCCTCCCCAGGCTCCTAGAAAGCCTATGGAGCCTGGGGAGGGCGAAAAACAGATCCACCAGAAGTCAGAAAACAGCGCCGTTTCTGGCCTCCAGGGGGATGGAGGAGGTAGTTTTCGCTTACCCCAGGCCCCAAGAAAGCCTCTGGAGCCTGGGGTGGGTGAAAAATGGACATTCCTGGCCTACTGGAAGTCAGAAAACAGTCTGTTTCTGGCCTCCAGGGGACTTCGGGGGGCGGGGGGGTAAGACCATTTGTGCCCTTCTTAGGCTCCAGGAAAGCTGTACACTCATGCATGGGGCAGCAGGGAGGGGTCACACATGTGTGCGCAGGGGGAACGGCACGGAAGGGTCATTAAATTATAGGGGTCGGCACGTGAGCGCACACGATAGCAGGCTTTTGGCACCCGAAGCGAAAAAGGTTCGCCATCCCTGTCCTGTCCTGTTTTTTACAACTGGATATGTTAATCTTCCCATATAAGTGTTTGGTCCTTCTATTTGTCAATTGTTTTTAGTCCTCATTGTTGTATTCCCTAAGATAATGACAGCTTTCATGCAGTTGAGGCAGGCTAGAAGGCGGGTTAAATAAACCTTTCAGTAAATAGTTTCCACGCTGGTAAACAGAGAGACTCATTATCAAGCATTCGCAGAAAACCGCCCTGCCGCCCTGTTTGGGGTGACCCGTTCCCTCCTTCAACAGAGGGTGCGGGAAGCCCCGCTACAGGGTAGAGCAGAGGAATTTGTGATTTTTCTGCAGGACAAAATCGCTCAGATACAGAACGAGTTAGCCCCCATTCATGGCCCAGTGGGATGCCACGAGGCAGATCTTGTTTGGGAGGAATTTGACTCCGTTGCTTCCGAGGATATGGACAGGTTACGTGGGCGACTGCGAGCCACCACATGTTTATTGGACCCGTGTCCCTCCTGGCTTGTACTGGCATCCTGGGAGGTGACACGAGGCTGGCTCCAAGAGGTTGTCAACGCTTCTTTGAGTGAAGGTTCCTTGCCTGCTTCCCTAAAAGAGGCTATGGTGAGGCCCCTCCTTAAGAAGCCCTCTTTGGACCCAGCTCTTTTAACCAACTATCGTCCCGTCTCCAACCTTCCCTTCTTGGCGAAGGTTGTTGAGAGTGTGGTGGCACAACAGTTTCCCCGTCACCTGGAGGAAGTTGATTATCTAGACCCGCGCCAGTCCGGCTTTCGGCCCGGGCATAGCACCGAGACGGCATTGGTCGCGTTGGTGGATGATCTCTGGAGGGCCAGAGATGGGGGTTGTTCCTCCATCCTGGTCCTATTAGACCTCTCAGCGGCTTTCGATACCATCGACCATGGTATCCTATTGCATCGGCTGGGGGGGTTGGGGGTGGGAGGCACCGTTTTACGGTGGTTCTCCTCCTACCTCTCTCGCCGATCGCAATTTGTGTTGGCAGGAGAGCAGAGGTCGACCCCGAGACCCCTCACATGTGGGGTGCCTCAGGGGTCGGTCCTCTCGCCTCTCCTGTTTAATGCATACATGAAGCCGCTGGGTGAGATCATCCGTGGTTTTGGGGTAGAGTACCATCTCTACGCTGATGATACTCAGCTGTATATATCTACCCCAAACCACCCCAACGATGCCGTAGCGGTGATGTGCCAGTGCCTGGAAGCCGTGCGGATCTGGATGGGAAGTAACGGACTCAAGCTCAACCCGACCAAGACCGAGTGGCTGTGGTTTCCGGCTGCCCGATTCAACCAGCTCTCTCCAACGCTGGCCATAGGGGGCGAACATCTTGCCCCTGTG
Organism: Rhabdophis nuchalis; assembly: GCA_039707465.1. NCBI lineage: Eukaryota > Metazoa > Chordata > Lepidosauria > Squamata > Natricidae > Rhabdophis > Rhabdophis nuchalis. Next base: position 164,801,637 of record CM077643.1, read on the forward strand.
GATGGGGCGCGCAATTTGGGTGTCCTCCTGGATACCCGGCTGTCTATGGAAGAGCAAGTGACAGCCGTGGCCAGGAGGGCGTTTTACCAGGTTCGCCTGGTTCGCCAATTGCGCCCCCTATTGGATCGGGACGCCCTTCGCACAGTCACTCATGCCCTCGTGACATCCCGACTGGACTATTGTAACTCTCTCTACATGGGGCTCCCCTTGAGGTGCACCCGGAGGCTTCAGTTAGTTCAGAATGCAGCCGCGCGAGCAATTATGGGAACCACTAGGTTTACCCACATTACACCGCTCTTGCGCGAGCTGCACTGGCTGCCTGTCGTCTTCCGGGTGCGCTTCAAGGTGTTAGTTATCATCTTTAAAGCGCTCCATGGCTCGGGACCTAGCTATCTGCGGGATCGGATCCTGCCTCACACATCCTCACGGCCGATTCGCTCCCACAAAGAGGGACTTCTCCGGGTGCCGTCCACTAGACTTTGTCAGCGGGCGACGCCCAGGGGAAGGGCTCTCTCTGTGGCGGGCCCGGCCCTCTGGAACGACCTTCCCCCCGATATCAGAACGACCACGGACCTCCGCTCCTTCCGCTTGAAATTGAAGACTCATCTTTTCCGCCTGGCCGGCCTAGGGTAGTCTCTCTCTCTATGGGTTTTTAAATGTATATATATATTTAGTGGGAATTTTTAGTTAAGGGATTTTAGCACAGGAATAAGTTTAATTTTGTTTTAAATTCGTATGTATTTGTATATTTATTGCTTTTATTCTCCCTGTGCACCGCCCCGAGTCCCTGTGGGGAGAGGGAGTGGTCAATAAATTCAACAACATCATTATTATTATTATTATTATTATTATTATTATTATTATTATTATTATTATTATTATTATTATTATATGAGGAAAGAAAGACGATTCAGTGGATTGTCTAGTTCTTACATAAGCATTGCATGCAGAGACTTTTGAGTGTTGGCATGCACCTGAATTCTGCAATGTCCTCCTCAGGGATTATGACTAATGCATACTTGTAACCTGGTGGCAGACTGATAGCTTGATAGGTTTATGTGGTCATCAGTTGTTATTTTTTCTTCCTTTCTATCTGTAAATTGCTAAGAAGAATACTAGTTGATTGTACTTTTCTTTAAATAATGTTCATTGAGTTGTATATTGTTTTGGAATCTGTTGGATGAATGGCAGGTTGGAGTTATTTGCTCTGAAAGAAATAAACAACAAAATAGAACATTTCCAAAGAACAATAAAGATAATTGTCTCAAAGACGAACACTGCTGTTCTGCATGTTGCAGAAATCAATATTGTGGCCTGGGTTAAAGAAGGAACTGTTTATCGTTTCCATTGTTGCACTTGAGGCAGGAAACTTACAGTAACAGAAGAGCGTCATGGATGATAGTTGATCTTCAGTCAGTCAGAAGCGGTTACCATAACTATAGGAGTATTATTCTGAAATTTTCCTTTTCTGAATTTTCCCAGGGTGATTTGTGCAAGGTGTTGTAGTAGTTAAAGCATTTCACTAGGAATGGGGAGACCATGTTCTATTTCACTCTTAGCCAGATAAGCTCACTAGCTGTGTGTGGACCAATGCTTCTCCCTAATCCCAAACTACCACACTGGATTCTTGTGTGGAAAAAATAGAAGAGAGTGATGAGTATTCTGCCTTTTGCCCAGGATCGAATGCAAACCAATAAAGAAACGAACAAACAGTTTGGAATGTTCTGCTCTTGTTTCCAAAGTGAAATTAATCCATTTAATTTCTGGAATGTGTTTTGCAATTTATGCATGCACATTTTATCTTTTCTTCCATCTTATTTATTTTTCCATATTCCAGATTATTTTCTCTGTCCACATAATGAACACTCACTTAATATGTATCTTGCTGATCATTGCCAGAGGGAGGGCAACAGAAAGCCCAATAAACATAAGAGTACACATAATTTGGATCCATGTGTGTTTTGTAGTCTTTTTCAAGGTACATCATTGGAAACATTTAAAGCCAATATTAATGGAATCTTGCATGAAATCATGAAATTTTGTTCTTTGAATTGCTTTGTCTGTTTATTCCGTGTTATGTGGGAGATGAAGTAGATGAATGAACCTGAAAGCTTTAGATTCCAGAAACTCCTGAATTTGATAAATGTTCCTAGTTAAACCAGTTATAAATGTTTTTAGTTAAACCAAATTCATAGGAAGAGCAATGAACAAATATGAGGAACAGCAAAGGAAGAGGCTGGAAAGAAGCTTCTCATCTGTACTCATCATGCACACAAAGCTTTTAATGATTTTTCTGGCTGTCATTGGTAAAAACCCATATCTAACAACGGAGTCACCACAAGGATAATATAAACACGTTCCCCTTTGTATTTGATCTTGTCCTCCATTCAGGCATGGCCTTTGAAATCAACTTTTGTGACACTGGCTTTCTTAATAGGCAAATCGCATTCACTGCCACTCGTCAATTGTCGGTGTCCTTGTTTGGTTCACTGCCAACAGAACAACAGTCCTTTGGCAGGGTTGCTGGTAGAGATTTGTTTCATTTAGTTGACGACTAATGCATTTAGTTTTCACTTTCATTGGAGAATGAAGAGAAAGGGCTAACACACTGAAGCGTTATTAGCGAAAGGGAGACAGATTCAGAATTAGAAGAATCTAGGGTATAAATTCTTAATTTAAAAAAAAAAAGCTTTATCCCCATATGGCATGAGCCAGATACTTTTTATTCTGGCCTGGCTTTTTATACATTTATATAAAGGTTTTTTGTGCCATCTTTAAAGCAGCCAGTCCTTTCTTTCTTTAGGAGAGAAACACCAGGAAGAAATTAATATTTTGCCAGTTTTGATTGTATTTCAGAATGTTCAGAATATAAATGAACAAACTCGCCTCATTTAGAAAACAGCTTGATTTGATCAACCTATTTTAAACTAAGATCAAGGAATCCTAGAAATTAAAATACAGAATATAGTACTGTTTGACAGTGAGGAGGAAAAGTAAGGATTCCTTCTGCAAACCAAAAATAAAATCAGTTTCCAACCTGCTATGAAAATGAAGGCTGAATCAATGGTATTTTTTCCTCCCCTTTGTCTTCTTTTTGTTAAATGAATATCCTACTTTTAAGGAGGGCGCAGAAGCAATTAAAAAGCATTAAAACATCGCAGAATAAAATTGCTTATAAAAGGTAAAAAGTATAAAAACAAAATCTAAAATAAATCTAAAAGGGGTAGGAGAAAATGGCAGAAAAAAATTATCATAATACCCAGCAGTATAATGACAAACTAAGTACTCATTAAAACTAGTTTATGGCTCAAGTTATCTTCTAATAAATCTGGCAACAATATATGTTGTGGCAGGGTTGATATCTGAGAACATCAGGAAGGTATAGAATTGTCTTGCATGCTCTGGGTATTTATGTAATAAAGGTGAGATGAGGCTACTATGAATATTTCTGTAGTACATGCCCTGGAGAAATACATATTCAGTACTTTTTATATGCCCAGAGTCATTGGGGCATTGTCTGAATGGGTAGGGGATCTTCTTGTATCAACATTCAAGAACAGTTGATGGGAGTAACATTGTGCAAAAGTAAAGGCCCTCTGGTGGTTAAGTGCTTTGAGATTAGTTAGGTATGACAGAGGAGAGATACTGAGTTCACTGGCAATAATATATGGGGACCTGGCTAGGTCCAATTGGTGCTCTGTATCTGCTACACACTGTTTAATGAGTGCTTTGGCCTGATCATATCCCATGCTGAGTAGAAGACCTGGATAAAGAATTATGAAATCAAAAGCTATTTTGAAGTACATGGAAGTGGATGGGGATACTGTTGTGGAAGGAGCATTTATCAATGAGATATTGGAGAACTAAGCACTGATTCATCCTTCCCTAAATCCAGCTTGCTGTTCTTCAAGTATGATTTCTCATTCCAGCCATTCCTAGAGTTTCTATTGCATAAAGTTTGCTGATTGTACTGAGGAAGCTGATGAGTTTGTAATTGGTAGGTTTATCGGTTTCCTCTTTTTTGCATACAAGGACAATGACTGTGAGCCCCTAATTTTTGCATAATCAGCCATAGGTGTCAATGCAAGTAAAGAGTAAGGCCAGGGTGGGATGTGTTTAATAAATATGATTGGTCCAGAATTACCCAGAAAAATTCCATAGTTGAAAGTAGATTTGAACATGGATCACCGCATTCCTGGTCTAAACTTTAATCACTACAACACAGTAGCTCATGCCAAACTCTGGTTTTTGGCAAACACAGTTTTCCAAAATGTAATTTTCAATAGCATTACAAAAACAATGGGTTTGTTATGAAGAGAACCATGGAAGAATCATGAAATAGAGAAAACATTTGCTTGACATGTTTCTCATGCATGTTTCTCAAGCTAGACATACTACTACTGCGAGAGTCCCCGCTCTCGCAGGTTTGGCCCTCCGCTTTAACGAGGGCCCGCCTTGATGAAGGATTTATTAATCCGGAGAGGTGGGCGAAGCGTGGTCTCAGGGGTTTTTTAATTTGTAAATTATTGTCTATTTTAGGGGGTACCAGTGAGGGGGGAGGGTATAGACAAGTAGAGACGGTTGAGAAAAGAAAGGGCCGGTCCAGCAGACGGTGGAGGGAAGCGGAAGGGTCCGTTAGGAAGGGGGAAACACGAGTCATCCCGATGGAGGGCATACCCATCCAGAGGGTCGTGGGGAGAGGCAGGTCCGAGGGGAGACAAGTTCTATCCTCCCGGTTGGGGGCACGGGGCCATTGGTTGCAAACGGTCAGGTGCCACAACCCCCACAGGCTAGGTGGTCAGGGAGTACAGAGCCAGGGCCTGCGGCTGATGTTTTGCAACGCCAGGTCCGTGGTCAACAAAACCCCCCTCATACATGACCTTGTGTCAGAGGGGGAGCCGGACCTGGTAGGAATTGCGGAGACCTGGTTGGGCCACGAGGGAGGACTCCCCCTCATTGAAATGTGCCCACCAGGTTACCGCGCTTTTCATCAGCCCTGGGCCCTAGGCAGGGGTGGTGGGGTAGCGGTTATTGTTAGGGAAGGTTTGGAGCCGAGAGAGACCATTGTGCCACAGACCACCGGTTGTGAGTCCCTCTGCGTAAAGTGGGGCCTAGGGAGGCAGTTGGGCTTGCTGGTTGTATACCTGGCTCCCCGCTATGTAACAGCAGCCCTGCCCGAGCTCCTCGAGGTGATCGCTACGATGGCAGTTGAGACCCCCAGACTTTTAGTCATGGGGGACTTTAATCTGCCATCGGTGGGCGAATCATCCGAGGTAGCTCGGGAGTTCATGGCTTCCATGACAGCCATTGACCTGACCCAGTTAATTCAAGGCCCCACCCACGAGGGTGGACATACACCGTATCTGATCTTTGTCTCTGGCCAATGGAAGAGTGATCTGGGTATAGGGGATATAGTCATCACACCCTTGTCATGGTCAGACCACTCACTTCTCCGGCTCGACTTTCCAATCGCTACTCCCCACCGCGGGGAGGCGGAACCCGAGCCACCTATTTGGTTCCGCCCCAGGCGCCTGATGGACCCTGACGGGTTCCAGGTGGCGCTTGGGCCACTTCCTGTACCCCTGACCCGCACCCCGATGGAGGACCTCGTGGCCGCATGGAATACTGCGGCCACGGGAGCCTTGGATCGGGTCGCGCCCTTGCGGCCTCTCTTGCAGCGGCGAGCCACCCTGGCTTCTTGGTTTACCAAGGAGCTAAGGGTGATGAAATGCCACAAGAGATGCCTAGAGAGAAGATGGAGATCCACTCGGTCTGAATCTGACCGGACACAGGTAAGAGCCCATTTACAGACTTACATTGTGGCGCTGAGAGTGGCCAAACGCCATCATTGTGCCACTCTCATAGCATCCGCAGATAACCACCCTGCCGCCCTGTTTAGGGTGATCCGCTCCCTCCTACAACAGAGGGTGCGGGAAACCCCATTACAGGGTAGAGCAGAGGAATTTGTGATTTATCTGCAGGAGAAAATCGCTCAGATTCAGAATGAGCTAGTCTCCATCGATGGCCCAGTGGGATGCCACGAGGCGGGTCTTGAGACAGTTTGCTGGGAAGAGTTTGACTCTGTTACTTCCGAGGATATGGACAGGTTACGTGGGCGACTGCGAGCCACCACATGTTTATTGGACCCGTGTCCCTCCTGGCTTGTACTGGCATCCTGGGAGGCGACACGAGGCTGGCTACAAGAGGTTGTCAACGCTTCTCTGAGTGAGGGTTTCTTGCCTGCCTCCCTTAAAGAGGCCATGGTGAGGCCCCTCCTGAAGAAGCCCTCTCTGGACCCAGCATTATTGGTTAATTACCGTCCGGTCTCCAACCTTCCCTTTTTGGCGAAGGTTGTAGAGAGTGTGGTGGCACAACAGTTTCCCCGTCACCTGGAGGAAGTTGATTATCTGGACCCGCGCCAGTCCGGCTTCCGGCCCGGGCACAGCACCGAGACGGCATTGGTCGCGTTGGTAGATGATCTCTGGAGGGCCAGAGATGGGGGTTGTTCCTCCATCCTGATCCTATTAGACACCTCTCAGCGGCTTTTGATACCATCGACCATGGTATCCTATTGCATCGGCTGGAGGGGTTGGGGGTGAGAGGCACCGTTTTATGGTGGTTCTCCTCCTACCTCTCCGGTCGATCGCAATTTGTGTTGGCAGGAGAGCAGAGGTCGACCTCGAGACCACTCACATGTGGGGTGCCTCAGGGGTCGGTCCTCTCGCCTCTCCTGTTCAACACATATATGAAGCCGCTGGGTGAGATCATCCGTGGTTTTGAGGTAGAGTACCACTTCTACGCTGACGATACGCAGTTGTATATATCTACCCCAAACCACCCCAACGATGCCGTAGCGGTGATGTGCCAGTGCCTGGAAGCCGTGCGGGCCTGGATGGGAAGTAACAAACTCAGACTCAACCCGTCCAAGACCGAGTGGCTGTGGTTTCCAGCCGCCCGATTCAACCAGTTGACTCCATCACTGGCCATAGGGGATGAACATCTTACCCCTGTGGATGGGGCGTGCAACTTGGGCGTCTTCCTGGATACCCGGCTGTCCATGGAAGATCAAGTGACAGCCGTGGCCAGGAGGGCGTTTTACCAGGTTCGCCTGGTATGCCAGTTGCGCCCTGTATTGGATCGGGATGCCCTTTCCACGGTCACTCATGCCCTCGTGACATCCCGACTGGACTACTGTAATTCTCTCTACATGGGGCTCCCTTTGAGGTGCACCCGAAGACTTCAGCTGGTCCAGAATGCAGCCGCGCGAGCAATAATGGGAACCTCCAGGTTTACCCATATAACACCGCTCTTGCGCGAGCTGCACTGGCTGCCTGTCGTCTTTCGGGTGCGCTTCAAGGTGTTAGTTATCATCTTTAAAGCGCTCAATGGCACGGGACCTAGCTATCTGCGGGATCGGATCCTGCCCCATACATCCCTGCAGCCGATTCGCTCCCACAGAGAGGGACTTCTCCGGGTGCTGTCCACTAGGCTTTGCCAGCAGGCGACGCCCAGGGGAAGGGCCTTCTCTGTGGCGGGCCCAGCCCTCTGGAACGACCTTCCCCTCGAAATTAGAACAACCACGGACCTCCGCTCCTTCCGTCAAAAACTTAAAACACACTTTTTCTATCTGACGGGCTGGGTTAGTCTCCGTCTATTAGGATTTTAGGGGATTTTAGTTAATCTATAATTGGGGATTTTAGCGCAGGGATAATTTTAGTTTAATTTGTTTTTACCTATTCTATTTATGTATTTTATAGCTATTTTAATTTTTCCTGTGCACCGCTCCGAGTCCCCTTGGGGAGAGGATGCGGTATATAAATAAAATTATTATTATTATTATTATTATTATTATTATTTTCTAGGTGCATCATATATGTTTGCTAGACAACACTAGAGTAGTTGCGCATTTGGGAGCCCTGCCAGTATTGTGTGATGACATTTGAATCAAGCCATAATATTAACTGTAATATGGTTTATTTGTTTGGAACACACCTTGTGAGTTCAAGACAGGGATTATGTTTTGTGAACATATATCTAAAATCTAAAATATGACCAGCACTTTCAGGATCTGGGGAAAAAAAGTTTGTGTATAGCTACTACAGTAATAGAATGGCTGGTTTCTTGATGCTTGTCCATCTTCATTTCAGTTTTATTAGCATGACACATCTATCTCTTATGATTACTCGGTTTTGGCTTCTCTTCTGCAGTCTATTTACCTTGTGTCATTTCATTTTAAGGACAGCTCCATCCTTTCCGTCTTAATATATTTCTCCTCATATACTGCAGAAAGACCAGAGTTTGGAAATAAGCCTGTATTGAAACAGTAAATTCAGCTTTATATATTCAAGCTCTAGAGAACAAGTATGAACCTAAAGAAGCCAGGTAGACCTTGGATAGTATGACCTATTTCATGCAGTTCTTTGGTTGACTTTTACAGCAAGTGGGGGAAGCAGCTGCAGAGGCATTTTCATAAACTTTTACCTCAGAAACATGGTTTAGTGAGTTTGAACATATAATGCATGAAAAGAAAAGGATTAAACAGACCCCCATTAACAACTCTTATCAATCTCAAACTATATATTTTTATGAGAAAAGTAATTTCATCTTGTATAAAATTTTATTACATTTCAACAGGGAATAAAATATAACACAGGGGGGAAAAGAAATAGACAAAAGAAAGTCACAAAAGAAACAAGGTTATGAGGGAAGAGGAAGGGAAGGGAAGGAAAGGAAGACTTCTGACTTTACAATACAATAGCAGAGTTGGAAGGGACCTTGTAGGTCTTCTAGTCCAACCCTCTGCGTGGGCAGGAGCCTTATACCATTTCAGACAAATGGCTATCTAACATCTTCTTAAAGACTTCCAGGGTTGGGGCATTCACAACTTCTGGAGGCAAGCTGTTCCAGAGGTTAATTGTTCTAACTGTCAGGAAATTTCTCCTTAGTTCTAAGTTGCTTCTCTCCTTGATTAGTTTCCGCCCATTGCTTCTTGTCCTGCCCCCAGGTGCCTTGGATAATAGTTTGACTCCCTCTTCTTTGTGGCACCCTCTGAGATATCGGAACACTGCTATCATGTCTCCCCTGGTCCTTCTCTTCATCAAACTAGACATACCCAGCTCCTGCAACCGTTCTTCATATGTTTTAGTCTCCAGTTCCCTAATCATCTTGGTTGCTCTTCTCTGCACTCTTTCCAGAGTTTCCACGTCTTTTCTACATCGTGGCGACCAAAACTGTATGCAGTATTCCAAGTGTGGCCTCACCAAGGCACTATACAGTGGCATTAACACTTCACGTGATCTTGATTCTATCCCTCTGTTTATGCAGCCTAGAACTGTGTTGGCTTTTTTGGCAGCTGCTGCACACTGCTGGCTCATATTTAAATGGTTGTCCACTAAGATTCCTAGATCCCTCTCACAGTTGCTACTATTGAGCAAGGTACCACCTATACTGTACTTGTGCATTTTGTTTTTCTTGCATTCAATTTTTTCACAATTGAATTTCATTTTGTTAGATAGTGCCCAATGTTCAAGTTTGTCTAGATCCTTCTGTATCTTAAGCCTATCTTCTTTCATTGATACAGATTCAAATATAAAATATAGTAACCTCTTACTCTTAAGATTAACTATACAGTACTACACAGTATTTCTGTCATCATAATAATGCTAGTTTCAAATCCCAAAATTGAAGTTTCATTTCTTTCATTTTCAAGCAAAACATCCAAAGGTGGTTTTCAAGTAACAAAGAAACATAGCTAGACAAAACGTGTTTTCTTTAATCAAAGTAGTCAGTTTTGCCATGTCTGCCAACTGCATGAACTTCACCATCCATAACTCCATTGTGGGAATCTGCCACAGAGTATTCCATCTCCATGAATGCAAAAGTCTCACTGCTGTTATAACACATAAAAACAAACTCCCACTTTTATTTCAGGCTGTTTCTTGATCAAGCCTAAAAGGGGGGAAAAACTATGTTTTTAAATGTACATTTATTCTAAGAAGTCTCTAAATTAAAGTATCCCAATATCCCATCCCAATATTTCTTAGCTTTTTTATGTCCATCCAAGAGGATAAAAAGTGCCTTCAGACTGACTGCATTTTCAACATATGTTTATGTTTGAATTTCCTTTCAAGTAATAATTCAATGTATGTATTTCAATACATTAATCCACATATTCTCCAATTCTTCAAGGGTTAGATTAGATTAAGTTAGATTATTACATTTACACCCCAACTTTATTATTTTTATAAATGCCTCATGGCAAACATGCCTAATGCTCCTTCCTACTTCTATTTTTCCCACAACCTGAGATAGGTTGGGCTGAGAGAAAGTGACTGGCCCAAAGTCACCCATCTGGCTTTCATGTCTAAGGCAGGACTAGAACTATTCAAATTTTGAAACAATCTGAATTTTATTTTGCCAGTTTACTCATGCAGTCCTTAACATATTCATATTTCACGTTCCTTTTCAAGAGAAAAATAATTTCATTTGGAAAAACAACCCCAGAATTATATAGTGTGTCAGGCCTAGAAGCCATCTTTTGCATTGGGCCTTCAGGCCTGCCACATTTAATGCTGTGGGGAAATGGGAGGGGGGGATTATATGGGGTATGGGAGATATATACGTAGTCACAATAAAAATCCTTTCTCAGAGGAGTCAAAGACACCTTGCTCGGCATCTAGAGGAAGGCATCTCCAGAAGGCATCTCCAGTTGGGACAGTGCCTGATTGGGACATGTGACCGGCATTGACCGCCAGCCGGTCAATGCCAGCTGGCGGCCCCCAGGGGAAGGGCCTTCTCTGTGGCGGGCCCAGCCCTCTGGAACGACCTACCCCCCGAACTTCGTACCACCACAGACCTTCACCTCTTCCGCCGATTACTTAAGACGCATTTCTTTCATCTAGCTGGCCTAGCCTAGATCCTGATATAATTTTTACAGATTTAGCTAATGGATTTTAACATTTTTTACCAGTTTTAATTATATTTTAGCACAGGGCACATTTAATTTAATTATATTTTAGCGTTATGATTGTATTTATTACAGTTTGTTTGTTGTATTCTTTTTAATTTTCCTGTGCACTGCCCTGAGTCCCATTGGGGAGATAGGAGCAGTATAGAAATGGAAATAAAGTTAAAGTTAAAGTGACGGACATGTGGGTGCTGGGCAGGGGCTTGGACTTTCATTTGGGTAGGGGAAACCTGGATGTTTTCAGATTTGGTGTCAGGTTTCCAAAAGATGCCCTTTTTCCCAGATGTGCCAATATGACATCTCTAATAAAATGGAACTTTGAGAGACTTCATGCCTCAGAGTCTTCTTTCATTGGGGGTCTTATTTGGAACCCTGACATTAACCCAAATCTAGAAAAACAGTTCATCATCCAAGCTGATGCTAGTGACGTAGCGTGGTGGCCGTGCTCCTACAAGAAACCCCACAAGGGCAGCTCCTGCCATGTGACCTATGTATCCAAGAAACTCACCCTCAACTAAAAAAGACATCTGGGTCGCCAAGAGTTGTGGTGGTAGTGACACAGTGCCTCAGGGTTTTTTTTAACTCCTTGATAGGTAAAGCTTCCAGAAACCTCGTCAAAGGGGGTTGGTGGTGGTGGCTGAGATTGCACAATTGAAGCCCTGTCCCTGCCTTTTTTATATGCATTTTGATGCATATCAAAAGAAGGACATTTCACATTTCATGGCTGCAATCTTCACTTTTTTGACACACACACACACGCAAACACACACACATACATACATACACATGCATGCATGAATGCACACACTTACATGACTAGTGTCCCTGAGTGCTGCATGATTGGGACCAAGAGCAATAGAATCAAGAATTTATATTGTTGGCTCAGGAAAAAAGAGGTTTCTGCCAATTCTTTCAAGACTGGCAAACTCAGGAAACAGAACTACTTGGATTTGTGGAATTCAATTTATTGTTAATAGGGTAAAGTAACAACCTCTTGAAAGCCTGCCAAAGCAATTAATGGGCAATTAATGGGCTCAATTTACACTTCTTATGATTAAGATGGGATTACTTCGAGTCTCCTTCTCACCCTTCCCTTAGCTGAACTAAGGAATCTTTTCTTTAATGGTCTGACTTCTTCCCATGATGGACTAGCTTCCACCTCCATGTTCCCTGTATCTGTTAGACCTCCTATCACACGATCTCCCTGTCAGACTCACTACCTAGCCAAACAAACAATGTTTGAGCATAGCATTACTTTCCTCTGTCTGTTCACATGAGTCCAGATAATGATAGGATGACAAATGGATACAAATGTACACCTTTTTCAAAAATGGGGTATAAATTGAGAACCACAATCAAATCATGTGATTAACTAAGAATTTGTACTATGATTTAAAAACAGCTGGACATTTCCAAAGCAGATGAATGTCCTTCACACTGAACAAAAAATAATAATAATCATGCAGGTAAGCAGATCCACTAGCCTTACAATAATGTCAAAACTATGTACATCCAGAAGATTAAGAATAAAATCCAGGGAAATTGCATGTCACAGTCTAATAGGAGTCATGAGCACTGGAGCAAACCAACTATCTTAGTAGATACAGTCTTGGTCCAAGAACCGACATGACATCCTGCCTGTGGCCATGAGCAGTCTTTGAGTCCCAGATGAAGCATATTAAAAACTCCTCCTTGCCCTGCAAGCTTATCGCATTTATTCCTAGAGAGAAAAATGAAAGTGGCCATTTTGAAAAAGTTATCCTTAGCCAATCTGTATGATGGCCTGCAGGTCATCCATCCAATTCCTAACATATGAGTCTTATTGTAATAGTAATTGCGTCAACTCGTGAAACATTCCTGACCTGCTTTCGAATTGCCATAGGGAGGGGGAGGGGGAATCGGGCCTTGCAGCTGCAGTGAGGGAATCACATTTCAGTCAAAACAAAGCACATTCCAGCCGGCAAACATCAAGACCATTCTTCACAGAGATCCACAGTGGCTGGAGGGAGTGATTTCTGCAACCTGAGAAATTGCTTTGTTGGGGAATGTGACTGATGACACACCTTGGGGGGGAGGGGAAAACAAGGACAGACCCAAGGCACGAATTAAGTGAAGTCAGAGTGGGCTTCACTTGGTCCGTGCCGACATGACACTCCTAATAAATAACTGGATTTCTTTTGAAGCTTGGCTTGAGGCTCATGATTTAATTAGGGCATCGGTTGGAACTCTGACAAATTGACTCAGATCCAACTGATGCCTCCCACCCTAATGTCTCAGGAATGTCCCTTCCAGGGGGAACAGGCATCAAAATTATGATAAGAAAGGGCAATCAGGAAACATATAAAGGCTTGCATAGTAAAGCATTCTGCTAGCACTTTATTTTGTTAGCTAGGAGGATAAGTAATATAGAAGTAAGTGTAAGAGGAATTCTTGTGATGCATGGGTGGATTAGCCCATTTAAGAAATCTATTTATTGTTGAAATACTGCTTTTACTGCTATAATGCGTATTCAAATTTGCTATAATTAGTAGGAGAGATTCTTTCATCCAAATCAATTTGTAAATTCCTCTCAAGTCCATTTAATGAAAATGTATGCTTTCTGAAAGTGGTTCAGCAGACCTCCAAAATAAGAGGCAGAAATAGTCAAATCAATATCAGGATTATATGTCTTTCCTCAAGACAATATGTGCATGAAAGAAAACAGTCACATTCATGAATTCAAGATCATCTTCTTCATGGAAGATCATTATCACATACCTTCCTGCCCTTGGCATCATGGTTGTGGAAATTCTGGAGATCTTGGACAAAGGAATGTTCTGCTCTTATCCAGCCAGGTTTCAGTTCTACAAGTCAGGTCAGCTCACTGATCCAAGAAGCAAAAGGTGAAGACAAATCTGACATTTATCAACAGTAACTTGAGGCTAAAGGCTACAGTGATGCAGTGCTTATGGTCAAGGGAGAGGCTATTATTTTGCTAGAAGATGGGCATGAGGTTGACAATCACATATGTCTTAGAACTAGCTGGATACCCATGCTCTGCTACAAAACTGTGTGATCAGGCTTGATAAATCGACACTTATAGCTTGAAAATTAATGAGTAGTTATGATCGGTCTCTCCTCTCCCCTTCTCTCCCTCAGGCTTGCCCCACAGAAGCCTCTCCTCTTCTATCCCCCTTCTGTCCCTCAGGCTGGCCCTGTTGACCCTCTCCTATCCCCTTCTCTCCCTCAGACTTGCCCCACAGAGGCATCTCCTATTTTATCTCCTTCTCTCCCTCAGTCTAGCTCCTTAGATCAGAGCATTTTTCAGGTGGGGAGGAAGGGGAATAGAATGTCTAAACAGCAGTCCACAGACCGGATGAGTCACATCCCTTAGACCGATACGCTCCCACAGAGAGGGCCTTCTCAGGGTGCCGTCGGCCGGACAATGCCGACTGGCGACACCCAGGGGAAGAGCCTTCTCTGTGGCGGGCCCAGCCCTTTGGAATGACCTACCCCCTGAATTACGTACCATCACCGACCTCCGCCTCTTCCGCCAATGTCTTAAGACATATTTGTTTCAACAAGCCGGCCTAGCCTAACCTCCCATGGGGACTTTTAGGTAGTTTTAAATTGGGTTTTTAAATTTTGGTTTTAGCGCAGGATAGGTTATTTAATAGTTTTTTTAAATTATATTTATTGTATTTTGTATGTTTTTAAATTTTCCTGTGCGCCGCCCTGGGTCCTTCGTGGAGAAGGGCGGGATATAAATTTAAATAAATAAATAAATAAATAAATAAACATGCTGGTGACGCCCACGCCCAGGTGGCAGTTGGAACAGAGTTCTTTTCAGGTGGGAAAGGGGAGTGGAAGATCTAACACCTTAGTATCAGAGTGTGTTAATAATAAGAAATTCTAATGATATGATGGTCATTTCGAAAAATCCTTTCTTAGCGAACACTAAGTGCCAAAATTCAAATTTGTAGCCTTTACGGTTCTAGAGATGTCGTGATGCTGCATGAGTGGTATTTCACTTTTAGATATATAGATAGGAGCTGAATAACTTCTATTGTACTTAATACCATACTTTTTTTTTTGCTAGACCCTATAAAAACTCTACATCGCAGCTTCATCACCCCTATAAATTGATCTAGCCACACCTGCGCTTCCAGACCTTCAAAGTATAGAGATACCATCAACTTTACCCCATGTCCCATCTTCCCACCCATTTTACCCAAATGCTCCATACCATGGTCAGACTATTTGTCAGATCTTCCCAAATGTGACAGAAATTTAGACGGAAATTTCTCATGAGAGAAATTTAGACCATCATAAGAGCCCATCTAAAGCCAGTCTAAAATTCCTTCAGCTCAACACACACATTGGGAAAGAAAGGGAGGGTGGAAGGGGACCTTGAAATGATGAATGTTGCTTTAAATATGTTCTGCCTAAACAGTTTGATGCAGTGCTGATCTTTGCATTTCTGCCCAATTGTTTTTGCAACTACTGTATGCATTGTAAGTAGAGCTTGACTGAAAAGCACAATTGTTTGTTTTAAAAATGTATTTTAAAACAAATCATAGAAATGAAATAAAATAAAATGGTTTTGTGGAATTGAAATGACTCTTTTAAAACATAAAGTTGCATTTTTATACTAAAATGAAAATTTAACAGTATGTGTCATACAATCAGAAAAGAGGAAAAGTTTTATTTTCTTGACAGTGGGTATCAAAGAGTTTTTTGTAAGGTACGATATGTTGCATAATTTTAAAAGGGAATCTCTCGTAGATCTTCAGAGGAAATGAAATTGTGATGAAATTCTTTCTTAGACTGTTGAAAATGGTTATTTTTATTCTAAGAGGCTGAATGCTTATCCCATTCCCTTTTAAGTCTATAAGAAATCAATGAATTTAAACATTACACTCTTCTTAGAACAGTGGATAAAATCTAGCACAGTGCTCAGCAACTGGGGGAAGATTTTTCTTCTATTGTTGTTCTGCTAAAGTATTCCTCTGGAGAATTTTCACTCAAGTGACTGATTATGTATACATTTGTATGTTTTCTGTGGGAAGGTGTACGAGGCAGTCCCCTGTTACAGTGAGTGCAATCAGTATTCCTGGCGAGTAGAGCCGTGGTCTCAATGTGAAATCAGCAGTGCACAAAATTCCCTTCACTGTGGAGAAGGAATACAAATGAGGCAAATCAGGTAAGTGGAAAATAAAAGCAGTTGACTATTGGTTCATGGATTGATTGATTGATTTGATTTGATTTGATCTGATTTCTATAGCTGCCCAGTTCAACCAAACCACTCTGGGCAGCTTACAATTCTAAAATTCTAAAATAATTAAAAACAATATATATAAAAAAAGCAAGCAATAAAAAACCTCCACAAAATAAATTTAAAAACAAGCAAGCTAAGAAAATATAACAGTTGTCTTTGGAACTTTTGAGGATATTATTTTTCATTAACATCTTATGTTATAAAACTGTCTTAATTTTATCACTTAAAGTCCACTTCAACTATTTATACTGGGTTTTTAAAAAAAACAACCAATATTCTACTATGCTATGCGACACTATACTGTTCAAAACACTTTTGAATATATAGGTGTCTAGAGTAGTCTGTTTCTTGTTTCATATTTGCATGAAAATAAAGTTAATCTTTAGGATGAAAATTCTGTCACTTGGGCTGTAATCATATCTTTGGTTTCATGAACAGCATTTTACTTAATTGCAGTATTTCTACACAATTTCTACTTATTCTTTCAGCTCTCCTCAACAGCACTAGCATGCCATAAATATTCAGATATAATCAACTGATTAAATAATTATTAGTTATCCACTGCAATGAATATATGTGACATATATAACAAACATAAAAATATTTCTGAAAAGTAAAAAAAAAACCCAACCTTAATTGGAAGCCTATTTGGAGGTAAGATCATGAAATTGGGGTGGGGGGGGGGATCCCAGAAGAAAGCAGTGAAAAACCATTTTTATTCTGCTGCCTAGATAATTGCAGAGACATGTCTAAGAATTCACCAGATGTTGAGCTCGATTTGGAGGGTTGACTTTATTTACTGTATTATTTATTTGTTTTTCATTGTGGAATGCCTTGCAGATGATGTTCTTATCATCCTACAGATGTATAAACACCACGGAAGGTGGAGATGGTGAACCTGTACATCTTGTGCTTTGTAATCAGTCCAAAGTTCCTTTGGAAAAACAGAAATGTATCCTCTATTGTCCTAATGAATGTGTGGTATCTGAATGGAGTCACTGGAGTCAATGCCCAGAGGTACTTTAGTTCTGCCATAGTTCAAATACTTGCTATTTTTAAATATTAACAGGATCATCTGTTATGTATAGATCCATAATGCCATATTTGGATATGTTTAGATCCATAATGCCATAAAAGAAGGGACTAAAAAAATATGTTTTCCTGGAACCCAACATTGTTGCTAAATGGAATGATAGTAAGCTCTTTCTCTAGTGAAGCAATGTATGACTTTTGTTTTTCAATAAATATGATTTTTTTAGATTATAATTTATAGTAGCAGTATTACCATTTGCTTTACATGGGCCTACCCTTGAAGAGCAGATTAACAGAGTAACAGATTAGCAGAGTTGGAAGGGACCTTGCAGGTCATATAGTCCAACCCCCTGCCCAAGCAGGAAGCCCTATTCTGCCTCTACCTAGGATCGAACTTATAACCTCTTAATTGTGAGGCAAGAGCTCCACCTTTAGGCCACCTTTAGGCAGCTGTGGCTTTAGAGTATTGCAGCTGTTCCTAGCAATTTAACTACAGTGGCTCAAAATTAGAGGAGCAGGTAACTATAAGTGCTTGACATTCAACACATGTTAAGCCTCTTCTTCATGAGCTAGATTAGTAGCCAATAGGCTTCCAAGTTCAGTTCAATGTGGTTTCAGTTACATTTATAAAGCTGTTCATGGAATGGGATCAGGCTACCCGAGGAAGCACCTTTCCCTGGTTGTGTCTATCCATTCCATCAAATCCAGCAGAAGAGACATGCTATGGGTCCCATCTTCTAAAGGATGCCATTCTAGAGGACCCAGCTTTTTCTGTCATAGTGCCTGCTCTTTGGGACATCATCCCTCTAAACATGTGATTGTGTTATGGGCATGGGGTTCAGAACATGTGGCAGAATCAATGTGATAGCTCTGTTTCAAAGAGTTTGTTGCTTGATTCTGGCTACCAATTTCATATAAAACATTGTGGTGTTTTTTTATGTTACTTTTCCAACAACATATAAAAATGTTAGCTGCCCACAATCATCATGATTCTGACCATATACATTTCCATCCATCTTATTTGATTGCTATAGTGATCTTCTATTCTCAGTGTCTATGTACATTAAATGAATAAGCTGAGAACCAAGCCCTTTTTGAAACTTCAGTGGCAGCAATGTTTAAACCAAATGCCTTTTCTTGTAACATGTCCCAAACCCCAATTGCATGAAAACATTTGAGGCATGTCATGAGCCTGGTAGTTCCCAAGGTGTGATATTCCCAGATGCAAGCAATGTATGAGATGATAAAGAGATTTCTTTATTATGAATGTCCATGTATTTCCTCTCTGTAAAAGGAAAATACCCTCAATATATGCTACTAATAATTGACAGCCAAAATATAGAACCCTATGAATGCCTCCTGAAATTCATAATTGATCCTGATCTTAAGATTTAATGCGAAGGGTTTGCATTCATATTTGAAAAAGAATCTTCCTGAGGAAACAGTCCTTCCTAGATGCTATTATGCTGTCATTGTCATATTGTCATCATTCTATTGACATTATAATAAGCAAATCATTTTGAATAGCTATGTTGTTTTCATACCAAGACTGTGAACCAATACAGTTTCAATAAGCCTGGCTTCTAAAAATATTTAAATGCACTGCCATATGCAAAATGCTGCAAATTATTTTTCATGGTATGGTTGCTATCAGCAAAACAATCCACTTAATTCTTTTAAAAAATATCTGTCGAACGGATTCTTTTTTGCCATTATTCGGTTCTATTCTTTCACAGGCAAAACAACAAGACTATAGAATGATACTCTTAGTTTAATTGCTGTCATACTAAATCTAAACTCAAACCATCATGCTACAGATCCTTCTTGAGTTACAGTGGTAACCGAGACTACCAGAATTGCTATCACTAAGCGATGACATTCTAAAGCACAATGTCCTATGATCACATTGCTTAGCAATGGCAATGGTAACCCCAAGACAGGTGGGGTTTTAAAGAAGAAGTGGCAGGAGTCCCAAAATAAGGATTGCAGGGGTGCCCATGGGGTGGTGGTTGCTGTGGGGTTGTAGAGGGGAGGCTGAGTGATGCCCTAGGAGGCCCAGTGCAGTTGTGTGCAAGCACATGAACACATTGCATGGATGGTGCTGTGTAGCCTGAATACAGAAAGACCAGGGAATGGATGGTGTGGCAGGACAAAGACATAAAAAGACTGAGAGATGGTACAGCAAAGTGTAAGTGCAGGAAAGTCAGAGGATGGATAGTGGATTAGGGCTTAAGTGCAGGAATGCTGTCCCCAGGTAAGGTTGAAAGTTGGGAGCATGGTTTTCCACTGGCTCGCTTCCTTTCTCCTTGACCAGTTCCAATCGGTGTTGGAGGGGAGAAAACATCTATCTTAGGCTTCTCTTATCTGTGATGCATCAGGGCTTGGGTCTCTCTCCTCTTCGATTTAACATTTGGATGAAGCTGGTGGGTAAAGTCACCCACTGTTGTGGTCCACCAGCGGCGAGCAAAGCTGGCAGCAGATTCAGACAGTGAGAAGGAGTCTGGGGAAGGTTCTGATCAGGGCTCTGTGTCAGAGGTAGAGATGGGGCATGGTCATCTGACAGTTATTGGCTGCCTTCGGAGTCAGACATCAGTGAGACAAACGAAAGAGCTGGAGCTTGTTCCCAGTGTGCCCATGTGCAAAGCTGCCAGATGAAGGGAACAGCTAAGGAACAAGGGTCGACTTAGGAGTAAAGCCACAGGTGGATGATGAATGGTCCCTCCCATAGGGAATAATAGAGGAGTGAAAGGGGAGTGGGGTTTGCAGGAGACAATTAGTTCGCTTAATTGGTTCATGACTCCTTGCCAAGTTTTGAAGATATCAGCCTGGCAGCTCTCCAAGACAGATAAGATCTGTGACTGTAAATTCCCCCCTGAAAGACTTTGCTGGATGTGAATGAGAGGAATTCTTAGTAACATAATAAAAAGCGGGTTTTGTCAGGAAAAAGAGTCTGCTTCATGGTTTGGGGAATCCTAGGTCAGAACACCTGCCAACATGAGGTTCAATATCACTAGTATATATCTCACCCCCAAACTAAACAAGTGCTTTCTCGGGGTCTAGGAGTACATAGGGCCATTCTGAGGGTCAAACCTGCATCATCACAGCACAAACCTGCATCATCTTCACGTGATGTATTGTTACTTTCCCCCCCTTCATTAAACTGGGTGTGGCCAGTGTGTGATGCATCCAGCCCAAGGGCCACGAGTTTGACACTGATAGTGAGGACTATCTGCAACTTAATCCTAGCAAGATACAGTGACTGTATCTGGGTCTGTATCTAGAGGGTTGCCATTTTTAACTCATGATGGGGTAGGGCTCCCCTAGATAGAATTGGTGTGAAATGTAAGGAACTTCCTGAAGAAAAGATTGCAGCCGTGGCTTATGGGGGTTCTTTGGACTACCCATCCAGTAGATTGATAGGGTTACCTCACCCCAAGTCACCTCAATTATATGTGGTCATTGGGTAGGACCTAAGAAGTGAGCCTTCTTGTAGATCTACCAATCCTGTAGAACAGTGATGGCTAACCTTTTCTGGACCAAGTGCCCAAAGCGCACACCTGCATGCATGAATACGTGCCTCTGAATCCCCAAAATGCAGTGTGCGTGTGGGCCCTGCATATGCAGCCCCCCACATGTGTCCTGCACCCCCTGCATGTGCACATGGTCCCTGCATGCACCGTATCCCCTGTGCATGCGCACAGAGGCCCACCAAGCGGGCCCCACCTACACGCATACGCGGCAGAGACCTAAAGACCAGCTGGCTAGTGGGAGGCATGCGCATATGACCGGCAGAGCTGACCTGGGGCGACGGCTTGTGTGCCCACAGAGAGGGCACTGCATGCCACCTCTGGCACGTGTGCCATAGGCTCGCCATCACAGCTATAAAACATCCTCCCCTGTGAGAGACGAAGGGTCCTATCTTCCTTACCTTACCTTACCTTACAACCAGGTTTTCCTCTCGGGGCGGATGGCATAATGTCAGGTTTGTTCTGAGGATGTTGTGTTCAAGTTTTAATCTTTTGCTTTTATTACTGTATGTGTGTGTTTGTTGTCTGTCTAGGGTTGATTAAGGTAGTATAGATGGCCATGTGCATTTTTTTTTCAAATAACTAGATACACTGCTGGTGCATGGCTAAAATATTAATAACATACAGTATTTGTATTTGAGGTCCAGGGCGAGAGGCAAAATAAAGGAGAATATTTGTAGGTCAGGATTAAAACGAGGGGTCCTTGGTGCTCTCTGAGCTTGGTTGTTTTCTTGCCGATGTTTCCTTACCCAAATTAGGTAACATCATCAGTGCTCCTCATGAAACCTAACTGGTTTTGGGTAATAAAACAGCAAGAAAACAACTATTCCCAGAGAGAACCAAGGGCCCCCCAGAGGCAAAAACTTGTACACTTCAAATCAATCCCACTACACCAGGCTAACAGGTTCATATTACTTTTCTCTCTAGTGCCTCAACAATTCTATTTTTGATTTTATTCTCATTTTAGTCCATTGTGTTGTTTTGCTTCTATTTTGTTGTGCTATACCTTACTAGCCAATTATCATTGTAGTCAGTAGTAAATTGTAGAAGGTGTAAAAATTTAAGATGGTTAAGGTATGTGTGTGTGAGAGAGAGAGGGGGGGAGAGAGAGAGAGAGAGGGAAGAAGAGAAAGAGAATTTGTTTCAATAGGCCTGTTTGCCACATTCTTGAAAATGATTTTTTTTTCTTATATAGGATTCTTTTTATCTGAGAATAATTTTTCTTATATAGGATTCTTTTTATCTGAGAATACCAAATCTATGTGATAGAATATCTTTATTAGTTTAACACAAGTTTACTAAACAGTTTGCTAGCTTTCAAAAATTAAAAAAAAACTTTTTCAGAAAGTTTATTTATAGCAAATATAGCAAGGTTTCAATCCATACCTCTCTCGATTTCAGCCTGGATGAAGTATTAGAGAATCTGCAGATGTGAAAATTAGTTTTTATCAGCTTTGCTAGTGGTGTGAAGTTGCACTAGAGATTCACCCAAGGCTTGTAAGAAATAGGAAACCAGCAAATATTTGTTAGGGATCCATTTTTGAAACTGTAATATCCAGTTAAAACTGTTTTATCCATATGTGAAACATGAGTTTCCTTTAGTAAGTTTAAAACAGAAAAGAAAGGTATTTCTACTTAACGGTTGAGGCTTATATCTGATTTGCATGCAAGGAAAAATACCTTTTTCTGTGACATTCACTATATCTACATACTGTATTTATGTCTATGTGGCTAAGACACTGAGCTTATCGATCAAAAGGTTCGGCAATTCGAATCCCTAGCTCTGCATAATGAAGTAAGCTCCCATTACTTGTCCCAGCTTCTGAACACCTAGCAGTTCGAAAGCACATAAAAATGCAAGTAGAAAAATAGGAACCACCTTCGGTGGGAAGGTAACAGCGTTCCATACGCCTTTGGCATTTAGTCATGCCAGCCACATGACCCCAGAGATGTCTTCGGCTAGCGCTGGCTCTTCGGCTTTGAAACGGAGATAGCAGTGCCCCCAAGAGCTGGGGACAACTAGCACATGTGTGCGAGAGGAACTTTTACCTTTGTATAAACAGAGGACATTTATTTATTTATTTATTTATTTATTTACTTACTTACTTACTTACTTAGTTACTTACTTACTTACTTACTTATTTACTTATTTATTTATTTATTTATTTATTTATTTATTTATTTATTTATTTATTTATTATTTGGATTTATAAACTGCCCTATCTCCCCAAAGGGACTCAGGGCGGTGCACAGGAGAAATACAATAAATACAATAAAATAGTTAAAATGAATTAAATATATGGGCCTGTGCTAAAATAAATTTAAAACCCTACAAAAACCATCTTAAAATTATGCCAGGCCGGCCATCTGAAACAAGTAGATTTTTAATGTCCGGTGGAAGAGGCGAAGGTCCATGATTATGCGAAGGTCAGGGGGCAGGTCATTCCAGAGGGCAGGACCTGCCACAGAGAAGGCCCTTCCCCTGGGCGTCGCCAGCCGGCATTGCCCAGCCGACGGCACCCTGAGGAGACCCGCCCTGTGGGAGTGGACAGGTCGAAGAGAGGTGTGTGGTAGGAGGCAGTCCTGCAGGTAACCAGGTCCTGTGCCATGGAGCGCTTTAAAGATGGTTACTAGCACCTTGAAGCGCACCCGGAAGGCCATAGGGAGCCAGTGCAGCTCGCGCAGGAGAGGTGTTACATGGGACTATCTAGAAACTCCCAAAATCCCCTGCACGGCCGCATTCTGGACTAGCTGGAGCCTCCGAGTGCACCTCAAGGGGAGCCCCATGTAGAGAGCGTTACAGTAGTCCAGGCAGGAGATGACGAAGGCTTGAGTGACCATGCGTTGGGCGTCACAATCTAGAAAGGGGTGCAACTGGCGTATCAGGTAAACCTGATAAAAATCCCCCCTGGCCACGGCTGTCAGATGGTCATCTAAGGACAGCCAGGGATCCAGGAGGACGCCTAAGTTGTGAGCCCTCTCCGCGGGGGCTAAAGACTCACCCCCGATAGCTAGAGATGGACCCAACTGGCTATATCGTGGCACCAGAAACCACAGCCACTCGGTCTTGGATGGGTTGAGTCGAAGCCTATTCCTCCCCATCCAGACTCGCATGGCTTCCAGACACCGGGACATCACTTCGACAGCATCGTTGGGGTGGTCAGGGGTAGAGATGTACAGCTGAGTATCATCAGCGTACTGATGGAACTCTACCCCAAAACCACGGATGATCTCACCCAGCGGCTTCATATAGGTGTTGAACAGGAGGGGCGAGAGGACCGACCCCTGAGGAACCCCGCATGTTAGGGGCCTCAAAGTCGACCTCTGCCCTCCTCCCAACACGAATTGCGAATGGCCGGAGAGGTAGGATGAGAACCACCGCAGAACAGTGCCTCCCAACCCCAACTCCCCCAGCTGGTGCAATAAGATACCATGGTTGATGGTATCGAAAGCCGCTGAGAGGTCTAATAGGACCAGGATAGAGGAATAACCTCTATCCCGAGCGCTCCAGAGATCATCTACCAACGCGACCAATGCCGTCTTTGTGCTGTACCCAGGTCGGAAGCCGGACTGGCGCGAGTCTAGATAGACAGTTTCCTCCAGGTGCTGGAGGAATTATCGTGCCACCACACTCTCAACAACCTTCGCCAAGAAGGGAAGGTTGGAGACCGGATGATAATTAGCTAACACCGCTGGGTCCAGGGAAGGCTTCTTGAGGAGGGGCCTCACCACCGCCTCTTTCAAGATGGCAGGTAGAAACCCCTCACCCAAGGAAGCGTTCACTATTTCCTGAAGCCAGCCTCGTGTCACCTCCTGGGAGGCCAGTACAAGCCAGGAGGGACACGGGTCCAATAAACATGTGGTAGCATTCAACGGCCCCAGCATCCTGTCCATGACATCTGGAGTTACAGGGTCGAACTCTTCCCACAAAACGGTCTCAAGACCTGCCTCCGCCCACCCGCCCGAACTAACCTCATTGGAGGCCAGTTCGTCCCGGATCTGGGCAATTTTATCCTGCAGATAACATCCAAATTCCTCTGCCCGACCCTGCAGCGGAGCTTCCCGTGGTCTCGGTTGGAGGAGGGAACGGGTCACCCTGAACAGGGCAGCAGGGCGGTTATCTGCGGATGCAATAAGAGCGGAGAGATAATTACATTTCACCGCTCTTATCGCCACAAGGTAGGTCTGCAAATGGGACCTTACCCGTGTTCGGTCAGATTCAGAACGAGTGGACCTCCAAATGCTCTCTAGGCATCTCTTTCGGCGCTTCATCACCCTCAGCTCCTCAGAGAACCAAGGAGCCAAGGTAGATCGGCGCCGAGTGAGAGGCCGCAAGGGCACGACTCGGTCCAGGGCCCCCGCGGCCGCATTATTCCAGGCAGCCACTAGGTCTTCAGTCGAGTCGTGGGTCAGGGTCTCGGGTATTGGCTCAAGCTCCGTCTGGAAACTCTATGGGTCCATCAGGCGCCTGGGGCGGAATCATCTGGGGACTTCTGATTCTGCCTCCCCGCGGTGGGGTGTAGCGGTTGGAAAGTCGAGCTGAAGGAGAGACTGATCTGACCATTAGAGGGGTTCGATGACTAATTCCCCTAATCCAAGATCGCTCATTCACTGGCCGGAGACAAAAACTAGGTCCAGCGTGTGTCCTCCGGCGTGAGTGGGGCCATGAATTAGTTGGGTCAGGTCCATGGCCGTCATGGAGGCCATGAACTCCCGAACCATCTCCGATGTTTCGCCTACTGATGGCAGGTTGAAATCCCCCATGACTACCAGCCTGGGGGTATCCACCGCCATCTCGGCTATCACATCGAGGAGGTCGGGTAGGGCTGCTGATACGTAGCGGGGAGCCAGGTACAGAATCAGCAAGCCCAGCTGCCTCCCATGACTTCACCTCACACATAGGGACCCACAGCCGGCTGTCTGCAGCACAGCGGTCTCCCTTGGCTCAAGACTCTCCTTAATAATAACCGCCACCCCCCCCCACCCTGACTCTGGGCCCGTGGCTGATGAAATGCCCGGTAACCTGGTGGGCACATTTCCACGAGGGGCACTCCCCCCTCCTGGCCCAACCAGGTAATCCATACAGGTAATCCTTGTCCTAGGCTACTCGCATAGTGGATTCAAAGTTCCAATAGCCAGGCTCTCCCACAATCACACAATGGCATTTTGGGCACTTGGAAACCAGGCCACACTTACAGTTTATTTATTTATTTATTTATTAAATT
Source organism: Rhabdophis nuchalis (assembly GCA_039707465.1). Classification (NCBI taxonomy): domain Eukaryota; kingdom Metazoa; phylum Chordata; class Lepidosauria; order Squamata; family Natricidae; genus Rhabdophis; species Rhabdophis nuchalis. The sequence continues at coordinate 164,827,644 of CM077643.1, forward strand.
TATACCCCGCCCTTCTCCAAATGGACCCAGGGCGGCGCACAGGGATGTTAAAATAGATACAAAATATATAAAATATATCAAAATTTAAAATACTTATTCTAATAAATAAACCCTGCGCTAAAAACCGAATTAAAACCCCAAATTTAAAACTATCTAATAATCAGTATGGAGGTTACGCTAGGCCGGCTAGATGGAATAGGTGTGTCTTCAGACACTTGCGGAAGAGGCGGAGGTCGGAGATGGTGCGGAGTTCAGGGGGTAGGTCATTCCAAAGGGCAGGGCCCGCCACAGAAAAGGCTCTTCCCCTGGGTGTCGCCAGTCGGCATTGTCCAGCCGACGGCACCCTGAGAAGGCCCTCTCTGTGGGAGAGGATCGGATGAAGGGATGTATGGGGCAGGAGATGGTCTCACATATAACTAGGCCCCGAGCCATGGAGCGCTTTAAAGATGGTCGTCAAGACCTTGAAGCGCACCCGAAAGACCACAGGAAGCCAGTGCAGCTCGCGCAGGATCGGTGTTATGTGGGAGCATCTGGGGGCTCCCGTAATCACCCGCGCGGCTGCGTTCTGGACTAGCTGCAGCTTTCGGGTGCACCTCAAGGGGAGCCCCATGTAGAGAGCATTACAGTAGTCGAGTCGAGAGGTGACGAGTGCTTTAGTGACTGTGCGTAAGGCACCCCGGTCCAGTAAGAGGTGCAATTGGCGCATCAGGCGTACCTGATGAAACGCCCCCCTGGCCACGGCTGCCACATGATCTTCCATAGACAGCCGGGAATCCAGGAGGACACCCAAATTGCGCGCCCTCTCCACGGGGGCCGGTGTTTCGCCCCCAATGGCCAGAGTTGGAGTAATCTGGCTGAACCGGGGTGCCGGAAGCCACAGCCACTCAGTCTTGGACGGGTTGAGCTTGAGTTTGTTACCACCCATCCAGATCCGTACGGCTTCCAAGCACCGGGACATAACCTCGACGGCATCGTTGGGGTGGTCTGGGGTGGATATGTACAACTGAGTATCATCAGCGTACAGATGATATCCCACCCCAAAACCACGGATGATCTCACCCAGCGGCTTCATATATGTGTTGAACAGTAGGGGCGAGAGGACCGACCCCTGAGGAACCCCACATATGAGGGGTCTCGAGGCCGACCTCTGCCCCCCTGCCAACACATATTGCGACCGACCAGAGAGGTAGGATGAGAACCACCGCAAAACGGTGCCTCCCAGCCCCAACCCCCCCAGTCGGCGCAATAGGATACCATGGTCGATGGTATCAAAAGCCGCTGAGAGGTCTAATAGGACTAGGATAGAGGAATATCCTCTATCCCGCGCCCTCCAGAGATCATCAACCAACGCGACCAATGCCATCTCGGTGCTGTGCCCGGGTCGGAAGCCGGACTGGCGCGGGTCTAGATAATCAACTTCCTCCAAGTGTCGCGGAAACTGTTGAGCCACCACACTCTCAACAACCTTCACTAGAAAGTGGAGGTTGGAGACAGGACGATAGTTCTCTAATAATGCTGGATCCAGGGACGGCTTCTTGAGGAGGGGCCTTACTACCGCCTCTTTCAAGACGGCAGGCAAGGACCCCTCACTCAAAGATGCGTTGACAATGCCCTGGAGCCAGCCTCGTGTCGTCTCCCAGGATGCCAGTACAAGCCAGGAGGGACACGGGTCCAATAAACATGTGGTAGCCCTAAGTCTCTTTGACAACTTGTCCATATCCTCGGTGGTAACAAAATCAAACTCCTCCCAAGATGGTATCACAAGAGCAGCCTCGGCCCTCTCGACTGGACCACTGTCGATGGAGGGTAGCTCGCTCCGAATCCGAGTGATTTTCTCCTGCAGATAAGTCCCAAATTCCTCTGCTCGACCCTGTAACGGGGCTTCCCGCGGCCTCTGTTGAAGGAGGGAGCGGGTCACCCCAAACAGGGCGGCAGGGCGGTTATCTGCGGATGCAATAAGAGTGGCACAATACTCACGTTTGGCCACTCTTATCGCCACTAAGTAAGTCCTAATATGGTCTCTCACTAGTGTTCGGTCGGCTTCGGAGCGAGAGGATCTCCATCTGCTCTCTAGGCGTCTCTTGTGGCGCTTCATCTCCCTAAGCCCCTCGGTAAACCAAGGAGCCCAGGTGGTTCGTCGCCGCAAGAGAGGCCGCAAGGGCGCGACTCGGTCCAAGGCCCCCGTGGCCGCACTTAACCATGCGGCCACTAGGTCCTCAGTCGAGTCGCGGGGCAAGTCCACAGGAATTGGCCCAAGCTCCCTTTGGAACCTTATCGGATCCATCAGGAGCCTGGGGCGGAACCATATAGGAATGTCCGGTTCCGCCTCCCCGCAGTGAGGTGCGGCGATCGGAAAGTCGAGCCGAAGGAGAGCGTGATCTGTCCATGACAGGGGTGTGATGACTAGATCCCCTATTCCCAGATCACGACTCCATTGTCCCGAGACGAAGATTAGATCCAGGGTGCGTCCGCCCTCGTGGGTAGGGCCTACAACTACTTGGGTCAGGTCCATGGCTGTCATGGAAGCCATGAACTCCCGAGCTAACCCAGAGGTTTCGCCTGCTGACGGCAGGTTAAAGTCCCCCATGACTAACAGTCTGGGGGTCTCAACCGCCGCCTCGGCTATCACCTCTAGAAGCTCGGGCAGGGCTGTAGTTGTATAGCGAGGAGCCAGGTATACAATTAACACGCCCAACTGCCTCCCTAGGCCCCACTTCACAAGGAGGGACTCGCACCCGGTCGTCTGAGGGATCGTGGTCTCCTTTGGCTCAAGACCTTCCCTAACCATAATCGCCACCCCCCCACCCCTCCCTAGGGCCCTAGGCTGATGAAAGGCTCAGTATCCTGGTGGGCACATTTCTACGAGGGGATGTCCTCCCTCGTGGCCCAACCAGGTTTCCGTAATACCTACCAGGTCCGGGTCCCCCTCTGACACAAGGTCTTGGATGAGGGGGGCTTTTTGTACCACGGACCTGGCGTTGCATAGCATCAGCCTAGGGCCCCGGGTCTGTGGTTCTTGCCCACCTAGTCTGCGATGGGAGCATGGGGGGTCGGAGCACGTGACCACCTGTAACCAGCGGCCACGGTCCTCCAACCGATGTCCATCCCGTCTCCCACCGCCCCTGCCCCTCCCCAAGACCGAATTGATGGAGAATACCTCAGTGGAAATGACCCCCCCTTCCCCCTCCTCCGTTTCTCTACTTCCGCTGGCCGGCCTTATAATTTGGCGTCCCTCCACCTGATTATCCCCTCCCTCCTCCCTGGAACCCCCTAAAATCCGAATTAAAAAATTAAAAAGGAACCCCCTAAGTTTGCGCTTCGCCCACCTCTCAGGAGCAATAAGTCCATCCTCGAGGTTGTTTGCAGCATCCCACAATCACATAACAGTTTTGCCAAAATGAAATACCTGCATTTATTTCTGGTTTTCAGCAACATACTGCAGGGAAAAAATGATCAAAACATTGGCTTTGTGACTGTCACGAGATACAACCGTGATGGGCAGTCTATAATACTAACTCAAGGACTACCCAAATACTATTAACATAAAGGATTAGTGTTATTTATATGATTTATAAACCAGTTATATATTCCATTTCTTCTTACCTAAGGTTTATTTTGGGAATTCTTGCATCAAGGCTATGTCTTGCCTGTTTCAATAAACATGGGGAAATTAAACTGAAGCACAGTTCTCTTCAGAGACTTCCTATGAATTCCACTTACAATAGTAGGTTCACACATCATTACTTGATTTTTCTCCTTCTGCACAGACAGCAGAGAAAATATCATCTCCTGTTAAATATTCAGTGTTGAAGAACTGTGGCAATACCTGTAATGTCTTGACTCTGTTCATCTGACTTGGAAATGTAATTAATTGACTTCACTTGAATTCATCAAAGCACTCTTAAACTGAGTTAATATGCAAGTTGGGCCACAACTCCCAGAAATAATTATCTCAGATTTATTGTATCTGCTGTCAGGGTTTTTTCTTTTTCTTTTTCTTTTGCTTACAAGAATTGATAACTCCCAATATTTCATCTGAGTGACCTCCTTGTTTGCATCAAATGTTAAGATTTAGAGTAGCTAATTCAGGAGGGTTTGAAAACCATTCATTTAATTATGTAAATGTGTAAGGCAAGACATGGGATGAAAGAAAAATAATAATAATGTTCCTTATTGTGGATCAGCAACAATTTCGTGACTTATCTGACTCTTAAATACATTCTAATAAATAAAATTGGTATTACTAAAGTATTAATGGACAACTGCAAAAGTTGGAAATAAGACATATGAGATTAGTTTCACTAGTTTTTGACAGCAAAACCTGGATATTTTATAATTCTGAATTGGCTATAGAGGAGAATTGAAATAATTTCCTTGGTAACAAGATTAAAATTAATAGTTTCATCAATGCTCTTATACCTGAGGGTAAGAAACTATAAACTCCCTTTTTATAGTCCTCAGAACCATTCCAAAATTTAGTACTGTGGTTTCTAAAAATCAGTACCTTTTTAATCTCATGATTTTGAGTTGGGAACATATACAGACTCTGTTAAAATGCCTAGGAAGAACTTTAGACAGTTTAAAAAGCAAGGAAATGCCCCCAAACTCTCCTTACAAAATATAAGAAAAGAAATTTAAAAATCTCAGCTGCTGCCATAGGTTTATGTAGCCAAACCGATTTTGTACTATTATTCACTCTCGCCATCTTTTTTAAAAAAAAGCTCAAAGGCAAATGCTGACTAATCAGCTAGACACAAATAATAATAATAATAATAATAATAATAATAATAATAATAATAATCATCATCATCATCATCATCATCATCATCTTTATTGTCATTGTAAAAATTACAATGAAATTGGTTTATTAAAACATTCTAAACATACCCTAATTTTAAGTACAGGCAGTCCTCGGCTTATGACCACAATTGAGGCCAAAATGTCTGTGGCTAAACAAAACAACTGATAAGTTAATTGTGCCCCATTTTATGACCTTTCTTGATGCAGTTGTTAAGTGAATCAGTAGGTAGGTAGGTAGAGAGAGTAGGTAGATAGATAAAGGGATAGAAAGAGAGAGAAAGAGAGAGAGAGAAATACAATAGGGAGGGAGGGAGAGTGGGTAGGTAGGTAGAAGGATAGAGAGAGAAATAGAAAGTGAGAGAGAGAAATACAGTAGGTAGGGAGGGATAGAGAGTGTGTGTGTAGGTAGGTAGGTAAAGGGGGAGAGAGAGAGAAATATAGTAGGTATGTAGGGAGAGAGCGAGTATGTAGATAGGTAGGTAGCGGGATAGTGTGAAATAGAAAGAGAGAGAAATACAGTAGGTAGGTAGGGAAAGAGAGGGTAGGTAGATTAAGGAAGAGAGAGAGAGAGAATATAGAGAGAAATATAGTAGGTAGGTAGGGAGAGAGACTGTGTGTGTAGGTAGGTAGGTAGAAGGATAGAGAGAGAAATAGAGAGACAAATACAGTAGGTAGGTAGGGAGAGAGAGAGAGAGAGAGAAGGTAGGTAAGTTGATGTTTCCAGGTGTATTTATCCATGTCCTGGAGAATGAAATCGTTGACAAACCTTAAGACTGTTTCTGCTGGCACAGAAACAGTTAAAGAGCCTTCCATAAGAGCTTTCCGAAAGTGTTTTTGCACTGCAAACCTCCCCAAAGCTGCTAGTTTCTCCACGAAAATGGGGCCGTTTTTCTTCAAATAAAAAGTATGACTAGCCTTGCAGAGTGCTCCGGAGGGGGGGGGGTTGAAAAATGAGCGAAAAAATGCCCCATTTATCACGAAAACCTGCCATTTTTGTGTCAAATAAATTGCATGCATAGCCCTATGGAGGCTTATAGAGTGCTGCTGGGGGCTGGGGGGAGGGTACGGCCCGATTTAGGCTTATTTCTGCCCTCCCCAGCCCCAGGAGCTCTCTGGAAGCCTCCATTAGGCTAGGCACAGACATTTTGGTGAAGGGGGTGGGATTTTGGGAGGCAAAAAATGCTGTATTCGATGTATAAGACGCTCCCAGATTTTCAGCCTCTTTTTAAAGGAAAAGAAAGAGTCTTATACTCTGAAAAATATGGTAGTACACAATTTCAAAATCACAGAAGCAAAAGGGGTTTTACAATCCATCGAGGCCCTTCTCCAACCCATAAAAAAGCTTAATATGTCAATAGATAAGTGGATTCCAAATGTTTGATTGTTTAATGGTTAGTATGATTTGATAGCTTTATTGATTAGCCTATAGGCCATATCAAAGCACAAGATTCAAACACATATCGCCAATAAAATCTTATACAAACAATTTAAAACAAGAGTAAGATAAAATACAATAGTTATAGGTCTAATTTAATACAAGTAAATAAAGTTTAAAAAGTGGTTATTTTCTTAAGTCCCACAATTTCCAGTCTATGCACAGGGCTGCTTTCTCTCTCTCTCTTTAGGAGCTGTGCTTACCCTTCCCTTCCCAACACCCCCGCTTTTAAAAACAATTCAGTGTTTTCTTCTTTAGCCCACTCTTTTGAATTGGATTAATCATGATTTTAATGTTCATTTTTAACTGGAGTGCCTCTAGGTGGAAAAATAAATAGAGTGTATGGTGCAATAATGAAGCAAATTAATGTGGGATACCATTATCCAGTTCTATAAGATTGGAATAATGAAATAAAAGTAGCTCCTGTTTATTTCAGTAAAACATGTTTCCGTGAGAGTTTCCATTCAGTTTTACCGAAATAAACAGGAGCCACTCAAAGAACGATTCCCATTCATTCCATTGGAGGACTGACTTGTAATGAATTGTTCATAACGACTGACAAAGCATTTGGTAAATGCCAAAGTACCTGACGAATGCATGTTTTGTTATGATTGACAAAGCATTAGAATGCTCTGTCCCTAAAATAGCAATAGCACTTAGAGTTATATACCGCTTCACAGTGCTTTACAGCCCTCTCTAAGCGAGTCAGCATATTGCCCCCAACAATCTGGGTCCTCGTTTTACCGACCTCGGAAGGATGGAAGGCTGAGTCAACCTGGAGCCTGGTGAGATTTGAACTGCCAAACTGCATGCAGCCGGCAGTCAGCAGAAGTAGCCTGCTGTACTGCACCCTAACCAGTGTGCCACTGCAGCTCTTACATCCATTTATGTTTTGTTACATTTTTATGTTTATGTTGAGAGTTTTGTACAAGTACAGGTACAGTAGTTCTCAACTTACAACCGGTTGTTTTACAGTTGGTCAAAGCTACAATGGCCCCAGAATGAGTGCTTTTTTAAAAAGCACCCCGGTCATGTAAATGGTTACTCTACATTCTACTAGGGTCATGTGATTGCATGTGAAGCGGGACAGTTTTACAATTGGTTGCAGTGTCCTATGGTCACATGACTGTGATTCACTATGTTTTTGGTAGTTTCCAGAATTTTTTTGCCAATTTCTACACAAATGAATGCATTCACTTAACAACTGTAATGTTTGTTTAATGACCATCATGTTTTCTTAACAACTGCTGTGAAAAAGTCCAGAAAATTACTTCCCACAGTCACTCAAGCGCTTGTGACTTCTCGGCTGGATTACTGTAACACTCTCTACATGGGGCTCCCCTTGAGGTGCACTCGAAAGCTACAGCTAGTTCAGAATGCGGCCGCGCGGGTGATTATGGGTGCCCCAAGGCAAGCCCACATAACACCTCTCCTGCACGAGCTGCACTGGCTGCCTGTGGCCTTTCAAGTGCGCTTCAAGGTGTTGACGACCATCTTCAAATCGCTCCATGGCTCGGGGCCTAGCTATATACGAGACCGCCTTCTGCCCCATACATCCCTTCGTCCGATCCGCTCCCACAGAGAGGGTCTTCTCCGGGTACCGTCGGCCGGGCAATGCCGGTTGGCGACACCCAGGGGAAGGGCCTTCTCTGTGGCGGGCCCAGCCCTCTGGAACGACCTACCCCCCGACTCTCGCACTACCTCGGACCTCTGCATCTTCCGTCAACGTCTTAAGACGTATCTATTCCAACAAGCCGGCCTAGCGTAGCCCCCCATTTCTGACTCTATCTATAAATTTTAATTTTCAGGGTTTTAAATGGGTTTTTAGCACGGGTTTTAATTTAATTTAATATGTTTTTAATAGTGTATATTGTCTTTTGTTATGGTTTTAATAATGCCTGTGCGCTGCCCTGGGTCCTAACAAGGAGAAGGGCAGGGTATAAATTCGAAAAATAATAATAATAAAATAAATAATAATAACATGGGTTCCTCAATTTACAATTATAACAACATATGACCAAGATTCCCAGTCCCAGTTATGGTCATAAGTCAAGGACTACCTGCAAACATTCTCAAATTGCCTTGTTTTTAGGTAAACTAGATTCTTCTTCAGTGATTAAAAGTCCAATGGAAGGAAAGGGGGTTCCAGAAATTATTGCCATTATGAAATTTTTAATGGAGTTCATGTTATAAGGAGCTTATTAAATTGATAACAGAGCATTTACATCCGTATACAGCTTGCTATCAATGGTTCGTTATGCTCTTACAGTAAAGCCAGTCTAATTCCTTCCCTGATGCAGTGTTTTCTGCATAGATGGAGTCTACTTACACATTTCATTTTGAATAGCTTATTAAACCTCATCTTCCTGCTGCCACATGCAAGTAGTTCAATAAATTACAAGCTCAACAAGCATGTCACACCCTGTGCAATCATGAGTGATAAAGGTCATGTGAAGAACTAGTTGCAGAAACCATACTAACATTGGCAAGCAGATATTTAAACATTGCTGAACATGTCAGCATCTTAAGAAATAGTCCGAAACAGCGCTGCTTGTTCACAACACATCAAGTACAGTCTTGCTCTTCATTTCTCCTGTTTATAAATTTTTAACACATTATGGTAGCATTAGTGTATCTATTAAAGCAGGGGTCTCCAACCTTTGCAACTTTAAGTCTGAAGGACTTCAGCTGGCTGGAGAAGTCTGGGAGCTGAAGTCCTTCAGACTTAAAGTTGCAAAGATTGGAGACCCCTGTATTAAAGTGCATCCAATTAATTATAGTTTTTTTATACATTGGATACCAAACAATTGAACAAGCAGTTTTCACCATTTGGTGGCTTTCTAACCAGGTAATCTCTTCCAGACACACACACACACACTTTCTGTATTATTTTTTGGAACTCATCAAGGACTACTACCTAAGTTGTATCAAATTCCACATAGAGTAGGTGAAACTCAAACCATCAGTCAGTAAATTTCACATCACGAAAATAATCACACATGGAGAACAAGGGATTATCATTTCTGGGGGGAAGAGAATCAACTAAACCGTTGCCATTTATTATTTCTAATTTAGAGCAATATTGAAAAGAAACTACGCAAAGCGCCTGGGATTCTGCTGTCTGTCCATCAGCAGGATAAATTAACTGCGAGGGAAAAGTTGCCGAAAGAAAGATTAAATTCTAAAATGATCTGGACCTGGTTTTGGGGCTTAAATGTTACTCCCAAATACAGCCCTCTGTGAGGGGCCTCTGGGCAGGAATGCTGCTGACTATTCTACTCTAAAGCCCCTCCCTCCCTCCCTATTCTAGTCACATGACCCAAACTGGAACATAGGCATCCTGCTCTGGGCTTCCCAATGCACACTTACTGTACACACAAACCAGTGGTGGGTTTCAAATTTTTTTAAGAACCTACTCTGTAGGTGTGGCCTTTTTGTGGGCGTGGCTTGGCAGTCATGTGGCAGGGTGGGAGTGGCCACGTTTTAAAATGTGGTGAAACTCATTTAACAACGCTCTTGCTTAGCAACCACAATTTTGGACTCAATTGTGATGATAAATTCTTTCTTTCTTTCTTTCCTTTCTTCCTTCCTTTACTTTCCTTTCCTTCCCGTTGGGTCACTGGCAGCGGCGGGCCAGATTTACTTCCAGGTACGCCGATGGAACCCCCTCTCACCGGTTCTCTAAATTTCACCAACCAGCTCTCGCGAGTAGGTGCGAGCCTGCAGAAACCCACCACTGACACAAACATTCACCCAGCCACAAAACAAAGGGAGAGGAGGAAAACACACATACAAAAGCAGAGCTAGCACATATTTTTTGGTCCTGATCAGAGGGAGAAGAAGAGGGAAAAGGAGAGAGGGAGAGGGAACGGGAGATGGGAAACGGGAAACAGGAAGGGGGGCAGAGAAGGAATGGAAACATTCCATGATACTTCATTCCACAAATGAAAACACAGATTTTTCCTATGGCTACTGCTAGTCAATAATAATACAATAATAATACAATAGCAGAGTTGGAAGGGACCTTGGAGGTCTTCTAGTCCAACCCCCCTGCCTAGACAGGAAACCCTATACGGTTTCAGACAAATGGCTATCCAAAGGTATTAGCAAGAATTCCAGAAGCCATGCTCAGTGGGTATCCCCTACCTTATTCCAGCATTTCAGTTGTTAATAATAAATGCTCATTATAAGCAATGCATTTTGAGTTCTGTTTGCTAAACCTGTTGCCTAAGTCATTGATAAATGTAGAAGTTGCACACATTTCTAAGATTCCTCTTCAGTGAAAATGATGCAACGATTCCCTCCTCCTCCTCCCCAAAAGCACAGTTGAAAAACACGAAAGCAGTCTAGTGGGATCTAATTAGATGACACCCTGGAGTCTCCAGCTCAAATGTCCAAATCCTTAAATATTAGCAAAGAGGAGGAGGAGAATACGTCAGATTGGATCAATGCCATTTTCCACTGCTATGTTTCTTAATTAAAATACTTCCCATAAGAGTTACTATTCAGTATCTTTGGGGAAATTAACAAAATCAGTCATAAATTTCATCGTCCCATTTAGCTAGGCCTTTGCATTTTCGGTGTATCTACAATTGCAACTTACAACAGAGATCAGAGTTATAATTAAGTGATGAGCAAGCTCAGTTCAGAACCCTATTACAGTGTGGTAGTGCAGGTCATTTTAGATAAGTCGAAATTAACAAAGCCCAGAAAATTACTTCGCACAGTCACTCAAGCGCTTGTGACTTCTCGGCTGGATTACTGTAACACTCTCTACATGGGGCTCCCCTTGAGGTGCACTCGAAAGCTACAGCTAGTTCAGAATGCGGTCTCACCAGTTCACTTTCTTCCTTTTATATTACCCATAAATATGTTTCCCACATAAAAGGCTAGAAATCTCATCATTCTCATGTATTCACACCAAGAAATACGTTAAAGAATGTTCAGTGTTTTGATCCGAGAATTGTTGGAAATCCCATTTCCTCTGGCTTGTTGCAAAAGTAATGAATTTGTTCTGAATTTAATTTAGTGGTGTGTGTCTATGTAGTGTTAAAACTCGTGTTGTCATAACCTTTAAACGGGCAAAACAGTGCGTCATAAGGCAACAATTTTTGAAGCAAGGTATTCCAAATGGACAAAGTTACAGAATGTGTCCAAAACTCGGGACCCATGGAAATTGGGAAAGTTGTGGCTGTTTCAGTGCTTCTGTCTATGCTGCTGATATGTTCACATGGTCTTCGTTTTCATTCTTCAGTGACAGTTTCCCAGACAATCTCTCAATCCCTCACTCCCTCCCCTACCCAGCAGCAAGCATTTAACTACCTAAGGGAAGGGAAAGGGAAGGGAGATTTCTTATGCGCCTTGTAAGATTCCCAGAAAGAAACTCAGTAGGGAAGCCAGCAAGAAGTTGTTCCTGCTCCCACTGTTTTTTGGTCATTCTGCTTTCTCTGTTTAGGTAAGGAAATAAAGCATAGGTTGGCTACTATGTTTTAAAACTTAAGACATTTTACAGCCAGGAACATTGCCATGCTCTAATTATCCTCAAACAGTAAGTTTGTGAAAGAGAACAGATGGGATTTAGCTGGATACCTTAAAGATTTTTTTGGAATCAGAATTTGGACCATTTTTACTCAGGTATTCTGGGATTCAGTGTTATCAGTATATACAGCAACTTAGTTCATAAATTTAAATCTATACTTAGTTCAGTATAGAGTCCAAGAATACAACATAGAAATAGTGAAAGCATCCCTTGGCCTTCACGCACTAAATAAAGTTTTATGAGATGGGAAGCATTCCGTGTTTGGCTGAATACACATAATATCCTTGGGAATTTTGCACAAGCAAGCTTTTCTACCTCCCTGAAACCATGAAAGCATAAAGCATGGCCAGGCTTCCCTTTTCTTGATTTCAGCCCAATACTATTATAAATCAATGTAGAAGAAGCGTTAAAAAGGAACCAACCAAGGATATTGTAAATATGGCTAAGAATATATCTGCTAAGAATTGCAAATGTTGTCCTTATCTAATTCAGTGGTAGTCAACCTGGTCCCTACCGCCCACTAGTGGGCGTTCCAGCTTTCATGGTAGGGGTTTTGTCTGATACTGAAGCACTTTCCTTTTTTAAAATTTAATTGACTTAAAAAAAATTCATAGCATTATTTAAAAACATTTTCATTAGGTTTTCATAAAATTCTCCGTGAAAATTTAAATTTCTGAAAATGTACTATTTGTCTCACCCGCGCATGCTTTAACTTGTTGTAACTCTGCTTTATAAATTTTATAAAGTAAAGTTACTTCCCTACTTTATAAATCATCATTACTGTGGAACTGGTGGGCGGTTAGAAAATTTTACTACTAACAGAGATACAAAAGTCGGCGGTCGGTATAAAAAGGTTGACTACCCCTGATCTATTTTACCAAAGAAGAATATTTGCAGCGATAGATGACATTTTTGGATTAGCTGGCATGTTTGCTTTTGGAGCCATGTCATGAGCATTCTTGCCCAAAGTTTTTCTAAGGAGGTTAGTGTAATTCTTAAAATGCTTAAAATGTGACCAGCTGTTAAGAAATCCAGTTTCATAAATAATGATAAAGAAGCCCTTTCTACCTCCAACCCTCTCTTTTCAGGATCCTTTAATAATCCCAGTTCACTTTTGACTTTTTCTAGGCTAATAGACACATTTCAAAACACATACATACACAGAGACCATTATTTTCTATGGATCTGTAGAACTAGAGAATAATAGAAAAGATCATACCCCTTTCCTAGATGAAAGTTCTCCTTTGTGCTTTTTATTACACCTGTGCATTTCAGTGGTATCAGGTCATAGTAGGAAGCATTCAGAAGCAATTTGCCATTTGTGATTATTTATCAAGTCACATAGTTTTATGGAGTTAGGTCTAGAAGTCCTTTTACAACTTCCAAGTGAGTGCTCTTTAGGGACAAATTCTACTCATATCTGCTCTGTTTCCTGCAAACATTTCAGGGAGAGTTAGTTATAGGAACAATCTGTCCAGTTAATCTTTTTATGCTTCTTCCACTCGTAATTCCTACATGTCATATAAACCAAGATAAAGGTATTAGAAAGGTATAGATAACAAAATATTTTCTGTGCAGTGGGTAAAAGAATTGTTACTGCTGATCATTTAATCTTAATGTTACGCCATTTGAGAATTTGACACTTTTTTCTTTAGAAAGTTTCCTCGCATTTTGGTTGTTATGCCTGTTATTTGAACATACTAAAAAATCTGTTTATAGACATATACTAGGTTGGTCAGAAAACCCCTTCTTCTCTCATTTGGAAGAACAGAATAACAGAGTTGGAAGGGACCTTGGAAGTCTTCTAGTCCAACTCCCTACTTAAGCAGCAGACCCTATAGATGGGATGGCGAACCTATGGCACATGTGGCGGAAGTGGCACACAGAGCCATATCTCCGGGCATGCCAGCTGTCGCTCATGCTCTTTTGGGTTTTGGCATGCAGATGCGTGCCGGCCAACTGGTCATTGCATACATGCGGGAGTGCCAGAAACAGGAAGATCTGTTTCTTGACATGCACACGCCAGTGTGTTTCCAGTGCTCCTGCATGTGCGTGCCAGGGAGCAGCTCTTCCAGTTTCTGGTATTCCCGCCCTGTTTCGGCATTCAGTGCCAAAAAGGTTTTCCAACACTGCCCTATGCCATCTCAGACAAGTGATTGCCCAATCTCATTTTAAAAACCTCCAGTGAGGGACCACCCATAACATCTAAAAGCTAGCCATATATATATCAGGAGTATACTCCTAACACTAAGTATTTTTAAAATGGTATTAATACTTCGCATGATTTGATTCTATGCCTCTGTTTATACAACCAAGGATTTTATTAGCATCAGTGGAACGACTTGCCTCCAGAAGTTGTGGGTGTTCCAACATTGCAGGTTTTTAAGAAGATATCAAACATTTATCTCAAATGGTATACAGTTTCTTGCTTGAGCCGAGAGTTGGCCTAGAAAACCTCCAACGTCCCTTCCAACTTTGTTATTCTGTAAGGGGATTGTTGTGGGGGAAAATAGATCTTTTATTACACGTGGATAGAGACACATCCCAAATTAAAATAGTAAATGAAGATTGCTACAACTGTGTGTGGACAGAAAACATAAGATGAATACCTTCTTCAATTTTCTCCAGGAGGAGAGTTTTCCTTAGTAGATGCACCCTTACTGAAAAAAATCCAGTTCAGGATCTGCTGAAAAGCAATTTCACCATGAAACCTAAAATATTCATGGACAAACCTTGACTTCATACAGTGATGAGTGCAGCATTCCATCCATGAGATATTTTTTTCCTTTGATATAATTTTTGAAAGCAATTTCTCTTAAATCTGTGAAATCAAATTGAATAATAAGAACTGGTGGAAGAAGGAGTGAGAAAATTAGCCTGTCCAGCACTAGCAAATAATCTTACAGTATTTGCTGATAGCAAGAAGAAATTTTGCTTTCCCTTCCCTAATCCTTACGCAACCCATGTTTGGATCGGATTTTAAATAGGCCCCCATAATAAGTTGTTATAAAACACATTTATTTATTTATTTATTTATTTATTTATTTATTTATTTATTTATTTGTTTATTTGTTTATTTGTTTGTTTGTTTATTTATTTATTTATTTATTTGGATTTATTGACCGCCCCCTCTCTCCGAAGAGACTCGGGACGGTGTACAAGAATTTAAGAGCATATACATATATAACAATTATAAATAATAAAACTAAATTAAATGTTTTACCCTGTGTTAAAATATCTCATTTAAATTTATAACGTAAAAACCCGATTAGGTAATATCTACTACAGCTAGGCTGGTACAGTAGATTAGGTTAGGCCAGGCCGGCCTGCTGGAAAAGATGGGTCTTTAATTGTTGATGGAAGGAGCGGAGGTCCGTAGTAGATCTAAGCTCGGGGGGTAGGTCATTCCAGAGGGTTGGGCCCGCCACAGAGAAGGACCTTCCCCTGGGAGCCGCCTGTTGGCATTGCCAGGAGGACGGCACCTGGAGAAGTCCCTCTCTGTGGAAGCAAATTGGTCGAAGGGATGTGTGGGGTAGGATACGATCACGCAGATAGCTAGGACCCGTACCATGGAGCACTTTAAAGATGGTAATCAACACCTTGAAGCGCACCCGAAAGGCCACAGGTAGCCAGTGCAGCTCGCGCAGGAGCGGTGTTACGTGGGAGTACCTGGAGGTACCCATAATTACCCGCGCGGCCGTATTCTGGACTAGCTGTAGTCGTCAGATGCACCTCAAGGGGAGCCCCATGTAGAGAGCGTTACAGTCCCTTTGGGGAGAGAGAGCAGGTTATAAATAAAAATTATTATTATTATTGTTGTTGTTGTTGTTGTTGTTGTTGTTGTTATTATTATTACAGTAGTCTAGTCAGGAAGTCACGAGCGCATGAGTGACTATGCGAAGAGCGTCCCAGTCCAATAGGGACCGTAACTGGCGTACCAGGCGAACCTGGCAGAATGCCCCCTTGGCCACGGCCGTCACATGATCTTCCATAGACAGCCGAGTATCTAGGAGGATGCCTAAGTTGCGTGCCCGATCCACGGGGGCTAGACGTTCACCCCCTATGGCCAGTCATGTGATCAACTGGTTGTACCGGGGCGCCGGAAACCACAGCCACTCGGTCTTGGATGGGTTGAGTTTGAGTCTGTTCCTTCCCATCCAGCTCCGCACGGCTTCCAAACATCGGGACATCACTTCAATGGCATCGTTGGGGTGGTTTGGGGTAGATATGTACAATTGAGTATCATCAGCGTACAGATGGTATTCCACCCCAAAGCCACAGATGATCTCACCCAGCGGTTTCATATATATGTTGAACAGGAGTGGTGAGAGGACCGACCCCTGAGGAACCCCGCATGTGAGGGGTCTCGAGGTCGACCTCTGTCCTCCTGCTAACACAAATTGCGATCGATCGGAGAGGTAGGAGGAGAACCACCTTAAAACGGTGCCCTTCACCCCCAACCCCTCCAGTCGATGCAATAGGATACTATGGTCGATGGTATCAAAAGCCGCCGAGAGGTCTAATAGGACCAGGATGGAGGAACAACCCCCATCTTTGGCCCTCCAGAGATCATCTACCAACGCGACCAATGCCATCTCAGTGCTGTGACCGGGCCGGAAGCCGGACTGGCGCGGGTCTAGATAGTCAATTTCCTGCAGGTGACGGGGAAACTGTTGTGCCACCACACTCTCCAAAACCTTCGCCAGAAAGCGAAGGTTGGAGACAGGATGATAATTGACTAATAATCCTGGGTCCAGGGAAGGCTTCTTGAGGAGGGGCCTCACCACCGCCTCTTTCAAGACAGCAGGCAAGAACCCCTCACTCAAAGAAGCATTTACTACTTCCTGGAGCCAGTCTCGTGAGACCTCCCAGAATGCCAGTACAAGCCAGGAGGGACACGGGTCCAATAAACATGTGGTGGCTCTCAGTCGCCTACGTAACCTGTCCATATCGTTGGAAGTAACAGAGTCAAACTCCTCCCAAAAAGGAGTCTCAAGACCTGTCTCTGAAATTCCCCCTATACTACTTTCCATGGAGACCATCTCGTTCCGGATCTGAGCGATTTTATCCTGCAGATATTCTCCAAATTCCTCAGCTCTGCCCTGCAGAGGGGCTTCCCGCGGCCTCTGTTGAAGGAGGGAGCGGGTCACCCCAAACAGGGCGGCAGGGAGGTTCTCTGCAGATGCTATAAGAGTGGCACAGTAATGACGTTTGGCCACTCTTATTGCCACAAGGTAAGTCTTCAAATGGGCTCTTACCTGTGTTCCGTCAGATTCAGACCGTGTGGACCTCCATCTACTCTCTAGGCGTCTCTTGCAGCGTTTCATCTCCCTCAGCTCCTTGGTAAACCAAGGGGACTGGGTGACTCGGCGCTGCAAGAGAGGCCGCAAGGGCGCGACCCGATCCAAGGCCCCAGCGGCCGAAGTATTCCATGCGGCCACTAGGTCCTCCATCGGGGCGCGGGACAACATCACAGGTATTGGCCCAAGCTCCATCTGGAACCTTTCAGGTTCCATTAGGCGCCTGTGGCGGAAACATCTAGGAGATTCTGGTTCCGCCTCCCCGCGGTGGGGTGTAGCGGTGGGAAAGTCGAGTCGGAGAAGTGAGTGATCTGACCATGACAGGGGTATGATGGCTAAATCCCCTATACCCAGATCCCTCATCCACTGGTCAGAGACAAAAATTAAATCCAGCGTGTGTTCCCCTACATGGGTGGGACCCTGAATTACCTGGGTCAAGTCCATGGCTGTCATGAAGGCCATGAACTCCCGGGCTATCTCGGATGATTCACCTGCCGATGGCAGGTTGAAGTCCCCCAAGACTATAAAACTGGGGGTCTCCACCGCCACTCCGGCAACCACCTCGAGGAGCTCGGGCAGGGCTGCTGATACATAGCGGGGAACCAGGTACACAATCAGCATGCCCAACTGCCTCCCCAGGCCCCATCTCACATAGAGGAACTCACAACCGGTAGTCTGAGGCACAGTGGTCTCTCTCGGCTCAAGACTTTCCTTAACAATGACCGCCACCCCTCCACCCCTGCCTAGGGCCCGTGGCTGATGAAATGCACGGTAACCTGGTGGGCACATTTCCACGAGAGGTAACCCCCCCCTCATGGCCCAACCAGGTCTCCGTAATCCCCACCAGGTCCGGCTCCCCCTCTGACACAAGGTCATTAATGAGGGGGGCTTTGTTGACCACGGACCTGGCGTTACATAGCATCAGCCTAGGGGCCCGGCTCTGTGTGCCTTGACCTCCTAGATCGCGGGGGGAGAACAGATGGTTGGGGCGTGCTACCGCCTGTAGCCAGCGGCCGCGCGCCTCCATCCGGTGGTGATGTTTCTGTCTCCCATCGTCCCTACCCCTTCCCACAACCGTTCTGATTAAAAAACCCTCTGTTGAATCAACCCGTGTCCCCCCCCCCATATTGGACCTACCTGTCTCCTTCCTGTCTCCGCCAGCCGGCCTGGCCATACTCCCAGTCATAGATTGCCTAATCCCTCCCTCCTCCCTGGTACCCCCTAAAAGCCGAATCAAATGATTTGTTTAAAAAAACCCTCAATCTACGTTTCGTCCACTTCTCGTGACTGATCAGTCCTTCCTTGAAGTGGGCCCTCGATAGAGTGGAGGGCTAGCCCTGCGAGAGGGGGGACTCTCGCAGCGAGATGAGGTCTGCCCTCGAGTATATTGCGGAGCCATATGACCACTGTCAATTTTTTTTTTAGCAAGGCATGCATAGAATATAGGATATATAAATAGATGTTTTCAGCTGAAATATAAATATAGATATAGCTATACATATGTCATGGGTAATGATGTTAAATGATGACATTTAGGATAAAAGAGAGGAAGAGGATGGGATAAGGATGGGTAGGGGACGGTGGAGAATGGAGGTACAAAAAGTTAAAAGTCACAAGTAGGGAGAGATAATTATCCTGGTAGATGGTATGTCCTTTTCCACATTGGTGAGTTGTCTATCAGATGGTATATGTGGAAAAAATGTCACACAATCAATGATCCAACAAGGCTGGGAAACTTAGATCTGATGAAGTTAAGATTTAAAGCCTGTTAGCCCAGGAAGCTCTCTCCCAATTAATTGACCTCTTCTGTCTCTCCCATCCTACTTCCCTTCACCTCGATGCCCTAAATGGTATGGTCCACAGTCCAGGTCATCCAAGGGCCTCCGGGATCTTTGTACTTGCCAGTTTGAATGTTAACGTCTCTGGTCTCAATACAATACAATACAATACAATAGCAGAGTTGGAAGGGACCTTGTAGGTCTTCTAGTCCAACCCCCTGCATGGGCAGGAACCTTATACCATTTCAGACAAATGGCTGTCTAACATCTTTTTAAAGACTTCCAGGGTTGGGGCATTCACAACTGCTGGAGGCAAGCTGTTCCAGAGGTTAATTGTTCTTACTGTTAGGAAATTTCTCCTTAGTTCTAAGTTGCTTCTCTCCTTGGTTAGTTTCCACCCATTGCTCCTTGTCCTGCCCCCAGGTGCCTTGGAGAAAAGTTTGACTCCCTCTTCTTTGTGGCACCCTCTGAGATATTGGAACACTGCTATCATGTCTCCCCTGGTCCTTCTCTTCATCAAACTAGACATACCCAGCTCCTGCAGCCGTTCTTCAAGATCTTCCGTTGGGGCCTTCGGTGTTTTAGCCTCTTGGTGGTGTTTTGCAACTCTTTTTCTAGCCGGTTTGAGCCTCCAGCGTCCAGCGTCAAGCCGCGTTCGGCTGCAGGCATTCCTGACCCCCATCAGGCCTCCGATGCCTCGGGCTCGCATCGCCTCAGCGTCTCTGTCTCCGATCCCAGATATGTCGGCCTCCCAAGCCCCCAGCGCGGCCCGGAATCTCAGCCTCCCATGATTCCTCCGCCACACTCCGGGGCTCCGCACTCTGCACTCTCTCCTGCTGCCTTCTAGCGGACCATCGAGGCCATAAAGATCCCTGCGGGGCGGCGGTAGATGGAATTTGGCCAGGCTAGATCTTTTTCGGCCAAAAAGGCCCCCGCGGTCCGCATCGAGCTCAAAGACTCGCCACCATCTTTTTGGCAGTCAATTAAAAAATGACAGTCATTGCCAAGCTGCTTGAGATGCTCGTTTTCATGCTGAAAAGGTGATCATTTATAAAACCAGCTCCTCTCTTCATCGATTTTCAGTGATTGATTTTAACATAGCAAAATGAATTCGGTAGAGCAGTAATTGGGAACTTCTATCAAGATACTTCCCGTTGATTATTATTGGCAAATCATTCATACTATTATTCTTGCCTGCAAGGACAAACAATCAAATTAATTGTGGGAAAGATAATAAACCATTTGTAAACAGTTGGAAACAAGGATTCGTTTTCACGTAATTAAGAAAAATGGCTTATGTTAAATGTCTGGGTGACCATTCTCCAGCAAACAGCTGAGCTTCCAGGAAAAGCAGCCTGTGTATGAAATCACACCACAAGGTTACAGAGAACGGCTACGGCACTCTTGCATTGGCTTAATTCAGATTTACTGAAGTAGCAAACAGTCTAGTCTTCCTTGGCAAATACTCAGGAGAAAGACACCGAGGTCACACACACCAGTGTCTGCCTTCTGCTGTTACGAGAGGAATCGTACAAGGGATTTGCTGTCAGCTGGGTTCCTGCCAGAGCTGTTTCAGGCTAGGTTCTTGTAGTATTGTGCCATGCGAGCCAAATTGTTGGAGCCTTCATTTGCATATTCAGGAGGGTGGGGCGTTGTCTCTCTTTCTTGGTTCTGCCAGTCCCTCGCTCTTGAGTTCTGTCTTTGGTGACAGCTGCGAGACAAGAGAAGCTTGCGTTTTTGAACTGCTGTCTCTCTAGTTAATGAGCATTTAAACAGGGGGAAAAAGTAATGCCCTTGGAGTGATTTATGGAAGGATGCTTAAAAAAAAAAGAAATCCCTAATATTTATGACGATAACACGAGGGGTGGGAGGGTTGTGGGTTTGATGTGGTTGGGTTATAATCTCATCCAGTTCATGGCATGAGCTTTCATTGCTCGATTCCTCCAAGCTCATTTCTATTAATTAAATGCCTTCAAGAAAATGCAATTGCGCTTTGAAATGTGGATTTGATTTCTGTATTTAGAAGAAGGGGGTTGCTTTTCTGCTCTTCTTTACTTCCTGACACAGTTTGCTTCATTTGGAATCAATGACAGGGTTACCACCGACATGGAATGGTTTAGGATTTGCCACTCATTTGTGTTGTAGCTCTGCCATTCTCAATCACTTAAGCAACTCCATTACCCCCGGCGTCATGATAAAGGGTAGCAGGTTAGGACATTTGTATGCCAAGCTAATTGCCCTTTAGGAGCATCTGAAGCTAATAAATTACTCCGCTTACCACCTATTCACTTTGCCGCTGCTACCCAAAAGTACCCATGTAACTGTGCCCTGGGGCAGAGAGAGACATATTAAATGCCTCATTAAGAAGAAAAAGAGAAACAATCAACCAGCAAGCTGAATCTTCCTTAGCCAGCAAAGGTGTCTTCTTGCTGTGCCTGGGGAAAAAAATATCTCATCTTGCAATATGGCCTGATTTTGTTTGCATCCAAAATAGCACATCTGTTGTGTCTTCTTCCCTTGCAAGAGAAGGCGAAGGGGAAGGTCCTATGAAGATGTTGTCTCCAGAAATATATGGGCAGTGCTAGAGCCTTGAATGGTGTGAGAGATATATGGGCATATATAGAGCCTTGAATGGTCTGGGAGAATTCTCCAGGGCCCCAAACTGTTTGTCCTACAAGATAGCATAACAAATGGGAGTGGTGCAGTAGCCTAGAGGTGGAGCTCTCACCTCACAATCAGGAGGTTGTGAGTTCAATCCTAGGTAGCGCCAGTTATTTCTCTCTCTCTCTCTCTAGGCACAATGAGTAATTGTGGATGGGTAGTAACAAACTCAAGCTCAACCCGGCCAAGACCGAGTGGCTGTGGTTTCCGGCACCCCGGTTCAGCCAGATAAGTCCAACACTGGCCATTGGGGGCGAACAACTGGCCCCCGTGGAGAGGGCGCGCAACTTGGGCGTCCTCCTGGATTCCCGGCTGTCCATGGAGGACCATGTGGCGGCCGTGGCCAGGGGGGCATTCTATCAGGTACGCCTGATACGCCAGTTGCGCCCCTTACTGGACCGGGGAGCCCTTCGCACAGTCACTCAAGCGCTCGTGACATCCCGGCTGGATTACTGTAACGCTCTCTACATGGGGCTCCCCTTGAGGTGCACTCGAAGGCTACAGTTAGTACAGAATGCGGCCGCGCGGGTGATTATGGGTGCCACAAGGCAAACCCACGTAACACCTCTCCTGCGCGAGCTGCACTGGCTGCCTGTGGCCTTTCGAGTGCGCTTCAAGGTGCTGATGACCATCTTTAAATCGCTCCATGGCTCGGGGCCTAGCTATATACGAGACCGCCTCCTGCCCCATACATCCCTTCGTCCGATCCGCTCCCACAGAGAGGGTCTTCTTCGGGTGCCGTCGACGGGGCAATGCCGGTTGGCGACACCCAGGGGAAGGGCCTTCTCTGTGGCGGGCCCGGCCCTCTGGAACGACCTACCCCCCGACCTCCGTACTATCTCGGACCTCCGCCTCTTCCGCCAACGTCTTAAGACGTATTTATTCCAACAAGCCGGCCTAGGATAGCCCCCATTTCTGACTTTTTAAGAAAATAATTTATAATTGGCAAGGGTTTTAATATTGGGTTTTAGCACGGGTTTATTAATTTAATACATTTTAATAGATATTTATTGTATTTTGTGTTCTTAAATAATGCCTGTGCGCCGCCCTGGGTCCTAACAAGGAGAAGGGCGGGGTATAAATTTAATAAAATAAATAAAATAAATAAATAAATTATCTGCTGCGAACTCTGCATTGGTGACAGGAAGGGCATCTGGCCAGTAAACACTCAGCTCCATTCAGTTGCCCACCTCCACCCAATGTATGGGATTATAGGGGCATTAAAAGACAAAATAATAATAATAGAGTAACAAATAGCAGGGTAAATGTTTTGTGTGTGCATTCCTTCTGATTTCCCAGGATGAAATAGACTACAAGATGACTAGAGCATAAATGTACAACCTTGAAGGCTACTGAAGATGAAGGCTAGAAAAATAACTTACTTTGTGATCTCCATTGCATTCTCAAGTAGCTTTCCAACTGAGTTCTTGGGATTGATTCCGGGATTATTATCACTGGAAAACCTCGTATTGCAATTCATGGAAATTTGCCAGGACAGATCTGTGAGGCACTTTGAGAAAAATATTCCGCCTTGAAATAAAGTATTTCTAATCAAATTGCATGGGATAACTTTCACTTTATGGGCCTAAGAATACAGATAGAAAATGTACACTAGAACTCTATCTATCTTGGCTTATTTAAGAAAAATGACTAGGCAGATCCAGGCAGGGAAAATATTTATTTATGTGACAGATTGGGGCCAGAAGTCTTAAAGAAAGCAGAGGGGCCATCCACTTCTGAAGAAACTGTCCATTCAGCCCTTTTAAAAACACCTTTCATGGGCAACATGTTTGAGAGGATCATGACTGTGCAGTAGGAAAAAGATAATTAAATATACGTACCTGTATATGAATAATAAACAGTAAAAGAGTGCCAAGTGGGTGTTTTTAGTAGTGTCTGATACTGTCTTCTTTTATTCAAATATAGCATTTTAATGATTTTAGGGAAATAGCACATTTTTTCATAAACCTTTATTATAAGCCTTTATCAACATATGAAGAACGGTTGCAGGAACTGGGTATGTCTAGTTTAATGAAAAGAAGGACTAGGAGAGACATGATAGCAGTGTTCCAATATCTCAGGGGTTGCCACAAAGAAGAGGGAGTCAAGCTATTCTCCAGGGCACCTGAGGGCAGAACAAGAAGCAATGGGTGGAAACTAATCAAGGAGAGAAGCAACTTAGAACTGAGGAGAAATTTCCTGACAGTTAGAACAATTAATCAGTGGAACAGCTTGCCTCCAGAAGTTGTGAATGGCCCAACATTGGAAGTCTTTAAGAAGATGTTGGATAGCCATTTGTCTGAAATGGTATAGGGCTTCCTGTCTGGGCAGGGAGTTGGACTAGATGACCTCCAAGGTCCCTTCCAACTCTGCTATTGTATTGTATTGTATCTAAAACATCTCCAGTATAGTGTGGGCGGTTTTAAAAAGGGATAAAACATATTTGCAATTTGAAAGAATTAAAGGAAACATATTTTCAGGAATACAGGAGTTTACATTTTACTATAACAATTTTGTTTTCTTAATTGAAAAGGAAAAATGAAGACAGCTATAAGACAGATCTACAAAGATGATGGTTCCTTTTTTTTTCTTTTTCATTCTCTATGGTCCAAAATAATTAATAAACCAGCAGTAGCTTGGTTGATTGTTTGGATGACCACCATATAAATTCTCAGCCCCGTGTTATGATTCTTCTCCTATGTACATACAGAGGTGTTTTTTTTTAAAAAAAAATGACTGTCAAATACAGGGGGAAAGCATTGGTGTTATATAATGAGATTATTCACAAGAGACTCTTTAGCCTGATAGGCAATTTGAAAACCAATTAAATTAATAATGCAGGTAACCATCCTTGCCACAACTGTAAACATGTGCTTGCATAATTCACTTACCCGCGTTGTTGTTCTTTTAATCTCTAGCGATGTGATCCCAGTATAAGGCAAACAAGGACTCGACATATACTACGAATGCCTTTAAAACCCAAGACCTGCCCTGAAAGTGCACAGCACAGGCCTTGCATTCTGAATCAAAATTGTTTTCAGTATAGTTACAATTTAACAGGTAAGCATCCTTCATTGTAATTTGGAATGAAATTTAGAGCATTCTGCCCAATAACCCGTGTCAGATTGGCAAACGTATATACCGTAGAGACGGTGTAGCATTAGGAATGCATCACTTTCACTGGACTTGAACTTCCAAGGGAGGCCATTTTGAAAATAGCTAGAAAGTTCGTGTATTTATTCATTCGTGATAATTTATGAATTGTAAACTTATGAATTAAGTTCTCATAGAATTATATAAAAGTATATACAATTACATATAGCGTTACTATATTTGCTATAATAGATATTATATTTATATAGTGTATAAATACAGGTACTTACAACAGCTTGTTTAGTGACCATTTGAAAGTGACAACAGCACTGAAAAAAGTGACTTTATGGCCATTTTGCACACTTTACAAAAGTGTTATCATCCCCATGATCACGTGACCAAAATTTGTATGTTTGGCAACTGGCATGTATTTATGATGGTTGCAGTGCATCAGGAACATGGGGTCAAATTTTGCAGCTTTCTGACAAGCAAAATCAATGGGGAAGCCAGACTCACCTAACAACTGTGTTATTAACTTAATAATTGCAGTGATTCACTTAACAACTACAGCAAAAAAGGTTGTCACATAGGGCAAAATTTACTTAGCAGATGCCTCGCTTGGCGACAGGAATGTTAGACTCAATTGTAGTTCTAAGTCAAGGACTACTATATCATATAAATGTTTAATTTTCCTGAGGATTATAACTACCTGTGAGCAGTACTTTTTATAATCTTTCAGTGACGCTAAAAAGATGCTTGAATGGTTGCTGAACAAACAGTTGGTAAACAAAGACTACGTATATTCCCAACTATAATTTAGCATATATATGTTACGTTGTCTTATCAGTGACAGGGATGACATATAAATTTAATAAATACCCTATTTCCCTGAAAATATGACCTCCCCGGATAATAAACCCAATTAGACTTTTGAGTGCATGGGCTAAAATAAGCCCTCCCGGAAAATATTGCAACACAGCAGCAGCCATGAGGTGACCATGCTCACCGCCTCCTGCACCTCAAAAATAATAAGACCTCCCCAAAAATAAGGCCAAGCACTTATTTCAGGGGTCAAAAGACAATAAGACCCTGTCTTATTTTCAGGGAAACACGGCAAATAGATAAATAAATAAAACAATGCCTCCCATTTTTATATGCTTTTTATTGAAAAAAGATTTTTGTATCTCCTCTATGAAGAACGGCTAACCAAAATATGAACATATGCTTCAAAATTTAGAGTAGCTTTATATTTTAAAAAATGAATCTAATACAGAAGATAGTTCTCTTTGGAAACCATTTTTAGTTTTCTATGTGGAATTGGACCACATCCAAAATTCAGGTTTTAGAGTTTATATTTTAACTTGGCATATTATCTACATATAATGCATTGAATTGTCTTAATGTATTGTTTTATCATCTACAGTCCCTTTCTTTCTCCTTTTTTATATCTTCAATTGTGTTAACCAAGTGCCTTTAATAGAGATATTTAGTAATTTAGTAATAATCAAGTAATGTAATAGAGGCATGTTTTGATTAGAAAATAGATACGAGTGTCTGTAACTTTCTTAATGATGCATTACAATATATTCATCATACAATATTTTAGAACTCTTAGTTATCATCTGATTTTCCTGTTTATATTTGGTTCTTAATCTTTATTATCCTTTTAATATTATTTTAATATATATTTGTATATTTTTCTTTATTTTTTCAAATTAATAGTTTGGAGAAGGGTGGGGTATAAATTTAATAAAATAAAATAAATAAATAAATTTTTAAAAAATGAAACATGAAAGGCAGACATGGTTAACACTTGGACAGGAGATCACCAAAAAGTTTCAGACTGGTGGACTCAGTTGGGAAGTTGAAAAATAATCCTGAATAAAGACACCAGCCACTTCCCGATGCTTGTCTAAAGCATAACAGGAATCCATCCACGAAGACACCAGTAGTCAAGCTTCACTGGAGAGAGATGCAAATTTGTGATTCGTTGATCCTAATTTCCAAGTTTAGATTGATAAACTATAAAAAGGCACTTAGAAATGGGCTCAAGAAGTCAAAGGTATCAGCTCCTAGAGGCAAAACTTTGAATTCTATAAAGAGCTACTGCCTCATGCAGAGTACAGAATGGACTTTTTATTCTAGGATTCCATCATTCCTGTCTTCCTAATGGAAGCCTGTTTAGAGATATTCCCCTCATTAAAATGAAAGCACGCTCACCTAGGAATTCTATATAACGTTGAGGACAAGCCATAGGGTTCAATTCACATATGGCAAGAAAAGAAGCTGTCTTTCACAATTCTGGTAAGCAACACAGAGGATGCACATCCAAAGAAATGAAGTGTTAAGACCACACAGAGGGGGGAAAAATGATTTATATCATTTCATATGCATTTGAAGGCCAAAAAAAGTCATTTATTTAAGATTTCTAGCTATTTCCAACATTACCTTGGAAAATGAGTGGTACTTGAAAAAACAGCATTCCCTAATTGGTTATCCTAGCTTGAAGAAGACATTAATATTTTACAAGTGCTTTCTTTCAAGGGAAACATGATTTCTTTTGTCAAACAAAACTCAGTTGGAGATTATGACAAGCGGTTGCTTCAAGGTAGTCGTGCTGCAGGTTGTTTTTTTTACAATTTTTGGCATCCAGCGGAGAGGCATGCCACTTGATCACTATGAAGTGCTACATTTCCTCATCACTGGATAGTTGTTAGCACACTCAGAGGGAATGTAATTTTTAAGGGCTACTGAAATAAAAACAGAATAATTTAAGGCTGGATGGCTTCTTTTCTTTTAAATAATATTATATTGGTTTCCAAATCGTAAAAAAATATATAGCTTCATTAAAAAAAAAAAGTCCTTCTAGCATTAATAAGCAGAACCAATTGTAACCATGATGTCTCTTTAGACTGGAGCACATGCCAGCTAAATGAAAATTCAGCCTGTGGACAAGGGATTAGGAATCGCCTTCTAAGCTGTATTCGCAGTGATGGAAAAGCCGTGAACATGAACCACTGTGAGCAGGTGAGCTTCCATTTGGTTACTTAATGCAAATATTCCCTGGGCCCTTAAGTCACCTTGGATAGCCCATAAAATAATACCTGACTGACAACATTCAGCTTCGAAAGTATTTTATCATATCATTTTGGGTTATTTATTCCATCCTGATTTTCCTAAATCCTACCATATGGTTGACCTCTTTGGAGATTCTCAGTCATCCAGGTCATGATTGTCCCAGAGGTATTTTTTCAAAGGGCAACTGGTTTTTTTTTCTCTCTTGAAAATGTTTTACTTCTCATCTAAGAAGCTTTTTCAGAACTTTTTCCTTGAAAATTGTTTCGCTTCTTCAGTTCTAAAGAAATATGTTGAATGAGAAGCAAAATGTTTTCAAGGGAAAAAAAAACCCCAAGAAAGTCCATTTGTCTTTTTGAAAAACATCTTTGGGACAACCAAATGGTGCTGGCTTCAATGAAGCCCAGAAATTTTCATATAGGAATTTAAAAGAAGATAAATGAAAATACTTATAAACACACAGTGATATACAACCTGGCCCTCTGTTGCTCACTGATTTTTGGAAACATTGCACCCATGGGCTGGATAGAACATAGTGAATAAAGTATATTCAGATGAGATAATTGTTGAGGTCCTCAATTTGCGATCGGTCCTTGACTTACGACCGGCCGCCAGTCTTCGACCTCCCCCCCAAACTACAACAATAATGACTTCATAGAGAAACCTGATAAGCTAAGAGATCTATTTTATACTTATGTAGGTCTCTGCACTTTTAGGTCTCCACATAGGTTAGACATTTTTTGTATTACCCTGATTGTTAAATAAGTAAAATTGCCACCATCTCATAGATTTTAGTCTTCCAGAAAAAGGCATCAAAATAAATGTCACTAACCTTCTATAGTTCCATGTAGAACCCCCTCCGTAGAGTCACTGACATTGGTTTGTCATTTGAAATCAGTATACAGGATAAGGTAAGGTAGATCAGAAATTACTCCTACATTTTGATCAGTAAACATGAATTTTTAAGGTAAATAAAAATTGAAAAGTAATCTGATAAAACAATTTTCTAAATTTTACCAAAATCATGCCTGACTCTTCCTTTTTAGCAGCATTTGTATAATTCTTCTTTCTGCTTTTTGTGTTTCTAACCTGTTTCTTCCTGTTCTTCTTTTCTTTCCTTCTAACTATCATCTCAACATCTCTTCTCGACTGATGACACCATCTAGCATTTCATCCCATTGGCCCTTTCTCGGTCATTATTACCCTTCTTTGTCTATTACAATCCAAATTGACCTCAGTTACTTCTACATGGGCATATATGTTTTCTATAGTGTAGCTCTTTCATCCAAGTCCAGCCAATTCAGAAAACAACCAGATAAAACAGCAATGCATAAACTCGGGATGCCAAAGTGAAACATGCTAATGCACTTCAAGGGATATTACTTTGCCAAAGTCTATGGCATGAGCAGGCTGGGAAAAATATTGAAGAAGCTATTGTTGTTGTTTTAAATGTATTATAGCTGCCTACTCCAGAAGACTCTGTTCATCTTACAGGATCCAACTTTTGGTATTTTGTTAAAAGCCCTGCTTAATTACACAACTGCCAACTATCAGTGACAAGTGATCTGTTGTGTTTTCCTTAACAGTTGAATCTGGAAACACCCACCAAAATGACTGCCAACTGCATGGTAGAATGTGTAGTGAACTGTCTGGTTACCGAATGGTCTCCTTGGTCGGAATGTTCACAAACTTGTGGTCTTGCAGGTAATTGTGCCATTTGAATTACTATTCACATTATTTTAAGTTTTGCCCTAGCAGTTTGAAAATATATTGGGTTGGAACCCCCTAAAATTTCCGGAATTTAGTGGTCTATAATCTAGAAGTTGTTCACCTATTTTGTCTCAATAGATGATAGCACCAGCCAACTTTGCTTGGGCTGGGAAGCTAGATGAGGTTAGGTCTCTATTATTTGGATGGGTGGGAAATAGTAGGAAGCCAAACAAAAATATTCTAAAAGAGGTCTATGGAGAATTTTAATCATCCAGGCCATGTTTGTCCCAAAGGTGCTTTATTTATTTATTTATTTGTTTGTTTGTTTGTTTATTTGTTTAATTAATTTATATACCGCCCTTCTCCCTCTCGGGACTCAGGGCAGTGAACAGCCACAATAAAAGAGGAAATACAAAAGTTAAAATAGCAAATTAGTAAATATTAAATAGTTTGGCCTATTATTATAAAACCCAATACTAAAACTCAATTAAAAGACTATGACAGGCCGGCTGCACAAAATAGATGTGTCTTCAGGGATAGATGTGCTTTCAAAAGGCAACTATGTTTGTTTCGTCTTTTGTTTTTTCCTTGAAAGAAAAATAAACTGAAGAATCTTGGATGAGAAGCGAAACATTTTCAAGGAAAAAAATAAAGGAAGTCAAGTTGCCTTTTAAAAATCACCTTTGGGATATGCTAAAAGAAGTCACTGTCAAATAACTGATTGAGAAGAGAACCATATGGATATGTCCACGCAGCCTCCAAGAGTTAAGGAATACTTGAAAGAGTTATTACAATATGTTTTCAGTAGGACTGCCAGGCTGGGCTGTAAAAATCCATACAAACACTGGATAACAGTGAAGAAATGCCAGACAACCTCTAACTCTCAGCTTTTGTTTTGTGACCATTAGATTTTTGCAGCCCTAGTAATTCTTCTCTTGCTAGTGTTTTTGAACAGAGTCTGGTTGGAAAAGGTTAAAATAGACACATATTGTACAATATATCAGTGTGCATTGTCCTATTTGTAGGCGCCCCATAATACAACTCATCTTACAGAATGACATACTATGACCATGGTCACTCATATAGTATGTACAGTAGTCATTGTTTAGCCATAACTTATTAAATAAACAGCAATATCCTCTGTTTACATAGTTTAAAGGTAAAGGTTTCCCTCACACATAGACACTCCCGACACTAGGCAGCAGTGCTCATCTCTGTTTCAAAGCCAAAGAGCCAGCACTGTCCGAAGACGTGTCTATGGTCATGTGGCTGGCATGACTCAACGCCGAAGATGATTCCTATTTTTCTACTTGCATTTTTACATGCTTTTGAACTACTAGGTTGGCAGATGCTGGGACAATTAACGGGAGCTCATTCACAAGATAAATTTGAAAACCACAACTAGATTCATTAACATTGCTAAGCCAAATGGAAGTTAGCATTTGGTTTAGCATACCATATAAACCCAGTCAGTAATTAGGACAATGTTTATTAATTATTGTTAATTAAAGTCTAGCTATGATTAATACTGCAAATATATGAGGTGTGCATTCACAGTAATAAAATGCACGTTTTTCAACACATTTTCAAAAATCTAATAATGAGTTAAATAATCAGTGTCAGTTATTGAAGCTGAAATCTTGGTGATGTGAACACTGGGATAAAAATTAGAGTATTTTTAAACTACAAAATACTTAAAATTTATGCTAACTTCTAGGAAGCTGTAAGAGATGTTAAAATATCTGTGGAAAACATTTTCTGTTCCTTGGCAATTTAGGATGTGGCCTCTGATTCTACTAATACAGTATGAATTGTGGTCTAATGAATATATTTTCATTGCAATGTAAAGTAATGCTTATTCGATGAGACTAGGTTGTATGTATATTGCAAATATACTATTTTCACTACCTGACGTTTTTGCAAGAAAAACTTTTCTTTTGTAAGAAAATAAGCTCTTTTGAGCCATTGAAGAGAAAATACTGATTAAAAAGCTCAGAAATTTTTGTTCTGTCCCCATGTTAGTCTGTGAGCAGCTCGACATGCAGCTAAACCCACATATCCTCCAATAACACAGACCGTGTGCGTAAATCTGGTTACTTTATTGAAAGAACAGGATACGGTAAAACTGGGGAAAATAAGAATATCTACAATGAGAACCAAATACAAGATAGGCAGTATTGAGTTACTGCTGAACATAACAATTAATAAATACAAGTAATCTAAATCTCACCAGCAATGTTCTGTGTGAGGGATGTGGATTTGTCTTTGGATGAACATGTGCCACAGATTAACATGAATTCTTCTTTGTGCTTCTGCTTTCTCCAAAGGCTAAAGGAAAATTGAATCTGGCTTCCCTGCATGCACTTGTTTTGAGAGTGTGGGCTGTTGAGTAAAGGAGTTGGGGCAGCTTCAAATCAATATAATTTGTATTTATCCCTCCGGCCACTAGATAGGGCTAGAAAGCAACAACAGTATATAAAGATTATATGTTGGGGCATGACAATTTTCATATTGGTGTTGTTCCAAACCTGAAATTCTAGGCAGATGTAAATAAGTCTTATTTAATTCAGACTTCCTTCTGAGTTGACATGTTGAGGAGTGATGTTACAGATCAATCTTCTTCTGGTAATTCTAAAATTAAACTGTTTTTGTGGAAATGAAACCACAAGAGGAAGAAGCTTCATCTTTTCCAAATCTGTAATTATTAAATAAATAAATACACAGAAAGTAAAAGCCAGAATTCCTGAATAATTTTCTGTAAAACAGAAAAAGTATTCAGGGTTATGTTATTAATGAATTAACTGGTGAAACGTTTCTGTTCTTCTCTCAGAGATTAAAATTAGGAGGTTTTCCCTTTTTGTCTGTTCTACAGAAAGCACCTCTAGAATCTGCTTATTAGTTAGCCTCATTTGCATTTTCAAGGCACAGTGGAGTAGAGATAATTTTAATCTTCTTTTAACCTTCTGACACACTGTCAGCATGCTACTATTGAACTGCAATCATGGCCTTCCCACATCTTATCAACTTGTACCAACTTGGTTCAACTTTACTGGCAAGCGATGAAACTTTCAACATATTGCACCTCTAACAATACTGCTCTTGACAGCCAAATGTTTTTTGCAATGTTGAATAAGGAGTAGATTTCATGTATTCCATCATTAAATGGAATAATGTGTCATTGACTCACAGTGACTATGTGAATGTAGGACTTTTAGTTATAGTGCAAGTCTTTTATCTAAAACCTAATAGAAGATTATTTTTGTACTCAAAAACAATTAAAATTATTTTTAAAATTGCACTATGATTTCTGCTCTCACTTCAATTCAGAACCTGCTACAATCCATTCCATTGCCACATGCAGAACTCCTATTATTTGTCACAGCTTCACTCAATGGTAAATAGTCTGGTTGAATAGTCTGTTTTGCTCTTTTGTCTTTAGTCGAGGTCTGTACAATTGCTGTAAAATAAAATATTAGCTAGCAACTATAGTGTTAAGCACTAACACTTTTTATTGAGTTTGTTTGAGCTCTGTGTAGTCACTAATATTGCTGGATGGAGATAGATTTATATGAAAATCCAATTTAATGTCTCCCAAAGTCAGTACTAATAGAATTTGGAAGAAGTAATTCAGTATGTTGAATTTTCTACTTGATCTTATGTACCCACAATCTAACATTTGTGAACTGTACACCTTCTAGTGCATTATAAAATAGGAGGGTGTATTACTCTTAAAACAATATGGAATCGATATGAATGATCATTTTATCTCATATTCCACAGTATAAATACACCTTACTAAAATCTTGTTTGCTAAAATCTTGTTACACCTTAAGATGAGCTGAGAGAAAGATCTTGTGCACTAGGCTTCCCAAAGAAAATTCTGCCTTATCAATGAAAGCATCAGGATGCATACAAATATTTCCAGTGTTATCCACTGTAGCAAATCATAAAAAATTAAGCAGGTTAACAAATTTATGGTATATTTTTTATAACTTTTACTTAACATCTATCTGCTTATTATTAACTGATGATTAATTTCAGAATAAATGTGTAAAGGAGAAAGAGGGAATAAACTACTTGAGTGGCTAAAAAAAAGTTAGTGAAAGGGAAAGCAGACAACTCACAGAAATTGGAAGGTTTGGAAGGAATTGGAAGGAAGGTTTCATTGCCTAGAGCATAAGTTTCCAGCCTTGACAACTTTAAGACTTGTAGACTTCAACTCCCAGATTCCTCAGCCAGCTGGCTGCTGGTTGGAGAATTCTGGAAGTTGAAGTCCACAACTTGTAAAATTGGCCAGGTTGGAGACCCCTTCCCTAAAGAACTGGAAGGAAGGACCATAATTCTTCCTCTGGTGATTTAAGATGAAGATGCTCCTGGAGTCTAAATGAATCAGGTTTATTCCAGACCAGGGGTCTCCAAATTTAGCAACTTTAAGACCTGTGGACTTCAAGTCCCCAAATTCCCCAGCCAGTTGCCAAGTTTGGAGACCCCTGTTCTAGACAAAGAAAGACCTATAGAAGCAGGGCAGAGACAAAGAGCCTGGGACATTACAAACAACAGAACAGCTGAGTCATCCATTTGCCACTGAGCAATTGTGTATTTAGAGCAGAGGTTCCCAAACTTGGCAACTTTAAGACTTGTGGATTTCAACTCCCAGAATTCTCCAGCCAGCAGAGCTGGCTGAAGATTTCTAGGAGTTGAAGTCCACAAGTCTTAAAGTTGCCAAGTTTGGGAACCTCTGATTTAGAGGATTTAGAACAAGCAGGAAACTTTTGGAAAACCCTCTCAAACTAATCAAGTGAGGCACTAATGCCACTCGATAAAGCCCTAGTAAGACCACACCTAGAGTACTGCATCCAGTTTTGGTAACCACACTATAAAAAAAGATGTGGAAACTCTAGAAAAAGTGCAGAGAAGAGCAACCAGGATGATTAGGGGACTGGAGACTAAAACATATGAAGAACAGTTGGAGGAACTGGGCATGGCTAGTCTAGTGAAGAGAAGGACCAGGGGAAACATGATAGCAGTGTTCCAATATTTGAAAGGCTGCTACAGAGAGGAGGGGGACAAGCTATTTTCCAAAGCACATGAGGGCCAGGTAAGGAATAATGGTTGGAAACTGACCAAGGAGAGATTCAACTTAGAAACAAAGAGGAACTTTTCTGACAGTGAGAACAATCAACCAATGGAACAGAAGTTGCCTTTGGAAGTTGTGGGAGCTTCATCACTTGAGACTTTCAAGAAGAGACTGGACTGCCATTTGTCAGAAATGGTGTAGAGTCTCCTGCTTGAGTGAGGGGTTGGACTAGATGACCTACAAAATCCCTTCCAACTCTGTTAATCTGTTAAATCTGTTATATGAGAAAAAAAGGAGGAGAGCAGAATCTTGAAACAAGTATGAGGAGGCAGGAATGTAAATCTGCATCTGATATTTAAAGTCACCTTGAGAAATTAAACATGCCTATACAGAAAGAAACACTGGCCGCTTTCATTTTAAATGCAGTGCCTAGAAATTACTAAGTTGGGGTACACACAATAGAAATGGAAGTGGAAATAAATGTTTTTGTGGTAAATATTGGTAAAAGGATAACCTGCCTATCCTTGATGAGCCACTTTTCTAAAGCCAAAAGAGGGGGAAAAGAGAGATGCTTATTTGCAATGGTTCATGTCGTTTATAACTCATTTGTCTAGAAAAGGGAGATAAGGCAAACCTATTAGACCACATTCCAAAGATGGTGACTCACCTCAGGCCACAGGTAAGAAAAGGCCACAAAGGAGATGGAGCAACTAGCGTCAGAACAAATGGCATCTATTTTGATTTTCCTTCAAACTTCATTAAGGGGGGGGAGGGAGTTCATTAAAATAAATTCTTATACCTCTGCCATTCACTTGGCCATCAGAAAAGGTCAACTTACCTGGTAGAGTCTCTGCAACATTCCATTTTGTGTCAGGCAAAGAAGAGTTGTTGATTTTAAACATGCCTCGTATGTCCCAGTTCTAAAAGCACATCTGTTTTCATTAAAAAAGAAAAAAAATGTGATACAAGATGTAAAAGAATTATTATCTTTTATTGCTTATTGAAAGCATTATCCTGGAAAATGGTCTGTTAGAATGTGTAGGGGAAAAAAGGTACCGCAAAATTATGTAACCAAACAGCACTGGAGAATGAGAAACAGAGACGCAGATCCTCTTTGTGAAGTAGAAGCAATAACCAGAGGACTACTGTTTCAGCAATGTGTGAATCAGTCCAGATGCGCATGCCAGATAAAGGCTGGAGATATTAAGCCCATAAATGTGGAGATAAAGCTGATGAAGAAGCCAGGAGAGCATAATTCTCTCTTCATAGTTACATCTGTGGGCCAATCCAAGAACAGCACCAGGTGGAACATATGCATGCTTACAGTGATAGATGATTACGCAAGACAGTGGTTTTTGCTTCTTGTTTACTGGAGAAATGAAAAGAATATATGGCTTTGTGTAAACAATTTAAGCCTCAGCTTCTCTGTACAGCGAACATATAGCAGGTAACGAGCACAGCAAACTGCAATGGCCTATATCTCAGAAGAGAATGGTGTGGTAGAGAAGAAAAAATGTCCTTGATTGAAATGATGAGATGCATAGCGAGAGATTCAGGATTGGCAAATAAATCTCAGTCTTTTGCTCTGGTTTTCCAGGACTGCAACTGCACCACTATGAATTTATAGCTGTAGCCAAAGGAAATGAACACATTGTGAATACTCTTCCTCGAGAGTTTATTCTTGGTAGAAGATCCTTTTCTATGGAGATACCTGAGATAAATATTAGGGCGGACAGGAGGAGAGATTTATGTCTGTTGATCATCAATGGAAGAGGCACACTCTTGAAACCAGTGCAAACAATTGTATTCTTGTTTACATTTGGTTCAATGGATAATTAATGTTTGAAATTTCTTTCAAAGCAAAATCCTAAAATTTAGAACCCATCCTCCTCAGGGCTATACAAACCCCCATATCCTTAAAACACTGGAGGGTTTTTGTTTTTTTAATAGAATCCTGCAGCTGCCTCAATTATTTGATGTGAAGAAAGATATTTTATGTACACCCCCTATCCCAACACATTATAAATCACCGCTCTTTTATCCTTAAACTTATTTAGTAACAAGGTGGCCACATGGCGCATGCGAGTCATTTGTTATTGATTTATCATCTCTCCAACAATTTTAGGCCAGCTGGCTTCCCACCCAAGGGAAGATATTTCAGGGCAATTCTATCTATGGGACTCTTTCATGGCAGTGTTACTGTCAGCACTAAGCAGGATTTTTCCCCCCCTTGAAAAATGGTTGCAGAAGTTCTCCATCACCTGAAGAAACCTGGAGAATTTGTTCCTCCCCCCCCCCCTCCAAAATTGAACAATAATTTTTTACAGGCCGTCGGTGCTCAGCTTTGTCTCAAATAATCACAAGTTTTCAAACAGAGATTCAGCCATAGATGATTTCTGATGGCATCACCAAGAAACCAAGATTCCCAATTGTTCTGTTTATGCAAGAATACCCAGGACAGAACTGGCATTTGTCACTATTACTATGTTTTGATGGTTGGTAATAATTCTTGGTGTGAAATATTCTGCAGCCCACAGAAATGCAGCTGGCCTTCCCGTTGTGCTGGCCTTTTTCAAGGTCCCTGCTTTGGTTGAGTTGATGACCTTCTCCCATGGCTGAATGTGATGTTCCCAGAAGACTGGGAAATAATTGTTAAGCGGCAAATACTGTGGCAGCTGTCATTAGAAAACTGTACTGTTTTTTTCAGAAGTGAGCATTTGCAGTGACATTTTCCCAAGTTCCCTTTTGTCAAAAAGGAATATGCAAATCACATGGTGGATAACAGCAAATGGCTTTATTAGTTTCAAGTTGTTTTTCAGGATTTTGCATTAATGACTAGAAGTTAAAAGGCTATTCTGACTACAAAGAGCCAGGGTCGCTTATCAATGACCAAGGGAAATTCAGAGGCTCTTGAAAAAATTGTAAACCTTAGTAGAAGTAAAATAATTAGGTTGGCTGCAATCCCATGCACAATAGCTTGCATAAATTCCTCTGAGGCCTAGTAAGTTTAAACAACCATGTTATCCTAGGATTGTAGCTGTTATTAGGAATAGATCATGTCCCATAGAACACAGCCTTTGTTTTATGCTGAAGCAACCCTTTCAGTGAGGTTTTTTCCCCCCTAGGAATTTACTGACTAAAGGAAAGGTGCAAAGATTCTAATAAAAGCAGGAAAGGCATTGAAATACAGTACTGTAGGCATTTTAATGTACACTACCATAATACATTATAGTATAAATCCTAATTATTATTACAAATTATTATCTATGTTAATCTTTGTTTTCTGTATCGATCACAAATATGCTTCATTCGCCAAATCTTGTCAGCTCATCTTTGCTAATTAGAAGCATCTGAAAGAAATGCTTCATTGTTTCCTTAATTAAACCCATTTTTAAGTGCCATCTTTTTAGGCCAAGGCTTAATAGCATTTATGACAAATCAGTAGATAGCATTACTTTCATATTTCTCCACAGCAAGTTAATCAATAAGAATAAGGTGGAACAAAATGAAACATTATCCAAAGAGAAATCCTTATTATTAAGCTAATTTCTTTTTTCCATCATTAACCTTCAGAGAAATAATGATTTGAAGAGTATGTAAATAAAGATATTGCATGGTTTTGTACAGGAGGTTGGGAAGTACCCATTCTGATGGTTTTGGTAATTAAGCATTTATTTTTTCCCCTCAAGATTCTTGTATATATGTTTGTTTGCTTGCTTGTTTATTTATTTCCAGCTGTGCATAATCTGTCGTGAGAACTCTGAACAGCAACAAAAATGTAAACTAAAAATAAAAGCATAACACCAAAGATAGATTCCCCCACTTAAATTATTTAGGGCAATGTATCTTAGCCTTGACAACGTTAAGATGAGGCGATTTCAACTCCCAGACTTTCCCAGCCAGTATGCTGGAGCCACTAAGTTAGGAAACAAATACGGTTGGCTAACTTGCTGGTTAGCCAAGACAAGCACTGTTCATCCCTCTGGAGAAGCAAGTTCTTCAAAGTAGTGATTGCCACAAAGCAGGGCTCTGTGACCCACACCCCAAGATCACCATGAGGACTAATGACTTTTAACAGACCTTCTCTGGGTACCTGGAAGCAGATTTAGTTTGAGCATTGTGTTACATGATATAACCTGGGGTTTCATTCACAGACTTAGTAAAAAAAAAAAAAAAACCACCTCAAATACTAATGTACTGTTGCTTATTCCAAAATATTGTAATTACAATAGTGCTGTTTTCCAACAAAAATGGTCATCTGTTTCAATTGTTTTTCTTCTTCTAACCATATGAAATGTGAAGATTGTTTGACCAAATTATAGTTATCGGAGCTGAAAAATTACAAGCCAGGTAATGGCTATTACTGTCCAAAACCACTTTTAGCATTTCCATTAAGAACCTGTTAATTGTCAGCAAAATATCCTGAACTCAGTAAATAGAACCAGAAATTAGGTTACTATTTTTGGAATAACACTATTAAGCACCATTTGTTAAAGTGCCAGCAGACTCAATTAAAAGGAATCATCGCCATCATCTACTGCCCTGACATAGGACAGCCTATAGGAAGAAATGTTTCATCTAATAGTATCCCCATTATATAGAAGCCAGCTTGTTCCTGAAAGTGGAAAAGCTTTCTGATTGATAACATGACGCTTAAGATAGTGTTCAATAGGAAAGCTTTCCTTCTTTATCAAGTTGAGCAAATAACAGTGGTTTTTATTAGCTGAAGCAGTATGGAGATCTTCATATATGTATATATGTATACACATACACACACATACATATACATATCTACTGTACATACCAGACACATTCGGTACAATCATCATAGATTGAAAGTTAGTGAGTATATTAGGTACTTATTTATTTATCTATTTATTTCATTTATTAAACTTTATGCCACCCATCTCCCCTACAAGGTGACTCTGGGAGGCTTACAAGTTATAAATTGATGCTATAGAATTGGCGCTGTAGACCCAGGAATGACCTGGAATATCTCTCATGCAAAGGCATCTCTATTATTGCAACAAATCTTTGAGCACTGAGTTGTCATTCTTCTGTACATGTGTACACCTGTGCCTTCACATCAGTTTTGATTCCTGTCAGAAATAGTCCCTACGGTTTTCTTAAGAGTCTCAGAAGTAGTTTCCCATTGCCTGCTTCCTAGGGCTGAGAAAGACTGACTGGTCCAAGGGCCCTTAGCTGGCTTTATGCCTAAGGTGGGGCTAGGACCCAGTGGTGGGATTCAGCCAGTTTGCTCCACTTCAGGAGAACCAGTTGTTTCTGAGCAGTTTGGTGAAATGGTTGTTGGAAGAAATCATTAGAGCAGAGAACCGGTTGTTAAATTATTTGAATCCCACCACTGACTAGGACTCAAGGTCTAGACGTTTCTAGCCTGATACATTAACATTAGACTAGTTCTAATGATATTCATTTGAGACATTCATGGGAAGAGGTGGGATGGGCAGAAACATTCATAACCAGCCTTTCCCAGTGCAGTGCCTTACATCTGCTTTCCCTGCTGATGCCCAGCCCTGTGTGCAAGGCTGATGGAAATTGTGTTGCTCATCAGGTGGTTTTATATAGCGAGTGGTTCTGTACAACAGAACAAATAGGTGTAAAGTCAGAAGAATTAATATGATAGAAGGAATTTTTGAGGCAAGTGCTGATGTGAAAGAAGATAAGCTCCATTTAGCCAATAACAAAGTGTTAGGAAAGCCAGAGTTATTAGCATGTCTACAGCTTAGAATCTGAATTGGGTTTCCCCCCTTTATTGGAGGGAGAGTAAGTCAGGAGAGAAACTAAGCAGAGCAGAACAGGTCAGAAACCAAAGGAGAAGGAAGTGGAATTGATTCCTATCCTGAGAGGCAATCTAACCATTATAAGTCATATCAGTAGAAACCTGCAAAGTTAGACAAAAGAGAGGGAGAGAGGGAGAAATTCCTCTACCAACAATAAGACACAGCTTTTTTCCCCCTAAAAGAGAGTGAAAACCTGGGTGCATCTTATACACTGAATGTAGCCCCACCCACTTACCAGCCTCAACCCTTTGGCCTCTGCCTCCCAGCAATTTACCTCCTTGCAGCAAACGGGGGCTTGCGGGAACTGCAATAGGCTATAACAATCCCTGTAGCCTAAAACAGCTGATGAGCATGAGAAACTGAAAGTGAAACTTGCTGTTTGCTCCACCAGGCAAATTCCTGGGAGGCAGAGGCAGATTTTTTTTCTTGTGCTAATCAGGCTGTTTGCTGCAAGGAGGTAAGTCAATAACTATAAATGCCTATAGAATGTTCAAATTATTAGACTTATTTTTTAAAGACTACTTTATTATTGTTCTGGGCAACTCAACAAAACGAAGAAACTTTTAAAAATAAATCCTTGATCTGAAGAGGCCCAGTGCTATTGTATCTTCTTTTAAATAGCAGAGAATAACTATACTTCCAGAAAGCACATCAATTTTAACAGCATCTGTACAAGTATAGTCTGAAATGTAACACTACAAACGGTGTATATTGTCTGTGCTGTTTGTTGCAAGGAGGCAAATTGCTAGGAGGCAGAGGCAGATATTTTTCCCTTGTTTTCCTCCCCAAAAGCTAGATGCATCTTATACTTCGGAGCATCTTATACTCCGAAAAATGCAGTATCTCTATATCTATGGCTTCCAATCCTTAGTAGATACATAGATACCGAAAGCATGCAAAATCCCATCATTTTTTTTTTAAAGTTCACTAAGGTTTTGAAACTGGTCTCTTGCCAGGGGTTTGAGGGCTATTTCTGCTAGGATCTCTTCTGTGTTATTCAAATCGACAGGCCTTTTTCACACATCTCATCAAAAATGGTACCTGGCATCAATGTGCTTTGTCTACTTTGGAATCAGAATGCAACTTTGTTGTCTTTATGTAGATAGGTATAATTCTGTTTTTGGCTTATCTATTCCAAGCCTTTGGCTTCGTTTAGCCAGCTCTTGCAGATGAGCAGGCAAGGACTGACTATGAATTCAGTCGACAATACATCCATGATAGAAGAAAACCTTACTGGTGTATTTTCTGCCCTTTGTTGTTTTCAGCCCTCTTAACATCCAGCAATCTTACAATGCTAAAATTGAAAATTTAAATATACGCATTCAAAAGGATGCATTCAAAAGGAAACTTTTAATAAGATAAAATGGTAGTGTGAGTAAAGGACATTTAACTGATAGAATATCACTTGGCTACAAAACTAAGCAACTTTTTTCAGCCTGGAGCTGCACTACATCTTTGGCCCTTGTGTTGTAGTTGTAAGAGCCATGGTAGGTGACACTGAGATGTTATAGAATGATGGGCTGATTTTTAAATATTTCTGTTAGGGCGCGGGGCATTTTGTGTTAGGTTTAAAGGACTCCATGCACTGACTTTGGAATATATACTTTTTTAAAAAAATTAATGATGGACTTTTTGCAATTGACAGATGCAAATTTTGTCAATGTGTTAATTTTTCTAAGTCCTGCCACACAGGGTGCCATTTTTTAGTATGGCACCCTGTGTGTCAATAACCACTGGAATCCCCACAGCTATTTATTCCATAATCTTTCAACTTGGCTTTTCAGATCTTGATACTTGGTGATTTTCTCCAATTCTGTGTCTTCTACTGTCTCCTGGTATTTCCTCATCCATTATCCATATTTTCTTCTTTTTAACTGCAATTATATCTGATGCGTTAATGAGCCTAAGCTGTATTCAGAAACCACACAATATTTTTGACTGCTTATTTTTGACTATGTTTTCGTCTCTATGTTCCCACCAATTTTTGATTACTGGCACATGATATTTTTTATAAATGTTCCAGTGAATCATTTTGGTGACTGTGTTATGTCAATCATTGTTTATTATCAGTTTGTGCAATCAGTTTGTGCAATCACAAACTGAATATATGATCTATTGTTTCTTTTTTTCCGCTTCTTTGCACAATCTGCACTTTGAATCATTGGATGATATTTTTTTCCTCCAATTCTGGCCTTGATTGCATTAGTCCGAATAGCTCTTGTACAGCCAAATTCAAGCCTTCGGTTATTTTAGCCTTATCAGTTTTCATTTAAACGAATTAGAGAGCTAGGACTGGACGCACATCATAACCTCCTTTCCCAATGACATCAATATTTTAAATGTGCCCAGAAAGAAAATATTAAAATACAAGGTGTTCAATAATTATCTCCCCTTCTTTAGGTCAGATGTTCCGTACCCGATCTATAATTATGGAAGCCCAAGGAGAAGGAAGAGCTTGCCCAGCTGATCTTACTCAGTTCCGCAGCTGTGTTGCAAAACCCTGCTATAGCTGGGTTCTTGGAGAATGGTCCCCGTGCAGAGTTGAGGTACTTGAAGTTTGCAAAACATCTCCTTGACACAACAGGTAGAAAATGAACTTGATTGCAACCCACTTTTATGAGGCAATTTGATCCTGGTTTGGAAAGTTAAGGGGGGTGACATTAAGTTAATATTATTGAAAATTATAACAAAGTAGGGAAAAGTCATCACACATACAACTGAGGCAGGTGACTAATTTAATATCAAAGGTCAAAGAGCTGTACAATTCTAATAGCATTCCAGTGAGTGTCATAGATGGGTTTTACATCAGCATGCCTAGATCAAAGCAAGATTTAATTTCAGAGAACCCTGCTACCAAGGAAATTGACTTTTACACTAAGAATACCATGTAGCCTCTTTCAATACTTCGAAAGGCCTTGAAACACTATGGTTTGAAGCTTCAGTAGCCTGAAGTGCCGACTTTGACTTTTTTTCCTTGAAATGATTACTTTTTTTTTCTAATAGTCTGAAAATGTAAACGCTGGTGTGAATTGTGAGGCATCAAACAGCTGTAGTTTTTCTTTCTCAGCGTGGATTACATGTATGTCCTCCCTTTTTTCACACTGCATTTGGCATT
Source organism: Rhabdophis nuchalis (assembly GCA_039707465.1). Classification (NCBI taxonomy): domain Eukaryota; kingdom Metazoa; phylum Chordata; class Lepidosauria; order Squamata; family Natricidae; genus Rhabdophis; species Rhabdophis nuchalis. Next base: position 164,871,028 of record CM077643.1, read on the forward strand.
CATCTCATTTGCCTTATACATCATTCGACACTTCCCTCTTCATCTTTTAGATTATTCTTCATTCAGAACATTTTGATCCAGTACCTAGCATTGGTTTTAAAGTGATTTAGATTTCCACACTCAATTATTTCAGAGTATGGAGAAGATGAGATCTGCTTAGCATTAATCACGTCAGACTAATTGGGTCATACCCAGGAAGACGTGCAAAAGTGAGGAAGATTTAATGTGTTATAGAGAGATGTTGTTTTGAGAAACAAACCCAAAACATCTATTCTTCTGCATACATACGCAGTGAGGCTACAGCCCTTCTGACCCATATTATCTTCAAAAAATTATGTGTAGTTGAAGAGCCTGGGTCTCCAAAGTTGCCAAGACTTGTGGACTTCTGATTGGAGGATTCTGGGAATTGAAGTCCACAAGTCTTGAAGTTTCGAGTTTCAAGTTTCGAGACCCCTTTCAAGAGTAATAAAGGCACATCTACTTTTTTCCTTGCCTCCACCAAAAGAAGAACTATGTGTTGAAGAATGGTCCTTTAGCAACATTGCAGAATACCAATCAACTGCAAGGGATGGAATTGATGTAGGAAAGAAAACGTTTACTTTTTATTTTAACTATTCTTGCACACTGCAAGAAGCATTGCTTGATTTGCAAACACTTTGCATTGTTTCTAGGATTAACATTTGTACACAGCATACAAAGTGTAGTTATTTGTACAGCAAGTTGTTTTGATAACCTCTATTTTTCTCCCTCTGTTAGGGTGGACAATGCGGAGATGGAATCCAGGTACGAAACCTGCTGTGTGTGGTGCATGATGGCACTTTGTCGTCAACATTTAAGCAAGTTGAGAGTACCCTGTGTGAAGAGCTTCCCCCTAAAGAGAATTTGCTTCGACTTCCGTGTTCCATCCCTTGCCCAGGTAAATTCTGAGAAGGACCGTATTTCATCATTTTGGTGATAAATAGCTATGGCCAATTGCACATGATGTTCCAAGAAAATAGGTGGTTTGACACAGACCTGCAGTTTGTTCTATACATCCTAGCTTTTTGATGGATTACTGTCCAATCTTAATCAGTGTCTAATCAGAACACAATCCCACAAAGGACTACTTACATTTGTCTCCTTGATACTAACTTTTAAATCTGGCATGCTGAACTTTTGTTCACTTTTGACTGACATTTGTCAGTCAGCTATAACACAAAGATACACTTTATTATTACTTGTTTGCAAAAACATTGGAACTGTTTTAATTTAACATAATTGTAAAGCAAGTTAACGATGGACTGAAAAGTTATAGCTTAGCTACTATAAAAAAGCAGTTCTCTCCCACTCCACAGATCCGTATACTACATTCTCATATATCACCTCATTGTATCCTTCAGCTGCCACAAAAAATAATTTAAAAAGGTTAGCCCTCAACACCAAAAAGTTCCCATTACTGCTTTAAAATTAAACTCAGTGTTTTCAAAGCACTTTCTAGAAGGGTATATTTAGGAAGGCCAGGGTCCAGAGGTAGGGAGCTTCTGCCCCTTCAAATGATACTGAGCTACAACTCCCAGCATCTCTCACAATTGACAAACCTGGCTGTTGCTAGGAGGCCTGTCCACATCCTGTACTGGATATCTCGAACAGGGCAGGAATTGGATTGGGTCAGGTAGATGAGTAGACAAGATGGGTGGCATCAGATATGGGTTGCTCCCAGTTTGGCCTGGATCGGGCGAATCAGTAGTAACAGCGGTGGGAGGCTATGCCCACCTCTTGGACGCTTCTACGCATGCACAGAAGCAGCGTGCACACAAGTGCACATGAACCAGTAGTAGAAAAATTGGCAACCCACCATTGAATGGCATATACGTTTCCTAATAAATAAAAAGTAAAGTACTTATCTATTTCTGGGGGCAATTCAGACTGTAGTGAAGGCGAAATCACAAAGTGAATGTGTCTATAGTGGGCACATAACTGGGCCAGGATTTTGCAGTGGGGCGGTGGCCAGGAATTGTAGATTTCTTTGTGCTTTTAACTTAATTCTAGACTTATGTGTAAGAGAGAAATAGAGGCTGGGACAGGAAGAGAGAGATAAAATTTCCCACATTTAAAATACAGGAAACCATATCACCATTTCTGAGCTCTTTTCTCACCAACATTCTGCGACATAGTCTGTTGCCAAAAGGATCCCAGAACATACAAGATTGTTCCTTGGGTTGGATAACCTGTAGGTTCCTTCTGGTGTTATAACTGAAGAGCGTATAGAGATGTCCATTAGTAAAGTCCATTTTCCCCTCCTTTCTTCATTTTTGACTATAAGGTGACTGTCATTTATCCGAGTGGTCTGAGTGGAGCACTTGTGAATTAACGTGCATCGATGGCAGGAGCTTTGAGAGCATGGGTCGTCAGTCTCGATCAAGAACATTTATCATTCAATCTTTCGAAAATCAAGACAGCTGTCCTGAACAAGAATTGGAGACCAGGCCTTGCTCAGGTAGGGAATACTATAAACCACAGTTCTTGTTACCTCACAGAAGAGTTTGCTTCTAAACTCTTTTGTCATTGTCATTTCTCGTTCATGACCTTGTGTCAGAGGGGGAGCCGGACCTGGTAGGAATTGCGGAGACCTGGTTGGGCCACGAGGGAGGACTCCCCCTCGTTGAAATGTGCCCACCAGGTTACCGCGCTTTTCATCAGCCCCGGGCCCTAGGTAGGGGTAGCGGTCATTATTAAGGAAGGTCTTGAGCCGAGAGAGACCATTGTGCCACAGACTACCGGTTGTGAGTCCCTCTGCGTGAAGTGGGGCCTAGGGAGGCAGTTGGGCTTGCTGGTTGTATACCTGGCTCCCCGCTATATAGCAGCAGCCCTGCCCGAGCTCCTGGAGGTGATCGCTACGGTGGCAGTTGAGACCCCCAGACTTTTAGTCATGGGGGACTTTAATCTGCCATCGTTGGGCGAATCATCCGAGGTAGCTCGGGAGTTCATGGCCTCCATGACGGCCATGGACCTGACCCAACTAATTCAAGGCCCCACCCACGAGGGTGGACATACACCGGACCTCATCTTTGTCTCAGGCCAATGGAAGAGTGATCTGGGTATAGGGGATATAGTCATCACACCCTTGTCATGGTCAGACCACTCACTTCTCCGGCTCGACCTTCCGACCGCTGCTCCCCTCCGCGGGGAGGTGGAACCAGAATCTCCTATCTGGTTCCGCCCCAGGCGCCTGATGGACCCTGATGGGTTCCAGACGGCGCTTGGGCCATTTCCTGTACCCCTGACCCACGCCCCGATGGAGGACCTCGTGGCCGCATGGAATACTGCGGCCACGGGAGCCTTGGATCGGGTCGCGCCCTTGCGGCCTCTCTTGCGGCGGCGAACCGCCCTGGCTCCTTGGTTTACCGAGGAGCTGAGGGTGATGAAACGCCGCAAGAGATGCCTAGAGAGAAGATGGAGGTCTACTCGCTCCGAATCTGACCGGACACAGGTAAGAGCCCATTTATGGACTTACATTGTGGCACTGAGAGTGGCCAAACGTCATAATTGTGCTACTCTCATAGCATCCGCAGAAAACCGTCCTGCCGCCCTGTTTAGGGTGACCAGCTCCCTCCTTCAACAGAGGGTGCGGGAAGCCCCGTTACAGGGTAGAGCAGAGGAATTTGTGACTTTTCTGCAGGAGAAAATCGCTCAGATACGGAATGAGCTACCCCCCATTGATGGCCCTTTGGGATGCCACGAGGCAGATCTTGTTTGGGAGGAGTTTGACTCCGTTACTTCCGAGGATATGGACAGGTTACGTGCGCGACTACGAGCCACCACATGTTTATTGGACCCGTGTCCCTCCTGGCTTGTACTGGCATCCTGGGAGGTGACACGAGGCTGGCTCCAAGAGGTTGTCAACGCATCCTTAAGTGAGGGTTCCTTGCCTGCTTCCCTAAAAGAGGCTATGGTGAGGCCCCTCCTTAAGAAGCCCTCTTTGGATCCAGCTCTATTAACCAACTATCGTCCAGTCTCCAACCTTCCCTTTTTGGCGAAGGTTGTTGAGAGTGTGGTGGCACAACAGTTTCCCCGTCACCTGGAGGAAGTTGATTATCTAGACCCGTGCCAGTCCGGCTTTCGGCCCGGGCATAGCACCGAGACGGCATTGGTCGCATTGGTCGATGATCTCTGGAGGGCCAGAGATGGGGGTTGTTCCTCCATCCTGGTCCTATTAGACCTCTCGGCGGCTTTCGATACCATCGACCATGGTATCCTATTGCATCGGCTGGGGGGGTTGGGGGTGGGAGGCACCGTTTTATGGTGGTTCTCCTCCTACTTCTCTGGCTGATCGCAATTTGTGTTGGCAGGAGAGCAGAGGTCGACCTCGAGACCCCTCACTTGTGGGGTGCCTCAGGGGTCGGTCCTCTCGCCTCTCCTGTTCAACACATATATGAAACCGCTGGGTGAGATCATCCGTGGTTTTGGGGTAGAGTACCATCTCTACGCTGATGATACTCAGCTGTATATATCTACCCCAAACCACCCCAACGATGCCGTAGCGGTGATGTGCCAGTGCCTGGAAGCCGTACGGATCTGGATGGGAAGCAACGGACTCAGACTCAACCCGACCAAGACTGAGTGGCTGTGGTTTCCGGCTGCCCGATTCAACCAGCTAATTCCATCTGGCCATCGCTGGCCATAGGGGGCGAACATCTTGCCCCTGTGGATGGGGTGCGCAATTTGGTGTCCTCCTGGATGCCCGGCTGTCTATGGAAGAGCAAGTGACAGCCGTGGCCAGGAGGGCGTTTTACCAGGTTCGCCTGGTTCGCCAATTGCGCCCCCTATTGGATCGGGACGCCCTTCGCACAGTCACTCATGCACTCGTGACATCCCTATTGGACTATTGTAACTCTCTCTACATGGGGCTCCCCTTGAGGTGCACCCGGAGACTTCAGTTGGTCCAGAACGCAGCCGCGCGAGCAATTATGGGAACCGTTAGGTCTACCCACGTAACACCGCTCTTGCGCGAGCTGCACTGGCTGCCTGTTGTCTTCCGGGTGCGCTTCAAGGTGTTAGTTATCATCTTTAAAGCGCTCCATGGCTCGGGACCTAGCTATCTGCGGGATCGGATCCTGCCCCATACATCCTCACGGCCGATTCGCTCCCACAGAGAGGGGCTTCTCCGGGTGCCGTCCACTAGACTTTGTCAGCGGGCGACGCCCAGGGGAAGGGCGCTCTCTGTGGCGGGCCCTGCCCTCTGGAACGACCTTCCCCCCGATATTAGGACAACCACTGACCTCCGCTCCTTCCGTCTGAAACTAAAAACACATCTTTTCTGCTTGGCCGGCCTTGGATAGTCTCTCTGCTATAGGGTTTCTATTTAAATTATTGGGTATTTTAGTGTTTAATGGGATTTTAGCACAGGTATTATATTTAATTCGTTTTTATGCTATGTCTGTATATTTATTGTTTTATTTTGTCCTGTGCACCGCCCCGAGTCCCTGTGGGGAGAGGGAGCGGTTCTACAAATTAAATATATTATTATTATTATTATTTCTGTAGTTTACGGTTCTGTAGTTTCCAAACCCCGACTCCTTCCCCATCAAAAGACGTTTATTAAGAAAATGTTTGAAAAGGCAAGCAGAGACTGGGAAACGGTTTACGGTCCTTAGAAAGGAGGGAAAAAATGGGATAGACTAGATCAGCGATGGCGAACCTTTTTAGGCTCGTGTGCCATAAGAGGGGAAGCGCAGGGGGGTCGTGCGCCGGCGTGCCATACCCATAACATACACACCCCAGTGCGCATGTACGCATGACAGGCGCTCCCCCTCATTTTTTACATGCTTTTTTTGCCCTCCCCAGGCTCCAGAGGCTTTATAGGAGCCTGGGGAGGGCGAAAACAGTCCAACCCCCCCCTCTTCGGAGGACTAAAAATGGCTCTATGAGCAAACTGGAAGTCACTTCCTGTTTGCTCATAGCATTGTTTTTAGTCCTCAGGGGGCTTTGGGGAACCTCCTGAAGCCTCCAAAGGGCCTCCGGGGGTAGGGGAGCTGTTTTCACCCTCCCCAGGCTCCTATAAAGCCTGGGAAGGGTGCAAAATGACTTTAAAAATGGCTGAATCAGCTGACAGGGCAACGCCTCGTGTGCCCTGCCAAATGGCTCCATGTGCCACCTGTGGCATTAATGCCATAGGTTCGCCATCACTGGACTAGACAGACAATTACAGAAAGTTAAATAATTGAAACAGCAAACTCGAAAATCGTTGTATTTCTCCTGCTTGGATACGTCTTGTTCAATAGTTTTCCTTCTAATTTACTTAACAATATTTAGTGTTATTGAAAAGGAAAAAAAAGATATATTTCAGGTATATACAAACTGTTGCCTTATTTGAATTATAGGAGGAAAATGCTATAATTATGTATGGAAAACAAGTCTTTGGCAAGATAATGAACGCACAGTGTGGTGCCAGCGTTCCGATAGGTTGAATGTTACAGGTAGGTCTGCTCAGCAATGTCATTTTTATCATCAATGTCACCTTCACCAATCTCTGTATGACTAATTTTATACTAGTTCTCTTTTTAAATAATAATTTTATTAAAGTTTGGAAATATAATACAAAGATAGAAAACTAATACAAACTAAAGAAAATATAAACAATAAAGAAAAGAAACAGAAAAGTGAAATAATGTAGAAAAAGAATAAAGAAAAGATATAGATTGATAGACAGGCAGGCAGGCAGGCAGGCAGACAGACAGACAGACTCCATTCTCTCTCTAGACAAGTCTAAACAATTTGAATAATTTATCAGCCTTCTCCAGTACTTCAAATTAAAAAATAATCTCTCCATTCCATATCTCATATCTTATCAATAATCAAATGATTACACTCGTTCAATGTATATAAAAATCAATATTGCAACTTCAAAATATATAAAACTCCCAGCCATTAAAATATTTTAATATTTAACCACATGAGGAAGCTAACAACAGGAACCACAGGTCTAAATTAAAATATTCAGTACTAAAACAAGGAAGATCTGAATACAGAGGTAACCTTGTAAGAGGTACAGTATTTAAATGCAGTGCTGTCAGTGTCTCCTGAACACCAGAAGGAAGAGCATGTATACCGTCCCCTCAGCTTAGAGTTTGCCAGAGTTTGCCAAGGGGGCGGTTAGCTCAGCCCACTGTAAACATCACTCTCTTCTGCAGCTCCAGTTCCGTCAGGCTCTTCTCCCCACCACCACTTTCTGCCAGGGCAAGGATTCCACCCCCTGATCCCACCGGGGCTTCCCCAATCCCCTTTTCAAGCCCTCCATCCCCGTGAGGAAAAGAACACCAAGGTTGTGGGCTTGTCAGGCACTGCTATAGACAGCCCTCGCTCTGCCGTGTCCTGAAAGTGGAGAGAAAGTGAGAGAGAGCTGGGCAACCCCATGCTTGGTTACCGGGGAGGTATAAGTACCTAAGGGGGCATGGCCTTCTCCTGAAAGGGGCGGGGCCATGCCTCCAAGCTACAGCTTTTGAAAGCCAATTTCTTTCCAATTTGCTACCCCAATAATATTAGGGAGGAGGGTGGGTTATTAGAATCCACCTTAAAGCTTAATTAGGCCTGTCAAATAAATCTTTAAAACAAAACTCACTCCCCAAAAAACAAATGAGGGGTCAGAGACAACAATAATAAAATCAACATCTGGGATCAAAATCAGGTTTCAGAGGTTGTGAGATATGGTAACTATTTGGGGTGGCAGCATGTTGCACAAACTAAGCATTTTGTTCATTGCCAAGACAGAATATTTTGTTCAGTGCCAACAAAGTATATTAAAATCATAATTTACTCTCTGAAAAAAAGGAGCATGGATGGATTACTTCAGTTATCACCAATGACTCTTTGTAAGATGAATGAGAAGGCTGTGATTGATTTTGGGGTTCAAATCCTCTATTAATGTTGCCCAAATATATTGGGGGACAGAGCTGCCATCAGCAAGATTCTCTCTGAGGGAGGTGGACAGTTCAGAAATATAAAAACGTAATTAAATAAAATTATGATTGACGTGGGCCCGAAACTGTAAATATCAAAAGTTGTTTGTATCATTGAAAGCTCTGTTTTTGTGTTTTTCTTTTAAGACAAAAGATGTTAATGTATGAGTTATTTTTTCTAAACTAATCCTCAATTAAATTGCCATGTTGGCACTTTGAGATAAATAAGTGGGTTTTGGATTGCAATTTGGGTACTTGGTCTCTAAAAGGTTCATCATCACTGTTATGGTAAGTGTAATCTTCTAGATCTCTTCTGGTAATTCTAGGATGAGATCCAAGGACCTTCCCTAAGTGCAAACTAGTGTAGTTTTTCTAGTTTTTTTTAAAGAAAACCCTTACCATCTAGAACTATCAGACCCAAGCCTAGAGAAGACACAGTGAAATCCAGTTGACGCCAATCCTCTGTTGGACAGAACCTTGCCAAACTAAAGCTATAATCTAACCTACCAAACAGAGGTGGGTGTCACATACAGTAACAACCGGTTCGCCCAGAACTGAAAATGTGAGTGCACGTGGCATCGAAAAACTGGGGATTATATGGGGCATGATAGCGTCAGGGCAGGTAGATGGGCCCAGCTTCTGGTCAGAACTACCGGTTTGCTTGAACCGGTCCGAACCGGCAACAGCCGACCATTGCTATCAGATCTGTCCTGAGATATTCTAGGGTTTATCTGAACCTCTTCACTCCCTGTCGCATCCAGTGGAGGACTATGCAGTCTCTTAATCTAGGCCATTCTCTGGGAAAGCTATGTGTTGCGATAGCTCTCCCACTCTGCTCCTGCAGGAGCACGTTCCATCATATGAACATGAAAACATTACCTGGAATTATCCAGGTATGACTCCATTTCAGTCTCAGTTTGTTGTTTTTTAAGACCTGGGCTGTAAAAATCTGGACAATCATTATAGAGCAGGAAAGAGATAAGAAAAACTGTAAATGCTGCCATCCAATCTTCCCTCTAATGTGTGACATGCTGTGTGCAGAAAAAAAATATTGTTCTGTGCAGGTTTTCCCAAAAGACCTACCAATTTGTGGGCCTCAATAGAAGTAAATTGCAAATACAGGGGAAAGCATCATGTTCAAATTCTTTAAGAATGGAAACTAGAAAGTATAATAATAAGTAGCATACAAGCCTGCAGATTATAATATAAACTCATTAGTCGCTGATAATTGATACTTGCAATCGTTATTTTGTAAGCATTTAAAATTGTTTCTTTTTTCCCTTTTTTGAATTTGGTACTGCAATGAAAGAAAAAAGAAAGGCCTTGTACAAAGGAATTAATTCAAAAAGCATTTTGATAGCCCCTTCTCTTTCATTTATTTCCCACTCTTTCCCTCTTCTGAACGTATTTAAATTTCAGTTATTAATTTTAACACTGGTTTGTTTTTATAGGATTAGCAATGAGCATGGGCCTTGTGTGGCCGAAACTCATTAATTTATTAAATCTTTTTAAAGAAGGAGGCTGGCCAAAGAGGTTTTTAGGAAGCCTCTTCTCAGTACAGAGGAGGTGGCAATTGTCAGGCAAGTTCTAGCCTAATACTTGGTGGAAATAAGGGTCTTGATCAGTGGTGGGTTTTGGCAGCCGCTACTGCTGGTTCGCTCATGGATGCACCGCACACATGCATGTGCAGTACAACGAAAATTGCTCTGCGCATGCACAGAAGCCTTAAAAACAAGGTGCCACCAGGAGAACCAATTCAGAGGCCTGGCAGGCCTGGATCGCTACCAGTTCCAGTGACCCATGCCACAAAGTTACTACCGTTTCAGCCGAACCGCGCCGAACCGGTAGGAACCCACCACTGGTCTTGTTGACCCTAACAGTGGTTGTGGTAGTCAAGAGAGCTGACATATTTGACTCTGTATGAAATAATAGACAGAAGTGGTACTTAGTTTGGGGGTGGGGAGGATGTTTTCCTGAACTTGCAGCTTATGTAGTCAAAGCAGTCTTTGTTCAAATTTGTCTTGTATCCCAATTGTGGCCATTCCACTTCCTCGTAGTCACACATGGCTTAGCCTCTTCCTGATTGGGTCACTACAATGTAGTCTACATGAAGACCATCAAGAAACTACAAATGGTCCAGAAGGCAACAGCAGTTGGACTTCTGCATGTCCCATCGTTTGACCATCTTATACTACTGTTACATTGGTTCCCAGATCCTATCATGGTGTAAATGCTCGTTATCATCTTTAAAGGCCAGCACAAGGCCAGGTTATTTGTAGGGCTATCTATCCCCAGATGTGTCTACCTGTTCCACTAGATCAGATAGGGTGATTATGCTCCAGGTCCTTTTCCTTAAATTCTGTCATCTGATGAGACCTCAGAGGTGTTCTTTCTCTGTAGCTACCCTAGACTTTTGAAACAGCTGACATTCAAGGGTCCTCTACTCTTTGTGCCTTTCAAAAGGCAATCAAGACTTAGCATTTCTCCCAAGTACTGTGCTAGGATATGATTCAGTTGGGGTCAATAGTATGGTTTCTCTGGCACTTCGTGGGAAAGGTTTTTATCTTGTTTTTATTAGTTGTAGTGATCTGGTTAGGTTCACTCTGTGAGATAGCCACCATAAAACTTGTTTTTAAATGAATAAATAAACTCTTCTATTCTTCTGCTCTTTATTGAGGCCCAAGGCCAATTATAGATCCAATCAAGTTTCAGTCTGTATTTATTTTTTAAAAATGAGAATTGATATTTTCTAGGAATTTTTGTGGCTTCAAAGCCAGCATCCTTTCAAACATTTGCTTCACAAGTGAATATTGGTAGTATTGAGGATACCTCCTTTAGGAAACAGAGAGTTGTGCAATGGAATTTGCAGCAAGAGATACGTTGCTAGAAGCCACACTAATAGTCACAGACACTGATGGTAAAAACAAGTAGACTTTACTTGTGGTGAAAAAATAAACTACTACTTCACAAACAGTGATAGTCAGTCTTGAATCAAAAATACAGCCTTTAACTCAAACAGTTAGCCTACAGTTGCTTAATCCACGATCCTCCTTGCTCTGCTGACCAGCTCCCTCTTATGGCTGAGTTAGGAAGCAGCAGCCAATTACATTCCACAATAGTATTTAAAGTAACAGATACCATTTCAATCATGGCTTATATATATATTGCCAACCCAACACTAGGATTATAGTCCTAACAGGTACCTCGCTGCTAACTCATATAAATACTTGGCAGATGGCTTTATGTTTACATAACATTTTCTTTTGTTCTAAAACAATCATTATCATAATTTTAGCCATTGTCTATCTACTGCAGGATGAAGGCCTCTTCTGCATGTTTCCAACCAATGCAGACCTAAGCTTTCTTTTGCCAATTGGGCTCACAATAATTGCTGATGTTGTTGAACCATTTTATTTTAGGTCTCTTTTGTGGATGCTTTTTATCAAGTGGGATCCATTCTATGACTGCCTTGGTCCACCTGCCATTAGTTCTTTTTGCTATGTGACCAGCCCATTTACATTTCAATTCTTTTACTCTCTTGATGATATCATAGTTTCGTTTGTTCTCTTAATCCCTGTGCAGGTCTTTCTATCTTGTAATTTCTATGGCTCTTTGCACCACTCATAGCTTTTGTATCAATTATGAGGTTAGTGTCCATGTTTCCCCGGAACATGTTAGAGCAGGTAACACACACTGATCAAACACTTTTCTGTTCAGGCATCGGGGGAGGTTGTTCCTGAAAATTATGCTTAGCTTGCCAAATGCTTGCCAGCCACATTTAACATGCTGTTCAATTTCCTTTATTGTATCATCTTCCTTCCATTGACCAAGGTATATGTGGTGGTCCACTACGTCTAGTTCTTCTCCAAATATAATTTTCTCTCTCTGCCTTTGGTGAATTTATTAAGCATAACCCAGCTCATTTTCAGGTTTATTTTTAAGCCAGATAATTTTCCTGTTTGTGCAGCTTTTGTATGTGTCTTTGTAGCACTTTTGGGTCTTGTGAGAAGAGAACAACATCATCTGCAAATCTTAAGTGATTTAAATAGGCTTTATTATTATTATTATTTATTCCAACTTTTACCCAGTCTAGTTTGTGAAATACTTCTTCAAGGCGGGCTGAGCAAAAGATAAATGATATTGTATCGCCTTGCCATACACCTCGTTCTATGTTAATTTCCACTTTAAATATTGTTCTAAAATAATACTGATCTTTTTTATAATTGTGTTCTTTTATAATCATGTTTTTATAACAGTGATCTGAAATCTAGAAAGGGTTTGTCCTGATGTCTGGAAGAACTCAAACGCATTCCCCTAACCTGAAATATTCCTCTTTCATTTGCCCAAGAGATTTTATCTCTTCTTTCTTTAAGAAAGATATTAGTTTTATTACATTCTTCGGGGATTTTATTAATATCACTGTTTTCTTCAGGGATGTTTAAAACGCCAGACATTGCTGGTGATATTTTTCTTTCGTTTTTGTTCATTTTAGATGCCCTGCTGTATTGTTTTTATAGTACTGGTGTGATTTTCTTTCTAGTTACCTTATAAATTCAAGTTAAATGAAGGAGGAATCTAAATATTTTAAATAAACTTAAGGAGTTCGGCTGAAAGCTGCAAGCAGGAATATATGCACATAATCATCAGGGCACACAGAGCAATCAACCTATGCAATGAAAAATAGTGTGTGGCGCGTGCAGAGAGCAAATACATGGCCAAAGGTTTCCTTCAAAGCAAATGACTCCAGCTGACTTCGCTTCATTGTGCTATCATGACTCTCCATTGCATAAATATATGTGCCTATTTCAATTAATACTGGCAACACAATTAAAGAAACTTGTGAATAGGAATGACTGTGAAGACCAGGATGAGAACTCAAGAGAGAGAAGCAGGAATGTTTGATTCGCCATTTCATTGTGGATTCTACCACTCATCCTCTCCGGTGTAAGGCTCCAGGGAGTGGTGGATGGATTACTAATGAAGTCACATAAAGCTGGTTCATACTGATCATTCACCAAAAGCACATGGAAATGCTGGTAGACTCATTTGTCCCCATGCTTCTATGGTTTGTTGCCTTCAAATGTACAAACAGGTGCTGCACTATGTGCAGTTCCCTTTGATAGATTTTTTTTTTGAAGTTGATGCTTTAAAGACTGATATGGCAGTTCTTCTGATTATTAATAGGAACTAGGGTCTCTCTTGAGCCACAGTGAATATTTATCTCTAAAAGTGGAGCTTTGCTTATTGAAAAATGTAGCTTTGACAAAGCACATTTTTCCCTATGAAATGCTCCTCTCTGTCTCAGAGAAATTTTAAAAAAAATGCATTTGTATACAAAGAACCGCACAGTAACTACATCGCTCATTAGAGAGGGCAATACAGTAATCTGAAAGAGCAAAGGAGGAGTGTTCCAATATCTAGTCTGTAAGTGAGTAGAGCCTGGCACAGCTGGGGAGAAGAGAATTTATTTATGGAATTTTAATGAGAGACTGTCGTTTATTTGGGGGGACTCTGCAATTTTTCAGCAAGAGAATTGCGAAAAAAATATCACATCATTTAGTTTATTTCTCCACTATAGTGTTGTAAATTTAATAGAAATGAAAATTAAGCCACCAAGAGCCATGAATACCTTTTCCATGATCTTTTCAATAAGAGTGGGCAAGGTTTCAGGGAGTGAGTGAGTGAGAGAGAGAGAAATGGAGGTAGAGAGAGAGAGAAAAATAAAGGTAGCTATAGAGAATTTAGAGGAATGGCATGAATCCATGCTTAAGAATGAAGCTGGGGCAATCACTTTCCTACTGAAGCAGTCCTTCCTGATGAGATTAAATATTTATTGAATTTAGCTTCCTCTTTCGATGATATGGGCGACATTTTTTTTTCATTACTTCTCTAAATAATATGCTACAGCTGGGGAAAAGGTAATGTAATATTACTGTCAGCATTGCTTTATACCAATCAAGTATTGATGTGATTTTGTACTAAACATTTGTACTGGAAATTTCTGAAATGGTTGAAAAGAGAATATTTTTGTAGAGCGCTTTAGGGCATGTCAAGCATTATTAGCCAATATTTAATTTTTGGTTAACCAACAGGAAGGTATGTTATATCTTCTAAAAGGACATGTTATGCAATCTTTATATTCTTTAAATCTGTTTGACGTAATTTCCATAGTCCCCATTGATAATTATTTTGTCCTCATTTGATAAATATTTACTTATAGCCTATATGATAATATATGTGTGTTAAAAGTAACCAGCAGAGACAATGTTATGGATTGTCCCCACCAAGGAGAAGTAAGTATGTATGTTTCTTAAATGTCTCTCAATTGAGATCATCATCCCCACAGGCTGATCAAAAGCTGTCACCTATTACGCTGTCTGAAAACGATACAGGTGTTTTATCACTGCTCTTCATGGAATTGGGAAAAGCTTTAGAAGCACATTAGATAACTCGTGATCTATTGTATAATCTTTTCTGAGATATTCCCTTACCGAACATTCATGCACCCCCACAGACCTGCATTGCACCCCCAGGCAACCTCCCCCCCGATGGTACCACTTGCACACCTCCATGCACCTATACATCCTCCCATATGGAGAGGGCATGTAGGAGTGCAGGACTGGTGGGAAAAGGGCCCAGAGATGCATATAGATATTGCCTTGTGTTGCTGAAAACCGCTTAGGTGGCAAATGGGAATTTAATTGAACAAGTAAATGTTTGGATAGTACCTTTAAAGATACAACAGTTTGGAAAGTTCAGGTCAAATAGACTGCTGAAAACACTCAAAAATTTAGTTCCAATTACATTTGGGGGGTTTTTAACCTAAAAGTTATTTCACATCCAGAGGCTGTAAAGATTTTTGAAGGGGGAAAAAAAGTACTTCAGATGTTGAATGGGACACAAATTCTCTATGTATTCATGGAAAATTTGCGGTCATGGCACTAGTCCAGTCTAAATTTTTGTGATCTGTTTTATGTGTATTTGGTAGAAGGCATTAGGCTTAGAATTGGAGTTTATAGCAGCTGAGCCTCATTTGGATATGCATTTTTAACCAACATCTAATGTTATATTTATTTCAACCAGCACACTCTGTGCTGATCTTATAATAAAACTGTCACCTCTCTTATCTGTTCTTCTCCTGATACCAATAATATCTTAGACTTAGGGAAACTGCATATTATATTCTGTCTTCAGTTCAAGTTGATTACAGATAATTAAAACTTTATTTAATAGTAATATTCTATAAACCGATAGCATACAATAGGATATGAGCAATTATTTATCTCTAAAGAGGTTTATCAACAAAGCTCTTCCGTCATGCTTTATTGCAGACTGAAACAGTGAATCAAGGACAGCAGAGAGATGTAGAAAATTCTAATGCCATTGATGTCGTATGATGGTCATCCAGATTTGTGCAGTCCAAATACGGTAGCCCTAGCTCTCTTTTCTCAGTGTCCTTCACTGCCTGGCTGCTTTTCTTCCAAGAAAGTAGCCTATTAGCCCTTTATTCAAATTCTAACATGGTAGCAAATATCTTTTCCTCACGAGAATCATCAAAAATAACTATGTCCATTTCTAACCTCTCTAACATTATAATGCTGAAGCGGGGCAAAGAGGTTTCCACTGGGTCAGTTTCACGCCCTGACCCTCACACTTTTGTTTTTAGGCAAATATTAAAAAGTTGCTGATTTGTTAGGAAATTGCCATGCGCTTCACCATCTCCTATTTCAGTGATGGCGAACCTATGGCACAGGTGCCACAGGTGGCACGCGGAACAATTTCTTAGGGTACGCAAGGCATTGCCGTGTCAGCTCCAGTGTGCTTGTGTGCACTGGCCAGCTGATTTAGGCCTTCTTTTGAAGCCATTTTTCACCCTCTGGAGGCTTCAGGGAAGCTCCTGAAGCTCCTGGAGGTGGGGAGGAGAGGCTGTTTTCATCCTCCCCAGGCTCCTAGAAAGCCTCTGAAGCCTGGGGAGGGCGAAAAAAGTGTGTCAAAAGCAGGGGGTCATGCACATAGCATTATGGGTGTGGCACACCCATGCACGACCCCCCTGCGCTCTCCCCGCTTTTGGCACACGAGCCAATAAAGGTTAGCCATCACTGTCCTATTTTATAGGGACTTCCAATCTCACCTGGGATTGCCATTCAATCTCAGTGTATTCAACATGCAGCTTGTGTATGTTGAGTCTTTCATCTGATCGACATAGGGGCATTTCTAAGCAGAATGACAAGCTCTGTGCTTGCTCCATATGCCATCTAAGGGGAAGTGGGCTTAATCTTTGTAAACTTAAAAGAATGCCCTTGGGATCAGTGGTGAAATTCCATTATTTTCACTGCCGGTTCCCTGGGGGTGGCTTGGTGGGGGTAGCAGGGGAAGGATACTGCAAAATCCCCATTCCCTCCCCACTCCTGAGGGAAGGATATTGCAAAATCTCCATTCCCACCCCATTCTGGGGCCAGCCAGAGGTGGTATTTGCCGGTTCTCCAAACTACTCAAAATTTCCACTATAGAACCTGTAAGAACCTGCTGAATTTCACCCCTGTTTGGGATGCTTTAATTTTTCATTCTACTCCCCACCTCCCTTCAACTTCTCATGGGTATTATATGAATAAATGCCATCAGCTGTCAAGTGCCCACAATAAACTTATAATTATGCTGTACGTCTTTTGCCACAAATTCTTGTTGTTGATATATTGATAAAAAAAGTTGCTTCAAGACCATGTACTGCGTTATGCACTTTAAAAAAAATTAACTATACTCTAATTTTTTTTCCAGAAGAAAATTGCAAAAACAAATTTTGGGAGGTGGTGGGAGAAGTTAAGTATGGTTAATACATGCAGAAAAAAATATTTCTGAATCAAAAACTAGCAGCTTAAGTTATTAAGTTTTATATATATAAAGTTATATACCTTTTGCCTGTTTTATGACTATAATATTTTTATTATTTGTGCTTTGAAATACTCATTTGTCATATTCATATTTTTATCTTTTTATATATACAAATATCGGTTGTATTCCTTAAAAATACGGAGACTCCAAGCACGAGACTTTTCGCAGGGCGGAATGGATGCTAAAACGTCCTCTGCCAGCATGTCTGGGGAATAATGTAAATGTACCGTTTTCAAAAGCAGCGTTTCACCAAAGCAAATAACCAGCGGATATTCCTAACTCATTTTTGAATGGTACCTTCGATGATTTCTCTTGACAATTGTTCTTGCAGGGGGCTGCGCTGTGCAGCTACAGCCGGCTACAACCAGGCATTGCAACCCAGCCTGCAAGAAACCCTTCTCATTCTGTACACAGGTAATTCAGACCGCGCCCTTTACTTCATTAGAAAGGACCAATTATTTTTAGAATGTAAAACAAAGCAAAATCAGAAAAGCTCCCAGCAGACTAGAGATCTAATCGGGCATGCACGATCCATTCAGTAAATGGAATATATAGCTTTACAGACAAAAGGGGATGTGTGAAGAAAGCATATAGGTGGGAAACGTGCAGGTAAATACGTCCTTCTTTTCACAGAAATTCAGCTTGGAACATGAAAGACAGGTGGTAAATATAGAAATATAGAAGCTGAGAACCTATAAATGTTCACCTCCAGTGAGATCAGGAACGCAATGCCTTCCCATGTGAAGCATAAACATTTGTGTTCTTATAGTCCTTTGGGATTTCTTTGGAACACTGAAATGAAAGAACAGACCTCCTGCAATGGTTTTTTTAAATTTATCTGTATCCTGCCCTTATTATTTTATAAGTAGCCAACATGTCTAATATTCCTTCCATTCCTCATATTTTCCCCACAACAATAACAACCCTATGAGTGAGTTGGGCTGAAAAAGAGCAACTGGCCCAAAGATTTCATTTCAGTGGGATTAGAACTCTGTCTCCTGGCTTTTAACCTGGTGCCTTAAGAACTAGACCAAGGCTATTCATTTTAGCTGTGTTTTAAAATACAGTTTGATACAGTCTCTCCCTCTGCCTGCCTGCCTGCCTCCCTCTCCCTCTCTTCATCCCCATCCTCATCCCTCTATTTGAATCCCATCTTTATTATTTTCTATCAATTTTCTCTCTTCTCTGCCTTTTAATTCTGAGCTTAAGGGAAAAGGAAGCAACCCAAGTTACTTCCTCCAATGATTTATAAGCAAAGAAAAAGGTCATTGACTGACATGGGTGGAAAATAGTAAGTAAGTAAGTTAAGTAACCAACCAACCAACTAACCCAAAGATCAGGCACAACGTACCTTCAAGCTTTCAGTCCATGGGGAGGCTATCCTGCCCCATATCTTGATTTTTGAAAGACGGTTTGGTATCCACGCCTGTTCCTCTATTTTGGGAGGCAGAAGCACAATAAAATTGCATTGGTCCTTTGACAGCTGCTACAATTGATAGGTTTCCCGTATCATTATATAAGCCCCTTGAAAAGTTAACAGTGGGACAATGGCTGCTGCTTCACAGTGTCTTCACAGAGTTGAAGTTGTGTCACATCTGTTCATCTAGAACCTTTCTGGTTCCACCTGAGAGGACATATGTGCTTTCTCACATCATCCATCCATAAAGGAACGCCTTCCATGGATTTTTTTTCTCCCCAGATGATGATATGATAATACACCTCAGCATAAAATAGGTTCAAAAACTCCCAGATAAATATGAAGTGAAAAATATCCCAAGGATCTAAAATACATAGTAGAAAAAGAGAAGTACTTTTTACAGACTAACCCTTCTGGGAATTTGCAAGGGTATTTTTTTAGATTTTAATTCCGCATTTATTGGTGGGTTTTTTCAAGGGAGTGAACATACTTAATAATCCTTCCTATTTTCCCCACAAGAACCCTGTGAGATGGGCTAAGCTGAGAAAGAGTAATTGGCCCAAGGCCACCCAGTTGGCTTTCATGTCTAAGTCAGAACTAGAACTCGCCATCTCCTGGCTTCTAGCCTGTTGCCTTATCCACTGCAGTATATCAAATTGGTTCTCAAACTGTATTTTAAAATACATGTAAAATGAATAGCCTTTTGGGGGGCTGTTACCTGGTCTGATTTCATGCTGAGGACAAATCCATACAACCTCCACACAAGAAGACCACCCATTAACCACTTTCCAAACACACAACCACACTCCTCTGCCTGTATCTCAGTATCCTTCTGCAGCTGAGGACAGCTGAAGATTTTACACTCTGCAAGTGGTGTTTTCCCTAAAATCTCACATCAAGACGCTGTATAGAGAAAGGTAAAATACGTTGATATGCCTCCAGTTCTTGCCTGAAATAACATCTTGTTCTTTTTATGTTGTTAGTTGCCCAGAATTGTGAATTTGAGATGGGCAGTTATATCAACTGAAATAATTCATTCCCTGTCTCTCTCTTCCTCCCCCCCTCCCTTTCTCCATCCCCATCCCTCTATTTGTATCCCATCTTTATTATATTCCATCGATCAATACATTAGTACAGTGGTCTCCAACCTTTGCAACTTTAAGTCTGAAGGACTTCAGCTCCCAGAATTCTCCAGCCAGCTTTGCTGGCTGGAGAAGTCTGGGAGCTGAAGTCCTTCAGACTTAAAGTTGCAAAGGTTGGAGACCCCTACATTAGTATGTTGAAACACAGAAACTCTGCTTTTACTTTGAAACCCATATACAGCCTTGCCCACAGATTTGAAATAATTAAATTTTGATGCTATGACAATGCAAGTCCTATGCGTTTACTCTAAATAGATGTCAGTCAGGTCAAGCTGGCCATCGGTCCTTCTACACAGAATTGGAGCCTTAAATGAACAACATCTTATTTGAGAGGGAAAACGTTTTACTTTCATCGCTGCAGGGTTTTGAGCTGGGTTCTTTCGGCAAGATGGATTCAGTGATTCTGTTGCAGCCCATCTATCCAGGCTCATTAAAAGAAAGAACAGGCACTCCATTGTTCTGTTGTACTTAATATGACTCAAAAAGCTTTGAAAGATATTGGCAATTTACAGTAAGTCTTTGGTCTAGGCTGGGCTTTCAGTTAAGACCATAAAGGCACCTGGCATTAGGTTAAACTGGGGTGCCCCCAGCAGCCTCGCCAGTGGACACATTTTCGGGGGACAAATTCATTTCTGAACTACCTTTCTCCTTGTTACCTAGGGTGGCACCTGTGGCTGTGAGAGAGGCTACACTGAAATCATGAGATCAAACGGCTTCCTGGATTACTGCATGAAAATACCCGGTTTAGCAGATAAGAAAGCCGATGTTAAAACAAATGCTGCCAAGCATAAGCCTATCAATTCCAAAATGCACGACATTTTCAAAGGATGGTCAATTCAGCCTTTTAACCCAGGTAAAAATAACAAATTGTGGCATGGATGCTCTGTCTCCTCTCTCTTTCCCTCTTAATTTGAAAAGTAAGCTTCATGCTCAGTGAATCACATAACCAGAAACTACACTAGAGGATATACAAACTCTCATTTGTAATATAATCATATGAATATCATTAGCATAAAATTGTGCGAGAGCATTATTCTGTAGGATGACCTGGGATTTCAGTTTACAATGCTGAAGCTAATGACATTCCCTTCACTGATTAATCAGAAATATAAGTAGGAGAGATTCTCCTACAAGGAGGAGAGAGAGAAACATAAAAGGTCAATGTAAAGCATTTCTCCATACCTGTGATCTATGTTCAGCTCCAAATGTAGCTGTCAAACACTGCAATGTTACAGTGCAGTTATAATCGAATCACAAGTTGGAATCCTACAGTTGCAGGATACCTGCTTTTTGGTATATTTTCCATTATTCATGATGGTTACAAGGAGTGTAAATGCAGAAGAAGGCTGCTCATCTGCTGCTTTGCAGAGGAAGCTGTCGACCGTTCTTCTAAAGTGAGACCTTCTCAGTAGGAACTGTCATGATGATCACCAGGTTCCTTCCTCTTGTCCTTCACTTAATGGTTAGTTTGCTGATTTATATTACATGATTCCTCTTGTGAATTTAAAGGGAACACTCATTTCCCCCGTAATTTCCTGCAGCCCAATGCCTTGAGGTATATTGGGCTGAGAAAGAGAGAGACCAAATCACCCGGGGAAGCTTCCAAGGCTGAAGGCAAAGTTGAACTTCATCTCCTTAGACATAGTACAACACCTTCACCTGGCCCTCACAGATGATATATGGCTGCTTTGATAACATGTTACTTCAGCCAAAAGACCCCCGTTGTCAGCCATTTGTGAGAACACCTTCCACATGCTCTTAAAATTCTAAGGAGTCCATTGGCTGAAAAATATTGCTTGCCCTATCCTGCCCACCAAAGAGTGGCAGACATCTGGCAGTGGTGTGTAACAAATTGTGACGTGAGCTAATGGCATGCACGTATCTGGGGTAAACCTGTAGCCTCGGATGGTGAGCTGTTATTCTTCTGATTACATGGAGATGAAATAGAGCAGGGGTATCAAACTGGTAGCTGATGGGCCAGATGTGTCACACACAGTCCATGCCCACCCTGGCTCTGCAAGCAGTGGTGGGTTCCTACGAGTTTGGACTGGTTCAGCCAAACCAATAGTGGTTTGGCGGCCTGGGTCACTGGAACCAGTAGCGACCCAGGCCTACAACCCCCCAAACTGGTTCTCTGGGAGGGGCCATCTGGCTTTTCGCTTCTGCGCATGCACAGAACAATTTTTATTGCACTGTGCATGGGCATACATCACGCGCGCGCAGCGCACCCACAAGCAAACCAGCAGTAGTGCCTGCGAGAACCCACCACTGTCCTCAAAGGCAAAAAACCATCGCGATACTTAAACGCATTCAGGGACTCTTTGCTTGGTAGGAATTTTTAGAAATCCCACGATACCTGGAGGATATTATGTTAGACAAGGACAGAATCAGTGTAAAAGGAACTCACACAGCTACAGGTAGTCCTCCATTTAAGACCACAACTGAGCCCAAAATTTCTGCTGCGAAGCAAAAACAGTTAAGTCAGTTTTGCCCATTTTATGACCTTTCTTGCCACGGTTGCCAAGTGAATCACTACAGTTGTTAGTAACAGGGTTGTTAAGAGAATCCAGATTCACTATTGACTTTGCTTGTCAGAGGATTGCACCAGCAGGTGATCACATGACCTTGGGCCACTGCAACCATCATAAATACATACCAGTTGCCAAGAATTCAAAGTTTGATTATGTTACCATGGGGAGGGAGGCTGCTAGTTATACGTGTGAAAAACAGGCGTAAGTTCCTTTTTTAAGTGCTGTTGTAACTTCAAAGAGTCAATAAATGAATGGTTGTAAGTAGAGAACTTCTTGTATATACATAAGGGTTATTTTCAAGAGGGAGAGGCTCTGAACACTGATACAGCCATACCTAGTGTATTTTTCGGAGTATAAGACTCACCTTTTTCCATCAAAAAAGAGGCTGAAAATCTGGGTGTATCTTATACACTGAATACAGCATTTTTTTGCCTCCTGAAACCAGGCCCCTTCACCAAAAAGGCATGGATAGCTTATAGGAAGCTTTGAGGGAGCTCCTGGGGGCTAGGGAGGACAGAAATGAGCAAAAAATGGCGCGTTTTTAAATCAGTTTTGCCCCCTCAGCCCCCAGGAGCACTCTATAAGCTTCCTAATGCCCTTTTTTCTCGTTTTTGGCCCCCACCCCACCCACCAGGAACACTCTATAAGCTTTCTAAGGGCTATTCATGACCTTTTTTTGAAAAAAAAAATGGGCCGTTTTTGGGAGGTTTGCAGAGAGCAAAAACTTTTTTTTAATTTGCCTCTTCAAAACCTTGGTGTGTCTTAAACCCTGGTGTGTCCTATACTCTGAAAAATACGGTATTAGCATTTGTCAGGATATCTCACTCTAGGAAAATGCAATCCTATTTTTTAAAACAACAACAACCCTAATTAAAATCTACTTAACCGTATAAAACTGTAAGCAATATACTCAAATGTACACAAAGGCCATATTTGGCTTCCTTTTCTCATAAGATGCAACTTCCCTGGTAGCTCTGTGATTTAGCATGATTCTTCGGTTGTTGCTGCACAGATTGGCGTGGTTCGTAGACAAGTTTTGCCAGCCCTTCAGGGTAGGCAAATTCAGGAAGTAATGGTTACAAGGTTTTCCCATTTTTAACTGACAGAAAATAAGCCAAATGTACACCTCGCATCAAATGTATTATTTTGTTCCCCTTTCTCAGATGGAAAACTTAAAATCTGGGTATATGGAGTGTCAGCTGGCGGATTTCTCATTATAGTTTTCCTAATCTTCACCTCCTATCTTCTTTGGTATGTATTCTGTGCTTGATTCCAACCCTGTTAATTTTGTTTCAAGATGCTGGATTCAGATTCAGTCATTTGGAAATAAATTAGAATGACTGAAATTCATTGGTATCAGAGTTACAAATAGCTTTCAGAGATTAAAATTCTAAGGTTACTTTATATTCTCTGTAATTAGAAAGCTAAGTATCACTTGAAAACCTTTTCATCTATTCACATTATTTACCGGTTTAGTTTAGTCTATCATCCCGAAAGGATGCTCTAATCCTTTTATTTAGGTTGTCTCAAAGGTGCTTTTTTCAAGAGGCAGCTGGACTGAAGCTGGTTTTGAAGACGTTTCACTTCTCATCCAAGAAGCTTCTTCAACTCTGATTGGATGGAGGGGAATGGAAGGATTTATAGTCCTTGCAGACCGCTGGTAATTTGCCTTCTTTTAGCGATCCATTAAGGCCACCTGGAGATTTATCTGTGTTGTCAGGATCTCCTGAGTGGTGCAAATGGGTGTGGAGCCTTCTTTGGAACCGTTGAAAGGACTGTGTTGTAGACTGGAGATAGATGATGTTGTATCCCACACACACACCCCTCTGTTCAGAGAGGGCTGTTCAATAGATGGCCTCTCTAAAAGAATGCAAATGACCAGCTGTCTGCAAGGAATATAAATCCATTCAAGAAGCTTCTTGAATGAGAAGTGAACATCTTCAAAGAAAAACAAGAAAGTCTAGTTGTCTCTTGAAAAAGCACCTTTGGGATAACTATGACCTGGATGACTAAGAATCTCCATAGACATTTTATTTAGGTTGATATGTATGTATGTAGGAAGGTATGTATGTGTATGTATATCATTGGTGGGATACGACTTGTACGCCCCAGTACAGGCATACCGGTGCCTGCTGGGAGCAAGTATCATTCCAGTACGGTACTCCATAGGGCCCACCCACCCGCCCAGGTGCCTTACCTGTTTTTGAGCTGATCGGGGCTTCCGTGGGCACGCACGAAACATACGACGCCTACGCGATGCTCCGCTGAGCAGCTGGAGCATCACAGAGGCATTGCAGACGGTAAGTAGGCATGTACGCAATGTGCATGCGTGTTGCCTGCGTTCATGTAGTGGATGCCTGGCCCCGTTGCACCGTACAGTTGCAACAGGATCTGGAACCCACCACTGATGTATATTCTTTTTACAACTCTTTAATCCCTTTATTTGGAGTGGAGTCAGGGTGACTGAATGGAGCTGAGTGTTTACTGGCCAGATGCCCTTCCTGATGCCTATGTGGAATTCACAGCAGATATTTTCTCTTTGCACGCTGATAGAGAAACATCTGCTGCTACTACTCTCAACCTTCCAAGTGGGAGGCAAGCGTCTTCACCTCTACACCACCATGGCACTATATACATACATATATATTCATATTCATTCATGCCCAAGAGAAGAGTCCCTTCGGGGAGAGGGAGCGGTATACAAATTAAATTTATTATTATTATTATTATTATTAAGAGGATAAGGTGTGCAGATAGAGTTTTATTCAATGATATCACCATATTAGTTCTTAATTGATAAAAAGTTTTTCATTTTAGTAGTAGTTTGTCTCTTCTTTTCTAGGAACTATTATGAAATGGCTCTGGGCAAATGGGCTTGTGGAAGACTAGAGAATTGTATATATTGTATTTTACTATAACAAATACAAACATAATGTGGAGCAACATTTATTTATCAAATTTATACACTTCCCCATCTCAATGTCTAAGTGACTCTGGGCAGTTCCTATTAATAAAAATATTTTATTAGTTATTTTCACTAGTATATAGCTAAAAGTGCTTATTTTAATTTACATTTTAAAACTTGATTTAATTAAAAAAAATAAGCCTTCTACATAGCATTTTGATTCTCAAATAGACATACACACAGGTCTTTTTTTTTTTTTAAGATTGAACTACATTGCTGAATTTATCCTTCAACAGCAAATATTTATTTATTTATTTCCCATAAATTTATTATTTTTAAATAACTGAAGGCAGTGAGTATTTCCAACACACCTTTCTCTCTTCCTGTTTTCCCCACAAATATGTTAATAAAAGGTTGGGGCAATATTCTTTGATTCAGGGAAACTGTAATCCCACTTATTCAAATGTTTTAAGAGCTATGGGAAAGATAAGATAGTTGTATCATGATTTCACTGTAGTGAATAGGGTTAATTTTTCTGAGAGTATATTTTTTATGGTAGTTCAGGGAGAGATACTGTTATAGAGGCCTTTTGACTATCCAAAGGCTTATGACATTTTATTGCTGTACAAGGTTACCCAAAAATGGTGGGAAATCATGTCATTTTTAGGGATTTGTCATGGAATTTACACAAGTATAGTCCTCAAGGGCTGCAAAAAGAAAGGGAGTATACAGGTAGCCCTCAACTTACAACCACAATTGACCCCAAAATTTGTGTTGCTAAGCAAGACAGTTTTGTCCTATTTTTCTACCTTTCTTACCACAGTTGTTAAGTAAATCTGGCTTCCTCCTTCACTTGGTTTGTCAAAAGACCCGCAAAAGTTGGTCACATGACCCTAGGACACTGCAACCATCATAAATATGAGTCAGTTGCAGAACATCTGAATTTTGATCACATGACCAATGGGTGTGTCAAATTTTTCAGCTTTCAATTTCCAAACATCAGGGGTGCTCAAAAGTTGTGACATGCCTTGGGGATTGTAAAATATTTTGGATACCGCATTTTTCGGAGTATAAGATGCACCTTTTTCCCTCTAAAAAGAGGCTGAAAATCTGGGTGTGTCTTATACATCGAATACAGCATTTTTTTGCCTCCTGAAACCCCGCCCTCTTCACCAAAATGTGCATACTCTTATGGAGGCTTCCGGAGATCTCCTGGGGGCTGAGGAGGGCAGAAATGAGCAAAAAACAGGGCGTTTTTGCCCCCCCTCCAGCCCCCAGAAGTACTCTATAAGTCTCCATAAGGCTATGCATGCTATTTTTGACCAAAAAATGGCCCGTTTTCACGAAACAAAACGGGCTGTTTTTCCTTGTTTTGGGGCCCCCCACTCCCCAGGAGCACTCTGCAAGCCCCCCCAGGCTATTTATGCCTTTTATTTGAAAAAAACCCGAGCTCTTTCTCTCTCTCTCCCTACCTACCTACTGTATTTCTCTCTCTTTCTCTCCCTCTCTATCCCTCTATCTACCTACCTACTTTTTTTAAAAAATTGCCTCTTCAAAACCTGGGTAAAACCTATACCCCGAAAAATACGGTACTTTAATATAATTTGGTGGCGCAATGCTTAGAGTGCATTACTGCAGGCTACTTCTGCTGACTGCTGGCTGCCAGCAGTTCAGCAGTTCGATTCTCACTGGCTCCAAGTTGACTCAGCCTTCTCTCCTTCTGAGGTCAGTAAAATGAGGACCCAGATTATTGTTGGGGGGCAATATGCTGAGTCTGTAAACTGCTTAAAGAGAGCTGTAAAACACTGTGAAGCGGAATGTAAATCTAAGTGCTATTGCTATTGCTATAATTTAGATGTGCTTGGTAAGTAACTACATACATATCATAACTTTTTAACATTTTGTTTGTTTCATGGCTGCAACAATTTTAAGTGTGAAAAATGGCCATAACTCATTTTTTCCAGCACCGTTGTAACTTCAGATGGTGACTAAATGAATAAGTTAAGGACCACCTGTATGCATTTCTCAAGTAGCCCCAATTCTATGGTTTCTTTCTACCTATGGCCTATGTGTGTGAGGGGAATTAAAATAACTTCAATTTAGCCTCCCAGTTTCGAAAAGGGAAACCTTTTCAAAGGTTTAATTTTGGAGTTTAACTTTGCCTGGATTGTGCCCCAAATGAAGGATTAAGTTCACCTGTTTGGTTTCCTTAAAAAAAAAAATGAATGTTTTTCTTTCTTTTCAGCAAAAAACCAAAACAGCCACAGCATACTCCTCCTCCGCCGAAGTGTCTGACTTTAGCCTATGACGGAGATGTTGATATGTAAGATGGAAACTACCACCCAAATGTAGACATTGACTGCCTTAACCGATGTCCCCACTCCCCCCGCCCCCGCCTCTTTTGATACAAGATTCCAGCTGATGAGTTTTTGGGTTTTATTTTAGTTTTTCTTTGGGAGAATCTGGCATCTGATATACCGGTAATTGGGCAGAATCTAACTTCCAAACTTGACCGGTTTTACCTTTTAGCATATCTGAAACATGGTATATCTTTATGACTCTTCCCCAGAGGGGACCTCAGAATTACATCTCTTCCTTTTTAACCATAGGAATAAGGACAAATAAGAAGTTCTACAGTCTTCTACTGGTTTTTTTTAAATTTTTTGAAAGCATGACAATCCTGTGCGGAGGGGGGGGGAGATAAAATTACATTTACTGTAAAGGACAAACTGGACGCTACGTCATTACGCACTATATTAGTGCAAAGTTTCTTTCTTCTTCACCACTTTCAACAATGAGTTTTCTAGAGTTTATATTTGAGTTACATTTGAAACTATCGACAGATCCAGAGTTCCTTGATTTCCAGACTGGCTCCGTTTCTTAGATCACAAAATAATCTGATTTTCCTTCTGCCAAAGGAGATAACAATAAACCAGAAATTTTGCAGCACATAATCCAAGCCATTTTTTTAATTCATGAGAAGATTTTTTTCTTTCTTCCTTGTTGGACAAACATATTAATGATTAAGGAAGTGAGAAGAGTGTTGTTTCAAATTGGTATCGAGCCATTTAGGTACATTTTAACTATTGAAAACTTTAATTCAGTCGGTTAATCTACATTCTGATTTTGTAATTTAAATTTTATTACCTGCAATTATTTATGATTCTTTTTTTTAAAAAAGTAATTCTCTTGACTTTATTTATTACACACACAGATACACACAAACAAGCTGTTTGTACAAGATCTTGCTTTTTAAAAAAGTTTACAAGTCTACATTTGGAACATCTTGAAGAAGATACGTATATGTAGTAGTAAATGTTGCAAGTACGAAAGTGCCATCTTGTGGTATTGACATGTATTTATACATAAATAAAAAAAGCCTAAAGGGTGTGGGGATGGATGTTGATGCAAATGCATTGCAATGTCTGTTATTAAAAAAGATTTTGCATTTCGTCCTTGGAGATCACAGCCTAATCAAACTATAATTATGAGCGAACTCTGAGAAAGGAAGACTCAGAATGGATTCCTGAAGTAATTACACATTATAAATTCATTAAGGGAATCCCAACATGTTTCCAGCTGAAATTATTGTTCATTAGGCACACATTGTTTCTGAATAAAAATATATCAGATCTCCCCAACCAGCACCTTTCTGTCATTGGACGTATCGACAGTTAAAGTAACCGAATATTGTATATAAGCAACTAAGGCCAAATTACGGAATGCCCATTTTAAAATCAGCTAAAAATATTTCTGTCAATTTTCCAAATGATTCCAGCCTCAGGAGAAAAGGCTGAAGTAGGAAAAAGAAGTAAATAAAAGATGCCAATAACTACATCAAGATCTTTTTTCCCCTCCGCCTCCTCCTCCACCTCTCCTCACCTGCCCGCCTCTGCATGGCGCTACCAACACCCGGGGCGGGCATGAGGACAGCCAGGCGTGGCAAGGCGGAAGGGTCCCGCCTCTGGATCCCGAATTCTTTTCTTTGTTTGTTTCTGTTGAGTATGTCGAGGAGCCCAGCTGCCGCTGCTGCTTTTCCACCCCTTGCCCTCGGAGGGGCCCCAAAGGCAGACTCTGGTTGCAGGCTTCTTCTCCTCTTGGGGAGTGGATGGGGGGTGTTGTGTTGAGTCCCTCCAGCTGCACTCTTCCCATGGGGGCTGTGGTTAGTGATGCAATTACAGATTAGACACCTGAACGGAGAATAAATTTTATTTTCTATGTCGAGATATATATATATATATATATATATATATATATATATATATATATATATATATATATATATATATATATATATATATATATATATAATATATATATGTGTTTTCTGAGGTTTTCGCGGGTGTTTGTATGTAGGTCTTTGGTTGTGGTTTTCGTGAGTGTGGGTCTCACAGGATGTCAACCACACAGGATGTCATTATCACACAGCCACGCAAAAAGCAAGCCCAAACCCACACCGATGATGACTACAAACCAGAAGTCCGACCAGAAGCCAGACCACAGCTGCATTATTAGCCACTTTAAACCCTTCCAATCCATACATGAAGCAAACTGATGCCCACCACTTAACACTATGGGGATGGAAGAGGTTGTCTTCTGTGGGGCTGTTCATAATGGAAAGGGGTGTTAAGGCTATTTGCAATCTGTACTCCGGAAGAATATAATAGTTCAAATTATTCAATTTGAACTATTCAAACTCATCCTTCCTTCCGCTTTTCCAGGTTTAAATCAGATATCGCAGTAATGCTATAATGGGGAGAATGCATCACAAGAAGATAGTTCCTTCCGCTGAAATTTTGCCCCTACCCAATGTCATCACACATATAAAAAGTCTTCCCCAGTTGCCATGCACAACGGTGTTTATTCCATAGGCTTCTTCTTTTTTACCTTCTCTCCCTTACCTGTCATACCGTCAAGTGATTACATTTCTTTTTTGAAAAATCCTTCTAACTATGGTTGCCATTTGGCTATACGTACATTCTGCAGACGATGGCAAACATTTAGTCGGTTTTCTTCTGGCTGCCATCTGGTCATTGTCTGAACTGAAGTGTTGTTGAAGAGCTGGAATTTGTGAGCTTTTGCTCTGTAGAAATTGAAAAGTACTGTAAGAACATTATGAGAAGAGAAGAGGTGCCACTCTTATGAAAAACAGACCTTCCTGCCAAAAGCCTCAAAATACAGAACTTGATTGTCCGAGCCACTCCTAAAACTTAGCAGGTAGTTGTGCAACCAATCAATTTTGTATATGAAAAGGTTTCATAGAGAATTTCCTTCTCTAAGGAGATGAAATTAAATCCAGACTGTAAAAAGAATTTTATGCAGAAAGAGGATGTGTAGGACAACTTTCTAGATTGTGACGCCCTACGCACGGTCACTCAAGCCCTCGTCATCT
Source organism: Rhabdophis nuchalis (assembly GCA_039707465.1). Lineage (NCBI taxonomy): Eukaryota > Metazoa > Chordata > Lepidosauria > Squamata > Natricidae > Rhabdophis > Rhabdophis nuchalis. Next base: position 164,901,238 of record CM077643.1, read on the forward strand.
CCCGCCTGGACTACTGTAACACTCTCTACATGGAGCTTCCCTTGAGGTGCACCCGGAGGCTCCAGCTAGTCCAGAATGCGGCCGCGTGGGGGATCTTGGGAGTCTCAAGATACTCCCATGTAACTCCTCTCCTGCGCGAGCTGCACTGGCTGCCTGTGGCTTTCCGGGTGCGCTTCAAGGTGTTAGTAACCATCTTTAAAGCGCTCCATGGCATGGGTCCTGGTTACTTACGGGACCACCTCCTACCACATACCTCCCTTCGACCTATCTGCTTCCACAGGGAGGGCCTCCTCAGGGTGCCGTCTGCCGGACAATGCCAGCTGGCGGCCCCCAGGGGAAGAGCCTTCTCTGTGGCAGGGCCCGCCCTCTGGAATGACCTGCCTCCCGATCTAGAGGCTGGTGAGGCGCCCTTCGATGTGAGTGACATCGAGTTGGCCACGCCCATCCAGTCACATGACCACCTAGCCATGTCCACCCAGCCAGTCATTAGGCAGATATTAGTGGTCCGTGGGATTTTAAATTATGAATTTAGTGGTCCCTGAGGTCCGAAAGGTTCATGACCCCTGGTATAAAGGATAGTTGGAGATAAATTATCTGAGTCTCCTGTATGTATGTTGTCAGGCAGCCCTCATTACCTTTTGAACATTACTACATAGAAATGGAGAAAGGCAAACTATTTTTTTTCTCAATCAAGCAAGCGGTTCTCTGGATCTCCTCAGTATAACCAGCTAATCAAAAATAATTTACTGGCTCAGCTTTAGTTTCCTTGTGAAATTTAGTGGAATTATAACGATGCTGCCTTTTTTCCCGTGCCTTTGTATATATGGCAGAGACGTTTAGGAAAAGAGAAGAACGGATTCCACTTATTTAGGTCACTCGGTGGAATGGATTTACCATATGGATTGAGGAATGCTATTGTGGCATGTCAAAACCTAGGATGAAGGTTTCAGTTCAGGCAATGATGCTTTAATTTCTACGTGTCCTCTTCCTCTTACAAAGCCAAATCAGCCCCTTGGATTTATTAGAGAGCAGGGAGCTGTGTAGCATCTGGGACAACAGCTTGAGTGCAATGGAGTCAATCTCTAGATAAATCAAACTGACTCATTAGTATCCCTACTCCATGGCAATGAAGAATATTTCTCTGCCACTGTTGTGTCCACATGGAAGAGATCATATTTGTGGGTTTTTTTTTCCAAAATGTGGCCTTATTATCCAACTCCAAGGTAAGTGATAGTAGCTTTCAATATTATGTGAACAAAATTGTGAGCTGAATGATTGAGGACTAGCTGAAAGTAAGTCTAGACAACACTGAGGTGCTACCAAGAAAACTGGACTAAGAAACTGGGATTCATCCTATCTTGGATGGAGTTGCAGGATTATCCCCAAAGATTGGTTCTTCATTCTGAGTACATTTCCTGTTTCTTGAAAAACATGGGAATCTCATGTGGCTGGGACAAGAAGATCCTCTACACAGTAGCACTTAGTGTGTTTATTCCTGTACTAGTAAAAACTGGCAGCATGTACCAATGTCTTGTTTTATTTCAACATGACAAGATTAAAGTATCCAAGTGGGGTTCCTTCAAACAAGTGTCCAGGAGTCAACTGGCACAAAACCTAACCAATAAACTGCTGAGCTATATGCACCGCTGGGAGCATCTGATGCGCATGTTAAAAGTATCAGTTAGTGTTCTGTCCCCAGCCTGTGAATAGACCAGAACACAGGCTTGGCTGTTTGCCACTGTTTAATCAACAAGATAACAAGTCCTTTGGCTGAGAGCCCAGACAACTCACGTTCACGAGCTTAGCGATTCTTGGCTACTAATCGAACCGTTGTTTCCTGCAAATGTCCCCTCCCCTCGCCTCACCTATAAGCTCTCTTGGGAGGGGTCAATCAACAACCACCTGGTGCTTAATCACTGTCTGTGAGCCTGCCTATGGATTTGCTGTCTCCGCCTCTCAGCTCTTCTCACTCTTGTGTCATGGACAAACTGCCTTTGATCCTCCCCACTGCTCCATGACTCAGGCGCCTCCTGGTGGCCAACCAGCCTCTCTGGTTCCTGTTCTGACTCTGAACACCTCCCAGAGTCTTCCTCAGCTTCCAGGGCAGACTCATACTGTTTCTCACTATCAGAGTCCATCAGCAGCTCAGCTGGTCCCTGCTGGGCCACAAGAAGTTACCAACCATTTTTCTGCTCAGAAAATAAGATTTTTGTGTTGACTTTTGAAATCCTAAAGAACTTAAGGTCCAAATATTTTAGGGACCAGCTCTACTTTTATGAACCTGTTTGAATTTTCTCTTGTGTGATTCCCAAGCTATTCGGTGTTTGGATTTCTGTGTTTCAAAAATTAGCGCAAACACACAACCTTTACTAATACTGATGTTAGCACTGGTTTTCAATTGGCATTGTGAAAGTGCATTTCTTATGTTTTACTTTTTGCCAGCAATTTTGAGTGTTCATTCAAATAGAATGGCGGGATACAAATCAAACACACCCCGTTATGCGTGCAAATACGTACACTTTAAACTAGGTATTTTTAAACCCACAGTCACATATCATTACCTTTATATGCAATTGTTTTCTTCAATGCAAGATAGTAAAATGGAGTGTACATCTTCGTATTATGGGGCTGAGTTACCACTTAAATGCCACCAGACCATTTTTAAAATCTTCCTGTAAATCACATGAAAAAATATGGCTCTCCAAATGTTCTTGCAAGCAAACTCCCATCACTTCTAGCCAGCATGAACAATTCTCAGAAGTGACAGAATATGAAACAAGAGAGAGGAAACCTAAGATTGTCATTTCACAGGTTTTCTTTTTCTACTTTAGCAACTTTAAGATGAGTGGACAAATTCTAGGAATTCAATTCCACCCATCTAAGAGTTGCCAAGGTTGACAAACACTGTCGTATCATATAATCCACTTAGATTGCAGGATGGAAAATCTGGCAAATTGTCTGAATTCAGTTTCTGTTTCTGCATTAATTCATCCAGCAACCATGAATTTAAGATTTTTTTAAAATAAAAATGTTTTTTTTATGTACCTAAAAAAATGCTGCTTGAATATTTGCATTTTATCCACCTGGCTTCTGAAGGTTACACAATCCTGTATGATTCTTCGCTGATGCAGGACTCAAATCACAGTAAGGTGTTTCCCATTTGAATCCATTTTTCATTTCTTTAGTAAAGAACCCCACAGTGTTTTTCTTCAGTGCCTGTTGCAGAAGTTCCACAAAGTTCATGCCGACATAAATTTGCATACATCTGGCTCATATGTATTGGCAGTTAGCATGCTAATAGCCAGGACCTACATGTTCATTTGGCATTTTCAGATTCTGTACACCGAAGCCATTAAATGGCACCCATTGATCTCAGAAAAGCTGACTAAGGACTTTGTGACCTGCAATTTATTGCTCAGTCGCAGCTTTTTGTTTTCAGCGCTTCTCGCAAATGCGTGAGCTAATCAATCGGCCAGATGCACCTGCCACGTTGGGTAGTAGTACCACTTAAATAATTAACTCGTTTGGATGTGCCATTTCAGGGGGTGGTTGACAAGGCATGATGGATGGCAACAAAAAGTTGACTGTAAAGGAAACAGACCTGCTAATTTGAGCGTCAGAGAAAAGCTGGGTTTGAAAACCTGGTGAGAGGTGGATCCTAGAACAGGCCTGAAACCCATCTTTAGCTTCAGATTCAAGCATCATCAAAAGGGGCCACATTTCACCAGCTTAACTCAGGATAATTTTCTGCTCAACTTTGCAACAGTCGAGAAGGTTTGTTCCCTGGGGAAAAAGCATCTGCTTTTCAATCATAACCTTTCAAAATTATCTTGGTCTTCTGGTAGTGTTCTCAGATTAGGGCTATAAAAATCCAGAGTGCCACTAGATGGCAGTAAAGAGAGGGTTCACATATTTTTACTGCCTTCTAGCAGTTGTCCAAATTTTATTACTTTTCTCAGAGGTCATGGAGGAAAGCGCTAATTCGGAGGTTGGGGTTTTCTGTCACGCACAGACATTTTGCACTGACCTAAGGCTCTGCAAGCTACTCAATACGTTCCAGTCTGAAAAAACCTGCAATGGTAGTGAATGGAAAGACTGGATTTTTTGAATCCATGTACACATATCTGATGGCGATCCATGTATAACAGGTGGGTTCCTACCAGTTCGGACTGGTTCAGCCGAACCGGTAGTAACCTGGTGGCCTCTGTCGCTAGAACTGGCAGCGATCCAGTCCTGCCATGCCCCTGAACTGGTTCTCTGTAGGCACCGCCATCTTGTTTTTGCCTTCTGCTTATGTGCAGAGCAATTTTTGTTGTGCACGTGCACGCAGCGCACATCAAGGGCACGAAGCATGCACATGCGCAGGGTGCATCCCTGAGCAAACCGGCAGTAGCAGCACCCACCCTGATCTTTAAGAATCTGAATAAGAATGCTTCTAACTCAAATCAAATGAAATCAAATTTTTATTACAAAGACCAACATAAAGAGGGCAGAACACAAAATTTAAAAAGCACAAAAGATACATTAGAATAGAAAGTAACATAGCTAAACAAACGGGGTTTAAAAAAATCTAAAAAGCATCTAAAAGGGGGATAGAAGCAGTAGATCAGAATAGAGCAATGGTAGTCAACCTGGTCCCTACCGGCCACTAGTGGGCGTTCCAGCTTTCATGGTGGGTGGTAGGGGTTTTGTCTGATACTGAAGCACTTTCCTTTTTTTAATTTAATTGACTTCAGTACTTTATAAATCACTATTACTGTGGAACCGGTGGGTGGTTAGAAAATTTTACTACTAACAGAGATACAAAAGTGGGTGGTAGGTATAAAAAGGTTGACTACCCCTGGAATAGAGGAGCATGGCAAACTATCACAATACAAAGAACTCTAAAATGAGCTGGTTCATGGCATATTGTAAATGCTGTGCTGGCAACATTATGTGTTGTAGCAGACTTGGTATCTGAAAGCAGCAGGGAGGTATAGAATTATCCTGTGCATCCCAGATATTTATGCAATAATGGCAAAATGAAAAATGTCTCTTTAGTACAGGCATTGGAGAAATCCAGGTTCTATGGTTTCTACATGTCTGGAGTCATGGGGGCCTTGTCTGAGTAGGGCATCTTCTTGTATTTCATGGACAGCTGAGGGGAGGACGTGGCATCATGCCAGAGTAAAGGCCCTCTGGCGGTACTTCCAGATTAGTTAGGAATGACATAGAGGCAGAATAATTGTTGCGTTCACTGACAATAAAGGTCAGGGACCTGGTTGGGTCTAATTGGCCCTCAGTATATCTACTCCACGTTGTTCAATGAGACCTTTGGCCTGAGCATATTCCATGCTAAGTAGCAGAAGGCAAGCTGGTATTGTTGGGAGTATTGCTGCATCATCTACATTACCTTGGCTGAAATATCATTTAGCCTTTGCTATATAAAGTTCAACATTTCTACAGACAGAAAGTAAAGCTCATGGAAAGAAAAGGGAGTCAAACTATTCTCCAAGGCACCTGAGAGCAGAACAAGAAGCAATGGGTGGAAACTAATCAAGGAGAGAAGCAACTTAGAACTGAGGAGAAATTTCCTGACAGTTAGGACAATTAATCAGTGGAACAGCTTGCCTCCAGAAGTTGTGAATGCCCCAACACTGGAAGTCTTTAAGAAGATGTTGGATAGCCATTTGTCTGAAATGGTATAGGGCTTCCTGCTTAGGCAGGGGGTTGGACTAGAAGACCTCCAAGGTCCCTTCCAACTCTTCTATTGTGATGGAGTGATGGAGCTGTGGGTGTTCCAGGAGGTTAGTCCCTTGCTCTGGGGAATGACTTGGACTGAGTGTTTGAAGCGTTGCGGAGGAGATGTCTCGGGCTCAGAGTTGTTATAATTGTTGAAAGTGAACCTGAAGCAGTGGATCTGCTACTCGCATATTTTGCTGTTTCTGCAGTGGAGAGATAGAAGTTGATCCTCACCTATATCTCTGCTTTGTTAGATTCGTGGATCCCAGGATCGTTACTAGAGTTGATCTCGGTTCTTGTTTTTTTGCCTCTGGATGGCAATTTGGGGACTGTAATGTTAAGCCAGAAGGGATAAGGCCTATCACAAGCCAGGGTCTTTTTTCACACTTACTGTAGTGTGTTGTCATTTTGGTTCCTCTTCTGCTTCTAACTCAGATAGGCAGCAGTGAAGGCTCCAAGCAAGCAAAATATCTAACTCAGCATTGTAACACATTTACCAGAGGGAAAGGCTTATACTGCAACACTACATCCACTGTCTTGTCCTTTTTGACCTGTACATGGATGCTCTTACAGAAAAGACTTCAGAGTGGGTCTCCAATAAGTGTAAATGCAAACATTAATTACCTTCTTGTTAATTCTCCCAACACTGAGGTGAGCAGAAGGGCAGAAAAATGGGGAAAGGTATGCTTCACTTACACTGTCATACCCACTGTGGTTTTTTTTTGTTACCATCCTGTTCTGCCTCACAGACGGACACACAAGCTTGGCTGCTTGCCACTATCTCTTTGGCTGCGAGCCCTCATATAACAAAGACAGACAGAGAATTGCCTGTCGGATGACCAGACTTCTCCAACGATGATTTGTAACTGTTGTTTCCTGCAAATGACCCCTCCCCAAAGCCTTCTTTATAAGCTCTCTTGGGAGGGGCCACTCATCAACCAGCTGGTGCTCATCAAGGCTTATGAGCTTCCGTCTTACATAACTGTTGCCTCCTTTTCTCAGCCCTGCGTAATCTAGCATCAGGGATAAACTGCCCCAGATCCTCCCCACTGCTCCATGACCCAGGCACCTCCTGGTGGCCAGCCAGACTCTCTGCTTCCTCAAGGTATCCCTCCTCCTCCCGGGCAGACTCATAGGACTCTTCACTAGAAGAGTCCATCAGCAGCTAATCCGGAGCCGGCTGGGCCACAACACCACCCTGTGGATACCACTGATTTGGTTGGAAGACTGGGGACCCTTGATTGTGGGAGCTAGAAGACCCAGCCCATCCTTCCAACTGCTTTCCTTATTATTGCTTATTATTTCAAGAATCTGATCTAAATCAATTTGATGTGCATTGCTTACTACTCCTATATTCTACCAACACTAATGGTTTTGAACCACTCGGAATCTTCTATGGACATGTATGGCTGTACCAATTGGATAAATAAATGACTAACCACAGTCTTGGATCATTGTTTTTGCTTCTATCTTACACACACACACACACACACTTACTTTTCAGCTTACAGATGAGCTTTTAAAGGTGACAAACTCCAGAAAATATGTGGTGATTTTTTTTTAACTTGCTTAAAAAAATGCCATCCCCTGTGACGTATATGGAGTGGTGCAACAAGCTGTAACCTTTTGTCTCCATCTAGAAGGGGGGTTGTGAATAAAAGTGTCTCTTTCTGGCATTCCTTTGAAGAGTCTCCTTCATGCCTAAACTCTTAAGATGAAAACATGCATCTCATATAGAATGAGAACTAAGCAGTGGGGATTCAGGTCAAGCATACCTGAGAAAAAGATCCCACAGTTTCTGAAGTGGGGGAGGCAAAATCTCAAGGTTTTCATTCATGATGAGAATGTTCAAAATAATCTAATCTGCCATTTCGATCTTGAGAACGGCAACAGAATTGAGTGGCAAATGTTACTGCCCTTCAACTGGAGCCAAGCTCGTTATCCAAAAAGCTTTATGGCAATTACACAATATAGCTGATTAAAAAAAATGTTTCTCAGCCCGAGACATGTTTTTCCCCTGAGCAAAGAAATGATGCTCCATTTGACCCACCAATGCTGTTATTGTACAAATAATGAAGGAACAGTTTGGAGAAGTGCTAACCCCTGAGAGGATTAGCACAGCAACTTCCCAAGGGGGCTAAATTTGCCCAAGAGCCAGTATATTCTAACCCTATCCCTGAGAAATGGTTTTTTGGTACAGTGCACATAACCCACCCATGAAGCCATAAGATATCCCTTTCAGCCTACAGCCAAGGATCAACCATTAGAAATAGAAATGCTTGTTCTACTCTATCTTGTCCCTGAAAGGACATGGATTACTTAGCAATATTTTCTATGAGACATGTTGCCAGACGTAGACATTTCTCCAATTTGTGCATTCAAACCAGGTGGGAAGGTAGAACTGGATGGTGGTACCGGCAAGGAGCAGCATAAAAGTTCTTTTGAAGAGATGCCCTTTAGGATGCCATCCAGAAAGATAAAAAGAGAAGCATTGGCTTTTGATTCTGCTCTTTGCTCTTTGCTCTGTTTATATCCTTTTTTGTCAGGAGTTCAAAATAAACCTTTGTTTAGCTCTTCCTCCTCTATTTTTATTTATTATTTTTTGGTCTCATGAGAGCAACGCTGTAGGCTGGAAGAGAAGGATTGTGCTAAAGCTATCTTCTGGCTAAAGGTGGAATTAACCCTGATCTCTTCCATCCAAGTCAAACTTCAAACACTCTTCCTGTGTTCCCACCCTTCTGCCCCAACTCTCTCACTTTGTGATAATGCAAGGTTTGAGAATATGCTGAGACCCATAGACGTTTGAGAAAGCATCTAAGTCACGAAGAGCCAAACATGAGACTTAAACGGAGGCTTGAATAACAATCAACTTTGATCAAAGTTTAAAAACATGATGATCAGCTGTTCCCAACATACCCCAAGAATATACAGGGAGGAATTCCCCTTCAGAGAAGGTATAGCTGCTTTTTATACAGTTAGCATCCCTCTATTTATGCAGCCTAGAATAATATTATCTCTTTCCCCTGTTCCCACGATTGGCCACTTGGCCCCCTGTTGTGAAAGGCACAGATCAAAGGTGAGATACACCTTCTCAAGCAGAAGGGGGGGGGGATATATCAATGGTGTCAGTTTTACAGCTGTTTACAACTCAATTCCGGGATATGTTCTATGCCCATAGATTGCAGATTGTTAAGAGTTCAAATGGCAAAGCTCACAGGTTTTGACATTTGCCAGATATCTTACAGACCCCAATAACAGGGCCACAGGAAGTCAGTTGCAGGAAACAAAGGAATGTACAGCATGTAAGCTTATATTACAAATAAAAGGCATAATATATGTGTGTTACAGAAAACAAATGTTTCTATTAATCAACAAGTTTGTATCATTATTATTCCCCTTCAATTGGAAATTACTAATTTTTCAAAATAGCCATTCTTATTCCATGAAATAGAACCAAAATTTTTCCCATTCTGTTCCTTAAAGAGAAAAATGGTGGTGGAATCATCTGGTGTTGGTATGGGTGTCCTTGTACACATGTCCATGGCTTTCATTGCAAACTCTTTCTCTATCCAGCAATCCAAGACAATAATACAATAGCAGAGTTGGAAGGGACCTTGGAAGTCTTCTAATCCAACCCCCTGCCCAGGCAGGAGCCCTATGCCATTTCAGACAAATGGCTATCCAACATCTTCTTAAAGACTTCCAGTGTTGGGGCATTCACAACTTCTGGAGCTAAGTTGTTCCACTGGTTAATTGTTCTAACTGTCAGGAAATTTCTCCTCAGTTCTAAGTTGCTTCTCTCCTTGATTAGTTTCCACCCATTGCTTCTTGTCCTGCCCCCAGGTGCCTTGGAGAATAGTTTGACTCCCTCTTCTTTTTGGCAACCCCTGAGATATCAGAACACTGCTATCATGTCTCCCCTAATCCTTCTTTTCATTAAACTAGACATACCCAGTTCCTGCAACCGTTCTTCATATGTTTTAGTCTCCAGCCCACTAATCATCTTGGTTGCTCTTCTCTGCACTCCTTCCAGAGTCTCCACGTCTTTTCTACATCTTGGCGACCAAAACTGAATGCCAAGTGTGGCCTTACCAAGGCATTATAAAGTGGTAAAATTCTATCCCTCTATTTATGTAGCCTAGAACTGTGTTGGCTTTTTTGGCAGCTGCTGCACACTACTGGCTCATATTTAAATGCTTGTCTGCTAGGACTCCAAGATCCATCTCACAGTTGCTACTATTGAGCAAGGTACCACCTATACTGTACCTGTGCATTCCGTTTTTGTTGCCTAAATGTGGAACCTTACTTTTTTCACCATTGAATTTCATTTTGTTAGATAGTGCCCAATGTTCAAGTTTGTCAAGATCCTTCTGTATCTTAAGCCTATCTTCTGGAGTGTTGGCTATTCCTGCCAGCTTGGTGTCATCTGCAAATTTGATGAGTTCCCCATTTATTCCCTCATCCAAGACACACACACCCTTGAGTTCCCATGAATCAATTAAATCACCAGCACAACATCATGAAGGAACCTGCCATGTTTTTATTTCTCCCATCAGGACAGCCAAACTGTCAGGAGGCCACAATTGCTGAAGAGATCTGTTAGCAGAGCAAAGCAAGAATGACCTCTAAGGCCACCTTGTAACAACAAAGTAAGCTCAAAATCACTGCTAAAATAAATGAAAAAGGAAATCTAAATTAGCCTGGGAGTATGATAGAAAAACAAAAGCTTTTACCGGGCACTTTCCGTCAGGAAACGAGAAGATGGAATTCAGCAGCCGGTTGAATGTATTTAACCCAAAAGTTCCAGAGATTTTTATGGGGTTTTGTTTTGTTCTTGTTTTGTTTTCAATCAAAGGACAGAGCATTAGAAAACAAACAACATATTTATGCAGGCATAAATCCCACGCTGCAAAAGAGTCAGACCAAATAGTATTCAACTGACCTCGACTGGTCCCCAAAAAAGGTTAGCCAGATTGTTGTTAATTAAATCCCAAGTTGTAGATTAGACTGAGAAGTTAAGACAACATTGTGTGGGGGGGGGGGGGAATCATTTTCAGACTATTGCTGGGAGAGATCCATGAACTCGTTCAAGTAGTAACTCAAGGGAGACTTTACCTAAGTTTCAATAAAATTACATTCTTAATGCTTCTTTGATAAAATGCCTATAAATACAAAATAAATAGATAAAAATACCTGAAGCAAGCAACTACTCATACTAAAATGCTCAATCCTTAAAGGCTGTTTGGTGTTCTTAGTTTGTGCTTGATATATCTTCAGCTGTACATATAGTTTTCTCCTCCCATCAATTGGTGCATTTACTGTATTTGATGGGCAACTATGCTGGATTAATAACCAACACTTGACCTACCCAAAGGATGATGGGTGTAATGCTATTGCAAAGAGTCAAGATGACTCTTTGGGGTAATCTTCACTCTTCGATGCTTAATTTTAAGATTCTGTGGCTCTGGTAGACTATCCTAACCAGTGGTGGGATTCAAAAGTTTTTACCACCGGTTCTGTGGGTGTAGCTTGGTGGGTGTGGCATGGCTTGGTGGGTGTGGCTTGGTGGGCATGGCAGGGGAATGATACTGCAAAATCCCCATTTCCTCCCGATCAGCTGGGACTCGGGAGGCAGAGAATACATGGGAGCCGGGCCAGTCAGAGGTGGTATTTACTGGTTCTCCAAACTACTAAAATCTCCACTACCGGTTCTCCAGAAAATGGTCAGAACCTGCTGAATACCACCTCTGATCCTAACCATTTCTTCTTTGGATCTGACAAACAGATAATCGAATGTTAATAACTTTCAGATGATGTGCCTCAGAAGACAAGATGAACCCAACAGCCCCAATAATAGGCATGTACTGAATATCTTAGTTTATTCTTCCTTTTAGATCAAGAGAAGCAGCGATCTGCTGCTGCATAGGGCAACACACACCATTTTTGGCCTACTGAGGAATGAGTGGAGTGGATGTTTTTCCAGTGAGACCAGTCTATCAAAGCAACCTGGTTTACCCAACTGTAGGGACGGAGCATACTGCTTCCGCTTTTGCGCTTCTGTGACAAACTATTTTATGTTCAATTTAAATGTACCTACAAGGAAATAAAGGGAGAGTAGTATTAGCTATTTTAAGCTTTTTAGCTGTCATCAGCTAGCCATAACCTTCTGGGATTCTTGATAGCTTGAAATAGCTATACTAAAGGTAAAGGTTCCCTTCGCACATATGTGCTAGTTGTTCCTGACTCTAGGGGGTGGTGCTCATCTCCATTTCAAAGCTGAAGAGCCAGCTCTGCCTGAAGATGTCTCCATGGTCATGTGGCCAGCATGACTAAATGCTGAAGGTGCACGGAATGCTGTTACCTTTTACCAAAGTGGTCCCTATTTTTCTTCTTGCATTTTTACATGCTTTCGAACTGCTAGGTTGGCAGAAGCTACCCTGTTTCCCTGAAAATAAGACCTCCCTGGAAAATAATCCCAATCAGGCACATGATGCTAAAATCAGCCCTCCCCCAAAAATCAGCCCTCACCAAAAATATTGCAACACAGCAGCAGCCATGAGGTGACCACGATCACCGCCTCCTGCACCTCAAAAATAATAAGACCTCCCGGAAAATAAGGCCAAGCGCTTATTTCAGGGGTTGAAGGACAGTCTCTCTTTATTTCCTTGTATGTAAATTTAAATTTGAGCAGAGTGAATATATGCAGTTCTTGGAGTTCACAACGTCTCCCATGAAAAAAAAAGTCATGGATTGCTTTAAATGTGGCTTTCTTAGCACATCCTCCAGACAGATTCATGCTTATTATTTTTCTTGGACCAAGCCAGAGAAAGCAAATTAAAAAAAATAAAAATAAAAACGGCCCTTTCTCCTGTTTTCAAAAGGAACAAGCTGTGTCCCAAGTTTGCATGATATTAGCCATAAAATGTTACCCTGTCTGAGGTCTATTTTCTGCTGTGCTTGAGGGAAGAAGCAATGCCTATAATTAGAATAGGGTAGACTAGCATTGTTGTCTGGGCAAAAGCTGAGTTAAAAAAAAAAACAGAAAAGAGAAGAAACTTGCAATTTTGGTGGGAGGTTAGAAAAACACATAGGAGCCAAGTTGCTTCCTATAACAATCCTGGTAGCATATTTATGACCACAGAAATGCTCTGGGTGAAGAGTAGACATCAGTTAATGTCATGAGCCTCCATTTACCAACCTGTATATGTGGGTGCAAATAAACCATCCATTACAAAATGCCAGCCTGCCTCCTATACTTCATTTCGAGAAATCTAGCTCATCTATTTATATAGCTCAGTCCAGGATGGAGACTATAGAGCCTCACAATGTCCATCATCCCTACAACACTATTTGTTTTTAATAGGACAAGATAACAGCACCGCTAGGAAGTAGCCTGTGGGTCATTGCATAAGAGAACAGCATTGTTTGCCAATAAAATGTCAGCACTTGCTCCAGCAAATTAATGTCAATGACACTGAGATGGCTCCTATATGCTTAGGACAGGAAGGCTGCATTGCAAAAAGATATGGCCGGCATTAGTAGAAGTTCGTTTCCTTTTCCTTTTCCGATACAGCCTAGTGCCAGGAAAGCAGATCTGTCAAAAAGCACATACTATCTGTCCTTGCTGTCTGCAATCTGTCTGGTGTCATAGTCCAAATTTTCTTGGGCTTATGATTCAACGTTTTCAATCACTTTCTAAAGTGGCCCCTATTTGTGGAAAGAGTCTCGCTCCACTTTTAATATATTTCACAATGTTATACAATCAGGGGTGGTTCCGGGCTTCTTTTACTGCTGGTTTGCTCAGCAGGTTTGCTGTGCACACATGTGCAGAAGTAAAAAAAAAATGGCTTCTACTCATGCGCAGAAGCAAAAAACAAGATAGCGGCACCTATGGCGCTGCCGATAGAACTGGTTCGGGCGCGTGTCCAGCTGAGTTACTACCTACTCATCTGAACCAGTCCGAACCGGAAGCGACCCACCTTTGTATACAATATATAGAAGCCGCAGGGTTGCTTAGCCTCCAGAAGGCACGCTCTCTGCCTTTTTAACTTTTTTTTTATCCTTGTTTTCACTGCTTCCTTTTATTTAGATATAATATTTTTATAAGGTTTTTATGTTTTAAATTGTTCACCGAGAATCATTCTGTGTGATGGGCAGTATCTAAGTTTGATAAAAGCAATAATATTGCTACTTGTCTTATCTCGTAATTAAGAGCTTTGGTGGCACAGTGGTTAGAATCCAGTACTGCAGGCTACTTCTGTTGGCTGCCGGCTGCCAGCAGGTTGGCAGTATGAGTCAGACCAACTCAAGGTTGTTTCAGCCTCCCATCCTTCTTTAACAGAATAACAGAGTTGGAAGGTATCTTGCAGGTCATCTAGTCCAATCCCCCTGCCCAAGCAGGAGACCCTACATTTGCCTCTACCTAAGATCGAACCCACAACCTCCTGCTTGTGGGGCAAGAGCTCCATCTCTAGGCCACAGCAGCTCAATAAAACAAGGACCCAGATTGTGGGGGGAAATATGCTGACTTTGCTTAGAGAGGGCTATAAAGCACTGTGAAGGGGTATACAAGTCTAAGTGCTATTGCTAATTATTGCTATAACAATTCATTTCATTAATCCACCCAATCATGGCATTGGTCATCGTCCCCCTTACGATGACCAAATGAAGGAGCTGGCACTGGGCGCACCCTATTATCTGGCAGTCCCTGCTTTTCTGAGCTCAACATGGCTTCCCATCTCTGGTGGAGCAGCTACTCTTAGGCCACCCATAAAACAATCGTAGCAAAGAACAAGCATAGGATAAAACAGAACTACTTTAAATCAACATTTTTTTAGGGTACACATTTTTTTTAAAAATCATAATTTTGCTTATTTAATAAGGGAGTTTTCTCTTAAAAACAGTAAAACCACTAAAATAACTAAGAAGCTGCTATATTCAATCCCCACAATAGAAGAATGGATGGAAAACATGACGGAACTAGTAAAAATTGCAAAATTGATGGCTTTAATTAGATAAAAGAAGACATCAAGCTTTGTTTCTACTTGGGAACCACTTCTGGAAAGTATTCTTGAAACAGGAAAAAAACTAACTTTTGTTGGATTTTGTTGGTTCACAAAATATATTGCTATAGAAATGGCTAGTATCTGTTAGTGAAACAAAAAGTTGAGGTTGTAATCCAGGGGTGGGCAAACTTTGCAACTTCAAGTCTGAAGGACGTCAGCTCCTAGAATTCTCCCAGTCATTCTGGGAGCTGAAGTCCTTCAGACTTAAACTTGCAAAGTTTGCCCACCCCTGTTGTAATCCAAGGTGGGTTTCTGTCAGTTCACCCAGGATTGGGAAAACCAGAAGTGGTGGAGGTAGGAGGCGCAGAAGAATTGTGCGAGTGACAAGCCATCTTCGGAGTGCTCCATGGCACGGGTCCTGGTTATTTGCAAGACCGCCTCCTGCTACCAAATACCTCCCACCAACCAGTTCGCTCCCACAGACTAGGCCTCCTCAGGGTGCCGTCGGCCAAACAATGCCGCCTGGCGACCCCCAGGGGGACAGTCTTCTCTGTGGCAGCCCCTGCCCTCTGGAACGACCTACCCCCCGACCTACGTACGACCACTGACCTGCGCCTCTTCCATCGGGCCTTGAAAACGCATTTATTCCGTGAGGCCGTCCTGGCTTAGTTGCTTTTAACTGGTTTAATTGGTTTTATTTAAGAGTTTTTATCTAGATGTTAGAATGGGCCCCAATTTAATATTATTCTAAAGTATTTTATGTATCGATGTCTTTTGTATGTTTTATTGATGCCTGTTCACCGCCCTGGGTCCCGCAAGGGAGAAGGGCGGTATACAAATTTAATAATAAACATAAACATAATAAACATAAACATAAGCGAACTGGTAGTAAAATAAATTGAAACCCACCACTGGTTGTAATATTGTTGCATATTTTACTGTGCTGAAAAAGGTTGGAAGTTCATACATTCCTTTTCTTTCCCTTGTACCTATCACTCTTCCCCTCCTCCTTTCCCCTTTCATTTTCATTTGTAGTTTATATTGTGATAATGTTAATAAAATTATTATTTTTTTAAAAAGAAGCTGCTATCTACTCCACTTCATTTTCTTAATGATAGATAAAATAAATAAATGGCTCATTTTCCTTTTCTCTCCCAGCTCAGCTCTGCTTTGTGAAGTAGCTCCTTGGTTAATAAAATCTTCCCTCTGCAGCATGACTGAAGAAAGTTCTCAATTATCGTATTCCAAAATCACAGAGCTTCCTGGGATAAGCAATTTTCTCCTGGCTCCATTTCCTTTTTGGAATGGATTTAATCACAGGACGGCTGCTGATTTGTGGCAGAAAGAAGTGAACCAGCGTGGCTATTTGTTATGAAGCACTGTTTAAGGATGCTGAGAAAAGGTCCACCCAACAGCTTGAGGTCTTTTCAACTACACGAACTGCGTAGGATTTCTATTAACACACAGCGTCCCCAAGCATACATAACAACTACAGGCATCTGACGATCGTCTCTACTCAAAAGTTCATTGTTTTGGAAGGCGAGCTATGTTCAATTGCCCAGCTGACTTACAGCTCCTGTGTGTAAGTGCAGTTAGAGGCTCTTCTTCAGCTGACTCCATCTCGGTGATCCAAAGCGGGAAAAGAAAGTCAATTGTCATCCCATCTCTGGAATGGTCTCCCCATAGGAATGCAATCATACATTGCATCAACATATCTTGCAGGAACCTTCCTATCTCTCTCACGCATCTGTATCTCTGGTTAATACTGTTCACCCTGGGCTTTTGGGCTCCAGAGACAGTTGGCTGCCAGCCAATTGGAGGAAGAGAAGGGAGGGAGGGAGGGAGGGAGGGAGGGAGGGAGGGAGAAAGTGTTCCCTGTTGAGTTTTCCTCTCTGGGGTTTGTTTCTCCACCCAGTCGTTGTGTTGCTTAGTTTCAAGATCTCCTCCTTCTCCTCTTCCACTCCCCCAGTCTGAAAGGAAAAAGATGGGGTTATAAAGAATAAATTCAAAGCCCAAGCTTTGGGGAGTTCTACCAACTCTAAACTTTAACCCATGGAGAAAAAGACTAACAGATTCTTTCAGCAATTGTACTTCATCTGATTCACTTCCAGATACACATGGGAACTCTAATGCCATGAAAATAACAACTGTATACCAGGAAGCAGTCAAGAGGGTGGTTTCATATTGTTTGTTATCCCCAATTTCCACTGGGAAATTGTAACGTCTGAAGAGGCTCCCAAAAGTTATTATTTCAATATTGTCAGGGGAATGTGTGTTGCAGGTTGCCTTATCTGTGATGTGGAGAATCATCCTTGTTCTTGAATAGATGTAAAATATTTCTCACCCATAACATCATCCTGAAAGAGACCAAAGAACCCTTGGATTCTTTTAGGTTTTTGAGAAACTCCTTGATAGTCTTCAATTACTTGTCTTATTACCAAAGAGGTAGTTTTCCAACTCCTAGTAGTATCTGAACCCCAATTAACTTGATCACCAGCAACATTGAAAAGTGGAAAATGAGAGTGTGCGAATCAAGATCACGTGAAGTGTTAATACCACTTGACAATGCCTTGGTGAGGCCACACTTGGAATACTGCATCCAGTTTTGGTCGCCACGATGTAGAAAAGATGTGGAGACTCTAGAAAGAGTGGAGAGAAGAGCAACAAAGATGATTAGGGGACTGGAGACTAAAATATATGAAGAACGGTTGCAGGAACTGGCTATGTCTAGTTTAATGAAAAGAAGGACCAGGGGAGACATGATAGCAGTGTTCCAATATCTCAGGGGTTGCCACAAAGAAGAGGGAGTCAAGCTATTCTCCAAAGCACCTGAGGGTAGAACAAGAAGCAATGGGTGGAAACTAATCAAGGAGAAGAAGCAACCTAGAACTGAGGAGAAATTTCCTGACAGTTAAGACAATTAATCAGTGGAACAGCTTGCCTCCAGAAGTTGTGAGTGCTCCAACACTCCATGTCTTTAAGAAGATGTTGGATAGCCATTTGTCTGAAACGGTATAGGGCTTCCTGGCTAGGCAGGGGGTGGGACTAGAAGACCTCCAAGGTCCCTTCCAACTCTGCTATTGTGTTGTATTGTATATGTCTGATCCCAGTAACAGAGCAAGTGAGAGGTAGAAAATATCATGTGTAAGGGCACTAGTAGGTACTTCTTTCATTGTCTGCCAGGTTCTACTTTTACATGATTTAATTCTTTTAAAAATAGATTCTACTTTTTTTTAAAAAAGCACAGGAAATGAGCAAGCTATCAACGACAGTGCTTTTCTATAGCATTATTTTTATTTACAGATATATTCTGGCAATGATTCCATTAGCATTGTTAGAAAATTCAGATGGCTGAAGAACTTTCTGAAGAAAGAACTTTGTGTAGAAGAACTTTCCTTCCCAAAAACTGAGGAGGAGGAGGAGGAGAAGGACGTTGGGGGAGCCATTGTGGTCTGAGAAGTGGAGGTGGAAAATAAGCTCACCAGTCTGATTCTGAAAAATTGCATGTTTGGGCAATACCCCAGGGATAGTTGTTTGCTGAATAGTATCCCCTTCTCATTGTAATAATGGCTGTCAGAGTGCCCATGACAAGTTCTCCAAATGCCAAATGGGCCTCCTGGCCCTGACAAGCTAATTTATTCCTGGGATGAGTGAGTACACCTAGACACCAAGTTTGCTAGATGATTTTGATTTGCTTACCTCATTTCAGCCTGACTACAATCATGGGTAGGAATTTGAAATAGATTTGGCCAGCTTGGAAGAGGGCTTTTACTCAGAATTAGAAGGATTGTCCCTAATAATTTTGCTGGATTCCTCAAGAATATTCTGTTCTATTAGAGATGATCCTTCATCTGGATTCTCTTCAGTTCTGTTTTGGAAAATGGAAGTATTACTTTGCAATGGTTACAGCATAGGAATCTTTCCTGAAAATGATGGTGATTGGGACTCTATCCCTTTGGCTGGTGAGTTCCTGAGACTGAATTCTGTAGTACATGCTATAAAACCTCTACTTTACCCAGGTTTTCAGGAGACTGGAGGTGTCCTACACTTGACTTAGACTTGTCTGCAACTGTGTGTAGGCGTTGACGCATCCCTATGCTGCGAAGTGGTTGATGGGTAAGCCTAGGTTGCAGATGATTGGAAGTGGGCTGATGTGCACACCTACCAAATTTGAACTGCGTGTTGTGTGAACATGCACATCCTGCATGTTGATTGGTTGATCTGACTCCCTGTTTGTGCTTTGTTGTTTTAGTGCCCCAAGCCAGAATGTTAATGTTAAGCTATACAACCATCTCCCAAAAACAGACACAGAGGTGGGCTTCTGCCGGTTTGGCCTGGATTGGGCAAACTGGTAGTGGTGGCGGCGGGAGGCTCTGCCCACCCATCCTGATGCTTCTGCACACGCACAGAAGCATCGCACATGAACGCATGCACCGGTAGTAAATAACCAGTAGTAAAATAAATTGAAACCCACCCCTGAACAGACCCATAGATTCTCTGACATGCAGTGATGCAGAGGTCTAATGCCCATCTAATGTGTGAAGTTAGTAGCGGGCTGGAACAGGGCTAAAATATTGGATTAATTTCAAACAGAACAGGGCAGTTGGGAAATACAGAAGTAATTTGGATTTACAACCAAAATAGGAAGAGGCCACATTGCCTCTAAAAATGCAGTTCCTCCGTTGAAAGGTGAACAGTTTCCACTTTGGTCATTAACTTTCTTTACTATTTGGGTACTGCGTGTGCCAGTCAGATTGGTGCACAAGTGGTCTATATATTTTATTAATATAAACGAAACAGTATTTTAATGAAGCAATTTCAAAATAGCATCATCATTGCACCCATTTCAGATTTTTAGCTTCTAATGCTCTTTTCCAGGCCAAAAAACTGTATCTAACCACTTTATGCCAAGGCTGTCTTGATACTTACAAATGTGCACTAATTTTCATTGTGAATCTGATTCTTGTTGCTGCCAGACTTCATTTTTATGGAAAGTCGTACAAAGCCTCCAAGCAGTGTTGAAATAAGGGAGACACACATACACACACAGGGCTCTCTCCAAGTTGGCACTAAAGGCAGCAGTGAAGTAAGCCTTGGAAGAAGCAGGACATGGCTTATGGATCCAGTGGACACCAGAGGCCTAAGCTGGCAGGTGCAGATTGAAAGGTTGTGTGATTTGTATATTGATATCATCACCTCAGTGTATGAAAAGAACTTCCAGTTGTTAATGAAGGGATTTGTTAACATTTCCTTCGGATAATCCATCTGGCAACTATTGTTACTGGGAGTTTCACCAAGAAGAAATGGTTTGCCAGAAGCTGTAATTATTTATTGATAGATTGGTTGGTTGGTTGATTGATTATAGTTGTTGTTACTCTTATTGAACACAAGAATTTATCTATGACTATCTAATCTTAACCTGGTCCTTCAAATCTTCCAAAGCGGGACCTGTTGACACTTTAACAGAGTCCATCCATTTTGCTGCTCTTTTTCTGTTCTTCCACTTTCCCCAGCATTAAAGCTCTTCTCCAAAGGACAAAGTCATCACATACTGTTTCTGAAGTAGGATAATTTGAGCCTGGTCACTTGTGCCTTGAGTGAAAACTCTAAATTGATTTCTTCAAAGATCTACTTGTTTATTTACTTGGCTGTTCAGCGTATTCTCAGGAGCCTTCTCAGATATCAATCTTCAAAAGCATCAATATTCTTTTTTCCCCTAAAGTCCAACTTTCATTTCCATTGACTGTTATGTGGCTTGAACAACTCAGATTTTTGCAGGTATAGACACATATCAGCATTTAAATATCTTTTCCAACGACTTCCTAGCATCTTTACCTAGGTCAGGGGTCTGCAAAGTCGGCTCTTTTAAGACTGGTGGACTTCAACTCCCAGAGTTCCCCAGCCAGCATAGCTGGCTGGGGAATTCTGGGAGTTGAAGTCCATCAGTCTTAAAAGAGCCGACTTTGCAGACCCCTGACCTAGGGTAAAGGTAAAGGTTCCCCTCGCACATATGTACTAGTTGTTCCTGACTCTAGGGGGCAGTGCTCATCTCCATTTCAAAGCCGAAGAGCCAGCGCTGTCTGAAGACGTCTCTGTGGTCATGTGGCCAGCAAGACTAAACGCCAAAGGTGCACGGAATGCTGTTACCTTCCCACCAAAGGTGGCTCCTATTTTTCTACTTGCATTTTTACATGGTTTCGAACTGCAGAAGTAGGTTGGCAGAACTCTAGGTTGGCAGAAGCTGGGACAAGTAACAGGAGCTCACTCCGTTACGCGGTGCTAGGGATTCGAACCACTGAACTGCTGACCTTTCTGATTGACAAGCTCAGCATCTTAGCCACTAAGCATCCTTCTTACCTAAGGTTCTCTGCAGCATATTTCTTGACTGCTTGTAGTTGTCATCATCATCATCATCATCATCATCATCATCATCATCATCATCATCCAGAATTATGTCCCGAGTCCCAAGCAGAGGCCTTCAAAGCTGCCTCACTGAGTTACATTTTATTTTGCAGTGGAGCACCCAATTGACTCTCCTTGCCAAGGCAAACCATCCACACCAGTAGTGGCATTAGAAAAATTCTTACTACCGATTCTGTGGGCATGGTTTTGTGGGCATGGCATGGCTTAGTGGGCGTGGCTTGGTGGGCGTGGCAGGGGAAGGATACTGTAAAATCTCCATTCTCTCCTGATCATCTGGGACTCGGGAAGCAGAGAATAGATGGGGGTGGGGCCAGTCAGAGGTGGTATTTACCGGTTCTTTGAACTACTCAAACTTTCTGCTACCAGTTCTCCAAAACTGGTCAGAATCTGCTGAATACCACCTCTGATCCACATGATGGTTTGGCCAGTGTGATTTGATTCAGTGGAAGTCATAGAGCATTCTTTAGTGTCAGTAAAATAAAGTAAATGGGCTATGTTTTCATTCTGGATCAGGATCATATCAGCAGCTGCAACTGAGCTAAGCTTCTAGTTTTTGGCTGCCTCTTTGCAGCTGCTGAAATATTATGATTTGAGGAAGATTGTTCCAAACAGTGGCAGTTCATCCATAGCATCAGTGTAACAGCCAGAGCCTAGGAAAAGCAAACATATATTGAAATGAACAAGTGATTAAAATGAACAGCAAAGAATGACAGTTTGTCAGTGTTCAATGAGTAATAAGATAAGAAGCCAAATATGGATTTTAATAATCCATGACAGATATTGCCAGGTTATAAATGTAAGACAGTAAGCTAGATCTTACTTTTATTTTCTTATTTGAAAATCTTGGTTAATGGGACATAAGTAGATTCGGAAGAAGCTACTTCTTTAGCCTCTTTCCTTTCTCTCTCTAAATGCCTACGGAGATTCTCAGTCATCCAGGTCATGGTTGTCCCAAAGGTGCTTTTTCAAGAGGCAACTGGACTTTCTGGAAAAGCACTTTTGAGACTTTCTCGCTCTCTTTCAGCCATGCTACCATCAGAAGAAAGATAAAGAGGAACCAATGCAAGCAGAAATGCCCGTGTCTGGGTGTCAAGATTGTCATGATGGCCAGGGCAATCATGTGATCAAAACTCCGACCTTTTCTACATTAAAAGCCGACATGGCTTTGTGTGGTTGTGGCTGCCATTTTGACTTTTTTGACACTCTACACCAGTGATAGTCAACCTGGTCCCTACCGCCCACTAGTGGACGTTCCAGCTTTCATGGTGGGTGGTAGGGGTTTTGTCCGATACTGAAGCACTTTCCTTTTTAAAAAAATTAATTGACTTCCTTACTTTATAAATCACCATTCCTGTGGAACTGGTGGGTGGTTAGAAAATTTTACTACTAACAGAGATACAAAAGTGGGCGGTAGGTATAAAAAGGTTGACGACTCCTGCTCTACACTCACACCCAGCCACCGCTGCATTTGTTTGAGTTTGCTGATGGAGTAACTTTTAAAATAAAAACATTCCTTCAAATAAGCATTGGGACAAATGTTCCTGCTTTTAGGGTGTCCAAAATAAGCCAGAATTGAGAAAGCCTGAAGCTGTGGGGGGAAAGATATTCTAAATAGCTGCAGAATAATGTAGATGGAAAACAATTTGGAGGAAAAAAATGAATTACTGCTTGATAGCACCATCTGGTGGCAAAATGTGGAGCAACACATGGAGGAGGGGTGGAGATAGAGAGAGAGAATGAGAGAGAGAGAGGGAGAGAGGGAGAGAGTCACACAAGCCAAAGTGGACTATATTTCAGGTGCATTTTTTTTGATGACTGGCCTAGAACCGAAAGTTCCATAGAATGGAACATTCCTTGTGTGTCTGCTTAATGCTTAGGAAGCATATCTGGAAATACTGTATCTTCATCTGCAGAACTATTGATTCTTGATGATCTGCCCCACTTTTCTCTGATCCTGTGCTTCTCAAATGTGCTGGGTTTCACTTTCCAAAATTCCTAAGTAGCATTTTGGGATTTGAAGTCCAAAATATCTAGTTAGGACAACAGGGATGAAGATAATACTAGATAGCAGCAAAAATTAGAACTTTCTCCAGTTCTTTGCTGCCATCTATTGATTTTGTTTTTTAGCCTGCATCAGATAACCTGTTCGTATTGTAACGTTTGAATTATCGAGAGGCTAATTAGCTTGGCAATATATAAATGAAGAGAATATTAGGCTTAATAAAAAGATAGAGGCATCCCATATTATAATATTTCTTAAGCTAAATGAAAACAACCAATATAAATATTGACCATAATAAAAGTATAGTTTGCAACAGGTTTATACAGGTTTATTCCAACAAATAATCTGTGGAGGAAGAGTTTCATTTTACATTGATTAAAAAAAAAAACCATGAAGAGTTACAAATACTACTGTTACCAATCATGTCTTGCCTTTGAAAATAAGCCTCAGTTGGGTTTATTTCTCTGGTGAATTACACTTCTTTTTGTAAAATGTATAGGTCCGTGATGGCGAACCTATGGCACGGGTGCCACAGGTGGCACGCAGAACCATTTCTTAGGGCACGCGATGCGTTGCCCTGTCAGCTCCAGCTTGCTTGTGTGAGCTGGCCAGCTGATTTAGGCCTTCTTTTGAGGCCATTTATTGCCCTCTGGAGGCTTCAGGGAAGTTCTAGAAAGCCTCTGGAGCCGGGGAGGGCGAAAAAAGCGCCATAAGCAGGGGGTCACGCACATAGCATTACAGGTAGTGGCACGCCCACGCAAGACCCCTCTGTGCTCCCCCTGCTTTTGGCAAGTGAGCCAAAAAAGGTTAGCCATCACTGGTATAGGACAAAGGTGTCAAACCTGCGGCCCATGGGCTGGATGCATCACACACTGGCCATCCCCAGCTGTGGTGCAGGAGACCAACTAGGCCACGCCGACCATGGCCATGCCCACCCAGCAACTGGGCAGAGACCCTGTTGCTGAAATTTATGAAGCCCACCCCTGCATAGATGGCCACTTTAACCCTGCTTTCTAACCAGTGGTCCCCTCTGTGCAGAATGTGGACCTTGCTGTCTTCAAAAGAGTGGCCTTTGTCTTTCAAATGCAGATGGGCTGCTGAATCTTGTCCCGATGCTTTAATTCTCCTGTATTGTGCTATGCATTGTTGCACAATATGTAATGTCATCCCAATATTGCTCTGTTTGCCTCTGGGTGTTTTGTCTATTGGGTGGACTAGCTTCTGCCTTAATGTGTTGACGTATGTTGTGTTTGTTGAAAAGCCTCTGAGCCCGCTGTCTTTAGCAAAGTCACCTAGCCAATGTTTCCAAACTTGGGTGTCTTCGGTAAAGGCTGAAAGATTGCCAGCAACTTTTGAACTTCAGGCAACCCTTCACACTCACACCTGGAATGACCTGCCAGTACTGCAGGAAAAAAGTTACCTTGGGGGTCTTCTCCTGGGTTTTCCAAGTGAAATCTTTTGTCCCTTCCAGCAGACAAAAGAAGCCAGATGCAGAAAAATTCCTTCCATTCCACTTGCCTTGTTCTCATGCTCGGTGAATGGTTGAAAGAAAACAGTATTATGAATCATTTATCAGTTATTGGATGAAGGCAAGTGAAGAGAAGCTTTTGCATACTCCTGGTGTGTCTGATCTACTTACCAGCAAGAGGAGCAGAGTATGGCCATTATTTCAGTTTGCTGGAATCATAACAGCTTGTTAGGTGGAATATATTTTTTCAACTGTAACACTTTGGTGAATGGTCTAGGGAACCTTGCAGGCTGAAAAGGTTCAGTACACTCTGAGTAACTGCCCATAATCTATACTGGACAGGACCTGTTTAACTGGAGAGGCCTTCAGCCAGGACTGTAGGAGAAGATACTATTCAACCTTCTCCCCTAGCACTTACCAAAGAAAGCTTCCCTCAACCTGGAAAAGATGAGCATGGGATCTGCAGATGATGGTTTAGAGGGCTCCAAAGAAGACAGAGATGAAACACCATACTGCATTTTGTTGTTGTTTGGAGATTCTCAGTCATTCAGATCATGGTTGTCCCAAAGGTGTTTTTTCAAGAGACAGATGGACTTTCTGGTTTTTTTCTTTGAAGACGTTTCGCTTCTCATTCAAGAAGAGCTGAAGAAGCTCCTTGGATGAGGAGCAAATAAAGTCCAGCTGCCTCTTGAAAAAGCACCTCTGAGACAACATGGTTACTTTATTCTTAGAAGCAAGAAAGCTGTGTTTCTTTCCAAAGAACCCTCAAGGAACTGCCTCATTCAAAGTTTCATCAAAGTGAACCACAGCTTCAAAGTTTGCACTATCCTATTGCATACATATATACAAATTTGTAATGCACTGTAGATTCTCTGAGGGGAAATATCAAGGATAGAGTTCAGTTAGAAATGGCAGCTTTAAGATGACAAGACAGGAAAGCCTGACATTCTGTAGAACTTTGATCTTTCTTTCTCTCACATTCTACCCTTCCTTTGGCGGAATGGTCTTAAGTTTAGTGGCAACTTGCTTTCAGGTGGATAAAATAATTACGATACATAAGTTGTTGACCTATTTCTTTTTTGGAATTTAAGAACCAGTCAGTTGGTGAATTGCAGGAACATATTCCTCATAGTATTAGCAAGATCACATTTTTATTTTATTTATTATGAATTTTGAGAAAAATATATAAGAAAGAGACAGATTTTTCAAATAGATGGAGCAATGAGAATGAAGAATTCCAAAGTCATTTTAAAAAAGCATTCCAGCACAAATATTTGAAGTTTCGGATGGAAAACTCATCCTTGATTTTACACCAATTTCTATCCTTTTCCAAAAGAGGTATCCTACAGAACAAAAGCCATTCACACAGCATGTGCATTCTGCTCCCTCTACTTCCATTGGGAAAGCAATTTAGCGCAAGAAGATTATGTGAAAAGCACAAAGATGCTCTCATCCAAGGAGCAAATCAACGAACAACGTTGATCTCTGAAACTAAGCAACTAAAGACCTCTAATGAGGAGGATTCAAGACTTCTCTGGTTTTATCAAAGACACTTCACTGTCTTCTTTCCTGCTGATTTACATAGACTTTGAGGCTGCTTCTTATAAGAACATTTTGCACAGACCAAAAAGGCCAGAAAACATAAAATGGCATCACAGCTAGGCATGATTGTTTTCAAAACCTCTTATTTCATGCTGGAAAATATTCTCTGCCACTGGGTCTGCATTGGTTGGGATATCAGAAAAAAGAAAGTGGTATACAAATGTGGAAGAACCATATTGATCAAGTTGTCCAGAAACCATTTATTTTTGATATTAAAATTTTGGCATGGATGATAAAGAAAAAAAAAAACCAGACAGTAAATGACCTCTTCTCAATTCCACCAGGAGAGACATGCATCTCATAAATGGTTGGATGTTTCAGTTGCCCATTCAGATCTCATTCAGGCGTTTTCGTGTTGTCTGGGATTCAATACTCTTCACCCTAATAGTTGGTGACCTACAATTAATGATAAAATGGCAATCCTAACTATCCCACAGCAGCTGAATCTTTCAAAATAGAAATAGGGCCATGCCCTTTAGTGCAAGAAGATTACATAGAAAACACAAAGAGAAGACCAGACTAGATTATTCTAAGATATGCCACTGGTGCCATCTTCTTGGCTGAAATATAAACTATATGGTACAACAAAGAGCATGGATCTGAAAACAGTAGGGGTTAATATGTGGTCTTTTGTAAGGAAAAAATGTTTGCCTGAAAAAGTGAAAATGAGTGTGTGTGTGTGTGTGTGAGTGTGTGTGTGTGTGTGTGAGAGAGAGAGAGAGAGAGAGAGAGCAGCGTAGTGGCCTATGGTGAAGGTTCTCGCCTCCCACTCAGAAGATTGAGAGTTCAATCCTAGATAGCAGCAGGTGTTTTTATCTTAGGGCTCAAAGAAAAAAAAAATCTGCTGTGAACTTCACATGGCATCAGGAAGGGGATCCGTTCAGTAAAGTCTCAGATCTATCCAGTTTCCTCGACTCTATCCCAAATTAAGGAATTACAGAATCATAAAAAGAGAGTTTGAGAGAGAGAGAGAGAGAGAGAGAGAGATTGCAGTGTTGTGTGAGTTGAGCCCTGGAGAAGAAATATGAAAACAAATTGAGAATAGTTGGAATGATGTACTCAACAACTGTGTAGCAGGACAAGAACAGATGAAGCCCACAAGAATGAATGAACGCTGAAAAAGATGAACTGAACAGGAAGGGGACTCACCAGTGCAAAAGGAGCTTTGAAAGGACAGAAGAAATAAATGTGAGAAAGATTTCTGCTCTGCATGGAGGAAAAGTCAGCAAGTGAAGAGCAACACAAAAACCAATGAAGTTGTGACTGGATTGAGTTAATGAAATCTGGGGGCGGGGGGTGGGTGGGAAGAAGAGAAATGGAATGAATATAAGACTTTTATAAATAGTTGTAAAGATTCTTATGAGGGTATTTGCAAGAGCTCTGGAATAAAGGGCTGGCATTCCCCATATTAATAAACCAATGATTAAGGGATTAAAAGAATATGAGGTATTTTTCTAATTATCTTAATATGGGATTAATTCAACCAAAAATCCCAGGTTTACTGGATATTTCAGACAATGCTTGAAAAGGGTTTAAATGCATTGAAGGTGTAAAATGGCTAATATAGCTTACATTACCATGGACTGCTTTCACTCTCGTTTCATTTTATTTTAATGTCTATAAGATTATTAATATGTTCTTACACTGATCAATATGGTCTAAAAATCTGAAAGTTCTTTTATGCAATTTATCATGATATGAAGAAATATGGATTAAATGAGCATGAAATACATCAAAAATAAAAGAAATACTTCTTTATGGAAATACAGGAGGATATGTGGTCATTTTCCATTTACAAACTTGCTCTCTGTTGTGTAATGGAAAAATCAAGCAATATTACCTTGTACAGTCAAGCTTTAGTGATCTGCTTATACGTTTTTTCTGAACAATATATCCCTCTGTGGAATATTTCTTAAATGTTCCCCAGCTTTACAATAGTTTTCTTCCTTCTTTTTTCCCCTTTTCTATGTATTAAGGTTTAATTTTTTTTTAAATGCAACTTAACATTTCTCTTTTTGTTCATTTTTGCCTGAGGATTGCCGTTTTTTTATACGGGAAATCAATTTGAATTCTTGTTAATATTTACACGCAGAATTACTGAGCCTCTAGAATTTGAAATGGTTCAGGTCAGTAGGAACATAGAATATAGAATAAGGGACAAGGTATTTTCAATCAAGAGCTGAGAAGCCCAGTGGATGAACTATAGAAAAGTCCACAAAATTTTTATTTTTATATGCTATCTTATTCTATTATTTTATTTCTTATTTCAGTTATATTTTATACATAGTTATAGAGCTGTCCATCTCACAAACACGTGATTTTGGGCAGTGGTTAAAGTTAAAAACTAAAAACAAAAAATTTAAGCAATCAAAAATAAATAGACATATAAACCATATCCAAATGGACAACATTAAAATCAGATGGACTTCATTTTATGTCAACAATGCTAAAAAGGTTCGGTTGCATCTGTTAAAACTCTTCCTGTAAAGTAAAATAAATAAAATAAAAAATAGAGAAAGAGCGTTGGTACTTACCTGATACGCCTCTTCTAATGGGGGGGAGATTGCATCCATGTATGGGTTTAACCTATCCACACTCTGATTGGACTGAGTCTGTTTAATAATTAATTAAGTGCGGTATATAACCCCTTACGCATAGACACGCCCAGTTTTTCGACGAAGGAAATAATGACAGACTCGCTGGTAGTCTCCAAACCATTTAATGAAATCCAAGAAAATGCTTACTATGTCAACAAAGAAACAACCCCCAAGTCAAAAGACCAGCTGGGACGAACAAGACAAGGGATGGGCCGGATGCTATCTTCCCCCTTATTAGAAGAGGCGTATCAGGTAAGTACCAACGCTCTTTCTCAATAAGGATGGAGATAGCATCCATGTATGGGACATACCCAAGCCAAGCCACCACTCCAAAGGGAGGGGTCGAGAGAAATCCAGCCTTTAGCGGCCGGAAGCGACAGCTTGCAATACTCTATGGCCGAAGTCAGCCCCGGCAGAAGCAAACCTGTCCACCTTATGCGCCCTGATGAAAGCGGAAGGAGAGGACCAGGCTGCAGCGCGACAAATCTCCTCAAGCGAAGCCTGCGTGGACCATGCTGATGTTGTAGCCACGCTTCGCGTGGAATGCGCCGTAACGCCTTCAGGAACGGCCTCCTGAGAGACCTCGTACGCCTTGCCAATGCACTTCCTGACCCACCTACCAATGCAGGGAATCGACACCTTGTGACCTAGGGAGGAAGGTAAAAAGGAAACAAACAAGGCTTCCGAACGGCGGAAGGTCGCCGTCCGCTTCACATAGATGTCCAGAGCCCTACGCACATCTAGCATGTGCCAGAGCCGCTCCTGAGGCTGTACCGGATCGGGGTAAAAGTTAGGCAAGATGATCTCCTGGGACCGGTGAAACCAGGAGCCTACCTTCGGCATGAACGAAGGGTCAGGTCTAAGAACCACTCTGTCGGGGTAGAACGTACACAAGCCTTCCCTAACTGAAAGTGCGTGAAGTTCTGAAATCTGCCTGGCCGACGTAACAGCGATTAGGAAGGCCACCTTCCAGGAGAGGATTTGCAGCGGCACCTCTCCCAAAGGTTCAAAGGGATCGATCGTAAGAGCGACTAGGACCTTAGAGAGGTCCCAGGTAGGGTACCTATGGACGGTTGCTGGCCGCAGATTGGACGCCCCCTTGAGGAATCTACGCACGGTGGGGTGCTGGGAGAGGGACAGCTCTCCCCCCCATGTCAGAACTGACCCAAGGGCTGCCACCTGACGTCGGATGGTGTTGGGGGACAGGCCCTTATCCAGCCCATCCTGTAGGAACTCCAGCACCTGAGGGATTGTGGCCCCCTCGGGGGAAATATGGGCTTTGGAACACCAGTCACAAAAAATCCTCCATCTTGCGTTATATATTCTGATAGTGGAGGGGCGACGAGAGGCCTGGATAGTGGAGATGACCCTAGAGGAGTATTCCCCACTGCTCAGAGCGACCCGCTCAACCTCCACATGGTCAGTTGAAGCCACATGGCCTCCGGGTTCTCCAACGACCCCTGTAGGAAAACTATCTGGTTCTGAGGAATGCGCCACAGCCTCCCCCGGGATAAGGACTGCAAGTCGGAGAACCAAGGTCGCTGGGGCCAGTAAGGTGCTACCAGGAGGACCTCCGCCCGTGTAGTGATGATCTTCCGAATGACCCTGGGCAGGAGAGAAGTAGGGGGAAAAGCGTAGAGCAACCCCCTCGGCCAGGGGACTCGCAGGGCGTCCACTCTCTCTGCCCCCGGAGCGGGGAACCTAGTGAAGAATCGGGGGAGCTGGGCATTCGTCGGCGAGGCAAACAGGTCCACGGAGGGGGTCCCGAAGCGTTGGACAATTTCCTGAAAGACAGAAGGATGCAAGCTCCATTCAGCCTGATCCACCTGGGCCCTGCTAAGCCAGTCCGCCTGCCTATTGTCCACCCCCGAGATGTGTTCCGCAACCATCGATAGGAGGTGACCCTCTGCCCAGCTTCCCAATTCCTGTGCCTCTTCCATAAGGGCCCTGGACCTGGTGCCCCCCTGGCGGTTGACATGCACCTTGGCCGTAATGTTATCCGTCAGCACCAAGACGTGCTGGCCGACAATTAGGTCGCCGAATTCCAAGAGGGCCAGTTTGATGGCTCGCAGCTCCAATAGATTGATGGGCATCTGTGATTCGGTAGGTGACCATAGCCCCTGAGCAATGTGCTCATCCAAATGAGCCCCCCAACTGGAGAGACTAGCATCGGTGGTAACGACGACTCGGTCTGCCACCCGAAAGTGGCAGCCTCTTAAGATCGCGGTGGACCTCCACCAACGTAGAGAAGCTCGAACCTCACCCGGGAGGGGGACCCGCATTAAGGAATGACTGACCCCCCGGCGTTGGTATGGGAGAAGGAACCACTGCAGGCTCCGAGAGTGGAGCCTCGCCCAGGGGACGATGGCAAAGGCGGAAACCATTTTACCCATAAGCTTAGAGAGCGTCGTCAGGAGGGCCTGCCCGTGGATTCCACCTCCCTCACCAGCTGTACCATGCTGTCGGATCTCTCCTCGGAGAGGAAAACCTGGCCCAGGGAGGAGTCGATCCAGGCCCCCAAGTGAAGGATCCTAGTGGACGGGCAAAACTGGCTCTTGGGTACATTGATAGAAAACCCATGTGTCTGCAGGACCCCCAATGTAGTGTGAAGGTCTCTAACTGCGGCCTCCCGGGATGACGCCTGGACCAAGATGTCATCCAAGTAAAACTGAGCTCGTATCGGGATGGAGTGTAAATGAGCCGCCAAGGCAGCCATCACCTTAGTGAAGACACAGGGGGCAGAGGAAAGGCCAAATGGCAACGCAGTGTATTGAAAGTGAAATGAACGATAACAAAAACGTAAGTAACGACGATGCTCTGGTAAGATCGGAACATGTAAATATGCTTCAGTCAGATCGACTGACACCATATAATCCCCAACTCTGACGCCCTCTAAAATAGTAAACAGCGAATGCATTTTGAACCGTCTATAACGTATATACAAATTGAGACGCTTTAGGTCAAGTATCGCGCGCCATTCCCCTGATGCCTTGGGAATCACGAATAAGAGGGAATAAAATCCCTGGTGGACCTCCCCAGGGGGAACCATCTGGACAGCCCCGATTTCGAGGAGGTGCTGAATTGCTTCCTCCATTAGTGAGCGTCTGGTGGGGTTACTGGGGAGAGGGCAAGGGGTGAAGGAGTCGGGGGGCTGGGCCACAAACTCCAAGGCCAGACCATACCTGACCGTGGCTAGGACCCAGGTGTCATTGGTTGTGGCCTCCCACTGGTCCGCGAACAATTGCAAGCGACCACCAATGGGAGGCTCCGCCATGGCCAGGTTACTGTCGGCAGTAGTAGCGGTTACCGCCACCCCGAAAGAGCCGTCTGGACTGAGCCCCTCGGGGAGCTCGGAACCGCTGGCCCTGGTTGTACCGCTGGCTGAAATTACCCTGCTGCCGATAGTTGTTGCGGGGGAAGTCCTGTCTAGAGGGGCCCCCAAAATCCTGCGCTCGGGGCTGCTGTCTCCTGGGATAGGGCCCAGGGCGGCTGGATCCCCTTCTGAAGTTGGAGGGGAGGATTTTGTGTTTATCGCGGCCCTCGACCAAAAGGGGGGAGAGGGCCTCACTGAACAAATTCTCCCCTGTGTAAGGGGCAGACACCAACTTCCACTTGTGTTTTGTGTCTGCCTGCCACTGCCTTAGCCAAAGCAGGTGACGGGAGGCAACGCTGGATGCCATGGCCCAGGATGAGAATCGAGCAGAGCTTAGTGTAGCGTCCCCCATGAACTGCACTGCCACCACAATTTTGTTAAGGTCCTGGTGAGCGTGTGAGTCGCCCGCCGGGTTCCTTCCCTGCAGCTGCTGCAGCCAAAAAAGGCTGGAGCGAGCAAAGAAGGACGCCGCCATAGAGGCACGCACGAACCAGGCCGAAGCCTGATGACCCCTGTGGAAGACTTGATCTGCCCGTCTGTCCTCCGCCTTCAACAAGTCCTCCTGGCCTCCCGGGAGAGCCGTAGGTGAATGAAGAGCAGCGACCGGCTGGTCCACTGCGGGCCAGGCCAGAGTTTTGTCCAGGGCTTCCGCCACCGCATAAAAGCGCCTATCGTTCGCCGAGGGGGAAGGCCCTGAGGTCGGTGTGGACCACTGTCTCTTGATAGCATCTATAAAGAGCTGAGGAGCAGGGATGCACTCGGTTTCTGTCAGTTGCTCGATGAACCATGGCTTGGAGGTAGACGGAGACGGAGTGGTTCTAGGCCTGAAGCGACCTTGGCCTTTGCGAGGAGGGGTGAGAACAGGGATGTGGAAACAGGCCGGACTTGGAGGGCTTCTCAGGGCCCGTATCCTCCTCGCCGGAGAGCTCGGCGTCTGGTAGGTCGCCCTCATCGGAGTCCAGGGGGGAGTCGCGGTCCTGTGCCGATGGTGAGAGCGGCTGGGGTGCAATGGCTGGAGGAGGGGCCTGAGCGCAGGTCTGAGGTTGCGGGACTGGCGCCCCCTGGGGCATGGATTGTAGGCCCGCCGCGATGGCCTGGCGGATGGCCTCTGCGATATAGTCTTGAATGCCCGAGGTTGCAGAAGCAGGAACGAAGGGTGTGGTGGTCAGCATGGGGGCCCAACTGCCCTCAGGGCGAAGGCCTGCCGCCGTGGGCGTGAATGTGGCTTCCGCTTCATTGGATGCTCTGCCGCCAGCTGCACCCCATAGGCCAGAGGTATCTATGGGCACTATAGGGCTGAAAGGGCCCGGGGCCAAATTCTACTGCAAAGGGGCCATGGGAGTCACGTGCGGAGATGGGGCAGGCCCCGCGCCAGGCTGGGTTGGAAGGGCCTGATCCCCGGCACCGTGTGCCCTGCTGCCTGATGAGGAGGCCAGGGAGCTGCTCCTCGCTGGCTTTGAGGAGGACGACCTGCTGGCCGATTTGGATTTGGCCTTACTCTTGGCTGGTTTCTGCGAAGGAGTGGCCTCAGAGGGGTGTAGGGCCAGGAGGTTCTGATTGCCTTCCAGGGAGGCCCTCACAGCCGCCGCGCCAGTTCCAGAAGGTGGAACGTCAGACATGATGATTTGTGAGCCTCCGAGTGCGAAAAGGCCCAAAAGCAGGTTAGAAAATGGCAGCCGCAGCTTTTAGGCGGTAACCACGCCCCCTTCAGGCTCGAGCCGCCCGACAGCAGTCAGAAAATGGCGGCTGCAACTGTCACTCAGGGCAGCGGATCAGCGTCGGCCCCAGGCGGCCTGCAGAGCCCCGGCGTGCTCGGATAGCCGGGTGGGCGGCAAGGGAATTCCCCAGGTGGCGCGGCAAGCCGGCAGCGAGCAGCGAGGCTCGTGGGCGGCGGGAAAACCCTCCGAAGGCAAAGCGGGCCACGCGAAAGTGATCGGCTGTCAGTGTAGGCATTGGGAAAGCCCGGACTCACTTGGCTGAGATAAATGTGACGCGGGCAGCGCGTGGGCGGCAGGGAAAGTCCCGGACAAGGCAGCGAGGCCAGGTGAGGGCCTCTTCAGATCGTGCAAAAAGGCTGCTGACTGGCCTTAGCAGAGCCGCTGTTCTCGCGGAGCGTGTGGCCGCCTCAGATGCTGCGACAGGTAGCGAGGGCTCTTTGGGGCAGCAGATCGAACGGCCAGGCCGCAGACAAGGCCCCCTTCAATCAGGCCGCTTGCTGAGCCACCCCTGAATCAAGGCAATTTAATGTTCAAGTTCGCGCTGGGCCCGCAATCAATAAGGCGCTTGGGACAAGTCCCTTGGCCTGCAGAGGCGCTTGGGACAAGTCCCTTGGCCTACAGACATCCCCGATAGTCGAAGGGGATCGAGCAGGGGTGGCTGGCCTACCAATCTTCAGAATCCAAATTTGTAGTAAAAGGTCTTAGTCTGCACAAATGGAGACACCGGACTAGTCCCAGAGGCAGACTGAGTCGAGAAACTGGGCGTGTCTATGCGTAAGGGGTTATATACCGCACTTAATTAATTATTAAACAGACTCGGTCCAATCAGAGTGTGGATAGGTTGAACCCATACATGGATGCTATCTCCACCCTTATTGAGAAATTCCTGATTCTCCATTCTCTCCCCCTCCCTCTTTCTCCCTTCCTTTCCCTTCTCCCCATTCTATGTATTTCTTAATAACTATAACATTTGAATTAAATGTAATGAAACACTGTATAATTTCTTAAAAGTTGGGTTAAGGTCATACTGTGCATCCAAGTATTATGAGGCTTTCATCAATTCATTTTAAATAGGACCTCTTGCTACTTCAGCTGTTCTGTTAGCACTCTTCATATGCTCAGGAGCACAGCCTCTGAAAAAGGAGGCCTGAAGAATTCAAACCACCAACAAGAGTTTCTTGGCCCTTCCTCCCTCCCTCCCTCCCTCCCTCCCTCCCTCCCTCCCTCATTATATACATTATATACATTATATACATTACTATTCCTTGCATTTTAATCCCTGTTTGTTATTTCATCTCATCTAGAATAATAGAATAGAATAGATTTTATTTTTCTATACCGCGTCCTCTCCCCAGGGGGGACTCGGAGCGGTGCACAGGGAAAATTAAAACAACATAAAATATATACATAAATAAATACAATAAAACAGATTAAATCAACTGTCCCTGCACTAAAATCCCCATTTTTAAAATTAACATTCCCTAACCCCTGAGGTAGAGACTAACCTAGGCCGGCCAAGCAGAAGAAGTGAGTTTTTAATTTCTGACGGAAGGAGCGGAGGTCCGTAGTTGTTCTAATGTCGGGGGGAAGGTCGTTCCAGAGGGCTGGGCCCGCCACAGAGAAGGCCCTTCCCCTGGGCGTCGCCCGCTGACAAAGTCTAGTGGACGGCACCCGGAGAAGTCCCTCTCTGTGGGAGCAAATCGGCCGGGAAGATGTATGGGGCAGAATCCGATCCCACAGATAGCTAGGTCCCGAGCCATGGAGCGCTTTAAAGATGAAAACTAGCACCTCTCCTTCCTTCCTTCCTTCCTTCCTTCCTTCCTTCCTTCCTTCCTTCCTTCCTTCCTCCCTCCCTCCCTCCCTCCCTCCCTCCCTCTTTCTTTCTTTTCTTCCTCCCTCCCTCCCTCCCTCCCTCCTTCCTTCCTTCCTTCCTTCCTTCCCAAATCTACAAATCTTATCCTTTGCTTTTTGCTTGTCTATCTCAGATGGATAAATGCATCTTTTCTGAGTCTAAAGCAACACGTTTGAAGTTAGACTGTTTTGTGTACAATAATAATTTCTTTGTGTATTGACCTAAGAGTGATAAGGGACTTACTTCTTAGCTTTCTTTTAAATAAACGCATGGAACTGGTGGTAAGCACATATTGAATTGTGATGTTTGCTGATGTTCAATCCACATCAGGTTATTGTTTTGCTATATGTTGAACTGAATGGATCTGGATTTAGAGATTGATTGGAAATGTGTTGGGTGTAAGCTAAATTCAAAAGTATTGGCAATCATTTCCCAACACTAATGCTTCTAAGCCCTTTAAAACAAGCTGTATTGTCTAGGACAGATTTCAGATTTCTGCACTGAGCAAATGGGAATAAAAGGCTAAGAGATTTTCTCTTTAAACCAGGTATTGTTATTTAGGAGAACAGAGACCAGGATCTGACCCAACCTGCCTTAATTCCAAACAAGCCCAAAGCTCTGTTTTGTTTGGATCCATGATTTTGGTTTTGCTTGGGTAAAATTTACATCTTAACACTGAGCGATTGGGCACAGAATCGTTACAACAGGTCCTTCCCCCCTATAAATATGTATTGCTTTTAGAGTTAGGGGACAAGTAGGTATTAAGAAGAACAGGTGAAAATGAATATTTCTGTGTTGATTGTTTCTTTCCTTGAAAATTAGATATGGGGATGTGGAAAATGGGCCTTTGTTGTATGAAAGGAGCTTTTCGGAAAGCAGGAAGCTCCATGTGATGAGAAGAAGCTTAATATTGGTCACTATATTTATCTTGCAGGCTTGTGCCAACGTTACAGTTTCAGTCAGCCTGCCTGCCATCCGCGTGTGCCAGCTGTCACAAAGACGCAGCTAGGC
Organism: Rhabdophis nuchalis; assembly: GCA_039707465.1. Classification (NCBI taxonomy): domain Eukaryota; kingdom Metazoa; phylum Chordata; class Lepidosauria; order Squamata; family Natricidae; genus Rhabdophis; species Rhabdophis nuchalis. Next base: position 164,938,010 of record CM077643.1, read on the forward strand.
TGTTAGTCCCAACAAGATACAAGGTGTCAATTCCTTTTACCCTGACACTGCAGTTCCTCTTCTGCGCCCGTCTGCCAGCTGCTGCCTGCCACAACCTGCATCCTTCTTCTTCTTGCCACAGGCCCATCTGCTACACTGGCACGGTCTTTTGTCTGACTGGCACTTTCTGTGCCTGCTGCCACTCTCTGTCTGCATACCTGTTCCACACGGCCACATCTCCCCCACTGATTGGCAGACCCTGCCTCTCTGCCAGCCATCGCCTGCCCACCACAGCATGTCTGATCCTTCTCTATCCACTGGCACACTCTTCCGATTCTGATAAATAGGACTTTGGCTCGCTGTGGTAGACTGCTTGCTTGGCCAAAGAAGGATGTTGGGGATAAGACCTCCCAAAGAGGCAACCCTTTCTATCACTAACTTAAGCAAATTGGTGTGAGAGGATAGTTTACCAGAAGAAAGTCCCACAAAGAAGGATGTCTTCCAAGTATAAGGAAAGCATGCGAGGTCAAACAACCCAAAATCAAATGCTGGGAAGGTATAAGATCCAGGGGTGAAATCCAGCAGGTTCTGATAGGTTCTGGGGAGAACCGGTAGTGGAAATTTTGAGTAGTTCAGAGAACCGGCAAATACCCCCTCTTGCTGGACCCAGAGTGGGGAGGGAATGGGGATTTTGCAGTATCCTTCCCCTGCTATGCCCATGAAGCCACGCCCACAGAACCCGTAGTAAAAAAAAAAAGAATTTCACCACTGTAAAAGAGTGGACTTCCACCTTGAAGTCTTGGGCAATCAAAACCCTGCCCCTTTTTACAAGTGTGCAATGCATGCAACCAGGGGTAGGATTCTACCGGTTTGGACCAGTTTGGACCAGTTCGGGTGAACCGGTAACTCCAACGATCAGCTGGGCCCACCCGCCCCTGTGCCACACTGACATATATTCCCTTTTCTGAAGCCCATCTGATAGATATGGCACCTCAGCTGTTTTGCACCAGGGCTGCAGTAGAAGGTGAGTTTTCAAACTCACTGCGCAGGTATGAGCCACGTGCTCAGCAAACTGGTTGTTACACTGGTTGAATCCCACCACTGCATGCAACACATGTTTAAAAAGGGTGGGGCTTTGCTCACCTGGCCATACCTGCCATTTTGAAGCCAGTGACTGTAGTTACAGGCATTCCTCTCTGTTAGGCCATCTCTATGTCTGGCTATTGTCTCTTAACACATAAATCAGGGCTCTCCAAAACTTGACAACTTTAAGACTTGTGGACGCCCAGCTCTCAGTATTTTCCAGTCAGCATGGCTGGCTGAGGAATTCTGAGAATTGAAGTTTACAAGTCTTTAAAGTTGCCAAGTTTGGAAAACACCTCCCCCCCCCCCCCCCCGGCATAAGTAAAAACTTTAAAGAGCTTATATTTGGAGGAGGTGTTTCTTTTTGTCTTGCTGGATGCCCAAGGAAGAAAGGAACTTGACTCTTAAAACCTTCAGCTGCCCCTGGTAGAGGTTTTGGCAGCAGCTTGATGAAAATAATATTTATAGGACCCGAAAAAGATTGTGCCTGGCAGTTTTGGAAAGAAATCCGCTCCGAAATTCACAAGCAGCTCCTGTGTTATGGCAAAGGTTCCATTGCCTGGTTCTCTCTGCCAGTTTCTTCCTTGGTGACCAGGTTCTGCCAGCTTTCTGCCTTTTTCTGACCAACCCACCTGCTTCCCCTGCTGGCCGTTGCCCCTGTATCAGCAGGGCTGGCATCTACAACGGACAAGTGCTCCCATCCTGATATAGAGCATTGCCAGAAAACAACCACTTGACAATCAATCCAGCTGAGCACCCACCAAAGCCAGGGACAATCAACGTCTTCCCAGGCAGGGCCAAATTTGCTATTTCCCTGGCATCCCACAGAAGTCAGGTGTAAAAAGACACACCCTAGAAAAATAAATGAGCAAGGGTGGGGGTTTTTTTAGGGGGAGGGAAATAGCATGCACAAGGATACGTTCCACACAGGTTCAATACAATTTCCGCACAGGTTGTTTGCTAGGCAAATGGAAAGCTATTCTGACACCCTTTCATTCCCCTTCCAATATTGCAAACTGGGGATGCTTCCTAATGGCAGCTACAGATGTTCTAATGCTTACCAGGGGTGAAATGCTACCGGTTTGGACTGGTTCGCCCAAACCGGTAGCAAAAATGCTACCGGTTCACGCAAACTGGTAGTAAAAAAAATGCTACCATTTCAGGCGAACTGGTATTTCTGATGATCAGCTGTGACGTGCAATTTATATTAGCTAGAAAGCAGGATTCCCTGCTTTCTAGCTAGTCTAAATCACGTGGCACAGCAGATCCCCCCTCCTCGCTGTTTGCTTACCTTTGCTTACCTGCTTGGTAGCAAGCTCAGCCCAACTGCCCAGACATCATCATGTCCGTTTTTGATGTTCTGCGCATGCGCGGAAGGTCCTGCATTTCTAACGCTCTGTGCATGCTCACATTGCTACCGAATCAGTAGCAAAGGTATGTTGATTTCACCTCTGATGCTTACTCATAAAATATGTTTTTTTTTAAAAACAAAACCCATACTGATTTCTCTTGGAATCTTGAGACATCAACTTGAATTCTGCAATCTTGACTATTAAAATTCCAGGTCTAATCAAGTGACAACTGATTCACACTTGAATACTTTGCAAGCTCCTGTGATGAATTACAGTAATTGGAACGGAAACCATGGAGTCAGCTTTTGATCATGACTGGGGAGATTTAAAAACACCTACATAAAATGTAAATTAAGATAAAGCAGCCTGACCTTGACCAAGGAAACTGATGCACTATGCTTATTGATACTTAGGGATTGAGAAAGTTTCCGAAATTGGAAGACAGCCACCAAGTCACTATCTTTGCTTTCACTTGAGAGAGAGAGATTGGATTTTGATTGAGAGATGAAATTCTCCTGAAGCCCCTCAAATCTGAATGATTATAAGCTATGCAAGAAGAAAAATAATGGAAATTAGACTGGTGGGGACCCAAATAATCATCTCTACTTCTGACATTGTGCCCATTCCTTGTAAAATTGCCATTTTCTTGACTCTCAATTAAACCACTGTCTTTTTTTTAGGTCAACCTGAAGTCATAAAATAGCATGCAGGCCTTTCAATTGTCTAGAAAAAAAATTGTTAGGCAACATGGTGCACAACACCCTGCTTCCCAAACCTCAAGGCGTTGGCTGATAATTTGAGGGCGTGGCATTTGCATTTAATCATAAATTTAAAAAAGAACATGGGAGGAGTTTGCCAATCTTCAAAGTAAAATCAGTCGGATATTAGCATGATTCAGATTGAGACTAGTTTCTTTCTTGGACTGCTGGTAAGACTAGTGGTGGGTTCCTACTAGTTTGGCCGGTTCAGTTGAACCAGTAATGCAGGGGTAGTCAACCTTTTTATACCTACCACCCACTTTTGCATCTCTGTTAGTAGTAAAATTTTCTAACCACCCACCAGTTCCACAGTAATGGTGATTTATAAAGTAGGGAAGTCAATTAAATTAAAAAAAGGAAAGTGCTTCAGTATCGGACAAAACACCTACCACCCACCATGAAAGCTGGAACACCCACTAATGGGGAGTAGGGACCAGGTTGACTACCACCGCAGTAGTGGTTTGGCAGCCTGGGTCTACCATCCAGGCCTGCCACACCCCTGAACCGGTTCTCCGAGAACAGTTTCATCTCAGAGTTCAGAGCACACAGATTAGTTTCAGTTTTGATTCTCAGCACACTCAGATCTGTTTAAGCTCCCATTGGTTGACTTAGTTGCTATGCCTATTCATTGGCTGACCTTGTTACCATGCCTCTCCCAGTCATGAATATTCTAGCATTATGTTTCATTGCATAATCTGCCAGATGTTTAGATTGGATTTGGCATTTTTATCCATCTATCAAGTCCTTCTCAAGGACTTGGGATAGGCAGGTGAGGTTGCAGGGCAGAAGAAATTGTGTGTTCAATTGGAATAAGCATTTATGTCTTCTGGTTTTCCTCCTCAAAGTCCCATTTCTGTTTCAGATGAGACTTGGTTAATCTGTCCAAGGCCAAATGTCAGCTATATATATGTACAACACAAATCAGCCAGTGTCAGAAGCAGCTTATGCTGTTCCTTTGGGCACATCTGCATTGCTTTAAGATTAGAGGAGAGACGGATGAGCAAGGGGGGGCAGGCATATAAATTAAAAACATATTTTTTCTGCTTGGCCGGCCTGGGGTAGTCTCTCTCTATGGGGTTTTAGTTGTTTAGGGAATTTTAGTTATAATGGGTATTTTAGCACAGGCATTGTTTAATCTGTTTTTAAGATGTTGTTTTTATTGTATTTATGGTTTTAGTTTCCCTGTGCACCGCTCCGAGTCCCTACGGGGAGAGGAGCGGTCAAGAAATTAAATATATTATTATTATTTATTATTATATAGCTATGGGTATTTAATAAGAAGAGGAGAATTTTGTTTCTAGGAAGCCTGCAAGCCAGCACATGATGTGTAGAAAGCTAACGTAGCTTTGGGGCAAACTTTGAAAAACCAGCTCTCCATTTCATTAATTGAGTCGCAACATTTTTCTTGCAGTCTCGTGCCAAAATGTCAATTCTGGTACCGCTCAGACCACCTGCCTCTCTCGGTGTGCCAGCTGCCACAGTGATCCAGCTGAGCTGTTGAGCAAAACAGTCCAAAGAAGGTCCGTGCGTGGCACCAGAGTTTCTCTCTGGGTTGCTGTGCCCATCTGCTGGCTGTTGCCTCCCGGCCAAAATCCACCCTCTCCTTGTCCACGGGACTACCTGTTCCAGCTGGCAGGGTCTTTTGACTGCCCCAAGTTATAGCTTAGGGCAATATTTAATTTTAATTACAAATGAAGTGAAACAATGGAGTTTGTCCTGATCTCACCCATTACATTTTGGAATGGGACAAGACCTCATCTGTGGAAAAGTATAACCTTCGGCTTGGAAGTAGTCTACACCCCTGGGAGTAGGCACATCCAATGTCCACAGTTGATTAATTCCAGCAATACAATGCCATCCCTTGCCTTAGGATATCTTTTGGTACTAAATATGAGTTCTGTCAGCCAATTTGCATGTAATGTGACAAATTGGCACATACACAATTAATAAATAACAGTGTATGCAGTCTGCCTCCATTATGAATGACTGTCTCTATTATGAATGGCAGCCCAAAGCCGGAAGCTGTGCTGAGATTTCCATCACTAGTGCCCAAAAGCAGGAATGTCCCCTATACACAATCAGGAGCCACTGAATCTTCGATCCACACCATCTCATACTGTAGTTACTACTAATTTATTGCAATCCCCCCTACTCAAGATGTTCCCTGGTGAGCCAGCTGAATTGTCTGAGTTCTTCCACAAAGACCTGAAAACAATTCACTCGGCTGCTAAATTGGCATTGCTGTCATTTAAAAACCAGGCCTATTGAAATAAAACACAGGTAAGCTAAGGAAAGATAAATAATACCACCAAGTTATAATTTTTCCCCTTCTTAGGGCAATGTGCAAGCCAGCAATTTTATCTGTCATATCAAATTACTGCCATCCTGTTAATTGAAAGATGATAATATGTTGCTAAATGAACATCAAGATTACCTGTTGGCATTTGACCTAAATTTCAATACCGTCTAGCCCTGAGCTTCTCCTGAGCCTCTTTAATTTCATAAATCTCCACCAGATGCAGCACAGACTCAAACCTCAGGCTAGAAGATGATATTTCACCTAATCCAATTAGTGTGAGCAAAATGGCAAATCCCTCCAACGTGGACAGAAATCCAGCAATTTTTGAGAAATAGATTTATGTTGTCCATGTCCAAGAAATGGTTGATTCTTGTGACGCATCAGACAATGCAGTCACAAATCTGACTTACACCCTTTTGTGGCCATTGTAGCTGGTAAAGGTTTCCCCTGTCCAGCCATGTTCGACTCTAGGGGGCAGTGCTCATCTCCATTTCCTAGCCAAGGAAGCCAGTGTTTTCAGAAGATGCTTCCGTGTTTCATGCGGCTGCCATGACTATATGCCAAAGCGCATGGTACGCTGTTATCTTCCCATCGAAGTGGTACCTATTTATCTACTCGCATATGCATGCTTTTGAATTCACCCCAGTGGGTGCTGCTCAGGACTTGAACACGGCCTGTCAGATTTCCAGCTAATAAGCTCAGCATTTTTAACAGCTACTACAGCAGCAAATACAGAAAGTGGGCCAAGGAACTCAGCGTGTTAAAAATGCTGCTGTCCTCTACAAGGGACCAACATGGTTTTCCTTCATTCGTCACAGAAACAGAGAATACTATTTAGGAATTTTAGCTGTTCCTCTTTCAATATGCTTGGGCCTGGGTGAACAGCACAATTGTTTCCTTTTTGTCTGCTTTCTTTCACCTGATTAAAGTGGCTCCACAGGAAGATTTGAATCTGATGGAGAGTAAATGGCAGGCCTTAAACCAATGATACTGAACCTTTGGGGCTTGGTGTACTCAACTTGATTCTGCTGGTATGGCACCACTATACCATCTTCTAAAGAAAAAAGAAACTTTTTTTTTTTTACATATTCAATTATTTTTTTAAAAGTAGTCTAATCGGGTGAGGTGCTATATTTGAAATAGTAGCAAATAGTAGCAAATATCTGTAGCTTGGATGTAGGATAAGGGTAAAGGTTCAATCTCTAAGCTTGTGGGTTGGCTTCCGAAGGTTTCATTACCAGGCTAGGTGACATCTTCAGTGGAGTTTAGGGGATGTCAGTGTTCTTCTGTTTATAAGGGCTTCAGGTGTGGGTGTGTCAAGTGAGGGTCTTGTGGCAGGTCTTGTGATGGATCAGCTGTGAATCATCAGTGAGTCTTGTGACGGGTCTTGTGATAAGGAGATTACCTCAGGTCAGGGTTGTTTAGAGGTGAACTGCTGATGTGTGTGAATGGGGGGGGGGATTGCATGAGGTGATTTCTGTGGTTGGCTGTGTGGTTGATTTGGATTCTGAGGGGTTTGTAGGCTGGTTGTAGGTAATGATGGGATTCAGCCAGTTCACATCACTTCAGGAGAACCGGTTGTTAAGTTTCTGAGCAGTTTGGTGAACTGGTTATTGGAAGAAATCATTAGGGCAGAAAACCAGTTGTTAATTTATTTGAATCCCACCACTGGTTGTAGGTCAATGTGTCTGTTGATGGAATTGATTGTGGAGTTCAATAAATTCATGAGCATGGCAGGTGGTAATGTATTGCTAGGTATTATAGAAAATATCAATTTATTAGGAGCTGTAATCTAGAGAGCAACCTGGTTACAATTCAGACTATAACTTCTATTATCAATAGCCAGTATGAACATTGAGCTTGATCACATACTGCCTTTTCCCGAAAATAATCTTATTTTCTTTAGACTCCCAAAATAAGTGCTTGGCCTTATTTTCAGGGAGGTCTTATTATTTCTAAGGTGCAGGAGGCGGCAAGTGTGGTCACCTCACGGCTGCTGCTGTGTTGCAATATTTTCAGGGGAGGGCTTATTTTTGGGGAAAGGCTTATTTGAACGCATGCTCTCAAAAGCCCAATTGGGCTTATTATCTGGGGAGGTCTTATTTTCTGGGAAACAGGGTAGTTGAATAGTCTTCAACTAGAATTATAGTGATTGAAAATATACATCTGACCAGCAGAGGGGACAATAGACCTTGTTCTCTGGAATTACAGTGCAGAGAAGGATAGATCTCCATCATCTTGAAATAACTGGTAACTGAAATAATTGGCAAGAAATACCGGATGCCAGCATTGCCAGGGATAACGTTTCTACTGAGAAGAAAATTTGAGTACAAGGTGGCTTCATGTCAGGAGACCTGGACTGTGAAGTGATCTTTTGTGGCCAGCTCATAAAGATTTTTATTTTTTTTTACAAAAGAAAATGTTTCAAATAGATATATTAACTGTCATACCCTTAAAATTTCCCAGCTTGGTTTTTAGAGAAATCTGGGACATGGCAGACTTAGTGAATCCACAGTTGAGCAATGCTGGGAGATTTTTTATTTTTTATTTTATTAAATTTATACCCCACCCTTCTCCTTGTTAGGACCCAGGGCGGCGCACAGGCATTATTTAAAAGACACAAAATACAATAAATATCAATTAAAATGTATTAAATTAATAAACCCGTGCTAAAACCCAATGTTAAAACCCTTACCAGATTATAAATTTTTCTTAAAAAGTCAGAAACGGGGGGCTATCCTAGGCCGGCTTGTTGGAATAAATCAAGATGTTTTTTTTTTTAAATTTATGCATGTTGATGCAACAAATACCAACATACAAGACTAACAATGCTTCTAACATCAGTTTTTATTAGTATCTTCATTCCTTTCAATTTTTTCTATTCCTTCTATTCCTTAAATTACAATTGAGGCACGTTTCAGACAAACCAAGACTATATTGCAAACCAACATTGAAAACAGCAAAATAATTGATCCAATGGTAGTTTTCTGTTATAAAAGAAGTCAACTACAAAACTAAGAGTTGACATGAACAAAAAACTTGACGCACTTTGTTTTTTTGTGCCAGTACTGTTTCTCAGCTCCTGATGAAGATTCGTAGTTCATATATAGCTAGCACCTTAAAGAATAAGGACATAAATGACCTTCTTAAACTCAGTGGTCTGAAAGAAATTGTCTTTTGTCTTCAGACAAAAAAAATGGAATAGAATTCCTGTTAATAATATTGCATTTTCTTTTTTTTTAAAATATATTTTTATTATTTTTATATTTAAAAACAATGTAGAACCACAGAGTCTAAGTGGCTGTACATTCACATTATTCAGTTAGGCTCAACCATTAACTATCCAATCACAATATACAGTTTGTTCCAGTCTTGTCACCTTGTTATACCAATCGTAGAATCTGTTCCAAACTTCAAAATATTCTGATTCCCCTTTATTTTTAAGTTCAAGAGTGAGCCTATCTGCTTCCGCACAAGCCAACACTTTTCTATCTAGTTCTGATGGTGTATTTTCTTTTTTCCAATATTGCACAAAAGTTACGTGTGCCGCAGTTAGTACGTGTATAATTAGATAGAGTATATATTTTAAACCCCTCCGGTAGGAGAAAAATTTCTGGTTTAAACAATATTTGGTCTCCCACCATTTGTTCCAACCATGACTGAATCATTTTCCAATAATCTTGCATTTTCTAATGGACATGTATCTCAGGCCACTTTGGTAACACAATATAAAAAAACAACACCATCACCTAGCTGCTTAAATAATAAGAACCATCAGTTTTACAAACCAAGTGCTCCTGGCCCCCTGCAAATAGTAAGAAAGCTTACAATAAGTGCTCATTGTGCTGTAATTTTCAATACATGTCATGCTATCAGTGTGCGAGCTGCTATATACAGCAGATCGATGTCATGTTTCCTGCTTTATTTAATGTAAATACTATCACAATTTTCCAAACATTTCCTATGCCAGCTCTCTATGCACTCTATGATACGTATCTGAGCAATGGAGGATGGAATATCTTAAAAAGCCATGCTAATTTAGGCAGCTTGGGAAGGAAGTACAATAACAGGTGTGAAGAAAAGCATTCTGAGATACCACAAGTGACATAATCTGTTTTTTTGAGTGCCAGGAACACAGTGACAGGAACAGATGGAGCACTGCAGAAACAAAAGAAGGAGACATAATCTTAGATCATCTGTTCCATATTTATTCACTAGAGTCCAACTAGCATATAAAAAGGAGACATTCCAAACAAGGACAGGCTGGAGAAGGTCCACAGAAAACAAGGACCAAAGGCAAAGGTGAAGAGGTAAGAAAGACACAAAGAGCTTCCATGGGAATGACAGAAAGCACAGCATACTGATCGTATGTTGATTAAAGAGGTTAGTGAAGCATAAAGTTATCTTTGTCATGAGATAGTCCTACTTGTTCAGACGTTATAATAGTGATGATGATTGTTCATCTGATGGTCAGACCCCGTTCACATACTTAGAATAAAATAATAATAATATTTTTTTACACCAGAACTTTGAGGTGGATCTTCGGGTAGGATGCTTTAAAGCAGGGGTGTCCAAACTTGGGAACTTTAAGACTCGTGGACTTCAACTCCCAGAATTCCCCAGCCAGCATAGCTGGCTGGGGAATTCTGGGAGTTGAAGTCCACGAGTCTTAAAGTTCTCAAGTTTGGACACCCCTGCTTTAAAGTTATATTTAAAAACAGGGGAATGGGACAATGCCATTGTTGGCACTCATGATTAATCTCTTTGCAACAATCTAGCTGGAGCCTTCTATTCCACTATGTTGCTAGGAGGAAATTCTACAATTTTGTTCAGATTGTAATATTGAATCTGTTTTCAAATAGTCTCATTTCCAAATTTGAATAAACATCAGTTCTTAGATCTGAAATCTGAGAGCAACTACTGACATTGCTGAATATAATCCTAGACTATGTGAGATTTCAGCATCTGGCATTTCATTTTGTTTTCGTCATGGCTATCACATGTAGACTAATATCTAAATTGACGTGGGTTGGGAGAAATTTTGGGTTCCACCAAAAGCAATTCGGAGATGAGCCAGAAATCTTCAGAATCATTTTTATTTTCTATCTTCAAAAGATAGCAGCTTGGAGCTTTTTATTCCAATTAAAAAAACAATAGATTTAGTGACTGAATGATACAATTACAGAGGTGTGAGAAGAATGGGTTGGTATTTTGGTGAATGGTGTTAGTGGTATCCCAATATTACAATTAATCAGAGGAACAGCTTGCCTCCAGAAGTTGTGAATGCTCCAATACTGGAAGTTTTAAAGAAGATGTTGGATAACCATTTGTCCGAAGTGGTGTAGGGTTTCCTGCCTAAGCAGGGGGATGGACTAGAACAGTGGTCAGCAAACTGCTGCTCGCGAGCCACAAGCGGCTCTTTGGCCCCTCGGGTGCGGCTCTTCCTCTCTCCCTCCCTCCCCCCCGGAGGCAGCGGAGGACCTGGCATGTCAGTTGGGGGGGCTGCGGCTGCCTCCTCCTGGAGTGAGCAAGCGGGTGGAGCACCCAGGGCTGCGGCTGCCTGGGCGCCGCTGAGGCCGTCCAGGCACCGTGCGCCCGCCTCCCTCCCAGCCCCGTGTGGCGGGCAGCCTGGAGGGTGCGCTTCGGTGACTGTTGGAGGGAGCTGGTGGAAGCGTTTCTGGTTGTCCTGTCCAATGCGCTCGGACGGCGGGAGCTGCGTGTCGCAGGGCTCAGGGGCAGCAGCAGCAGCAGCAACAACAGCCACCTGCAGAAGCCGCTGAGGCAAGAGCCAACTGCAGAAGCCGCTGAGGAGAGAAAGAGAAAGAAAAATAGAAAGAAAAAGAAAGTGGAGAGAGAGAGAGAGAGAGAGAGAGAGAGAGAGAGAGAGAGAGAGAGAGAGAGAGAGAGAAAGAAAGTAAGTAAGTAAGTAAGTTTTGGTTGCTAAGCAGGACTGTTGTTAAGTGAGTTTCACCACATTGTCCAAGTTGGTCACGCCCACCTGGTCACATGACCGCTGAGCCACTCCCACAAAACAGGCCACACCTTTTGGCTCTCAAAAGAAATGTCAATCGTGGTACTGTTGATATTTGGCTCTCTTGACTAATAAGTTTGCCCACCATTGGACTAAAAGACCTCCAAGCTTCCTTCCAACTCTATTATTCTATTTTTATATTCTATTTGTAAAGAGGAAAGGAGTTGCTATCTGCTGTTCCATTGATGTCACAGGCATTCATATTGTGAATGTGTTATATTTATATCTAGAGCTGTGCAGTATTATATTTAAGTGAGAGATAGAAATATAAAAATAGCTCTGTTGGACCAGGCTGAGGCACATCTTAGGTCTCTTCCAAGTGACAGGGCTAAAGTGCAGCGATCCACTTTAATCAAAAGACAAGGGCAGCTTTAAAAAGTACTCCCAAAGTGCCAAGGTCTCACTGGGTGACCTTGCAACCTCAAGTTGCTGATGGTAACTTCAAGGTAGCAGGTGCCATTGTGTCTTTCTATAACCTGATCTCAACTATATTTTGAGATTCTCAGGTATGTGCCATAGTAAAGACTGTACTTTAAAGCAAAGGTGAAGGAAATGGCAGACATCCTGTTGAAAAAGCTGATGAAGGACATTGTTATGCTTAAGAGTAAGGAGGGATAATTATTATTATTCTGTGGTTAATATTTGGTGAGATTCAGTCTTTGGGGCTGGTTGGTAGCTCAACAGCTTGAGTCCTAACCAAGGACCTAGGAACTGTTAAGGTAACATTGGAGGATATAAACTGTTCTAAGTAGGGTGGCTTTTTGTAGAGTCAGAATGTTCAAATCTGGTAAATTTAGAATTTCCAAATAGCAAGGTAGCCCTTTAGGTATTGCTCCAAGGGCTCCAATTACAATCGGGGCAACACACGATTTCTTTTTTCACAGTCGCTCAACTTCAATTGGCAAGTCCAGGTATTTTGTGATTTTTTCTTGCTGCTTATTTTCAATTTGTGCATCACCAAGTATTGCAATGTCAACAAACCATACTTTTTTTCTTTTCAACTATTGTTATATCAGGTGTGTTGTAGGCCAAGTGCCTGTCAATCTGAATTCTGAAGTCCCACAAGATCTTGACTTTCTCATTCTCTAAAACTTTCTCAACCTGATGTTCCCAGTGATTTTTGCTGTACTCAAATCCAAACTTCTGGCACAATTTCCAGTGAATGATCTTAGCAACACGGTCATGGCGTTGTAGGTAGTCAGTTTGTGAAATTTTGCTGCACCCACTGATCAGGTGGTTGACTGTCTCATCTTTCTCATTACAAAGGCGACATTTGCTTTGACAAATTCATTTGTTGAACAAATTCATTTGTTGAATTTTTGCCTTCCTGCAGTTTGTGACTAAGCCTTGTTCTTGAGCTGCCAAAATAAAGCCTTCTGTTTCTTTTTTCAGTACTCCCGATCTTAACCAGTTCCAAGTTACTTTTTGGTCAGCTTTGCCTTCAATACTTTTCAAGTATTGACTATGCATAGCTTTGCTTTTCCAATTTTCAGCTCGCTTCTCAATTACTTCTTTCTTATATTCAGTATTATTCTGTGGTTAATCTTTGGTGAGATTCACAGCCTTTGGGGCTGGTTGGTAGCTCAACAGCTCGAGTCCTAACCAAGGACCTAGGAACTGTTAAGGTAACGTCAGAGGATAAAAGCTGTTCCAAGTAGGGTGGTTTTTTGTCGAGTCAGAATGTTTAAGTCTGGTAAGTCCAGTGTTGTTGTTATTATTCAAATTAATGTGTAAACAGTATGGCACATGGGTGTCATACAGTCTAATACAAATAAAACTAATAAAATTAATCATAATTATATTCAACCAATTTATGTATTTCTAACAATAATACACATTTATATTATAGTCCATCATCATTCAATTATTCCATGTTGTATCTTGTTATTGCTTTTATTATTATAAAGCGTACACACTAATATTTCCCCTACTCTTGTTTCTATCACTTATTCTAGCTTTTAATCATGTTACATTTTATTAAAAAGAATATGTCTATCCTCACTTCTAATCATGTCACCTACCTAAAAAAAAGAAAAGGAGAGAGAAAAAGAGCAAGACGGAAAAGAGAGAGAAAGAGAAACAGGGAGAGAGAGAGAGAGAGAGAGAGAGAGAGAGAGGGAGAGAGAGAGAGAGAGAAGGAAAAGCAAACCAGAACAACAAATAGAAGACTCAGGAGGGATAATAATTTTGATTGTAGCTTTTTGCAATGAAGGTCAGGAGAAGGTCTTAATTATCTTCTCTCCTCTCCCTGTTCCTTTCCTTTAACTATATTGTGTCCTGAACTTTCCCCCCTTCTTTCCTTTGTTTATATATTTATTCTTTTTCTTTTATTGAAGTTAAACTTCTCAATTAAAGTTATCTATATCTTAACCATATATAGCAGAAAGAAAACAGCAGTAGTCAATATAAAAACCTGAGAAAGAATGATATAGATTCCATTGCATAGAAAAAGTTAAGCTTTTAATACTGCCTCCTGTTCTGTGAAATCACTGCATATATTGGTGAACATACATTTCTATTTTTTAAAGTATATGTAGAACCAGTTCGGTCTAGTGCTGAACTTGAAGGCAGCAGACTGAAAACCAGGAGACAGTGAGTTCTAGTCCAATCTTAGGCAAGAAAGCTGGTTAGGTAATCTTGTGCCAGCCATTCTCTTTCAGCCCAACTCACCTCACAGGATGGTTGTTGTAGGAAAAACAGGAGGAGGAAGGAATATTAAGTAGATTAATACTTGGGTTTCTTCTAAAGTAATAAAGGCAGGAGAAGGAAGGGAGGAAGGAAGGGAGGGAGGGAGGGAGGGACGGAGGGAGGGAGGGAGGAAAGAAGGAGAAGTCAGACACTAAATGAAACTACTGTATTTTTCGGAGTATAAGACGCAATGGAGTATAAGACGCACCAAGGTTTTGAAGAGGCAAATTACAAAAAAAAGTAGGTAGGTAGATAGAGGGATAGAGAGGGAGAGAAAGAAAGAGAAATATAGTAGGTAGGTAGGTAGATAAAGGGATAGAAAGAGAGAGAAATAGAGAGAGAGAAATACAGTAGGTACGTAGGGAGGGAGGGAGTGTGTGTAGGTAGGTAGGTAGGTAGATAAAGTAAGAGAGAGAGAGAGAAATAGAGAAAGATAAGAGAAATACAGTAGGTAGGTAGGAAGAGAGAGAGAATGTGCGTGGGTAGGTAGGTAGAAGGATAGAGAGAAATAGAGAGAGAGAGAAATAGAGTAGATATGTAGAGAGAAAGTGTGTGTGTAGATAGGCAGGTAGAGGGACAGAGAGAAAGAGAAAGAGAGAGAGAGAGAGAGAGAGAGAGAGAGAGAAATACAGTAGGTAGGTAGGGAGAGTGTGTGTGTGTGTAGGTAGGTAGAAGGATAGAGAGAGAGAAATAGAGAAATACAATAGGTAGGTAGGGAGAGAGAGAGAGAGTAGGTAGGTAGGTTGATGTTTCCAAGTGTATTTATCCATGTCCTGGAGAAGGAAATCGCTGACAAACCTTAAGACTTTGTTTCTCCTGGCACAGAAACAGTCAAAGAGCCTTCCAAAAGAGCTTTCCGAAAGTGTTTTTACACTCTTCAAACCTCCCCAAAACTGCTCATTTCTCTGCGAAAACGGGGCCGTTTTTTTTCAAATAAAAAGCATAACTAGCCTGGGGGGGGGGCTTGCAGAGTGCTTCTGGGGGGTAGGGGAGTGAAAAATGAGCAAAAAACCCGGCCCATTTATTGTGAAAACGGGCCATTTTTGTGTCAAATAAATTGCATGCATAGCCCTATGGAGGCTTATAGAGTGCTGCTGGGGGCTGGGGGGCAAAAAACAGCCCATTCTAGGTTCATTTCTGCCCTCCCCAGCCCCCAGGAGCTCTCTGGAAGCCTTCATAAGGTAGGAACAGCCATTTTGGTGAAGGGGGTGGAGTTTCAGGAGGCAAAAAAATGCTGTATTGGATGTATAAGACGCACCCAGATTTTCAGCCTCTTTTTAGAGGAAAAAAGGTGCGTCTTATACTCCGAAAAATACGGTAACTAACTAACTAACTGAATAAAGTAGCAACCACATTGAGAAAGATGGTGGGAAAGGACCACAGATGTAGAGGTGGGACAATCTCCTTTGGGACTTTCTGTACCATGGAGCTTCTGCTTCCAATTGACCTGCTTTCAGAGTCTCTCCTGTCTGTTTCTTCTGCTACTCCCCCCCCCCTCTTCCACCCCAAATAAATTACAAGTGCCTTTCGCTCAGGATATAATTCATGTGTAGCCCTGTGGATGCGTTATTATTTACATCTACACTTTTATTGGGGGGGGGGAGTCAAATTAGTTTAGCAGAGGCCAACATGTTGACTAGTTGGCCCTAAAAGAGGAATGTGCAAATCAAACTTGTGATTTTTTTAAAAATTGGATCCTTTAGAATTGCATCAGGGTAAAACTTTTTGGAAATGCTTACAGTGAGTTGAAGTGATCAGCAAATAATTTTGCCCCATTAATGGCCCCAACCAATCTAAACCATGGCAGAAAAAAACCAGGTATATGAACAAATGTTCCTAACTAGCACCAAAATCTGTCTCTCTCACCAGGAAGATAATAATAGTGTAGCTATTATAACTGAACTTTCAGGATGTAGTAATTATACATCAAATTTACAGACAGGTGATATCTTACTTTGGCTCAGCTAAAAAAGCAATAGTAATGGATTAAATCAAATAACTCTGTATGACTACTCCCTACTGAGATGGGCGAGAAGGCTTCCTGGTTACTCTGAACACTCAATTATGACTCTCTTTCTTTCCAAAGTATAAAAGTTAGGAAGTATAGAACTGAACAAGATAAAGGATTCGTTGATTACTTTTGGAGGCTTAGAGGTAACCGAAGTGCAGTATAATGTAGCTCACAAAAGTTGATCTTTACATATTATCTATGTGCACATATAATTGCTACTGATTAGGCAGAATGTAGACTCTAAACTTAATCTCTCCACTCTTTGTATCACATTATTTAGGTACATGTAGTCCTTGTTTAATGACCATTCTCAATTGTGATGACAAAGTAATTTTGCAACAAATCTTCACATTTATGACTTTCACAGATCTCAATAAAGGAAAGCTTAAGTGAGATGGTAAGCACAGTTGGGATTTCTCTTAGCGACTGCTTAACGAGTGAGTTGCCAGTCCCGATTATGGTCATTGAATGAGGACTATCAGTATGCCATTTCTGTTAGCTCTAGGGTCACCCCTGGACTTATTTCTACACCATAGGCAAAAATGGGCCATACCCTCAAACTGGATGGGACAAGATTGATTGGGCAGTTGGCTTAAATGTTGCCTGTTAGCTCCACCCAGTGGTGGGATTCAAAACTTTTTACTACTGGTTCTGTGGGCATGGTGTGGCTTGGTGGGTGTGGCTTGGTGGGTGTGGCAGAGGAAGGAAAAAAGATAATGTAAAATCTCCATTTCCACCCCACCCCACTAATCTGCTTTCCAGCTCTGTTCTCCTGTGCAGGGCAATAGAAGAAGACCCAGCCGATCAGTTGGGACTCAACAGGCAGCAAATAGATGGTGACGGAGCCAGCCAGAGTTGGTATTTGCCGGTTCTCCAAACTACTCAAAATTTCCGCTACCGGTTTGCTAGAACCGGTCAGAACTGACTGAATACCACCTTTGGCTCTACCCACTTTGAAGGAGTTCTCAGGAGTTCTCAGGAAAAGTGGTAGCCCCTAATTTTTAGTTACTGGGGCATTTTTCTGCTTCTCCTCTCTACAGTTAGTAACATAATATTATTATTGTGAATGATAAATCTGTAAGTCACGGTGTTAATCTATTTGGTAGAACAGCAGATCATATAGCGTCTAACTTCTCTAAACATTTGACATAAATGTTATGAAGGAAATTTCATAAGCAATTAAGGAGCCTGAACACGCCTCTTTCCGAACTCTGGCTTCTTCTACTGAAGAAGCTACTTGGATAAGAAGTGAAATCTTTAAAACCAAAACAGAAAAAGTTCAGGGATGATGACTCATCTTCTAGACAACTCTGCCTGGATGGATAAGAATCTTCATCAACATTTTGTTCAATTGGCGCTTTACTGCCAGAGTGATTTTGCTGGTATAACTCGGTTCAGGCAAGTGGTGATGGCCATTCCACTGTTTCTCCTATACCATGCTGGACCCAATCATTCTCTTCCTTTCTATTCAAAGCATTTTACAGGACCGCTTTGCAAAATGCCTTGATACAAATGATGCATCTGCCCTTGAAGTGTGAAAGCAGCTCCCTCTCTGGAAGTGTTAAGGCAGCTACTTCCTGTCTCAGCTCCTTGAACAATTACCGTGTTTTTCAGAGTATAAGACACACCTTTTTCCCCTCAGAAAAGAGGGTGAAAATCTGGGTGCATCTTATACACTGAATACAGCATTCTTTTGCCTCCCCAAACCCCACCCCCTTTACAAAATGGATGCGCAGAGGGTTTGGGAGGCTTGTAAAGTGTTCCTGGGAGCTGAGGAGGGCAAAAATGAGCAAAAAATGAGCCATCTTTGCTTGTTTTTGGCCTCCCCAGCCCCCAGGAGCACTCTACAAGCCTCTGCATGCCCTTTTTTGTGTGCAAAATACAAGGTGTGCAGAGGGTTTGGGAGGCCTCAGAGTACAAAACCTTTTTTTTTAATTTAGCTCTTCAAAATCATGGTGCATCTTACATTCCAATAAATCTTAATAGTTCGAAAAATATGGTATTACATGTTTCTAGCTCTTCGTGGCCCTCTTCTTTAGCCTTCTTATGCTGGGTCTTTCACAGAACACTTATGCCAGTGATGGCTAACCTTTTTATCATTGTGTGCTGAAAGTGTGTGCGTGCACCCCTAATGCAGTGCAGCCTCCCTGTGCGCCCACCCCTGCACATGTGTGCATGGACCCCCATGCTCCCATCGCACCCCATACATGCACGTATGACCCGCCCACACATGCCCCTGCATGCATGCGTGACCTTGTGCTTGCACATCCACTCCGCGCAACCCGCACATACACATGCGACCACGCGTGCCATAGGTTCACCATCATGGCCCTATACCCACTGCAGCAGGCCCAAGTGCTATGCCTTCTTTTGCACTGCTTCTTCTTGCAGACTGATGTCACTTCCTGATGAGAAGAAAGTACATTCTGTAACTTTTATTTGGCTGCAAAAGAGTTTTCATACTGTCCCAGTTATGTGTGGGAGAGAAGGAAGGGAAATTACCTCCTTCACAAGACAAATTACTAAACTGACTGCTACTTGGCAGCTTGCCTGAACTAACCTGAACTAGACTGAAAGATTACATGACACAATTCTCCAACTCTGTAGCTTCTCTGTTGTTTCCTGCAAACCTACTCTTCACAGAGGATTTCTTTTAAAGCCTCTTGGGAAGGGCCAGGCAATTAGGCAGCTGATACTGATTATCTCCGATGGCGTCGTTTTGCTAATTGCCTCCTCTCAATCCTTAGCCTGACATCCGGGACAAACTGGGTTTCCTCCTCTAGAGCCGACTCATAGGACTCCTCACTAGAGGAATCCATCAGCAGCTCATCCAGAGCCAGCTGGGCCACAACAGTTCATTATACCAGAATCAACACCAATACCCCAAATTGGCTGTCTCCTTTTTTTTTAATTGAAAAAAGTTTTATTGATTTTTACAATTTTTTTCAAAGGAAAAGGGTTATAAGGTTTACATAAGATATTTTGTGGACATCCATGTCGGAGGTGTTGGCTGCCTCCGGGGCTTCATACAAAAGACAATTTTTTTATTCCTTTTTTTTTTTTTACACAAAGTGGAAAGAAATACATATATATATAATGTCACAAATTTCATGCAATCAATCATTTGTTTTCATAGACATCCGTTTAAAGGTTACACTATGTAAAGGAAAGTTATTTTTGTGATCTGAGTCTTTTAGCTATTGTGTCCTCTTCTCCCTTCCCGCCTGTAGGCGGAGCCATGGCCCCTCCCGTTCCCCCATTTTCATCCTCCAGGATTGAGGAATGTTTTTTAAGAAAGGCTTCTGCCTCTTCAATTGTTTTAATTCTTACTCTCCCCGCCTCCCAGAACACTAACATTCCTTCAGGCATCACCCACTTGAACCACACCCCCTTTTAATATAATTTTTTGGATAGGAAGGAATATTTCCTTCTTATCTCTCGAATCTTTTTCGGGATCTGTTTCAAAATGGTTATTTCTGTCTGTTGATAAATCATAGGACCATCTCTCTGTGCTCTCAGGATCTCATCCCTTGTTGACCTTCTTACAAATTTAATATGTATCTCTCTGGGTACCTCATTTATTCTGGCATATGCTGAATTAATTCTATAAATCATATCAATGTCCCCCCAGATAAATTCTTTACTCTTTTTAATATAGTCTGCTAAAATCGTGCTCATTAGATCTTTTAAATTTTCAGAGTCTAATTCAGGAACATTTTGAAACCTTAAAAAGTAAGACATTCTTTCAAAATCCATTCTAGACATATGACCAGATCCACTATTTCTTTTTGAGAATTCCTTATCTCTCCCCTCATCTCAGCCCCCCCCTCCAATCCTTCAATTTTTTTGTTTATTTTCCACTAGTGTTTTCTGTGTTTCCAAAAGTTCCAATCTTGAACTAACCATGTCTTTCCGTATTTCTTTTATCTCTTTCATTATAGTTTGCAGAGTTTCCTCTATTATTGATAGCTGGGTAGCTTCCCCCCCCCCCCGTTTCTTTTTGTGTTGAAATAATCTTGGGTTGCTGAGGGGGCTTTTTTGAAGCCATAATGAAAGTATTAAGTTCTTGTCACTAATATGGCGTCTGATGGAGAGGCAGTCCGTGAGGCGGGAGAGAAGTGAAAGTCTGTGTCCAAATTCCAAGTGCAGTTTGTATAGAATCCAGAGAAATAACAATTTTTTTACAGTAAAATCACTTATATGAAAAAAGAAGGCACACTTGGGAGAAGTCCTAAGAGCCACTTGCTTTGATTTGAATATAAATTTTTTCCAGTCCCATGAAAGTGAAGGAGTGTCAGCACATCACAAGAAAAAAAAGTTTTTACTGGGAACAAAGAAGCGCCATTTTTTCCGCCCCTTTGGCGGTCGTGGAGAGTTAGTGAAAGTCAATTCTGTTGTTACAAAGCACAGATACATTGTAGCAGTAACAAGTCCATTTTTAAAAAATACTTTCACTTTCCATTGTTAGAGATCGGATGTAACTTTCTCTTCCTCCCCGAGCCCGGGGAGCATTTAAAGACGCCGCTTGTTTTCCAAGGAGGGTTTTTTACAAACTCCCCCCTCTATTCTTTGGTTTAAGAAAAGTTGAAAGCATCAACATCGCAAATTCACTCACAATCCACTCTGCAGCAATGGAGCCTTGGCGCCTCCTCCAGCTCTGGCTTTTCCGCCTGCTTCTTTAATTTCTGCAGTTCCGGACCTCCATTGGCGAGAGGGACTCTTCCCCCCGCATCCTGTTCCTCGACTCCTGGGACGAGGCGGGGACGACCCCCTGACTGCTGTCAGGGCAGGAGGCTCCCCGTGAGCCATCCGTCCAGTGGGGGCTCTTTTGCAGAGCCCCCGTACCCCCAAAGGAGCCGCCGAGGCAGCCAAGCGGCGGACGCATCCAAGACCCGTCCGTCGCCTCCGGGACCCGGAAGCAATCCAAAATTGGCTGTCTCCTTAAGTGATACAGAGAGTAATCCTCTCAGTGTAACAAAGTCTGTTCCTTGATCAGCTTACTACAGCAATACTACCCAAAAAAAAATGCACATATGCAGCCTGTGCACTCTGCAGTTATGTTTCTTCTTCATCTATAAATGAGGCTGTGTAGTGGCTCAGTAGTTAAGGCTCTGGGGTTGTCAGCTGCAAAGCCCAAGTTCGAGACCTGAGTTCCTGTGACGAGGTGAGTTCCCATCCAGCTGCTGCCAACCTAGCATTTTGAAAGCATGCAAATGCAAGTAGATACATAGGTATCACTTCGGTGGGAAAGTACCAGTGCTCTATGACATCATGCTGGCCACATGAACATGGAAATGTCTTCAGATAATGCTGGCTCAATAGCCTTGGAACGGAGATGAGCATTGCCCCCTACAGGCAACAACAACTAGTGGAGTAAAATCCACAAGGGGGACTCCTTCATCTATAAATATGTCATAATTATTTACTATCCTGTTTCCCCGAAAATAAGACCTCCTCGGATAATAAGCCTAATCGGGTTTTTGAGCGCATGCGCTAAAATAAATCCTCCCCTGAAAATAAGCCCTCCCCGAAAATATTGCAACACAGCAGCAGCCACGAGGTGACCACGCTCGCCACCTCCTGCACCTTAAAAATAATAAGACCTCCCTGAAAATAGTGCTTATTTCAGGGGTCAAAAGAAAATAATAGCCTGTCTTATTTTTGGGGAAACATGGTACCCTGCAAATGTTCACATGATTTCAAAAAATGCCTTCATCTATAAATACATATCACCTGTCATAATTATTTACTATCCTGCAAATGTTTACATGGTTTCAAAACCTGATTCAAGAACCCGTACAAAAAGGCATAAAGTCTTTGAAATGAGAATAGAAACATATCAACCCTTTCCGATGTCTTCAAATATCCTCGAATAAGCCAACTTTACCTGATCTATGTGGACATAGCTTCTTTGTGTTGTTCACAAGGTCAGACTGAAAAGTAAAGGCCTTCTAGGCATCATGAATATATTTCCAGTAAAATAACAACAGTCATCCTAATTCCACAAATAAAGGCAGTCATCAGCCTTTCATTACAGTCATACGGTGTGATAATCAATGCATTTTATAAAACAGAATTAAGAAAATATTTTTCATCTAGACCAGGGGTGTCAAACTCAAGGCGCAGGGTCCGGATCCAGTCCGTGGGGTGCTTAGAACTGGCCTGCAGGGCTACCCTGGAAACAGTAAAGGATTAGCCCACGGTGCCTCTGCCAGCAAAAATGGAGCTCCCGAGCTTTGTTTTCACTGGCACAGGGTTGCAGGACACAGTCAGAGCTGAAAATTGAGCTCGTGGGCAGCCTTCTCAAGCTCTATTTTCACTGGCAGAGGGTTACAGGAAGCTGTGGCAGCCCAAAGCAGAGCTTGGGAGCCTGTTTTTGCTGGCAGAGTGCTCAAGGCCACCACAGATGTCCCTGACACGAATGACATCAAGCTGGCCATGCCCACCCTGGTAATGCCCAACCTGGCCCACCAAGGTGAAACACAGTCCTGATGCGGCCCTCATTGAAATTGAGTTTGACGCCCCTGATCTCGATGTTTTAGCTGGAATATCTCCAATTCAATTCAGAGCTTTTCGTTGGAATAATACCTCATGGAAGCTGATCCTTTTAACCTAGGTTGCTCATCACAAAACAATTCTTACTCTAATTTATAATACTCTCTTTTAAAATGTTAAAGCCACATTTCAACTAAATTGTTAATTCTACAGTACTTTTATGTTAGCTAATCTTATTTTCAATTTTCTCAAAGTTCATTACTTTCCACACCGCTTTGCATGAGAACAATGCCCTCCATAATTTTTGTCATGTACTATTTTAATTTTTTTTAATGAAACTCTGGATTATGAAATATTTAATATGATTTCAAAAGAACACAATAATGCAATTACCATATTAATTGTGCTCTACATCTTGACACTGTTATGTTTTAATGGAACATATGCGAATACCATAAAATATTGAAACGCATGTTTGTATATTTTTGCTTGTTGAACATATTAATTTTTTTTTCAATTAGTGTGGTCATTTACTAAGTGTTCCAATAAGATATAACGTCTTCTCACTACACAACCATGCTTTGCCATTTTCTGTATAACTACAGTTACCAACTTTTAAATAAGTAGGAATTTAGAGAGAATCAGTTCGGGTTAGTGGTTAAGGGACCAGGCTAGAAAACAGGAAACATGAGTTCAAATCATTGTCAAACAAAGACACAGTAGAGTCATGGTTTGGGATAATTTGCTGCCTTAGAATGAGATAAATTTTACCATCATTGAAGGAATCATCAATTCTGTTTTGGGACATCTACAGGTAGACTATAAGATCCTCTGTTTATTGCCAAATATGAAGTATAAATAAGTGACTCCTGCATCAAGATCAGAGACGGTATTCAGCAGGTTCTGACCAGTTCTGAAGAACCAGTAGCAGAAATTTTGAGTAGTTTGGAGAATCAGTAAATACCTCTGACTGGCCCCACCCCCATCTATTCTCTGCCTCCCGAGTCCCAGCTGATTGAGAGGAAATAGGGATTTTGCAGTATCCTTCCCCTGGAGTGAGGAGGGAATGGAGATTTTACAGTATCCTTCCCCTGTCATGCCCACCAAGCCACACCCACCAAACCATGCCATGCCCACCAAGCCATGCCCACTGAACTAGTAGTAATTTTTTTTGAATCCCACCACTGATCGAGATATTGTTTCCCAACTTAGAAGTGAATTCATGACAGAATGAAATAAGAAAAAACATAGTGCTCTGAGATACCCAGACCGAAATCCCATACGAATCTTTGGCAGGACCTGAAATGAGCAGTTCATGCTAGAAAACCCTCCAATGTTACTGAGTTGAAGCCATTCACCATGAAGGAATGTATAAATTCTTACCCAGTGATGTGAGAGACTGATCATCTATTACGGGAAACCTTTAATCTCACTTATTTTGGCTAAGGCTGTTGCAATGTGTTCCTAAAGCTAACGGGCAATTTCTTTTTGCACATGGATGCATCACATGTATGAAATAAAAGATAAAAGCACTATGGGCAGGCTCCCAGATTAGATAGCATATCAGAAGATTTCAGCTTGTCATCCCATTATTATAACTTTTCATCTTAAGAATGAAACATTACTATCGATTGGATGCTTGAATCATTCATGGTTCCTTTGATTTTTCTGCCTTGGGACTGAAGCACAATCCTTTTCAAGAGATTATATTCTCTTGAATACAATCTATATTCGCTTTTTCTTACATATAATCTAATAGACATTTTCTTTTCTTATGTGAACAACAGTTTAAATGACCCTTAAAGTGACACTATGCACATTAAATATATTTTATGGCGGGATAGTTATCCTATGAGAATTGTGAGTTAATACGTTTCACTCATTGTTGAATCTTCCCATACAAGAGGATGAATGAAACGGAATAATATTAGTTGCTGGAGGATCTATGGCTGTCCAGCTACTATGACTCAGTGGTTTAAGACCCTGCCAAGCTTGCCAGCTGGAGAGCTGACAGCCTGGGTTTGAGACCGGAGTTCTACACAATGGGGTGAGCTCCTGTTACTTGCCCCAGCTTCTGCCACCTAGCAGTTTGAAAGCATGCAAAAGCAAGTAGATAAATACGTACCACTCCAGTGAGAAAATAATAGTGTTCTGTGCACATTTGGCGCATAGCCATACTGGCCACATGACCACAGAAATTGTCTTTGGCCAATGCTGGCTCTTTCAGTCAAGAAACAGATATGAGTACCTTGCCTTAGAGTAGGACACCACTGACAGGTAAATCTTTACCTTTACCTTTTTACCAAGTACTATATGAAATTTATTGGTGAATTAGCAAAGTGTCGTACAAGAGTTGTTTAGTTTACTTACATAGACTCTTCAACAAATATCTGATGGTGCTTACTCATTTACCATATTTGTCACTATATAAGATGCACCCCCACCCAAAACATGTGGGTGGAAATATCTGTGTGTCTTATAGAGCAGGGGTCTCCAACCTTGGCAACTTTAAGATTTGTGGACTTCAACTCCCAGAATTCCTCAGCCAGCTTTGCTGGCTGAGGAATTCTGGGAGTTGAAGTCCACAAATCTTAAAGTTGCCAAGGTTGGAGACCCCTGTTATAGAGTGAATATTGTGGTGAGGGGAAGGGGTTGTGCAGTGGTGACTTTCACCACCACTGCCTTTCACCACCACCTGTCGCTGCCATCAGGGAATGCTGCCGCTGCTCGCTGCCATCAGGGAATGTTGGAGCCTTTGCTGCCAATCAGCTGATCGGCATTTGGATTGGCCGCCCAGAATACTGCCGATAAGCTGTTCTAGGTGGCACGGATTACCACTGTCAATTGCTGCTGCTGTTCGCCACTGCCGTTTTCCGCCACAGCCGATCACTGCTGATCGCCACTGCAATTTTTTTTTCTTGTTTTCCTCCTCTAAAGCTAATGTGCGTCTTATGGTCTGGTGCACCTTATAGTGCAAAAAATATGGTATATCTTCTAGTAAGTGGATAATAATGCTGATTTGTGTATGTGTAGCATCTGAAATGTACCACAACTTTAAGCCTGTTAACTTCACTAGATAAATATAACTGGAATTTTAGTATTAATACTAAACTTATTATAAACCACCTCCTGCACATGTAACACATGTAAACATATTATTCCCGATGGCTAACAGCAAATTGAAACATCAACAATGATAAAAATAAATTAAGTATGAAAACCATCAACAAAGTTCACAGAAGAAGTATGATTTTGTTTTTAAAAATCACATTATGGCTATATTATTGGTGAGTAGGACATGAAAAGAATTAGGATCATTCAGGCTAATTATCCATGAATCGTTATTAAAAATGAATGCATAGAGGTCAACCCTCAATCTATTCTAGAATATTTGGTACGGAACTGCATTGTTCCTACATGATGATAATTATGTATGAAAATTAAATTTATATGCCATCCATCTCACTATTCAGAATGACTCTGGGTGGCTATGGAATATGGAGGTCAAAGAAACAAATGTATAAAATAAATACTGTAACACTGACCATGCTGATTTAGAGAGAAGGGTCAAATGCATCATACGTCATGAGTCCCTGCACGCCCACAAGAGATCTAAGTCCAGCCTACTTTGAATGTCTCTTAGTTCCATGCATTTCTCTTGACCGTTAGTTGTTCAGATTGTGTAGAGCAGAGGTGTCACACTCACGTTGCCATGGCAGTGTCACATGATGTATCAGGACTATTTTCCCATTCACTAAACCGGGCATGGGCATGGCCTGCGAGCCAGGACTTTGACATCTCTAGTGTAGAGAGTTTTAAGCTTGCAATAAATCTTTATGCTCATTTGAATTGCCCGAATCTCCTGATTTCCCAGGCACTTGACAAATATGACTTAATCTACTTGATTCAAATAAATCTACTGGTCCCTGATTTCTAAAACTTATAGGATATAAAATAGCCACAGTATATGCTTTGTCAATGATATTCCTGTATCTCAAATCCAAACTTTTTAATGGTCAATTTGAAATTATTTGTAGGCCTCATGTTTATCTTGCAGTGTAGTTACTATATATGAAGAAAGATCTTTCTCCTTCAAAGGCCAACCCAGGGGTGGGATCCTACGGGTTTAACAACCGGTTTGCTGAGTGCTTGCTTCACTTGTGCATGCGCCAGATGCGCACAGCATGTGTGTGCTTAGTTTACAGAGAAATCACCTTCCGCATTACTGCTGGGGAGGAAAACAGGGGAGGTGTGGCAATCCACTCTGCCGCGCCTGTCAGCTGGGCTTCAGAAAAGGGAATATAGGTGAGTATAGCACAGGGGCGGGTGGGTTGGCCCAGCTGAAACTCAGAGTGCACCAGTTCGCTCTCAGATGATAGTTGGAGCTACCAGTTCACTGGAGCCGATCCAAACTGATAGAATCCCACCAGTGGTGGGTTTCAAATTTTTTAGAACCTACTCTGTAGGTGTGGCCTATTTTGTGGGCGTGGCTTGGCAGTCATGTGACAGGGTGGGAGTGGCCACCTTTTAAAATGTGGTGAAACTCATTTAACAATGCTCTTGCTTAGCAACCAAAATTTTGGACTCAATTGTGATGATAAATTCTTTCTTTCTTTCTTTCTTTCTTTCTTTCTTTCTTTCTTTCTTTCTTTCTTTCTTTCTTTCTTTCTTTCTTTCTTTCTTTCTTTCTTTCTTTCTTTCTTCCTTTCCTTTCCTTCCCGTTGGGTCACTGGCAGCGGTGGGCCAGATTTACTTCCAGGTACGCCAGTGGAACCCCCTCTCACCGGTTCTCTAAATTTTACCAATCGGCTCTCGCGAGTAGGTGCGAGCCTACAGAAACCCACCACTGAATCCCACCCCTGGGCCAAACCTCAGAGCAGCAACTACAATGTTAAGGCACGTTTACATAACTAGGTCACCTCTTTGTATATTAATACATTTAGAAATGCAAATCCCTTCCTCTCTAAAATGACCAAATGTTAATATATAAATACTGGGTACCTCTAAATGTCAGTCCACATCAATATGGGCCAGGATTTTGCATTTTATATTTTAAGCTAATAAAAACTGTAAACATCAAAAAAATAAAATAAAGTAAGGGCCATTGTGATCTGCTTTCCTATTCTGTAGAACAGGGGCATCAAACTCAAATTTCATTGAGGGCTGCATCAGGGTTGTGTTTGACTTCAGGAGGACAGGGTGGGCGTGGCCAGCTCAGCTATTTAATAGATTTTTAACTGTATTTTATGTTTTATATCATTGCCTTTTATTAGTGCCTGTACACCGCCCTTAGTCCCGGAAGGGAGAATGGCGGTATAAACATTTAATAAATAATAATAATAATAATAACATCATTCGTGTTGTGGGTGCCTATGATGGCCCAAGCACTCTGCCAGTGAAAACAGGCTTCCGAGCTCTGTTTTCAGCTGCAACAGCAACCTGCAGCCATCTGCCAGCAAAAACAGAGCGTAGGGGAGCCTCATGTGGCCCTCCAGAGCTCCATTTTTGCTGGCAGAGGCACCATGGGCTGTTGCTGTTTCTAGGACGGCCCAATGGGCCAGATCTAAGTACCCTATGGCCCGAATCTGGCCCCTGAGCCTTGTCACCCCTGCTGTAGAATATACTGAATTTGTTGTCGTAGTCCTGGAAAATTATCATAAGAATGTATCATAAGATTGATGTGTTGGATCAATGCTAACATCAGCATTTATTGGTGAAGTGATTGAGGTGATTCAGGATCTAGATGTGTAAAACTGCTCATACCAGGAAAATCTGACACAGAAGATAATATATAACTATGCAGAACTTGATCTAAAAATAAGTAACTTCTAACACAAATTAGAAAAAGATTTCTGATTATGTTTTGAATTCTATCTTCCCCCTATCTCTAGCAGCTAAAGAATATGCTTTATTTGCTTATATTGCTTTCAAACATTGCCAGACTAGGTTAATTTTTATTCTGGATGTGATACTGTTTGATTTAGCATGCACCTTTTTAACAGAGGAGAGGTATGCTTTTCTCTCTTGTCTCGCCTCTCTCTTTTTAATTAAACTTTCCAAAGAAAAAGACAAAATCAACTCCAATAGATAACTAATTTAACAGAATAGAAGGTACAAGTATCAGATATAGTCAGCTATATAAATAAAATAAATACAAACCAGGAAAAGAAATTCATTAGAAAGCAAAACAAAATTAGAGCGAAGGAAAACAAGTCTTACTTGTTTCTTTGTCAGTTGGAATGAATTTTTATTTTATTTTATTTTTGAATAGAGAACAAATATCATCTCCATATTTGTGTTTGCAAAGGCTGAATAATTGTATCCTTGGCTCATAATAAGAGTTTTAGAAGATAAATGCATGATTTAGGAACAGCAATTGTTTTAGTCAATGTCCTTGAATTTAAGACTGAAATGAAACAAAAACAGAACATTAGATGGTCTAAATATTCTGTCCCATTAATTAGGAATGGTTATTGATTAGTTGCCATTAAAATTGGTGATTTTATGCTCAGCACGACATAAACAGACCTTCTCCAAGTCTCTTCTTTAGCAATGAAATCAGGGCCATCTTCTGTAATTCTCCAGCATGTTTATATACATGTTTAAGGAGGTGTGAATCTAAAACAAAACCCATTGCTTACAATTTCTATAAATGACGGAAAACTATCAAGGCAGAGGACTGACTTTGATTTTTGGCTTCCCAACTTCTTTTGTTACTAGCCCCTTTCTCTGGAAGCATCATGGTTCACAATCAAAACTAAAAACTTGCAATTCTCATGCATCTTGAGTTCTTTCTGTTCAACTACCAGGATGAAATCTTGCCTCTCTAACTCTAACCACTCTTTTAAAGCTAGCAATAAAGCAATTAAAGGGAAAAAGAGGGGGTGTAATTATGATTTCATGCTGCTTCTGTGAACAAACAAAAATCTAATTCGCTGCTCCTGGCATTCTTTTGAAATCTTGTGTCCATCTGGGTTCAGTTCCAAGTGGGGAGAAAGACACTGGAAGTATGGAGGCTGATTGGAAAGATGATTTAATGGTGAAGCAGAACCACCAAGCATGTGTGATTCTGTGTAGCTGACCACATGGAGTGGAGAGTGAGTGGTATTTATACCCTCTCTTGGGCCTTCCCTTAAACTTCCTGTTCCTGTGGCAAGATCATGTATTCTATTGGTTGCAGTTAGACTCCCATGTGGAGTCAAGTTTGTCTTAATCATGTTTGATTGAACCTTGCTGGGTGATGTAATAAAGGGGCTTGTTTGTGCCATGTGGTGAGCTCTGCTGATAGATTAGGTCTACTATCATATTATGTCTTGGAGGGTCATGTCTTTAATCCCATCACCCTGGAGCTGAGGTGTTTTGTAGATAGGCTGGCCCAGTCTTAATGTGCACCAAATATCTGAGGGGGCAGGGAGCTGCAGGAAGCTGCTCTTTGTCTTCAATGTTTTTCCTTTTCTGATCCAGGAAAATATAATATTCTGCCTTTTTAATATTTCCTCATTCTTTTAGGAGAGGGGTGGGTGCTAACTTTCTATACTTGCATCAGCTGTTACTTATTGAAATTTAAAAACTTCAAAACAAAGTGTGAAATACATTGTCCCATGACACTTCGATGCTAAAGTTGGAATGGTATGCAAAATTGTTTTCAATTCATTATATTCTATTATTATTATTATTATTCTGTGGTTAATCTTTGGTGAGATTCACAGCCTTTGGGGCTGGTTGGTAGCTCAATTGCTCGAGTCCTAACCAAGGACCTAGGAACTGTTAAGGTAACGTCGGAGGATATAAGCTGTTCTTAGTAGGGTGGCTTTTTGTAGAGTCAGAATGTTCAAGTCAGGAAAATTTAGAATTTCCACATAGCGAGACAGTCCCCTAGGTATTGCTCCAAGGGCTCCAATCACAATCGGGACAACACACAACTTCCTCCTCCACAGTCGCTCAACTTCAATTGGCAATTTTGTGATTTTTTCTTGCTGCTTATTTTCAATTCGTGCATCACCAGGTATTGCAATGTCAATGAACCATACTTTTTTCTTTCCAACTATTATGTCAGGTGTGTTGTAGGCCAAGTTGTTGTTGTTGTTGTTGTTACTACTACTACTACTATTGACCCAAGAGAAGTAAGGGGAAACGCAAACCTCTGTCCTTCCCATGCTGCTTTTGAGAGTTTCCCTACTTGACGTACAGTACAGTTACATTTGGCCAGTCCACAGAGAAGAGCAGGACACTTAGTACTTAGCGGCTATTCGGCTGAATACCACCTCTGCTTTACAGAGTCTTGTGTGTCAGGCCTGCAGCCGGTTCCTTTTGGGATCTTTGGCCTGCCACACTAATATTCTATTCTACTATACTGTTTCATTAGTGGGAATTGAGAGGGGGAATAGTAAGGAGTAGAATGCAATGTTGTCAAAATAAAATTCCTTTCTAGAATCCAAGGTCATCCTTTGTCTCTACACCTGACCGGAACTGGATGGGTGGAACTGCCAACATGGCATTGGAAAATTGGACCATGTGATGGACTTGTGGGTGTGGGGGCAAAATCATGAACTTTCAACTTGGTGGGGAAAACCGGGAAGCTTTCAGATTCGGGTTTGCCAACAGATGTGCCAACATGACTCTCTTAATAAATTGGAACTTTGAGCAATACTTTGCCTTGGACTCTGATTTGGATGTCGTTTGCAACCCTGACATTGTGGTCCTTTGCAGGCATTTGCTTCAGGTTTCTGACAAAAAAAAAACCAATTGCAGATGTGGGAACATGACCTTTCGGAATATGAAGGAAGGGACATTCTAAAGGAACACTTGTTAGGCGTCAACCTGTTTATGTGCAGGCTGGCAGAGGTCAGCTGGAACACGCAGCAGGGAGGTAACAATTCTGAGAAATGGCTTAACCACAAACAGCAGAATTCCTATAGATAACGTGTCTTGTACATATGCTAATGTGATGAAGTGACGTTGGTCAGGCGATTTTGGGTGGGCTGAAGTTGTATGAAATTTGACAATAAAAGAGGGTACTGGAAATACTTCTGGGCTCTCATCCTGAGTAAGACCTTGTGTCTAACTCTTTATCATGAGAGACCACCACATGCAGATGATAGGTTCACTTAACAATTGCAGCATTCACTTAACAAACTTGGCTTTCATTTTATGACTACCACATTTGCTTAACGATGGCTGCAAAAAATGTTGTAAAATCTTGTTGACCCTGTGATGAGCCCCCTTTAAATAAGTGTCATGACTTATTTCTAATTATGGACTCAATTACAGTTTTAAGTCAAGAACTCCTATACATTAATTCAAATTGGGAGTTGATTTTGTTCTGGGTTTTTCCCCAGACTCATAGCACATTTGCAGTCTTCAAAGAATACGTTCCATTGTTCAGAAACAACACGTAAATGTCAGATAGTGGCAAGAACTGTTCTTCTATCAGTTTTGGCACGGCTGAGGAGATTTTGGGGCCCATTGTGACTCCATCGTTTTGTTTCTCTCCTTCCAAATCTTTGTTTTCCTTATGTTGAGCTTGTGCAGCAGGATGCTTCTTCATTTCCTCAGAGAGTGGTGAGACGTCTCCTTTGATTTCCCCCCTCCCATCTGAAGTCAAAATAGAAATGCTTTATTATCAACAATAAGGGTTAATGGAGTGTTAGACTGGAAGGTATATAATTTAGCAGCATAACCGAAGCTACAATCGCTCTCTTCAAAACTCATAAATAGCCTGAGGGGGAACCCCCCCCTCCACGAGTGAATACTGAAAGAAATGTTAGAAGAATGGATTGATGTGTGTATATATGTGGGTGTATGCGTGTTTTGCTTGCCAGGTGAGTGAATTTGATATTACAATACAAGATAAAAAGCTTATTGTCTCTGCCTTGAAAATTAATATAGATTTTTTTTAATGTTTCACTATAGTGCAGTGGAATTGCTATGGCCACTAGAGGGCGGTGTAACTCAACATTTTTGTTCCTTTTAATTTCCAAAAATCAATTCGGGTTTAGCTGAAACAAGGTGAAAACTTATTTTGAGCACTTGAGACCTCAGCTGCTCCAAAGAAAAAGCAGAGCTCTCCCAGACTTTGGTGATTTGCTTGATCGTAATTGTTACAGAAGCTGCTAAACTATTTGGTTTTTCCTCCCATTTCCATCGGTATAATCTGAGAGCTGATTGAAATTAAAATGGGAATTTGTAGGCCCTGATGAATTGTGGGAAGCAGAACTGTCATTCAAAGTTTGGCAAAGCCACCAATCTAACACTCAGGGCAAAAAACAGCTTCAATGGCAGAACCTCTGCAAAATCCAATCAACTTTTGGGAGTCCCCCTGAAAACAAAAGGAAGAGAGCCATTTATTTTTTTCCCTTTATTGGATTGTTCTTTCCTCTTCTCATTGCCGTTCAATTGTTCTCCTTCGAAATACATTGATTAAAGTGTTGAAATAGATCCAGGGAGATCTTGGTGCAAGTTTACTAGCTAAATTCATTATTTGGCTATTCCCAACATCTCATCCTAAGTAGAGTCTAAAGAAGTGTCTATAAAAGAACAAACCAGTTGAGAAATGTGCCATATGAGCCATATGAGTGGCAGGATCCAATTTTTTTTTTACTACTGGTTCTGTGGGCATGGCTTGGTGGGCGTGGCTTGGTGGGCATGGCAGGGAAAGGATACTGTAAAACCTCCATCCCCTCCCCACTGCAGGGGAAGATTACTGCAAAATCCCCATTTCCTCCGGATCAGTTAGGACTCGGAAGGCAGAGATGTGGGCGGGGTCAGCCAGAGGTGGTATTTACCGGTTCTTCGAACTACTCCACGTTTCTGCTACCGGCTCTCCGGAACTGTTCGGAACCTGCTCAATACCACCTCTGATATGAGCCCAAGAACAGCACCATCTACTGCCTATGCAACTATGGTGAAGTGTGGAATTGTAGCTTGTACCAGCATATCTTGATGGTGACCCCAATTTGTTTACTTTCACTCCTCCTGATGTTGGAGATCTGTCTCAGCAGATAGAAGCACTTGGCTAACCTTGTCTGAGCCTAGATGTTAAGCAATGCCTAGCTGGTGGTATTTGAATGGGAGACCACTTCAACATTCTACCTGGAGGAGAAAAGTTGAGAAAAACATCCAGAGAAGAAGGCAACAGTAAACTACGTCTTATTGTTGTCAAGAAAAACTCTATGACTGGGCTGTCAAACTCCCGGCCCATGGGCCAGACATGCCATGCACTGGCCATGCCCAGTTTAGTGAAGGGGGGAAAAATCCTGATATGTCACGTGATGCTGCTGTGATCATATGAGTTTGACACCCCTACCCTATGAGAACATCTCCAGGAAGTCTTCAAGAGAAAAAAATTCTAGTTCTTGATTTACGATTGGTCATTTAATGACCCTTCAGAGTTACAATGGAAAGGGTGCTTTATGACCAGCAAATCACTTCTGGCTATTATAAAATCTTGCATTGCCCTTTCAAAGGTCAATGACCACATTGTGAGCTCCTGGCAACCAGCTTACATTTACAACAGCTTGCAGTGCCCAACAGTCGTATAACCAGGATTTGTGATGGTTTTTTTTTTTTTTTTGGCCAATTTCTGGCAAAAAATGTCAATTTTGGAGAATGGATTCGGACTTATGACCACATGGTTCTCATAGCAACTGCCATAAAAAGGTCATGGAATCAGATCTGGTTGCACAAGTGCATCAACATGTGACCACATCATGTGCCTGACTGAAATTCTCAAATCCAGTCATAAATCAAGGACCTCTTCTATGTCATGGATACTAAATAGGGAGATCTGAAAAAGCTCCTCTCTAAGGATCATGAGATTATAACCTTAACTGGCAAATCCTAACAGTTTAATTTTGCTGATCACTTACATAATAGATCTGTATCCATGTGTATGTTTATGACAGAATAATTTGGAAGGCAACAAGGGCTTCTTCTGATATTCTACATTTTTTTTCATATTTTTGGCACCTTGCCAGCTAGATGTTAATAACACAGCATCGCTTGGATTGTGTTTTGGCAGAGAACTGAATCGAAATTCCATTTTAGCTACACTATCAGAAGCTGGCCCGGTAAGTAATACGCACTGTAAAACAGGAAAAGTACATGAACAAGTTTGCCGTACATTGATTCCGAAAATATGAAGATTAAATTACATGCCAATCAAAAACCAACAAACAAAATAATAGATTTCTGTGTAATGTATAACTTCCTAGAAGTTCAGTTTCCCCATTTTGCCCATGTCCAATTAGGTGCCCTCAGGCTGTGAATTAAAAGAATTGGAAAACTGATTTGGAAAGGTAGGAGGTTAAGAAGACAGTTTTAACTTCAAACATTAGATTTCCTTAGGCATGCTGCGGTGCTTCGTTATTAATAATAATGTATTATTTATCAAACACAGTGTGATTCCCACCTATAGATTAAGCAGATAGGATTTTCAAGCACGCTGATATGCTCCTTGTTAAATAAAGCTAATGAGGTTATTTTCCCAAGTAAGATTGTGCAAAAGTGATTGTTGTTTGATTTAGACACATCTTTGATTTTTAGTTCAGATTCTACGGCTATTGCATGCTGAACAGAGGTGGTATTCAGCAGGTTCTGACCAGTTCTGGAGAACCAGTAGCGGAAACTTTGAGTAGTTCGTAGAACTGGTAAATACCACCGCTGACTGACCCCGCTCCCATCTATTCTCTGCATCCCGAGTCCCAGCTGATCAGGAGGAAATGGAGATTTTGCAGTAACCTTTGCCTGGAGTGGGGAGGGAATGGAGATTTTACAGCATCCTTGCCTTGCCATACCCACCAAGCCATGCCCATCAAGCCATGCCCACCATGTCATGCCATGCCGAACAAGCCACACCCACAGAACCGGTAGTAAAAAAATTTGAATCCCACCAATGATGCTGAATATAGAGTCCTAGGGAGGCAGAAGGGACCTTGGAGGTCTTCTAGTTCAGCTGCCTTCCCAAAACAGAATCCATACACAGTTTTAATATTTCATTCTGCAGGAATTCACCTGCAAAGTTAGCATTTGGGAAGGGCCTACAATAATATTGCAATTAATATTGTAAGGAGTCTTGCATTGTCTCCATTTTCTAAAAACCAGTTATAGCATCAGTTACAAAAAAAAATGCACTTGAGATTTGAATTGTAAAATTATGCTACAAGTGTACATTGTTATTCACTTTTTGCTAATTTGTGAAATGGATGAACTAAGATATTCAGAATACATGTATCCCCCTCCCCCCAAAAAAAGATTATGAATATTGTGCATTAACACTTGTCGGTGTTGGAACAAATTCCTAATGCAGTGTTTCTCGACCTTAGCAACTTTAAAGATGTGTGGACCCCTTCAATTTCCAAATTTTCCCCAGCCAGCCAGGGAAGTTGGGAGCTGAAGTCCACACGTCTTAAAGTTGCTAAGATTGGGAAACTTTTCTAATGCGTTATGTATACCGATGCCGAAATGATTTCTTGTTCTTCATAAATGCATGGCGGGATGATTGTCCTGTGTGTTTCCCCTATTAAGCGTGGGATGAAAAGAACAGGGTTGTTTGGAAGGCTAAGATGCTGCGCTTGTCGATCAGAAAGGCTGGCAGTTCGAATCCTTAGCGCCGCATAACAGAGTAAGCTTCCGTTACCTGTCCCAGCTTCTGCCAACCTAGCAGTTTGAAAGCATGTAAAAATGCAAGTAGAAAAAATAGGAACCACCTTTGGTGGGAAGGTAACAGCGTTCTGTGTGCCTTTGGTGTTTAATCATGCTGGCCACATGACCACAGCGATGTCTTCAGACAGTGCTGGCTCTTCAGCTTTGAAACAGAGATGAGCACTGCCCCCTAGAGCCGGAAATGACTAGCACATAACTTAAGTTCTCATTTCAATTCTGGAAGAGCTAGGAGGACTATTATGTAAAGCAAAGGCATCTTTGGTTCCTCCATCTCCTGGATAGGAAAAACAAGTTGTTTTGTTTTTAAATTAGAGAAGTCCAGGGACATGAAGCAAGAAGTGCTGTGCCCAAGCTGGGATCTTCTATCTTTTCAATAGCTGGAATACAACAGCTGGAAGCCTGGAGAGAATCAGGGAGAAAGAAATGAAGGGCTTCAAGTTCCCACTAAAGAACATTTAGTCCTTGGTTTATGACCACACCTGGAACCCAAATTTCTGTTGCAAGTCATTGCAGTCCTACGTTTAGTTGTACCCTATTTTATGGCAATTTTTATAATGGTTGTTAAATGAATCCAGCTTCCTCAATGGGCAGGTTTTTTTAAAAAAAAAACCCATTTCATTAAGCTTTCGTTTATTTTGACTGTGTGCTAGAAACTGTGAGGTGCTGTTAATTACACACAGATGGCAAACTTTTGATACAAACTCAGGATATGTATTGCAGTTGTAAATTGGTAACTGCAATAACGCAAATACATCACAGACTGCACACTTAGAGAATGAAAACATGAAAAGTTACCTTTCTGTTGAGGCTCGTCAGCGGCCAGCAGAGCTAGCAGCAGATTCAGACAGTGAGGAGGTTGGGGAGGAACGTGGACCAGTCCTGGCGTCTGGGGAAGGCTCTGAAGAGGGCTTTGTGTCAGAGGCAGAGAGGGAGCCATCTGATAGTTATCAGTTGCCATCGGAGTCAGACATCAGGGAGGCAGATGAACAGCTGAAGCCTGTTCCCAGTGTGCACAGAGTTGCCAGA
This sequence comes from Rhabdophis nuchalis, assembly GCA_039707465.1. NCBI lineage: Eukaryota > Metazoa > Chordata > Lepidosauria > Squamata > Natricidae > Rhabdophis > Rhabdophis nuchalis. The sequence continues at coordinate 164,975,394 of CM077643.1, forward strand.
TAAAGCGAACATCTAAGGAGTAAGGGCTGACTTGGGAGTAAGGTCACAGGTGGACGATAAATGGCCCCTTCCATAGGGAATAAAAGAGGAGCGAAAGGGGAGTGGAGTTGCAGGAGACAATTAGTTCGCTTAATTGGTTTTGTGACTCTCCAAGACTCCTTGCCAAGTTTTGAAGATATCGGCCTGGCAGCTCTCCAAGCCAGATAAGGTCTGTGACTGTAAATCCTCCCTTGAAAGAGTTTGCTGGATGTGAATGCGGGGAATTCACAGTAACTTAATAAAAAGGGTTTTTTGTCAGGACAAGAAATCTACTTCGTGGTTTGGGGAAGCCGCTGCCAGTAACCCAATGGGAAGGAAAGGAAAGGAAGGCAGAAAGGAAGGAAGGAAAGAAAGAAAGAAAGAAAGAAAGAAAGAAAGAAAGAAAGAAAGAAAGAAAGAAAGAATTTATCATCACAATTGAGCACAAAATTTTGGTTGCTAAGCAAGAGCATTGTTAAATGAGTTTCACCACATTTTACAAGTTGGCCACTCCCACCCTGTCACATGACTGCCAAGCCATGCCCACAAAATAGGCCACACCTAGAGAGTAGGTTCTAAAAAAATTTGAAACCCACCACTGGTACAAAGAGAAAACACACATTTGAGAAATAATTCAAAAGTGGTCAGATTGCAGCCCAAACTTCAGCTAGGTAATCCAAGGAATTGGGGTACAGATGACATCACACATTGGCATAGGGTGTATTGTGTACAAGGTTAATTGCCACAAAGAGGCAGTGAAGTCACAATTCCTTTATGTAAACATTATCAGCTTGGCAATGTTCCCAAGCCACCCTTCCTTCTTTCAAGCAGACCTTGACTAGATCCTGGTCTGGTTCAGTTGACTCAAACTGCACCTGTATCATCTCAGGTATGCTGTCAGGTGTTGGTTGTTAACTTCAGACGTTCATCTGAAATATTTATCAAACCTTCGTGATAGCTGGAACCATAGGAAATAATCTGAAAGAAACGAGAAGGCCAAGCCAGACTTGTCTTTCATGTAATCATTCTTGAGAGACTTGCCCTGGCTGTAATGTGTTTGAAATGATAGCAAACACATACTTTCAGTATCATTTTTATTAAAACTTGTATTAAAACTTACCATATTACTTCTCAACAAAGTCACGTAGGTTTACTTGGCATTATTTATTTAATGTACCTCTGATAGAACAGGAGTCTCCAACCTTTGCAACTTTAAGTCTGAAGGACTTCAGCTCCCAGCTCTCAGACTTAAAGTTGCAAAGGTTGGAGACCCCTGTGATAGAAGACTTCCTGTTCTAAGTTTTTCCCTTCAAAGTTGGTCTGAGAGATAAGAAGGCCAAAGGTATCAAGTGAACCTCTGTGGCTAAGGATGGATTTGGATCTGTATCTTCCTTGTGCACGATCTGTTATTTCATAAAATCATGGGTTTGGAAGCAGAGGTAGTATCCAGCAGGTTCTGACTAGTTCTGGAGAATTGGTAGTGGAAATTTTGAGTAGTTCGGGGAACTGGTAAATACTACCTCTGACTGGCCCTGCCCGCATCTATTCTCTGCCTCCCAAGTCCCAGCTGATCGGGAAAAATGGGGATTTTGCAGTAACCTTCCCCAGCCACACCCACCAAGTCACGCCCACTTAGCCATACCCACAGAAGTGGTAGTAAAAAATTTTGAATCCCACCACTGGTTGGAAGGCACCTTAAAGAGCTTCTACTTTTATCTCCTAGCTAGGGCAGGAATCCTCAAACCATCCCATACAATTGCTATTCAACCTTTGTTTGAAAACCTCCAGTGATGAAGCTCCCACAACGTCAAGAACAGACTGTCCACTGTTTAATAGTCTCACAGTCAGGAAATTCTTCTTTATTTCAAGCCTGGCCTCTTGTTGCAAAGCTTCACCCTCTGATTGTTGTGCTATCCTTGAGAGCTGTGAAAATTAAAAACTGCTCCCTCTTTTCAATACTGAAAGATTGCTGTTATATCTCCCCTTAACGTTTACTTCTTTAAGCTAAAAGTACTCAGTTCCTTTAACCACATTTCATAGCCTCCAAGCCTGCTGCCATCTTTCTTGCTCTTCTTCACACTCTATTTAGTTCCTCAGCATCCTTCTTGTATTGTGATGAGCACACCCAGATATTTCAGGCATAGCATAATGGTCAATACAGCACACAGCAGCAGAATTATCACTTTCCATGCTCTTGACATGATACTTTATAGACATGTTGATGGTTGCTCTTCTCTGCACTCTTTCCAAAAGACGTGGAGACTCTGGAAAGAATGCAGAGAAGAGCAACAAAGAGGATTAGTGGGCTGGAGACTAAAACATATGAAGAACGGTTGCAGGAACTGGGTATGTCTAGTTTAATGAAAAGAAGGACCAGGGGAGACATGATAGCAGTGTTCCGATATCTCAGAGGGTGCCACAAAGAAGAGGGAGTCAAACTATTCTCAAAGGCACCTGGGGGCAGGACAAGAAGCAATGGGTGGAAACTAATCAAGGAGAGAAGCAACTTAGAACTGAGGAGAAATTTCCTGACAGTTAGGACAATTAATCAGTGGAAGAGAAATTGCCTCCAGAAGTTGTGAATGCCCCAACACTACAAGTCTTCAAGAAGATGTTGGATAGCCATTTGTCTGAAATGGTATAGGGCTTCCTGCCCACGCAGGGGGTTGAACTAGAAGACCTACACGGTCCCTTCCAACTCTGCTGTTGTATTGTATTGTATTGAGGCAAAGACTCCATTGGCTCTTTTGGCAGCTGCAGCACATTCCTGACTCACGTGTATTGTCTTCTTTATGAATCACTCAGAATCTTCTTACAGGTTCTACTGCCAGATCAGGTATCTTGCATCTGGGTTTTCCTGCTTAAGTGTGGAACTTTATATTTCTTACCTTGGAGTAGCATTGTAGTAGATATGTTCAAGTTTACCAACATCCTTTTGAAACTTGAGTCTGCCTTCCAATGTTTTAGCAACCACTCCCACCCCGATTCTGTGTCAGTTATAGATTTGATGAGCACCCCCTTCAACCCCCTTGATTAAGTCATTTGTAAGATGCATAATGATGCATTTATGAAGAATGATAAAGAGGTATAAGATGTATGTCTTCACTGAGGCCCTTGGCAAGGGAAAGCGAGAGCCTTCACTTCATTCCATCCGCTTTGTTGTACTTCTGCTTTTTGTATTTAATCGATTTTATTGTAACTTCTTTGATTGTTGTGAGCCACCTAGATTTCTTCTGAGTTGGGTGGCATACAAGTGTAATTGATGATGATGATGATGATGATAAGAGCACTGGCAGGAGAATAGACCATTGAGGGATCCCAGTGCATACTTCCCTTCATGTTGTTGTAGATCTATTAAAGACCACATGTTGGGCATAGTTTATTCATTCATCTGTTCAATTTATGCCCATCTCACTAAGCAAGGAACTCTGGGTGGCATATGACAAAGGCAAAACAATTGGCAAACTATGAATCTTTCTGCTAATGGGACCATTCATCACAAATTATTCCATTTAACCAAGAAAGAGACGATGGTGAACTTTATCGAATGCCTAATTGTAGTCTAGGTACAATATCCACAGCGTTCCCATGGTCTACTAATGCAGTCACCTTATGAAGATAACACACAGACACCAGGGGTGGGTTCCTGCCAGTTCTAACCTTTTCTATAGAAGAGGTTCCACAAATCTACAGTGCCGTTTAGAACCGGTTCCAGCTCCCTCCCGCCGCCCATCCGCACATCATCAAGATGAAGAGTGAAAGGAGGAATTCTGGGCGTTGAAGTCCACAAGTCTTAAAGCTGTCAAGTTTGAACACTCCTGGGGTATTTTTTTCTAAAGGGTTAGGGGTGCAAGGGTCTTGTAACTTGACAGCTTTAAGACTTGCGTGCTTCAAATGCCATAGTTTCTGAGCCAACATTTTGGTTGCTAAGCAAGAGCATTTTTAAGTGAGTTTCACCACATTTTACAAGTTGGCCACTCTGACCTGGTCACATGGCCGGCAAGCCACTCCCACAAAGCAGGTCACACTTACAGAAGAGGTTCTAAAATTTTTGAAACCCACCACTGACAGACAGACAGACAGACAGATACACACACACACACACACACACAAAGATAGAGAGAGAGAACCTGTTGCAACCAATCTTTGACAAATCATTGGGTCGCCAATGCCCCCTTGAGTCATAATTTCAAAGATTTTTCTTTAACTAACCAGAAAAATAGAATAAGAGAATGAACAAAATTAATGGGAGTCAGAGTAGCTTTCAACTTCCTACTAGCTTCCCCACTGAATTTGGCAGGTAGCATAAGAATCCATCCCACCTCTCTCCTTCACCATTTTCCTCCTTCCCTCCCATCCTTCCTCCTTCATCCATCCTTTCTTGCCCACTCCTTCATTTCTTCACTCCTTCACTTTCTCCCTTCCTCCTTTCTTCCCTCCCTCCTTCACTTCTTTCAGTGCATACTCCCGGATGGAGTCGCAAAAGCCTCTGAAAGAATTTATTTCAGCTTTAGCTTGAGCATCGTTCTGTGGAGCAGTTCATGCAGAATAAAGAACACAAAATGAATCAGAATTCTATTTTCCCATAGATTCTGAGCTTGTGCCACTTGGGATGTTTACAAAGCTAGGGAAAAGTCATCAGGAGTTCATTTTATGGGAAGTTTTAATTCTTTGGGGAAGGCAAAAACCAATCTCTTCGCTATGACATTGAAAATGTTTTCTGCTAACATCTGGCAAATCTGTTTGTTTGTGTTCTCCACCATTGCTGAACTGTTATTTATAGTGTTCGCATCCTAATTTACATTTTAATTTTATGAGTGGATTGAGAATTCTTTTGAAGCTGCTGCAGTTGGTATCATTCAACACAGAATGGAATAGGCAGCCCAACACTCCATTGGAAGTTACGTTAAACACCTGAAATGGAGTCTAACTTGACTCCAGTGAACTTTTAACATCTTAAAGCCACTTTTACCCTCCCTTCCATGCAAAGTTGTGTTTTTTAAACACTTTTATTTTGAATATCTTAGCAGCCTTAAAGGAGCTCAGTGTTGGAGTCATTCTGCTCTGGAAATATTACTGGGATCATCTGAAATTAGAGATGGTTTCCAAACTGTAAAATGTTGACTTCACTATTTCTGTCTGTGTAGAAATGGAAATATAAAAGTTCTTAATCTTCAACATTTATTTATTTAATTGTTGTACAATCACAACACGAATAGAGAATTTTGTCCAAAAAAGTCAGAGCAAAGAGAAAAGATAGAGAATGGTAATTTAAGGAAATGAAATACTGAATGGTATTTAAGGAAATAAGATATTTATTAAAGCTCAATATTATTTTAGGGACGCGGTGGCTCAGTGGCTAAGACATTGAGCTTGTCGATCAGAATGGTCGGCAGTTCAGAGGTTCAAATCCCTAGTGCCGCCTTACGGAGTGAGCTCCCATTACTTGTCCCAGCTTCTGCCAACCTAGCAGTTTGGAAGCATGTAAAAATGCAGGTAGAAAAATAGGGACCATCTTTGGTGGAAAGGTAACCATGTTCCATGGTCCTTTGGTGTTTAGTCATGCCGGTCACATGACCACAGAGATGTTTTCGGACGGCGTTGGCTCTTTGGCTTTGAAATGGAGATGAGCACTGCCCCCTAGAGTCTGGAACGACTAGCACATATGTGTGAGGGGAACCTTTACCTAATGTTATTTTTAGAGCCTAATATTTTCAAATTGTGAAATGGTGAGGTAATAGCTGGGGGTATGGAGGAAAGAGAAAGAAAAGTGAGAGAACACACACAAACACTCAGTTGACATCTGTGATGGTGGCCATCTGCGTTATCTAGTCAAGGAACCTTCAACCAGGGAAGGGTGTGACCTTGATCATGGGTTGCAGTCAGAAGAAAAGCAGTGCACTCTATTGAACAATGTAGTGAACAGGACAATATCACAAAACTTCACAGCCAGCGATGTGATTAAATCATAGAAGACAAATAAAGTCAACTAGGAGCAGTGGTGGGTTTCAAAATTGTTTAGAACCACTTCGGTAGGTATGGCCTGCTTTGTGGGAGTGGCTTGCTGGCCATGTGACCGGGTGGGAGTGGCTTGCCAGCCATGTGACCGAGTGGGAGTGGCTTCCCAGCCATGTGACCGAGTGGGAGTGGCTTGCTGGCCATGTGACTGAGTGGGAGTGGCTTGGCAATCATATGACTGGGTGGGCATGGCCAAATTGTAAAATGTGAAACTCATTTAAAAATGCTCTTGCTTAGCAACCAAAATGTTGGCTCAGAAACTGGCATTTGAAGCACACAAGTCTTAAAGCTGTCAAGTTACAAGACCCTTGCACCCCTAACCCTTTAGAAAAAAAATCCCAGGGGTGTTCAAACTTGACAGCTTTAAGACTTGTGGACTTCAACTCCCAGAATTCCTCCTCTCGCTCTTCATCTTGATGATGTGCAGAAGGGTGGGGGGAGGGAACTGGAACCGGTTCTAAACCGCACTGTAGATTGTGGAACCTCTTCCATAGAAGAGCTTAGAACTGGCAGGAACCCACCCCTGACTAGGAGAAATAGGAGATGATTTCACTATACACAAAAATGCAGACATTTTCCCCAAACAAAACTGTTCAATGCCCCAAAGTGTCAATATGGGATATTTTTTCTACACTGCTGAAAACATTCACAAAAGGTTTTGACTCAATCTTTATATTTCTTGAGGATTTGAAAATATGGTATATATATTTTTAAAGAACACACCAATTTACACCCTTACAATATTACAAGGATTGTAGGGAATTAACTCTAAATTAAATCTTGAGCATGTTTGATTAGTTACAACAAGGCCAAGAAGACATACACTGAAATTACAGTTGTAGATTTTAGCTTATTCTCATACTCCAAATATGTATCCTTAATCTTATTTAGACAAAATAGCCTACCAAATCCTCTGGGAAATCTTGAGGTCTGCAGACATTTAAAAAAGAGAGAGAGGCGGAGGGGGGAGAGAGAGAATACTTAGATAATTACTGTGGCTGGAGCTAAACAACCCAATGAGAATTAAACAGCCATAAAAAATATCCATAAAAAATAGGATGTAGAACTTGAGAATAAAATGAAATGGAGTAATATGGAAAGGATCATCATAATTGGCTAGAATCCTAAATAGAACACCCTTAACTTACTATTGTTAGTATTGACTTTAGAAGTAACACAGAAATACACACTGCTCATTGACAAGTTGATGTCAACAAGCTGATGCCAAGCAAACATTACTATAAAACAGTAAGCCAACCTTTCTTCTGACTAACATTTCTTGTCCTACTGGTCTGTGCAGTGAACATTAAGCTTGGTGCAATGCAGAAAATTCAGCTCTTCATTTGGAAAAAAATATTGAACAAGGGGGAAGTGAGTGAAATACATTTGTGGAGATGTCTATTATATCAAGATGAGAGTGATGACCTCATTATGTTAATCTTGTCTTTTTAGTTAAATATTTACATTACTATAAGTATTTGGCTGAAGTATTTGGCAAATATAGAGTGGGAGCAGATTGATATCAGGGTGAACAACACTGACACAAGTCATATCAATTAAGACAGTAATCGGATTTTATTTATGGCAAATCATTCACAAGAAAGTTATTGTTTCTACAGGAACTTTGTTATATTTGGGTAAATAACTTGTGACATTTACCACAAGCACACGCCATTCATAAGACAGACCCTAATTCCTACAAAATATACAAAACACACAATGGGTGCCAACCAGGAAATGGAGAAAAGCAACTGAACTGGAATGAATATGCATCACCCACATAGTTTTTCTTCTGTGTTTGGGGGAGTCAAGGAATTGCTTCATCTCCAAGGAGGACTTGAAGGAGAAGATGGATATGAAACATGAGATTATTGATCAGTGTTGCATTTTTGACCTGGTGGTTTGTTCAGATTTCATCTTTTATTTCTTGAGAGTATTGGAAATTTATTTATTTATTTATCTATCTATCTATCTATCTATCTATCTATCTATCTATCTATCTATCTATCTATCTATCTATCTATCTATCTATCTATCTATTTTTGTCCAATCATATTACAAAATTATGATGGAAATCGGAGGAACAGGAAACTTTTGAAAGTCACTGTGTGCCACTAGCGCAGTGGTTCTCAACCTTCCCAATGTCGCGACCCTTTAATACAGTTCCTCATGTTGTGGTGACCCCCAACCATAAAATTGGTGTCTTTGTTCCTAAGAGCATCGAAAGTATGTGTTTTTCAATGGTCCTAGGTGACCCCTGTGAAAGGGTCGTTCGACCCCCAAAAGGGTCCCGACCCACAGGTTGAGAACCACTGCACTAGCGGCTTTTGACTTCTCTGTTCTGATTCATGTAAATCTCTTTCCCTGGAATAGTCAGAAGTCTTGGTTAAAATCTTTCATTTTATCACATAGACTTTCTTTCTTTTTTTTTAAAAATAATTTAAAAATGTTGAGCCAGGTTCAAGCCCAGAGACAAAATACAGCTAATCTCAATCAAGACCAATATTTTATTTGCTCAGGCTTAATGGACGGATTTTTGCCAAACTAAAACTATCACCTTCTAAGCCAGAGGTCTCATTCTCACTGCCTGTGGGCCAATTGCAGCCCGCAGGATGGTATCTTGTGGCCCCCACCGTGATATGAAAGTATAATATTAGTGCAGCCCGCAGGGGGAGTGGACCTCTGTGGAATCCCTCACCCAGACTCTGCCTCCAGCGGCCCCCAGGTAAATTGTGTTTGAGACCCCTGTTCTAAGCTATTAGACTTATCCTGAGAGATTTTAGGAAGTGGCTACACTGAACTTTTTTCTCCCACCCCCGGTCCCATCCACTGGGGACTGTACAATAGCTACAGTATGCATGCTCAGGACATGCCCCAGCAGGCCGGCCAGCTGCTGCTCGGTCAGAAAGGGCTGAGGCTTATCCAGGAGAGAAGGTGAATACTGCGGAAGGTGGACAGCAAGGTAAGGGCTATGAAGACAGTGGTGCCAGCAGCAGGGAGAACACATGGCTGGCCAGCAGGAACTTGAAGTGGCCAGATCAGTGGTGAAATCTAATTTTTTTTTACTGCCGGTTCTGTGGGTGTGGCATGGTGGGGTCATGTGACTATGTAGTCATGTAACTGGGGGATCAAAAGACAGAAACTGACTTCCTTCCGGTCTGCCGGCAGCGACGGTCGAGTCCTGGGACTCGTCCGCCATTTTGTCATTTTTGCGGCACCAAACGGGGCGGGGTGTTCCTTTTAAGGAACCCCCCCGTAAGGTTGGCTTGCTGGGACCTTTCCTAGCCCGACGGCGGTCGGGGGGGGGTCCTTGTCTTCGACCTAGGAGTGAGAAGACATGCTGCGGGGGGCTTGGTTCCCTTCGCCAACAGAGGACAGGAGCAGATAATTAATTTGGAGAGAGCTGGATCGTTCGAGTCGGATGGCTATGCCGGGACTCTGGCTGCGATGTGGATTGTAAGTGATTTTGTCCTTTTCTGCTGGCAGCTTTGACTTTAAAAAACGATGGAGGGGGGAGTTTGTTAAAACCCCCCTCGGATTTAAGAACAGCGGCGTTTTGAAATGGCTCCTCATGCTTGAGGAAGCGGAATTTTTTTTTCATCCGAACTTTGCTAAAGGAGTGAAAGTCTTTGCGGTTTGATTCTAGATACATAGTATCGAAGTCTTGCTACAATGAAACAATTTTCTTCGCTGCTCTCTCCCGGTGGCTCCCAGATTGGGCGGGGGAAAATGGCGTTCCTTTGTTCTTAGGTGACTTACTCTTTATGGAAAATTTCCGACATCTCCTTGTGACTTGGACTGCCTCTCTCTTTCAATGACTGATTTGTGGTAATTGATTAATTGATTCCTTCCCTGGAGTGCCTTCTCTTTCTTTATAATTGACTGTAAAATTTGGTTTTCTCTCTGGATTTTACAAGTTTGACTTTGCTTATTGGATTTTGCTCTTGGACTTGCCTTACCGACCGCACCCAATAAACGCCATTTTAGTGACACTGATTTAAACCACTCACCATGGCTTCAAAAAAGCAGCCAGAAAAACCAGATACGGATGCAAGATTATCAGCTATGGAAGAAGTATTACAATCTTTGGTAAAGGAAATTAAAGAACTTAGAAAAGATCACTGCAGTTCCAAATTAGAACTTTTGGAGACACAGAAGAAATTAATGCAGAACACACAGAAGACTGAAGAGTTGGAAGTGGGGCTGGCTGGGGCAAGGGGAGAGCTCAAAAATGTTAATACTGAAATTGGAGATTTAACTGGTCATATGTCTAGGATGGATTTTGAAAGGATGTCATATTTTTTAAGATTTCAGAATATTCCCGAAGAATCTGGTGAATGCCTACCTGATCTTATGAGTACAATTTTAGCAGATTACTTACATAAACCCAAGGAAGAGATCAGGGGGGACATTGACCTGGTTTATAGAATAAACTCAGCATATGCCAGGATAAATGAAGTACCCAGAGAGATACACATTAAATTTGTTAGAAGGTCAACAAGGGAAGGAATTTTGAGGGCGCAGAGAGATGAATAAATTCATCTCTCTGATAAATTCCTTTAATTTATCAACAAAAGGAAGTCGCTATCTTAAAGCAGATTCCGAAAAAGATTAGAGAGGTAAGAAGGAAGTATTCCTTCTTATCTAAAAAATTATTCAAACAGGGGATCTGGTTTAAGTGGGTGATGCCAGAAGGGATGTTGGTGTTCTGGGAAGGAGGGAGAGTAAGGATTAAAACAGTTGTTGAGGCGGAAGCCTTTCTTAAAAAACATTCCTCTATCCTGGAGGATGAAAATGGAAGAGCAGAGGGGGCCGCGGCCTCGCCCACTGGGGGCCAGGGAGGAGAACAAGAAGATACAATTGCTAAGAGACTTAGATCTAAAAAATGACTTTTTAATAGTATAATTTTTGTTTGGATGTTTGTATACGATTGCTAGCACAGATTTTACAATGATGTATGCACTTCTCTTCACTTTGTAGTACTATTGAAATTATGTATTATCTATATTTTGTCATGAAGCCCCGGAGGGGGCCAACAATCTCGATGTGAAAGTTCTCAAAATATCTTTTTCACACCCTACCTTACCCTACTTGGAAAAATTGTAAAACTCAATAAAACTTTTTCAATATATATAAAAAAAAGAAGAAGACAGAAACTCACTTTAACTATGTCCTGCTGGAGCAGGGTTGGACTAGATGACCTCCAGGTCCCTTCCAGCCCTGGTTTATCCTCTGAAGCTGCATCTAGTATACTTTTCTTTCTTTTTCTTTCTCTTTCTCTCTCTCTCTCTCTCTCTCTCTCTCTCTCTCTTTCTTTCTCCCTTCTTTCTTTCTTTTTCTCTTTCTCTCTCTCTCTCTCTCTCTCTCTTTCCTTCTTTCTTTCTCAGCATCCACACACACACCATTTTTGGCCTAGCATGCCTCAGGAAAGCCTGCTGGGAGCAGAAACGGACCCCTCGCCCCATTTTTGACCCACCCCACCCCCCCTTTTTGGCCTAGCAGAATTAAGGGAAGCCTACTGGAAGTAAAAACGGATCCCTCCCTCGTTTTTGGCTGTGCGACGTGCGATCGTCGGAACTTTTAAAAAAAACTTTTTTAGTATTTTTTACTACTGGTTCGGGTGAACTGGCCCAAACTGGTAGCATTTCACTCCTGGGCCAGATGCAACCCAGCTGGCAGCTCCATCCTGATGCGCATTGTCAGTGGCAGCTGCACCATTCTCATCCTGGGACCTCCATGTGCTGCCCTCCATCACACAGACTTTCTGTAACGAATCATACTAAGACTGTTAGCATAAAAATGCAGAAGAATGGCTCTGTGTGTTAAATGTCAGCTGAGATCCAGATAACATGGACTGTTTCTTTGACTTGAAATTACCTTCTACCTATTCTTCGACAAATAATGTCTTAGTTTTCATGTCAGTGCAAATTTTACATGGCTTGTAATATATGCCATTCAGAGTTACAAAACCAGTGAGTTATTTCAATACTATAAGTTCATACTTAATTTCCTCTATATGGCATTGAAAGAAAGAGAGGGAGGGTGGAAGGAAAGGGAGGGAGGGAGAGAGGAAAGTAGGGAGGGAGGAAATGAAGAGTGGGAGAAGAGGTGGGTTGCTCTCAATTCAGCCCTGATCGGGTGAACTGGTAGTAGCAGCGGCAGGAGGCTCCTCCCACCTGCCCGGACACTTCTGTGCATGTGCAGAAGCGTTGCATGCACACACAAGCAAACTGGTGGTCAACTGGGCAGGAGGGAGGGAGGGAGGGAGGGAGGGAGGGAGGGAGGGAGGGAAGGAAAGAAGGAAGGAAGGAAGGAAGGACGGAAGGAAGGATGGAAGGAAGGAAGGAAGGACGGAGACATCCAGGATTGATGTTATTCCACAGAGGAAAATGATTTAAATATCAATAGAAGCTATTCTGTTAAATATGTATCTGTAAAAATATGAACGTAAAAGAAAAGAAGATGAGAATTGAAAAATATTTTGTTGCAAGCTTAACACAGAATAAGTAAAAAGCCTTCCACACTAGGACTCTGAACCACTTCAAACCTAACCCTGTGCTCCTGGGCTCTCATACTGTTGACCGTGTTCAAAAGTTGAGCTGATTTATTTGTGCTCAGCTGCGGCATATTTCAAATGTGACAGTTCTGTGGAGCTTCTGAGCCATCTGTTTCCCCATTGAAAAGGAACTCTGGTGCCATTCCATCTCGTCCTGCTGAACGTCAGCAGCCCCAGCAGGTCTCTCGAGAGGAAAAAAAAAGGGTTTGATGCCTTTACAACGCCTGGGATGAGAGAGCCTCTTTGATTTTTCTTTTTGTTTTTTTTTCTATAACCAAACAAATCCTCAAAAAGCTAAATCAAATGAATGCACTGGGCGAGACTCTACAAAATATTTACTTTATTCCCTTTACACTTGGCGGATGTCAAGAGGGCATGTTTGTTGCTACATGGCCTGTGCCAACTCAGAATTCAGATAAACACTGTGGGTAATTTCCAGTTTTGTTTGCATCCGGTTCCAGTCAATCCCTCTGTAGTGATATATGGAAACCATATATGGATTGGTTCCTTTTTATCTAGTTCTTGTTTGGTTTTAATGCTTTAATTCTTAATGTTAAATATTTGTAATGTTCTTATCATTTTATATTACTTTTTATATTGTTGTAAGCTGCCTAGAATCACTTGACAGTGATGTAACAATAACATTAGCACTTTATACATGGCTTCACAGTGCTTTACAGCCCTCTATAAGTGGTTCACAGAGTCAGCATATTGCCCCCCAACAATGTGGGCCCTCATTTTACTGACTTCGGAAGGATGGAAGGCTGAATCAACCTTGAACCAATCAAGATCGAACTCCTGGCAATTGCCTGCAATACTCTATTCTAACCACTGAGCCACCGCCATTTATTTATAATAAATAAATAAATACGAAAAAATGTAACTGGCAAATTGGGGCAAAAAAAAAGCCATGAGAAAGAACTACTGTATGGAGCTCTCGCCTCCCAATCAGGATGTTGTGAGTTCAATCCTAGGTAGAGGCAGGTGTAGGGTCTCCTGCTTGGGCAGGGGGTTGGACTAGATGACCTGCAAGGTCCCTTCCAACTCTGTTAATCTGTTATATGTATTTATATTAATATGACATGTAATTTTCAAGAGCCACTGGAAATAATATTGTGGGTAATACACTCAGTCCCCAAAAGAGTGGTCTTTGGTTATTGCTTTCTTTTACAAATAAGTTTATTAAATTTCAAAAAAGGATCAAATATAAAATAACAAAAATGAAATGAATCAAAAGGGGAAAAACTTAAAAGTGAGGGGGGAAGGGATAAACAAAGAATTATAGAAAAAGAAAGACTTCTGGATTTTCTCAGTACAGATGAAAATGTATGACCAGATAATTTCTCACTCTTAGCTAAGCATAACATAACCAATATCTAATTCTTAAGTATGGCAGCATATAGAATATTTATGCAATCTTACGCCAATCTAATTGCCCAGGCAACCATTCAAAAATACTTATTAAACATGTTTATAATGGTCTCTGGCTATTCCCTCTACATAATAGCAACAGAATTGAGATGGAAAGTAGGACACCAGGTGATCTGCCTTCTAACCTGTTCCATACAGAAGAGTTGGGTGGATGGGGGTGATTTATCCAACAAGAACAGGGAAAGCTTCTTTCCTTCTCAACATTGTGATACCAGGAATGAGAAAATGGTTGTATATTTTCTAAATATTTTTAAAGGATAGGGAGATGATGTGGTAATCATTAATTCATCAGTATTGAAACAAAGGCGATACAGGAAGTCCTCAACTTACAAGCATTCATTTAATGACCTTTCAAAGTTACAACAGCACTGAAAAAAGTGACTCATAACACAACTGTTGGAGCATCTCTATGATTACAAAATCAAAATTCAGACGCTTGGAAACTGGCATGTATCTATAAAGCAATGTACTCCTGTACTTGCCTCATCTTGCGGGCACTTCTTTCAGCCTTTGTTGGTGCTGCACGCACCTCGGTCTCTCCGGGAGATGAGTGACTTGCTCTCCACCCCGGGACACTGGCCTCTCCTGGCTGCGGCCGATGCTCCACATCATAATGGGCTTCAGGAGGCCATTATCCCCTATTGTGAAGCATGCTCTTCACTCTGGAAAGCAAGTTGCGGGTCTCTCCAAGTGACCGAGGTGTGCGCAGCACCAACAAACAAAGGCCAGAAGACGCGCCTGTGAGATGAAGCAAGTACAGGGATGCTTCATTCCCACTCTGGAATGTGGAACAAGTCACCATCCCCCACTGTCACCCTTCCTTTCTCAGGCCAGATGGGGAGGGTGAGGGACGGGGCCAGCCAGTGGTGGGTTCAGCTCACAGGGAGCCACGGCGGTGGGACGAAAGAGCCGCATGCGGCTCTGGAGCCACGGGTTGCTGACACCCGCTCTAATGTAAGTAAAAATAGTCAGTTGTAGAGATTGTTAATTTTTTACTTTATCTTGGGAGCCATTCCTATGGAACAGTGTTAAATGTTCATTAATGCTTCACTGCTTGGAAGACCACAAGCCAATTACTAGAGATGAATTATCTGGTTGCACTGTAAAAAAATAAATAAATGTTTCACGTCAGACTGTTTTAGTAACAGACAGTGTTTGATCACTGACGAGAGGAAATTTTGTCTAATTAATGTTTTTAGCCAATGGAAGAAAATAGCATAAACTTCATGTAAGACAAATTTGATACTGGAGAAATAAGACAATGTAAGCATTTGGACTGACACCTGCGGATTCTAATAAGAGGGCAAAGCAGAAACAGGACTCCTTGGCTACGTGTGCAGTGCCATTTGTAATAATAATAATAATAATAATAATTTTTATTTCTAACCCGCTCTCTCTCCCCGAAGGGACTCGAGGCGGGGCACAGGGAATTAAAAACAACTAAAATCAACAAAGTACAAAATTAAAAATACAAATATAAATAAATGACTAAACTAAATAAAAACAGATTAAACAAATAACCCTGCGCTAAAATCCCTTATAATATCCCCTAACCTTAAAAGAGACTACCCAAGGCCGGCCAAGCGAAAAAGATGTGTTTTTAGTTTTAGGCGGAAGGAGCGGAGGTCCGTGGTTGTTCTAATGTCGGGGGGAAGGTCGTTCCAGAGGGCAGGGCCCACCACAGAGAGAGCCCTTCTCCTGGGCATCGCCCGCTGACAAAGTCTAGTGGACGGCACCCGGAGAAGTCCCTCTCTGTGGGAGCGAATCGGCCGTGAGGATGTATGGGGCAAAACACTGTGCATATTTTCTTAAATATTTGAAGTTTAAGTAACTTGTGTAATTCCCAGGTAATTGGATATAGGACTGCAATCAAAATTTATTTCCCCTTTCCTTTCCTTTCCTTTTCTTTTCTTCCCTTCCCTTTCCCTTCCCTTCCCTTCCTTCCCTCCCCTCCCTCCTCCCCTCCCACCCCTCCCTCCCCTCCCACCCCTCCTTCCCCTCCCCTGCCCTCTCCTCTCCCTTCCCCTTCCCCCTTCTCTTCTCTTCTCTCCTCTTCCCTCCCCTCCCCCCCTCCCCTTTGCACCACTCAAAGCCCAGCCCCGGTCTGGCAAAGTGCAATGGCTTTGCACAGGAAACCCTTACAGCAGGGTGCGGAGCTGCTGCGCTCAGGGAAGCCCCAGCCGCAGTGACTCTGCCCACTCTGCCCCTCTGAGGCTCCTAATGCTCTGCATTCTACCATCTCAGCTGACCTTCTCCGCCTTCAGTGTTGCCAAACCTTTGAACGGTTTCAGAATGAGCAGTCCTTAGTCGAGGACTAACTGTAACCCGACCGATGGAGTTCATGCTTATTCCAAATTATAGGCCTGATCATCCAAGGTGTGAGGAGAGCACTATGGAAAGCCATGTTTCTCAACCTTGGCGATTTAAAGTCCGGTGGACTTCAACTCCCAGAATTCCCCAGCCAGCTGGCTGGCTGGGGGATTCTGGGGGTTGAAGTCCGGTGGACTTCAAGTCGCCAAGATTGAGAAACACTGATGTAAAGGAAGGCGGTTTGATCAAGTGAGGAGAGCTTTGCGCCGATTTCACTCAATGGTCTTTTTTCCAAAAGGCAAGAGTGCCTAAAACAAGCTGCAAATTGCTCCACAGTGGAAAAAAAATAAGCAGGTGCTCCATATAATTTGAAAAAGAAAACAATGCAGATTTAATTCACTTAAAATATCAACTGTTTAATTATTTAAATGTGTCAATGCTTAAATATTTGAGATGACTTACTTGTGTCTAATGTTAGGAGAGCTCTGACTGCGTGGTTGTTGCTTATCCTGAAATATCATCTGTTATGATCCATGTCATCTGTCAATCAGAACAGAGCTGGAAGGGATCTTGGAGGTCTTATACTGTAGCTCAAACCAGGGGTGAAATGCTACCGGTTTGGACTGGTTGGCTCAAACCAGTAGTAAAAAAAGCTACTGGTTTGGGTGAACCGGTATTTCTGAAAATCAGCTGTGACGCGTGATTTATATTATCTAGAAAGCAGGATTTCCTACTTTCTAGCCAAACTAAATTGCGTGGCACAGCGAATTCCCCCGCTTGTGTTACTTACCTTTCAGGCACGCTCGGTAGCAGGCTCCGCCCACCCACCTGGATGTCATCATATTCATTTTTGATGCTCTGCTCAAGCTCGGAAGGTCCTGCGCATGTGCGGAGGTGGTGCAAGCCAGGGGAGCACTAGGACTCACATTTGCAAACCAGTAGCGAAGGTGAGTAGATTTCACCCTTGGTTCAAAGCCCCCTTCAAGTATGAGGTTTCTTTTTTTTTCAAAGAATGTTTTATTTTCAAACACAAGCACACACACACAAAACCTCCTTCATTACACCTTGTAGAAAGCATGTCAATTGGTTACAGATAATCTTCATGCGTTACACAGTCATTACTTATATTTCATATTAAATTGAATATTTTAAATAAAAAATCTTTATGTATACCGTCACTATAAGACAATTGTCATTTAACTACAATTATTAAACGTCCTTTTGCCTAAAATAATTCGTACCTAAAAGCACAACCACGTACTGGCATTCCTTAGCTATTTCAAGAGTCCTCCAATAACTTTACATCTTTATAATTATATCCTAAATCAGAGGTAGTCAACCTTTTTACACTTACCGCCCACTTTTGTATCTCTGTTGGTAGTAAAAAAAAATTAACCGCCCCACCAGTTCCACAGTAATGGTGATTTATAAAGTAGGGAAGTCAATTAAATTTAAAAAAGGAAAGTGCTTCAGTATCAGACAAAACCCCTACCGCTCACCATGAAAGCTGGAACGCCCACTAGGGGGCGGTAGGGATCAGGTTGACTACCACTGTCCTAAATAGTCGTGGTTTAATACAGTTTAGTCTTTTTTCACTCACTGTTTAAAATTTTGTATCCAAGTATGAGGTTTCTTGTCTTGCCTTGCTTTGGGTCATTCTTTTCTACAACCTGTTTTTATTAGATTTGCTCTCCCTACGTCAGATAAAATTCTGTGAGAGATTAGGGGCCATGGTCTGGAACATTCTGTTCTCTTTTGAGGTTGAGCAGCAGGCTCCCATTGAGCCCATGTAGTAGTTCCACCAACAGGCAGCAGAGGCCAGCATTATTCTGCTCAGTAGAACAACACAAGCATCCTGGTGTGATAAGCTGCAGAGGAAACCTATTGCTGCAGTAATAAGTATACGAGGCACTTGTAATGAGTATTACACTAAAATAAAAATAGATCAGCCTCTTCAGGAAGAAACTAAAGATATGGATCAACGTAGGCCACAAACGCGAACAGTGCAAAACCTTTGATATGGTCTCTTGCAGTGGTGGGATTCAGTCGGTGTAACAACCGGTTCACTTCATGCGTGCTTAGGTGTGCACACACGCCAAACCTACGCTGTGCATGCGCACATTGCAGCTCCGGTGAGTAAACAGCTGAGATGCGGCAATCCACTCTGCTGCGCTGATCAGCTGGGCTTCAAACAAAGGAAATATAGGACAGAATAAAGCAGGGACAGGTGGGCGGGGCCAAATGATCGCCAGAACTACTGGTTCACCCAAACCAATTCAAACTGGCTGAATCCCACCCCTGATCTCTTGTTATTATTTCAGAATCTGCATTCGGCTTTCTCAAATAGCATGTCACCCAAGGGGATTACTTTGCACACTTTCTTCCAATACTTAACCAGATGGATAAACTACATCTGAGGTTGGTTATTCTTCAGATCAGTCAACACGTTATAGAGAAAGCTTCCTTCCCAGACTTCTTCCAACACAGATTTTAGCCCAATTATTCCCTCACGGGAGCTTTCCAAACGCAGCAGCGAAAGCAGCACAGCCATCTTCATTATTATAGCGCTGCCTGCCTCCTAATGGAGTTGGTGGCGTATGATGGTTGCGAAGCAATACAGAATTTTAAACTTGCACGTTGGAACACGGTGCAGATTAAACTAAAAGCACCGAGTGTAGATAATATTGCTCCCTGTGGATTTTGTTAATTGTCCTCTTTTGTCACGTTAAGTGTGGCGATACGGTCCAATTTTTGAAGATGCTCTGAAGGTTGATGGTCTGGTGGGAAAGGAATCTCATCGCCTACCATGTGTTATTGTGCCAACAACCCTTTCTCAGAGATTGCCCCCTTTCTTTAGGAATGCTAAGTAACAAAAAAAAAGGGAGGAGGGGATTAAGGTGATTCTCCATGCCTTGAAGTTGTAGGGGGTGATATACCTGCACAGCACAGGTTTAATGTAACACTGCCATTAAAGCACTCCTGAATTAGAGGGCTCTGTCAGCTGTTTTATGTACCGTCTGGATATTCAGTAGCTTAGGTTGATTCGGTGGATGTATATAAAATTCCAGCTGTGGAATTTTAATCAGAGATGCCCACTAGGGAAGGGAGTTTGCTGAAGGCATTGTTGTAAACGCTGTATCTAGAATTGCCTTATCCTCTCTACAAAATGGAGGAAGATCAGAAGACGGTACTAAAGCATGAAGGAGCTTCTTTACTGTCGCGATCTGGGTTTTTGCTGCCCAGATCTTGTAATTCTAATTGCACCTGCGTTTTGGAATGGTGCCAGGGCCATATAGTGAGGACATGATTCCACCTACTTAGTGATCCATCTGTTAGTAACAGTGCTCACCGTAATGTAATCATGGAGGTGGTGAGGGAGTAACCCATATCAGTATACAGTAATTTTTAATGGATTAAGCGATTAGGCTGCCGTCCATAAGTCACCGCGCATTGTTATTAAAGCCAAAGAATTGTGGTTTTCAGAGCTGACGATAAGCCAGCATGCCAACATAATTTTCCAAAGTAGCATAGGGTAAATAGGCAATTTTGGTTGAGGTGCCTTATGCTCACTCTGAAGTCAAGGTGTAATTTCATTATAATTGCTCAGGCGTTTGCATGACAAAAGACTACCCTAAACATTGGACTACCATAAGTACGATGCTAAATTCATTCATGTTGTCCCACGTTCCCCCCAAACGGTCAGCTACTATTCTACAAAAACTGACTCCTATCCAAGGAGGGAACAGAGACAGTGAATACACATATGAGGACATGGGGACTGACCCCCACCATATGCAGTTATACTGCTGTAGGAAGTTTTAGCACCCACCCCTCTCCTAAGAAAATGAAATATTTTAGGAAATATTAAAAAGGGCAGAATATTTCCCCTAAAAGGGAAGCAGAAACTCAGCCTCCCCCACCTTTGTTAATGGGCCATTAAGGCCTGAGCCAGCTCATTGGCAACGCAAAAGGCATGGCTTCCAGAACATTACAGGACCCATCTAGCAACAGAAACTCGCCACATGGCATCTGGGAAGATGACATCATCCAGCAAGGCTTAACTAAGCCTGAGTCGCAGGACAGCCTACATAGTTGCCCCTGCATGGCCCCATGAGTGTCTGATAACCAATCAGAATACAAGCTTAAAATTCAAAAACCCTTAGAGAGGACATAAAACCCAGGGACTCTCAGCATCTCTACCCTTTTTCTTCAAGAACTTCCAGGCACATGATCCCCCCCCCCCCCCAGGACATTAAATCATGTGACCCTGTCCACCATTATAACCATCTTTCCAAGCAGCCACCATGCTTCCAGTGTCTTTTTCCCCTCTTGGAACTGAACCCAGAAGGACATTTCTTCCAACACTACCTTACATTAATTTGCTCTAAAAAGGTCAAATGGATGCCCGAAGAGGGATTTCGTTTAAGTAATTTCCTTTTCTTTTGCTTAAAAAAAAACCCCTAGCCCCCTCCCCAAATAAAAAGAAGCAAACTCTGCTTGCTTTCCAAATAATGTTTACACTTTAGTGCGCTTCCAGAATGTAACCATAAGGCAATACCCTCATTAAGACATTGCTCTGTTGCATTGCGTTGCTTTGTTTTGTTTTAGCCGTTCGCACCCCATCTGCAAAGCTTTTCCTTCAAAGAATACTTAAAAAAAAAAAAAAGGTTGTATGATGCTAAATTGCAGGATGGGAAAGGGAAGCCATTCTTTGAATGCCCTGGAATGGAATGACTCTTCGAAATAAATGGGTCTGCATTATCGAGACTTCCGCTTTTTCCAGAGTGGCATTAGTAGAAAGGATTGCAAATAAATGAGCTGCTTTGCTTAATTAGCACTGGAACTGAGGGTGCGTGGTTGCTGACTGTTAAAACCCCATCTGGCCAAAGACTGTGCAGAAGCCTCCAAAACTGGCTCAACAAGACGTCCTAGCCATTGTTTTGGGAAGGGTAAGCTTATACAAAAGAACAAGATCTTGTCAAAAGCCTCTAAACAAGAGGAGAAATTAGCACTAGGATATGAAATGTTAACAGAGAAGAACTAGAGACTGCAGCAAAACAAGCATTTTTTAATGCCTTCTGCTTCAGCACACGAGGAGAAGTGGAGGGTCTTTTCTTGAAGTAACAGGAGACAGCAATTTGCATCCAGGTTTGCACAAAATATGTTGCAATAATGGTCATGACTTGTTTCTCAGCCTTCCCCAAAATGTTTTGAATCCCACCACTGGATAGTATCCAGTTCACACAAGAAGAATGTTGAAGCTGCAGTTAGTTGCTCACTAAAAACTTGGTAGAACTTAGAATTCCTGAAAGCATTTGGGCTTAGAACGTGACAAAATATAAATGACTGCGGGAACCACTTTGGAGCGCACACGATTATGCCTTTATGAGAGATTGCAATCCTTCACTTCCTGTCTCCCTCTAAATCATTCGTCTGCCTTTCCAACTGTCAGCAGGGTTATAGATTGCCTTGTCAGAAGCAATAAAGCTCATTTGTCTTCTCCCCGAAGCCATAAATACCTGTGGGAAGTTTAGTATAAGAAAAGCCAATAGAAGTGGCTTCTTCTGAATCTCACAGGTATCCAAACATCTGTAGTAAAAAGGCAGCTTCATCTGCCACCAACACTAACGGAGGGAAGTTGAAAAACATTGTTCAAAAACATCAAGAGGGAAACATTGCAGAAACTTCACAGATGGCGCTGAAGGAACGGTCGGCTTATTTGTGGGTTAGCCTGCTCTCTGAATCTTGTCATTGTGGTTTCTAAATCATGACTGGGAAATGAGTACTTTCAAATCACAGCTGGAAAATGTTCCTGGAGGCCACCTTTATTAATGGGTGGGTGGGTGGCAAGCGAGAGTTGCCCATTTCAGCCTCTCGGAAGATGGCTGGTGACAGGACAATGAAGCAATGTGGATACCTCAGGAATCCTTTCCTGCTTTAAGTATTGTGGCTAATTAGCGCATGAAAACAAAAGCAGCCATAGAGAATTCAAGAGTTTTTGTACTATGTTGTAGCATAAAATAATTTTACCAGTTTACGCTAATAAAAATGTTATGGTGGGGAGGAAACAATCTTTAGGGAAGAAATAGGTGAGGCCTGTTTTTATTCTACTCAGAAACCAGGATAAAAAGGGAGGGTGGTGAAAAGCAACATAATAGTGAGATCAGAGCCAAATAATAATGGAAAGGGTAGGAGATGAGCGCACAGGCAAATCTACCACAGATCAGAGATTAAAACCCAAAATTTAAAACACTGGTGTCGAGACTGGAGCATTAGCAACCAATTCATGCTTAGATTTTATAAGTGAGGAGTATCAAAATGGAACAAGGTAGTAAATTCTGTAACTATTTTTTTTTTCATCAAACAGCACATTGAGCCAGCATTCTGAAACATTAAGCTTCATTTAACAGTTCAGGAATATAAGTTTTACCCAGGAACTAGATGCAAAAATTGCTATAAGACTGCAGTCGTTTCACTATTTGATACACTTACATAATCAGCATTCAGCCTCTTGCTGACTTATTGCAAATCATTTTGTAAGATCTGATCTCTCTTCTGTTGAGTCCCGCCTTGGAGAGTATCAATTTGTGCGCACTGTTAGAGTACTGTAGTTATCCAATATCGTTGGAAAGGGTTTTTAACCAAGCCATTTGGATAACAGCTGCACGGATGTGTATTTTTTATTGCAAAGACTCAAATAGTTGTGCTACCAAGGATTGCAGGTGGGGGGGAGACTACTGTAGATTAGCTCTTGCTAATTCTAAATAGGAGTCTAACCGCAATGCACATAAACTGCTGCCTGGGTTCACATACCATTAAATCCTAAATTTGGGATTAGAATGCACAATTCTTTTGTTCTGCTAATATACACCACCCCCCTCTAAAAAAAGCTAATCAAACCACAAAGTGGCTCACAGTGACAGCATGCTAAACACAGCGTTCAAGCACTTATTATATGGGGAACCACAGACTACCCAACCAGTGGTGGGTTGCCAATTTTTTTACTACTGGTTTGGATGTGCTTCTGCCTGCATTCATGTGTGCACGTGACACGTTTACACATGCACAGAAGCGTCTGAGCAAGTGGCAGAGCCTCCGGCTGCCACTACTACCGGTTCGCCCGATGTATTTTTCTCATTCTTAATTCAGACTGCGTAGTTATTTATCCAGGAGTCAGTACCTGTGTCAAAATATACACCCTTTGATTTCTCTCATTGTGGAATCTCACTGTTTATATGTTGACAGCATCAGGAATGCTCTATGCACGAAGAAAGATTCCTTAATTCCCCCAATGGCTAATTGGCTGCAAAAGCTGATGGAGTTAGCAGAGATGGCTACATTGACTGCTTTAATTAAAGAAAAGATTACAACCAAATTTGTTTCTACTCGGAAACCGCTTCTGGACTTTGTGCTTGAGGTGAGGCGGGGGGGGGGGGGTTGGGTTGGGGAATGAAACATTGAATTTAGTTTTTGCTGCTTGGATAGGGGTGTTGTTATAAAAATGGCTAGTATATATTACAAGCCAGGAAAAAGGAGGAAAAGAAAGAAAAGCATTGATTTCTGACTCTTTTAGTGCAATCGAATAAGGTAATAATATAGAGCCGCAACTTTTTACTTTTACATAGTAACGTAAAGGTAAAAAGTTGAGGCTTTATATTATTACCTTATTCGATTGCACTAAAAGAGTCAGAAATCAATGCTTTTCTTTCTTTTCCCCCTTTTTCATCTTCCTTTTTTTCCTTCTGTACTCTCCCAATATTTTGATTTCTCATAATGAATTCATAAATAATAATAAGAATGGGAAATCAATCATATTGGTGCTGGGATTAACCAGATATATATATATATCTCTCTCTCCCTCCCTCCCTCCCTCTCTCCCCTAATTTACATAGTAACAAGTTGCTTCTTCAGTGAGCAGAAGGTGGAGCCAGGGTACAAAAACCCAGATGGTTGGACTATAGCAATTACATCAACATTTTAGTGTGTTATTGAAAATTCTGTAAAAACAAAGTATGCACCGCGAGATTTCCTTTATCTCTAGGTCTTGATTGTAGACTTCATGAAGTTTATATTTCTCCCTCTCTGCCAGACATTCCTTAGATTTCTTATCTTGTTCTCTTTGAACTTCTAAGTGAGTTGATAGCCACTAATATGTTACCAATTGAGGTATTTTCTTACTGAGATTTAAATTAATTCCTCTTTGTATTTTATACTTCGATAAACTAATAAAAAATTGTCAACTGAATCTGTTCTGACCTAGGCTTTCCAAGCAGACTCCTCGTCCCGATAAAACCTCTTTTATTTAGATTAAAGTGCATTCCTCCTCAGCAAAATCCCGGCAAACAGATTTCACAACTACAGACTTTTATCAGGCTTGGAGAGTTGCCAGGCTGATATCTTCCAAAGGCCATGCTGTAGCAGCAATTACTTGGCAAGAAGTCAGGAACTAATGAATTGAACTAATTGTCTCCTGCAAACTTCCTTCCCCTTTCTCTCCACTTTGGGAGGGGCCATTCAGCATTCACCTGTGTCTTTACTCCCAAGTTGGCCCTTGTTCCTTAGCTGTTCCCTTCTCCTGGCAGCTCTGCACCTGCGCACATCGGGAACAGGCTCCAGCTTTTCTTCTGCCTCACTGATATCCAACTCGGAAGGCAGCTGATAACTGTTGGACAGCTCTGGCCCCATCTCTGCCTCTGAGCACTCATCAGAGCCTTCCACAGACTGCAGGAGTGGCCCTTGCTCCTCCCCTATCTACCCACTGTCTGAGTCTGCCACGAGCTCCGTTGGCCGCTGGAGTGCCACAACCGAATCTCACTGTTGGGGACTCAGTCCACAGTTAACTGGGACATCAATGAGACAATCCTATGATTTCTTGTGACAGTTTCTTGGCTTGGCCTACTCTGAATGAGAACCTTGCTGCCTGTGAGCAATAGTGGAAGTGTTCTTCAAGGCATGGTTCTGCTGCAGGGACAAAAGTTGATTGCTATGTCCAAGGCTGTTTGACATTGTGGGTGTGGGCTGCCTCCTCCCTGACACTTTTCCACTGAGAACAAATATCATTTAAACGCCCCATCATTGCACAGCTAGATTAAATCAGTTGCAGCCCATTACTTTAAATAATCAGTACCGGTAAGTATCAGGCTGCCATCTCTCACTTGACTGGTAAAGGCTGGAAAGTTAAAGTAGGAGGCATGTAATTACAGACATTTTCAAGGTTCATTTTTGGGGAAATTAAATCTAACATTATGATATTTGACAGGCTGTTTCTTTCAACAGTGTTGGCTCATCCGTACAAATATAGACTGAGCCAGAGAACAGGGCAGAGAAAAGATTGTGTCATTGAATTTTTCACTGATGCCTTGTACTTTGCTGGGAAACTAGACATAATACTGAAGGCACAAATAAAATCCTTATTTTAAAAGATCAAATTATATTTGGACAACTTGCATGCAGATTACATTACATTTGGGAAGCCATGTGTCTTGGGTTTTTATTTTCACTCAATCCTATTGTGCTGACGAAGTCAACATGTAATAAAGAAGCACTATCCCAGCTGGGAATAATGGCATTTACCTACCTGGAGTGGATCAAAATGAAAATAAATGTATCTGCAATGCTATATATATATAGCATTATATATATACTTACATACATACATACATACATACATACATACATACATACATACATACATACATACATACATACATACATATATTGATGAGCGAATATTTTTACAGCTCCTGTTGTTAGACCCATTTTTAAGGGAGGAGACAAACAGAATGCTGTTTACTTCCTCTCTAGAGCATCAAATTGTGCTTCAACCTATAACTGTAGGCCAGGGGTGTCAAACCCGTAGTGTCACATTGTTATCATATGACCTATTGCGACTTTTCCCCTTTCGCTAAACCGGAGGTGGGTGTGGCCAGCATGTGACTCATCTGGGCTGTGGGCTGTGTGTTTGACACCCCTGCTGTAGACATATGAGAAAGAAAAATAAGGGGTGGGGGCTGGCCTTAGCAGTGCCCAAAGCTATAAAAATTGTTGAAAATTGGTGAGGTCTCAAAGCATAAAGAGAATAGTTGTGAGCTAGATGACTTCTGCAGGAACAATGAGGAACAGTCCAAAAGCAAGATTAGAAAGATCCTTCGATGTTAGTAACTAGCAGAAAATGAAGCTGTTATTTCTACTAAAAGAAATATTGTAAAGTATTGACTGCAGGGGGTGACCATAGTTTGATACCTGCCATATTATTGGTTGATTTATTTCAAAATATGCTCATTTTGAATCATAAACAGCCATATATAAAACATAAATATGCATTCAAACACAAGATATATTTATCTCTGTTCTATGTAGAAATTGTGTCGGTTTCTCTTCCCTTATAGATTCATTGAAACATACAGTTGGATTGTTGTTAGTTGCGAAGTTGTGTCTGACCCATCGCGACCCCATGGACAACGTTCCTCCAGGCCTTCCTGTCCTCTACCATCCTCTGGAGTCCATTTAAGCTCATGCCTACTGCTTCGGTGACTCCATCCAGCCACCTCATTCTCTGTCATCCCTTTCTTCTTTTGCCCTCAATCTTTCCCAGCATTAAGCTCTTCTCCAGTGAGTCCTTCCTTCTCATTAGGTGGCCAAAGTATTTGAGTATCTTCAGGATCTGACCTTTTAAAGAGCAGTTAAGGTTGAGGCTCTAGGACTGACCCGTTTGACCACCTTGCAGTCCAAGGGACTGGAGTCTTCTCCAGCACCATAGTCCAAAGGCCTCAATTCTTTGGCACTCAGCTTTTCTTATGGTCCAACTTTCACAGCCATACATTGCAACTGGGAAAACCATAGCCTTGACTATACACACTTTTGTCGGCAGGGGTATTGGCTGGAGTTGGATTAGAGGTATTTAAACATTTGCAGACAGGTATATATATATATATATATATCAGATTTTAAGGCTTTTGTTAAGATTGTTTTAATGTGAATGCTTTTATTCATATTAGTATTATGGCTTTATTTATTTATTTATTTATTTATTTATTTATTTATTTATTTATTTATTTATTTATTTATTTATTTATTTATTTATTTATTTATTTATTTATTTATTTATTTATTTATTTATTTATTTATTTATTTATTTTATTAAATTTATACCCCGCCCTTCTCCTTGTTAGGACCCAGGGCGGCGCACAGGCATTATTAAAACTACAAAATACAAAATACAGAATCGATTAAAATATATTAACCTTTTTGGACTGTCTTGTACTGAATTTTCAAATGCTGTGAAAGGTGCCTAGGAAAGAGTTCTATCGTAAAATAATAATTTACACTGCTCATAATAAATGCATCATTTAAATGCTGAATTACAACTTTGAGGTAAATAAAAAGAAATCCACTTTACTCCTATGACATCTGGTTGGGAGCTGCTGTAGAATGCTGGATTAGATGCTTCTTGCAAATTATTTATTTTTATGTACATAACGGGCAAGGCTGTTTAAAAAATGTACTCCAGAAAGCAATTTTTCCATGACATCTTTATTTCCAAATCATACTGAAATTCCATCCAATTTCTCTTGAATGAAGGTGATCAGCATCCCTTTAATTTATACCAGAGCATACCAGATGAAGCCTTTTGTCTCCATAAGGAATACAATATTATTGACATAGGTTAAAAAGGTAAAGGTTCTCCTCGCACATATGTACTAGTCATTCCTGACTCTAGGGAGCAGTGCTCATCTCCGTTTCAAAGCCAAAGAGCCAGCGCTATCCAAAGACGTCTCCATGGTCATGTGGCCGGCATGACTAAATGGCGAAGGCTCATGGAACGCTTTTTCTGCTTGGCGGGCCTAGGTTAGTCATCTGTTTATTGTTTTAATTGGGTCTTAAGGGGTTTAGTTTTTAATATTTTGGGTTTTTAGCGCAGGGATAAATGGTTTAATCTGATTTTATATATATTTATTATGTATTTATGTTTGTATGTTTTTAATTCCCCTGTGCACCGCTCCGAGTCCCTTCAGGGAGAGGGAGCGGTCTATACATTAAATTTATTATTATTATTATTATTATTATTATTATTATTATTATTATTATTATTATTATTATTATTATTATTATTATTATTATTATTATTATTATTATTATTATTACCTTCCCACCAAAGGTGGTTCCTATTTTTCCATTTGCATTTTTACATGCTTTAGAACTGCTAGGTTGGCAGAAGCTGGGACAAGTAACGGTAGCTCACTCTGTTATGTGGCGCTAGGATTCAAACCGCCAAACTGCCGATCTTTCTGATTGACAAGCTCTGCATCTTAGCCACTGAGCAACTGCATCCTGTTTGACATAGGTTAGACAGCAAAAATAAGAAATGGGTCAGGTGGTAGAAGTGGGAAGGAGATACCTGAGATATTCAGCCTCTAGTATCTTCTTAGTCTTCCTTCCTTGGTCAAATTAAATCTCTTAATTAAATCTTGGTAAAGGGAATCTTTCTGAAGCAAAACTGTACCCACATCTTTACCATTCAATAATCTTCAACTCACATAATATGCCTTTGTCATCTTTCTGAAATCATAACAGTGTTTTCTCTCCCAGTTCCCCTTTTTCTCCAGTAACAATTACTTGTGAGATATTTAATACATGCCTTCTCTTTTGTAGAAGAGGAATGGAAAATGAAACTAATATATTTTCATTATTGCCCTTGAGTAACCCCTCTGCTAGAAACAAATCTTTCAGCTAGAATATATATTCCCCAATAAATGAGTATAGACTGAATATACTGCACGGAGCTTAATCTATATAGTTCTGAAACATCCCTCTGGTAATTAGGTTTGGAAGTGCTCGGGAAAGAATACACAATTAGTAATAATTTCAGAAAGTTGGACTACGTCTTTTTTCACATTCTACTAATCCTTAGATTTTACAACAGAGCAATAAATACGTCTAATCTTGGGCGGGGGGAGATCCTGTTTTTTTTAAATAGCTAACTGACAAAAATTGGGGGGAATGAAGACTACAACCCCAAAATGTTTAATCCATTTAAGTCCCCTTTTAAGATGATTGGGGTTTTAAGCAATTGAACTTCATGAAGGGATGCAGCCCAGTCTTCTGAACATGTTAGGATTGTGGTTGCTAATTCATATATAGCAGAGACAAAATAACAGGAGGTCTTCTGGGCCTTATTGACCCAGAAGTCAATGAGGCCAATTCTTTAGATGTTCAGCAAGTATATTTTGTCCAATTTTCAGTTGGCTTCTCACCACCAATAGAACCCGAGGACACATGAGACTAGATGGAGGTACTCAGATGCTTTGGAAAACTATCTTCTACTATTTGCTTTTTGGTTTGAGCCGATGGAAGCAGCAATGCAAAACAGTTAGAGAATACCAAGTTATGGCCAGAAGGTGGCAGGGTAGCAATGATTTTATTTTCTTCTTTTTTCACTTTTTCCTAGTCATTTCCAAAAGGTAACACGGGATGATATTGCCCTCACACACCAGGTTAAGGGGAAAGATGCCAGGCAAAGTGCAGATAGTGGGAGCAGGAATTACCAAGTTGCTGCTCCATTAGGCAGAAGGAGGGACCGTGGTGCAAAAGCCCAGATATTCCAGCAACTTGTTCAGAATGGTGGAGGGTGTCCTGCTTGAGCAGGGAGTTAGACTAGAAGACCTCCAAGGTCCCTTCCGTCTCTTAGCTGTCATTTAATGGTGTCTGCCCTGATTTTTCAATAGGATTTGTGTTTTTTGTCTCCATCGTGGGATATGTTTAATTAATTATTTAATTAACTCCTGGATTTGTCCTCCTCCAAAGAATTCCAAAAATCACGCAGCAACGAAGTCCAGCAACAAATTATCTAGGTTGTAAAAGCATACTTTGAAAGCCAGTTTGGTGGTGTGGTTAAGGCACCAGGCTAGGAAATGGGGGACTGTGAATTCTAATCCTGCTTTAGCCATAAAAGTCTGTTGCATGACCTTGGACCAGCCATTCTTTTTCAGCCCAGCCCAGCTCACCTCACCTCACAGGGTTGTTATGGGGAAAATAGGAGGAGGAAGGTGTGTTGAATATGATGCTGCCGTGAGTTATTTACAAAAATAATAAAGGTTTATTCAAATAAACAAATAAAGATGATTCTCCAAGTGACTCTGGGCAGAGTCCAGTGACAGTAAGTAGTGTGAGTATTGATAAAACAAAATCATTATCTGCTGATGATTTCATTATTTTGTAATAACGGTATTGTAGTATTATTTACAACATTTCAGTTCAGTGAAAGTTCCTTTAGTTTTGCTGGCAATCTGAAGAATAAAGAGCTAAGTATAAATGCAGTCCTGGTGAAAATCACTGCAACGTAAAGAAAACATCGGGGGAAAATGCTGTTTGGAAACAATAAGGATAAATACATATCCAAGGAAGCCAACAAGTGTGAGCAATGATAACTTTGAAGTTGTTCTTCTATGGTTTATTTAATGCAAAATATAAATGGCTGTTTATTTCTTGAGCTGCAGTTCAAAGCGTGCCCAGAGGAGTGCTTGAAAATGATGAGATACCTTCAGGCAGTTTCTTAGGGGAGGATATGGTGCTTGAACAAAGTAATGATACATGGAGAATACTACAATGTACAGAGGTGGATTGAAATGAGAAAAATAAAGGTTAGAAGGAAAAAGCCCTACTAGTTCCGACTCTTGGTTTCACATGCCAGTAGGCAGCTCTTCTCTTCGCTGTTGAAGACATCATCCCTGTCCACCCAATGAATAGAATGGAATGGGATGGGATAGCATGGCATGGCATGGCATGGGATGAAAGGGGAGTGGGGAGGGCAGGAGAAGAGTGTTGTGGCCCGTCGGCGGCCAGCAGAGCTGGCAGCAGAGTCAGACAGTGAGGAGGTTGGGGAGGAACGTGGGCCAGTCCTGGGGGTTGAGGAAAGCTCAGCCGAGGGCTCTGCATCAGAGGCAGAGAGAGAGTTAGACAGCAGTGAGGCAGAACAACAGCTGGTGCCTGTTCCCAGTGTGTGCCTGCGCAGAACTGCCAGAAGCCAAGAACAACTAAGAGAGCAGGGTTGACTTAAGAGTAAAGCCACACTTTGCAGGTGATTGTCCCCTCCCAGGAAACAAAAGAGGAATGAACCGGGAGAGGGCTTTTGCAGGAAACAATTTGTTCATTCAGTCTGGAAAGTTCTGTTTGTGATTATAAGAGACTCTATGCCAAGTTTTGCTTGGCCCTGTGATTAGAAACTAGTTATCTGGCAGTGCTCTAAATGCGATAAGGTGTGTGTGTGGATAAACATTCCTCTGAAACACTGATTGCTAAAGGCCTTGCTGACTGTGAATGAAAGGAATTCACAGTCGTGTAAATAAAAGAGGTTTTGTCAGGACCAAGATTTTGCTTCTGGCTTTCTAAGGAAGCCTGGGTCAGAACAAAGAGAAGCTAGGCTAGAAGTAGAGTAGAGGGATAGACCTGGTCTTATATTATTTTGTCTCCGACATAAACATTAGGGCTTATTTTCTGTGAAACAAGTTATTAGGATGATTAGATATTAGGGTGACGGCTGGGCGCCCTACCGCCTGATACAGGGCGTACACAAGGGCAGCGAGCATGTGGAAGCCAACGATGTCCGGCAGCAGCTGCAGCCTGCTGGTCACTTGTTCGGCACACTCTGGGGCTGTGCAGCCCATGCAGAGCAGGTGAGTTGATTATATCTCCAAGCAGCAGACGGAGACAGAGGTGTGTGTGAGAGTGTGTGTGTGTGTGTGTTGAAACGTCTCTCGGCTTGCCTGTGTCCCACATGGAGCATTGGATCGCCTGCTTTCCCAAGCATCTCTGCCTCTATCTGCTTCCAGTTGCATGAAAATAAGCCTCCCATGGTCGGCTGCCCACTACAGCCCACCAACCCTTGGCTTTCCTGCGACCCACATGGCGCACCCGGATCATGTGCCTCCTCCCCGCCTCTGCCTGCTGCTTGGACAGGTAAACAACTCATCCAGCTGTGGCCAGATACCATTGGCTCCCATGCTCTCACTGCTTCCTGTGCTGGTCATGCCCACCCACACCCTGCGCAGCTGATGATGACCTTAACTAGGGCTTATTTTGGGGGTTAGAGATTATATTAGGAACATGCTAAAAAACCAGGCTAGGTCTTATTTTCAGGAAAACACGATGGAATGGAATGGAATAGAATCTACTTGTGTTCTATTTTCTACCTCTGTCTTCTGCTATTCGCACAAAAGGGTTAAAGTTGGAATAATCAAAGGTCCCTCCTTTGAAACTGTCCAGGCTAATTATATAACCACACTGTTGTGGGTATGGTCTCTGGAAAGCTCTGTGCCTTGTGATACAGATAGGGAGATACAGATAACATAAAAGAGTGATCCTAAGTTCTCCACCCTGTTCTTCTCATCCCCCTCTCCCTGCTTTGGCCTGGATTTTATCCTGCGTGAACAAAAAAGGTCATGATGTTAAGCAAATAAACATTTAAATCTATTATGCTAGCTGTACAGTGCTAGCTATGAGCTTATTTATTATTTATCATTTTTAAAAAAACACCAGCCATCTCCCTAAGGGACTCTGAGTGGTGTGCAGAAAAAAAAATCAGACTATAAAAACAATATATAAAAGTTAAAAATTAAGGACGAGTTAGAAGCCAGGGTAGAATTAGTTAAAATGTTGTTAAAAGGTGGGAGTCAGGCCTTCAGGGCATTAGCCAAGCTCACAGCTGTGTGACCCTGTCTGAACCCCAAGAAAGGGTGCAGGCCCATGTTTTAACTCCTTCCCTCTCCTCTGATGCCAGAATGTTCTTCAGAACAAGGGCAACGGCAGAGAAGGCTTTCTTCCTAGGCCCCATCAGTCAAAAGTATTCCTTGCTGGGTAAACTAGAGCAAGCAATTGTCAAACATCCATGAGGCATCTTCCTATTTTGAGCAACGTTTCCATACCTCATATTAATTTTTAGCATTGTTAATAAACATAATAGGTAGCAAACCTACTAGGATTTAATAAAATGCCCAAGAAAGTCTTAGAATGCCACTTCCTGTTAGGAAGTTGGGAACTCTTTAGAAAAATGATTGAAAACATTGACTGGAGTTGTAAATTTCAATACACAATCTTTTTTTTTTTTAAAGTCTGTCCACATAAAGCCATTGCAGCTTGAAATAACTCCAGCTCAAGTAATTACTGCAATGTTGAGAGCCGTAAAACATAGTTGATGTGAATGGGATTTCCATAGAGATACTATGCAAACACCTCCAGTTGCCTTTTCGAGTATACCAGCCAACTCAAATGATTGCAAAGAACAAAACCAGGATGACATACAAACTGTCTCTGTGAACTGGTGGTTTTGAGGTAGCAGCAGTTTTCATTCGACGTGTTTAAGCTTGCGAGTGACATTTTGGATGGCTGCTATCTTTTGCGAATCCACCAGATCACTTATATAAACTGGTTGTAATAGGCAATAAAGGGAACATATGAGCTCAATCTATTCCCAATTCCCTGTGGGGGTTTTTCCCCCTACATGATGATTCTGGAAAAAGAATTCCTTTGCTTGCTTAGAGTTCCTTTGCTAGCCCTTTCTGGCACTTTCATTCTCTGCAAAAAATGAGAGTGATTTGCAGTTATGTTACTGTTTCTACAGTAACCTTTTGAAGCAGAGTCTCCCAGATCAGTTTTCAAGAGCCGGAAGGAAAAACACTTCATTCTATTGCCAGCTTCTTTTAAAACACTTGCCAGGAATATAATGTCAACATACCTGTGTAGTTGCCATCTGTCATTAAAATTGGAAGCTCTAGATCAGGGGTGTCAAAGTCGCGACATCACAGCAGCATCACATGACGTATTGGGACTTTCTCTCCCTTCGCTAAACTGGGCGTGGGTGTGGCCAGAGCATGACACATCCACCTGCAAGTTTGACAGCCCTGCTTTAGATGGTGATTTAGCACATTTCACTCACCAAGTGTAAATGACATGATCAGAGGCTGGAATCTGCTCAGTTTGGTTTCCACTCTTCATCTCATGCCTTTCCCTGCTAATTTGACCTGCTGGATGGGCTATTTTGGATTAAGGATCTAGTAGTTTGCCTTCAGTTACCTGCTTGACAGGTAACACATTTATTTATTTAGATCTTTTTTTTAATCTCACCATTATTTTTACAAATAGCTCAAGGTGGTGAACATATCTAATATTCCTTCCTCTTCCTATTTTTTCCACAATGACAACTCTGTGAGGTGGGTTGGACAGACTTGCCCAAGGTCGCCTAGTGGGCTTTCGTAGCTTAAGGAAGGGCTAGAACTCCCAGTCTCCCGGTTTCTTGACTGATGCCTTAACCACTATCTGAATATTTACACAGATAGGTTTTATTTTTTCACTGTACTTTTAATTGCTTTATACGGAAAAACACTGAATCATGTAAACTCTTACCTGAAACAAGGTATTGGGCAGAGGGAAGGGCTGTAGATGGAAGTAACAGAGCAGAACATTAATGTTTACCCTTTTTGAAACTATTTAAGCATTCTGATATGGTGCTTTTTTTTCCATTTTACTTTTTGCCTGGACAGCAGAAAATTTCAAGGTGGGGAAAAAAATAAACCCATATTCTGCTGTGAAAGTAAGCACATTCTACTTTTTTAAATTAAATGCCCGAAGCTGTATTCTCGCCATACAGTCATAAAAACAAGCAATGTCAGGATTAACCCAATTCAAAAATGAAAGCGGAGCAAGAGTTTTTAGTGTTCAGCTCCATTCAAGACCAGCCAGTTTGTCACCAATTGTTCTTGTTTTGTTCAAAGCAGAAATCCACTACTTGCCAAGACTGGGCTTCTGTGGGAGGAGATAGATTTAGCCTGTAAAAATGTACTTTGTCTGACACAGAATTCATTTCCTGCAAACTATTGTGACGTTTCAACAAATTGAAACTAGCAGCTCTGTAAGGACGAGACTTCTACAGGTAAGTACAAATGTTTGCAAATGTTGGTTTTAAAAGATAAAAAAACTAAACTGAAACCAACAATGCATTTTTCCTAAAACTCTCTCTCTTTTTCCTCTGTTTCCTCGCCTACATTTCTATAAATAGGGAATCAGATCTAACTCGGTATTTTGTGTTCTGTACTTTGAGCTATAACATAACACATCACACATGTGCTCCATGTGGGTAAAGTTGGGAAGCAAAGACAAGAAGTCTGCAAGTAAACTTATTGTTGCTACTAATAACACATGTAGCCCGATTTTTAAATGTAAGCTGCACCAGGCTTCTCTACATTAAATGTGCAAAGATGTTTTATTTTGTTCCTTTTTTTTTGCCTGAAATCAAGAAATATTCAAACTCTGAATCATATATTAAAATAATCAAATCCTTTTCAAATGTCATTCACTTGAGTCTTCTCAGAGACCACTTAGTAAAAGAATGTGTAAACATGGGCAGTGTCACTGTTTAGAAGGGCTATTTATTCACCAAGTATTGTGTAAGCTATGAAGTTTGCTTCTCATATATTTGAACTCCTTAGGGCAGTTTTTATGAATCTTGGCAACTTTAAGATATGCAGATTTCAACTCCCAACTGCCAATTTGGGAAATTGAAGTCTATATATCTTAAAGTTGCCAAGGTTGAGAAACACTGAATTGGGGTATCGTATAAACGTGACGTGTGTGTGATTGTGTGTGTGTGTAAAAGTGTTCACATTCCATTTCATCTATTTCATTTCTTCAGGAACTTTTCTGTTGTAAAACTCTATCCCTATCCCTATCCCTATCCCTATCCCTATCCCTATCCCTATCCCTATCCCTATCCCTATCCCTATCCCTATCCCTATCCCTAATCCTATCCCTATCCCTATCCCTATCCCTATCCCTAACCCTAACCGTAACCCTATCCCTATCCCTATCCTTATCCCTAATCCTAATCCTATCCCTAACCCTATCTCTAACCCTATCCCTAACCCTAATCCTAACCCCATCCCCATGGTGGCGAAGCTATGGCACGCGTGCCACAGGTGGCATGTGCAGCTATTTCTGAGGGCATGCGAGGTGTTGCCCTGTCAGCTCCAGCATGCATGCACACACTGGCTAGCTGATTTTCGGTCTTGATTTTCAGCAGTTTTTTGTGCTCTGGAGACTTCAGGAAAGTCTCTTGAAGCTTCCAGAGAGCGAAAAATTGATTTACCGGGCTCACCAGAAGTTGGGAAATGGGCTGTTTCCAGCCTCCAGAGGACCTCTGGGGGGCATTTTTACCCTCCCCAGGCTCCAAGAAAGTTGTGCATGCATGTGCGGGGCAGCAGGATGGAGTGTCATGCACGCATGCATAGGGGTCATGGCATGGGGGGATTAAATTATGGGGGTGGGTACCCAAGTGCGTGCAATGATGCGCAAGCCTGAGTCCCGAAAGGGAGATAGGGCGGTATATAAATGCAATAAATCTTAATCTTAAGCATGTGCTTTTGGCACAGGAGGCAAAAAAGGTTCGCCATCACTGCCCTATCCTTAACCCTAACCCTAACCCTAACCCTATCCCTATCCCTATTCTTAACCCTATCCCCATCCCTAACCCTAATCCTATCCCTATCCCTAACCCTAACCCTAACGCTATCCTTAACCTTAACCTTAACCCTAACCCTAACCCTAACCCTATCCCTTTCCCTATCCCTATCCCTATCCCTATCCCTATCCCTTTCCCTATCCCTATCCCTATCCCTATCCCTAAACCCTAACACCATCCCTATCCCTATCCCTATCCCTAAACCCTATCCCTATCCCTAAACCCTATCCCTTTCCCTATCCCTATCCCTGTCCCTATCCCTATCCCTAAACCCTATCCCTATCCCTAACCCTATTCCTATCCCTATCCCTAACCCTATTCTAAATCCTAACCCTAATCCTAACGCTAACCCTAACCAAGAGCAATTCTCATGATCTTCCAATAGTTAGACAGTAGTTATCATTGGAAACTCCTTAAAGATGGAAAATTGAAATACCTCTATCTCGGTGGTCTGCGTTTTGTATATATCTGTCTGACCCCTGAGAAAGTGTCCTGTGGAGTAGTAAGACTTACTCAGCTGCAATTTCTAAAAGATGTCCTCTTCCTCTTGGATTTGGTTTAATCCAGAGGTAGATTCCTACTGGTTTGGGCCAGTTAAGGTGAGTAGGTAGTAACTTGGCCTGCCACGCCCCCAAACCAGGTTTCTCAGCGGTGCCGTAGGCGCTACCATCTCATTTTTTGCTTCTGTGCATGTGCAAAAACATTTTTCGTACTGTGTTCTTTAGTTGCATTTGGTCTGTGTATTGTTTAAACTGTATGAGAAATTCCGGGCATGCAAATGGAAATGTAATTAATCTTGGCATTTTTGCTTTGAACCCATCTTAGCCATTGTCCAAGCGGTTGTGAATATTGAGTTCAGTATTTGTGACTTCTCAGACAGAATCTGCTGGCAAGGCAATTATTAAGTTGAAGGTTCAGAGGAAAATGCTGACATGGGTCTCAGAAATGTTAGACGAGCAAAGAACCTGCTGACTGAAAAGGACTGGTAGCAGAAGGCCCAAGGGGATGGAAGATGAGGGATAATCTCACTCAAGATCTCAAGAAATTCAGCACGAATAGATATATTTTATCAGTAAAAGCAGAGAAAAGAAACAATAGTCCTGACTGATAGAGATCAAGTAAAAGGATCACCAAGAATGTGTATGATTGAATGTACTGGATTAAAAAGGCATAGGTGGTTTTTTCCCCTTGAGCTGGTTGGAAGAAATAGAGAACTAAGGAATTTCAGACTGAAGCTTTTCAGAGTTATTTATTTATTAATTTTATACTGCCTTTATTACTTTTTAAGTAACGAGGCAGCAAACCTACATAATACTTCTTCATCCTCTTCTCCACCCCCACCCCCCTCAACAACCCTGTGAAGTGAGTAGGGCTGAGAAAGAGTGAGTGATTGGCTCAAGGTTACTCAGCTGGCTTGCATTGCTAAAAGGGGACTAGAACTCACAGTCTCCTAGTTTCTAGGCCACCAGGTGAACCACTACACCAACCTGGCTCTTAGATACTTTAGCTCCATAGAAAGCAATTGTAGCAGATGTTTATGATATAATAAGAGTGACTTAAAAAGTTCCCTTAAGTCAAGTTCCCTATTACCGTATTTTTCAGAGTATAAGATGCACATTCTCCCCTCCCCAAAAAAGAGGGTGAAAATCTGGGTGCGTCTTATACATTGAATATAGCATTTTTGGCCTACAGAAACCCCACCACCTTTGCAAAAATGGTCGTGCAGATGGCTTGGGAGGCTTGCAAAGTGCTCCTGGGGGCTGGGGAAGGCAAAAACAAGTACAAAATGGGCTGGTTTTGCTCGTTTTTGCGCCCCCCAGCCCCCCAGGAGCATTCTACAAGGCTCCCAAAGCTCTACATGCCCCCCCTTTTTTTGCAAAAAACATAGGCGTGCAGAGGGTTTGGGAGGCCTGTGCAAAAGCTTTTTTTTAAAAAAAAATTACTTCTTCAAAATCATGGTGCGTCTAATACTCCAGTGCGTCTTATAGTCCGAAAAATATGCTAATAACTATTAAATTGGTTTCCTACATCAGGTACATCCCTGTTTCTCTTTTTCAAGATCAACTGGATGCTACTCTCTGCTGAAGTGTGAATAATTGGTAATTATGAATCCATGAATGGTTGGCCGAATAGTTATAATGGTAGAAATGGATTCTTTGCTATGGTGGCCCTCTGGATTCTGGAAAGCCAATAATGGTTGAGGATTAAGGGGCCTTCCCAAGCTATGAGAAAGTGATCTCATTCAGCCCTGATTTCCTATTGGATCTTCATTTTGTTGGGGTGTGTGTGTGCTGTAGTTTATTATCAAACTTAGCGAATGATGAAGAGTAATGACTGTTTGCTTAGAGTTAAATAAAGATAGACTTCCTGTTCCGGCTTCTGGCGGCGACGGTCGAGTCCTGGGACTCGTCCGCCGCTTTGTTCTTTTTCCGGCCCCAAACGGGGCGGGGAGTGCCTTTTTAGGGACCCCCCCATAAGATCGGCTTGCCTGGACCTTTCCGAGCCCGGCGGCGGTCGGGGGGGTCCTTGTCTTCGATCTAGGAGGAAGAAGACATGCTGCGGGGGGCTTGGTTCCCTTCGCCAACGGAGGACGGGCGTAAATAGTGGATTCAGAGAGAGCAGGAACGTTCGAGCCGGATGGCTTTGCCGGGGCTTTGGCAGCGAGGTGAATTGTGAGTGACTCTGACTTTTTTTGCTGGCAACTTTGGCTATAAGAAATGATGGAGGGGGGTGTTTGTTAACCCCCCCCTCGGATTTACAGCAGCGGCGTTTGGAAATGGCGCGAGGAAGCGGATATTTCTCATTCATTGCTGAAGAGTGAAAGTCCTTTGCGGTTTGTTTTTAGCTTCATAGTATCAAAGTCCTGCTACAATGAAACAATTTCCCTTGCTGATTTCTCCTGCTGGCTCTCAGATTGGGTGGGGGAAGATGGCCTCCCTTTGTTCCTAAACGACTATTCTTTATGGAAAATTTCCAGCATTCCTTTGTGACCTGGACTGTCTCTCTCTATTAATGGATAATTTCTGATAAAAGATTAATTGATTCCTTCCCTGGAGTGCCTTCTTTGTCTTCATAATTGACTGGAAAATTTGCCTTTCTCTCTGGATTTTACAACTTTTTATAACTTTGATTTGAACTTTGTCTCTGGACTTGCTCCAGCGGCCGCACCCAAAAAATGCCATTTTATTGGCACGGACTTGAACAGCTCACCATGGCCTCCAAAAAGCAACCAGAAAAACTGGACATAGGTGCAAGATTAACAGCTATGGAGGAAGTGTTACATTCTTTGGTACTTGAAATTAAAGAGCTTTGAAAGGATCACTGCAGTTCCAAATTAGAGCTTTTGGAGACACAGAAGAAGTTGATGCAGAATACACAGAAGACTGAAGAGTTAGAATTGGGGCTGGCTGGGGCAAAGGGAGAACTCAAAAATGTTAATACTGAAATTGGTGATTTAACTGGTCATATGTCTAGGATGGATTTTGAAAGGATGTCATATTTTTTAAGATTTCAGAATATTCTGGAAGAATCTGGTGAATGCCTTCCTGATCTTATGAGCACAATTTTGGCAGACTATTTACACAAACCTAAGGAAGAGATCAGGGGGGACATTGACCTGGTTTATAGAATAAACTCAGCATATGCCAGGATAAATGAACTACCCAGAGAGATACATATTAAATTTGTTAGAAGGTCTACCAGGGAGGGAATATTGAGGGCGCAGAGAGAGGGTCCATTAATTTACCAACAAAAGGAAGTCGCCATCTTGAAGCAGATCCTGAAAAAGATTAGAGAGGTGAAGAAGAAATATTCCTTCTTATCTAAAAATTTGTTTAAACAGGGGATTTGGTTCAAGTGGGCGATGCCAGAAGGGATGCTGGTGTTCTGGGAAGGAGGAAGAGTAAGGATTAAAACAGAAGCCTTTCTTAAAAAACATTCCTCAATCCTGGAGGATGAAACTGGAGGAGCAGAGGGGGCCACGGCCTCGCCCACTGGGGGTCAGGGAGGAGAACAAGAAGACACAATTGCTAAGAGATTTAGATCTAAAAAATGACTTTTTTAATACAGTATAACTTTTGTCTGGATGTTTGTATACGATTGCTAGCATAGAATTTATAATGATGTATGCACCTCTCTTCACCTTGTAGTATTATTGAAATATGTATTATCTATGTTTTGTTAAGAAGCCCCGGAGGGGGCCAATGATCTCGACATGAAAGCTCTCAAAATATCTTCTCATATCACCTTACCCTACCCTATCCAAAAAATTTGTAAAACTCAATAAAACGTTTTCAATATAATAAAGATAAAGTAGTCTAGGTATCATCAGTATATTGATGGCACCCACTCCAGTGTTCAGACGTGAAACCCACAACACCCCCAGGTGTGTCCCAGACCAGATTAAAATGCATTCCTACTTTTATTAGGAAAATAAAATAAAAATACAACAAAATAGAAATGCTATTACATTTTGAAAACTCACTAAGAATAAGTTTAATGACCAATCTCCCAAACTTCAGGCTTGTGACTCAGGAAAAGTCTTGCGCAAACTTGTTTCCTAAGTTAAATTGCAGCAGAAAAGATAGGGCTAACGAGATGCAAGACACTAGAGATCCAAACAGGCAAAAGAGGTCATGGATAATTGGAAAGAAGCAGTCCTCACTAAATTGAACGTTGCATTACTCAAACTCGCACTAATTGTGACCTACCTGTACCTTTTCCCCAGGTGACCGACAGGCAGGTGGCCTTGCACTGTTAGGTGACCTGCTCCGAACTTCAGAGCTTCCAGCGCATGAAGGACTATCTCTCTCCAAAACAGGTGGAATGAAGTCCTCTCCTTCCTTAAAAAAAAGAAAAAGGTTGAATGTCTTCCCTCCAAAAGAGGTTGAATTTATGTACCTGTTGAGTTTCAGGCTGCTCAAGGTCCATGATCATTACTAACTTTCTAAGGTTGAAAAGTTTTGCAATCATTCCTAATTCAGAAACTATAAATAAGAGGGAAATACACACGGGGCAATGAAAGAGGGGGTGATTCAAATGACTTTCGTTATACAAGTAGTTCTTGACTTACAACTACAATGGGCACCAGAGAATTCATCGTTAAGCATTGCAGTTGTTACGTGAGGCAACATGTGACCACACTCGATTTTACAACCTATTTCTGATGCAGTTGTTAAGAGAATCACCATTGATTAAGTGAGACATTGCATGACCAGGACTTGCAACTTTTCCTGCCATCTTCCCCAATGACTTTGCTACTCAAAGTTGGCTGGGAAAATTGCAAAGGCTGACACTATGACGGTCATAAGTGAGTCATCATTGTTTTCAGCGGTGTCATAACTTTAAAAAAAACAATGCTGAATGAGTGGTTGTAAGTTGAGGATTGATTGTAATGCTTTCCTTTTTTTCTTTTTTTAAACTATTCTCGTTTTGTAGCCCACACATTTTAACTTGGTTTGGGAAAAACCATTAAAAAACCAACAACATTTTCCCCCTTACACATGGGATATCAGAAATTAGAAGGGACATTTCAGGGACGTGAAAAGTCTGGCTACGAGGTGAAGAATATAATTTGCACGATAATTTAACGGTAGGCTGAGAGGAAGCTGAGAGTGGGAAGGAGATAATCTATATATCTAACTGTGTGGGCCTATAAATATACAAAAATGCTTAAAACAAATAGTCAATTTGTAATAATAAATGCAATGATATGTTTCTTCTAATGTATTGGTTATCTCTTGTTGTGTTGATGTATTAATATAAAAATAGATTATTATTATTATCATTTGATTTTTCTCCTACCATTCCTTAGCTATAGAACTCAAGGCAGCCAATATACCTAACACTCCTCCTATTTTCCCTGCAACAACAACCCTGCAAGGTGGGGTGGGTGAAAGAGAAGGTCTGGCTCAAGACCATCCAGCTGGCTTTTTTTTTCATTTTCATTATCCCAAACTGGGATATATAAGCAAATATACCTGTGTGGTTT
Source organism: Rhabdophis nuchalis (assembly GCA_039707465.1). Taxonomy (NCBI): domain Eukaryota; kingdom Metazoa; phylum Chordata; class Lepidosauria; order Squamata; family Natricidae; genus Rhabdophis; species Rhabdophis nuchalis. The sequence continues at coordinate 165,018,222 of CM077643.1, forward strand.
TCTACATTAAAATACAACATGAAGCGTCCTTTTGGAGCATATATTGTCACTAATAATATCTTTCTCAAATTCATCATGATCTCGGCCATCAGTATTCTCCCCTCCCCATTTTCAAAAATTAACTTTGATTGTATCATCTTTCTAATATATAATGCTGTTCCCTTTTTGCTTTGGTCAGCCAATGTCATATATAAATTGCCTAGTTTTACCTGTTCCTGAAATTTTCTATGTTGCTTCCTAATATGTACTTCCTGTAAATATATAATGTCCAATTTCAATTTCTCTAATTTATTAAGTGTTCTTCTTCTTTTGCTGAATTTAGTCCGTTTATGCTGATGGAGATTACTTTTATTACTTCCTACATGTCTTATTGATTTATAGGTTTAGTTGATCTAGTCCAGGGGTCTGCAAAGTCGGCTCTTTTAAGACTGGTGGACTTCAACTCCCAGAATTCCCCAGCCAGCTATGCTGGCTGGGGAACTCTGGGAGTTGAAGTCCACCAGTCTTAAAAGAGCCGACTTTGCAGACCCCTGAATTCTAGTCATTCTTAGCTCCCTCTGCTCCTCCATCTCCTTGGCCCTTGCTCCTTCTCTTAATGCTTTCTCTTCCTGTTCTTTCTCTATCTCCCTTTGATCTTTCTCCTTAGCTTCCTGGCATTTAGCTCCTCCCTCTTCTCTCACCAGCATTCTTAAGCAGGATTTAGTGGTCCCTGTTTCTATTTGAATTTGGCACCTCTGTGTCCAGTAGTCTACAGTATAATATTCTGATAGGATGGGCAGCAATCACTTCAGAACAATGCCTCAGGCTCCACTAAAACTTTTTAATTGAGGTTTTTTCCCTTCTAAAAAATGTTTGAAGATGACACAGTATTGTAAGTTTAACTTTTCCCCCCTAAGCTGAACCCATTATGTTTTTTCAAATGCCCAAGGGATTGCCAAGATAAAAGAGAATTTCAGCTAATCTTAAACTGCTCCCACAATATCTCCTTAGAGACGCAGAACTATCTTTCAAAACATTTCTGGGTAGAAATTCCTTATTATTACTTAGATTCTGATTCTGTTTTAAAAAGAACCACACTGGGCACTTTTGTTCTGCAGGCAGCCAAGATCTTGTGGCAAAATGTGGCAAAAATGACAATAAGCTGTTTCAGCAAATGCTTTCCTTACTTGCTTTCCTTGCCTTAAGTAAGGCCTTAAGCAGGAGTGGAATATCCTGCCAGTTCTAAGCTCTTCTATAGAAGAAGTTCCACAACTCCACAGTGCCGTTTAGAACCGGTTCCAGCTCTCTCCCCCCGCCCGTCTGCACATCATCCAGATGAAGAGTGAGAGGAGGAATTCTGGGAGTTGAAGTCCACAAATCTTACAGCTGTCAAGTTTGAACACCCATGGGATTTTTTTTCTCTAAAGGGTTAGGGGTGCAAGGGTCTTGTAACTTGACAGCTTTAAGACTTGCATGCTTCAAATGCCAGAGTTTCTGAGCCAACATTTTGGTTGCTAAGCAAGAGCGTTGTTCAGTGAGTTTCACCACATTTTACAAGTTGGCCACGCCCACCCAGTCACATGACTGCCATGCCACTCCCACTCAGTCACATGGCCAGCAAGCCACTCCCACAAAGCAGGCCACACCTACAGAAGAGGTTCTAAAAAAATTTGAAACCCACCACTGGCCTTAAGCCTTGCGATGTTCTCTGAGGTTGGACAACCACTGAGGCTGTTCTTACTTTTTCCATCCCTCTTCCTTGTCTCCTGCCTTTCCAAAATGTGAGCCAAATGAGTGTAGTTTTTGTTTCTTTGACCTCTATCTTTAAGCAGGTTGGCGGTTATCATGGCCATGAGGAGTTTGTTCTCGAATCACAGTCATTACGTTGAAACTTTTCAAGCCTTCCTCAAGAAGTCAACCGAGCATCAGTGCATGCTGGACTTCATTCACAACAAGCTGCCCCAATTAATATCCAGGTAATGGTATGGGGTTTTTAGTTTAAGGTTTTTTTTAGGATAGTTGGTATTTTATAATTGTTTTAGCGCAGGATATGATTTAATGTGATTTTAATTTTGTACTTTGTTCTATGTTATCTGTTCTTAATTTACCTGTGCCCCGCCTCGAGTCCCTTTGGGGAGAGAGAGCAGGTTAGAAATAAAATTTATTATTTATTATTATTATTATTAAATACACGACAGACATGTTCTTAGAAATATTTGATAGATGCTTTCATACATGAGATGGATGGGAAAAGACTAGATCAGTGATGGCAAACCTTTTCGGCACCGAGTGTCCAAACAGGAACACGATTTCAGGTGAATTCAGGTGCATGCGCCAGAGCGCTGGAAACCCGAAGACCAGCTGGCCAGTGAGCATGCACATGCTGACCAGCTGGTCTTCAGGTTTCTGGCATGTGCATACGTGCCAGTCAGCTGATCTTCACGTATGCCGGAGTGCAGGAAACCTGAAGACGAGCTGGCTGGTACACGCATGCCTGTTCTTGGGGCGTTTTCAGGCCATTTTCAGGGTGCTTTGGGGGCATTTTCAGGCCATTTGCAAGACATTTTTGGGCTGTTTTTGGCCCCAAAACCAGCCCCAAAATGGCCTCAAAACAGTCTGGTTTTGGGCCGTATTTCAGGCTGTTTTCCAACACTTCAGCACCCACAAAGACCAGCTGGCCAGCATGCACGAAACCAGAAGAGAGGCTGGTGATGGTGCATGTGCCCACAGAGAGGGCTCTGCATGCCATAGGTTTGCCATCAAAGGACTAAATAATTCCAGATTAGAATTGGTTTGGTTCCAAGTTTTTGTTGTTTTTAGGTGTTCAATTAGTCGAGTTTTATAATAAAATATGATTTTATATGTCTTTTAATTTTTGACTGGGAGATGCCCTGAGTTAGTTGAAAGGTGAGTGGCTATATAAATATTTTAAATAAAGTCAATCTGAGTGAGCTTTTTAATGTATTTAGTTGTTTGCAACTTAACTTTTCATTCCACTTCAACCGACCCACTTCTTTTCCTTTAAAAAAAAAAAAGGATCTCTCTAGCACTATTTAAAGTTTCCATCTATACACCCTATTAGCATTTTTTTTTACTTTTTTGATATGTTCATCAAAAGGAGCTGTAAAGACTTACTCTTCTTGTTTGTCTGCTACGTAGTTCAGTTTAGGTTTAAGCATATCTCTCTCTGAGACGTTAGGGACACGGTGATGGTGCAGTGGCTCAGTGGCTAAGATGCTGAGCTTGTCAATCAGAAGGTCGGCAGTTCCGCGGTTTGAATTCTTAACATAATGCTGCATAATGAGGTGAGATCCCATTACTTGTCCCAGCGTCTGCCAACCTAGCAGTTTGAAAGCATGTAAAAACTGCAAATAGAAAAATAGGGATCACTTTGATGGGAAGGTAACAGTGCTCCATGTGCTTTTAGCATTTAGTCATGCCAGCCACATGACCACGGAGACATCTTCAGACAGCGCTGGCTCTTCGGCTTTGAAATGGAAGTGAGCACCGCCTCCTAGGGTCAGGAACAACTAGCACACAAGTGCGGGGGAACCTTTACCTTTACCTTACTTATCTCTCTCTGATAGTCCAAAGTTACTGAGACTTAAACTTGTTCCTAACCACAAGTCTGCAGTCCATCTACATAGCCCCATCCTGACCACCTTTAATGAGCCACATCAGGCTGGAATAAAAGACTGGGGTATGTGTGTGCCTAGAGGACATCTAGAAATGCAAGTCCCTGGACTTTTTGAACAGCTTTTGATGTGATGAATTTGTCCTTCCCTCCTAGCATCAGTAATGGGAAAACTGAAATCAACATTCTAAGTGTCGGTGGTGGTTCAGGTGAGTCAAAAACACAAAGGTATTATTTAGCAATCGGAATTATGAATGCTGTTACATATGGAGGGTATTACATTACATTCATGTACTTGGAGGAATTTAGAAATAATTGAAAATGTACCTCCTGGCAAAAGGATGTTCTGCAGTGTGGGGATGAATAGGCAAAAAAGAATCAGATAATGAGAATAACGTGAAAATTAAACCTATATATAGAATCAGATACTCTCAGATACTGCGTTTGTTTCATATAATTCTGCAGAAGACTGGAATGTTGGCTAGCCCCACCTCCCCCCTCCCCAAAAAGGAAAGAATGGGATGGGGCTTTTCAATTTCTTATTCTGTCTTTCATTTCCTTTGTGACAAATAACTTTTTAAGCATATAAGAAAGGCCTTCTGGATAAGGCCAAGACTCATCTTAGTCTAGCGTTTTGATTCTCAGGATGCCCAGCCAGATTCTGTGGGACTTGCAGCTTCTCCAGGACTCAGTTTCACTGGTGAAGGCCAAGGGTATGGGAGCTTTTGCCCATCTTCAACTAGTACAATAGTTGCAATCCAGTGGTGGGATTCAATTTTTTTTACTACCAGTTCTGTGGGTGTGGCTTGGTGGGCGTACCTTTGTGGGCGTGGCAGTGGAAGGTTACTGCAAAATCCCCATTTCCTCCAGATCAGCTGGGACCTGGGAGGCAGGAAATAGATGCAGGTGGGGCCAGTCAGTGGTGGTATTTACCGGTTCTCCGATCTACTCAAAATCTCTGCTACTGGTTCTCCAGAACTGGTCAGAACCTGTTGAATACCACCTCTGTTACAATCCTTTTTGACTTAGGGTAACTTTATAACAGTGACTTATGCCCTGATGACTGCAGGTTTAGATAAATGTAGAACAGTTTACGCAGGGTTGCTGCCTTTGAATAAAGTCTATAAAGCAAAGGGCAATTGTATAAAAGATAAGGATCCAGAGGTGAAGATGATAAGTCGCTTTAGCATATAGCCTCAATGATATTAGTCTGCCGACAGGTTTCTAAATAACTATCTGGTGTTCACCTACATGCCCCAGCTCCTGTTTACACGCAGGACCAATTCTTCTAACTAGAATTCTCCTATCCAGACTATCATCCCAAGAGTGAATGTTAGGGTCCCAAGCCCACTAACTAACTAACTAGCTAACTAACTAACTAACTAACTAACTAACTAACTAACTAACTAACTAACTAACTAACTAACTAACTAACTAACTAACTAACTAACTGGGATAGAGTTTGGAAGTGGATCTTCTTGGTGGTGGGCCCCAACACTTTGAAACAAAATACTCCCTGAAGTTCATTTAGCCCTCATCTTGCAGGCTTTCCGAACAGTGTAAACATTCTTGTTCTGACAGGGGTTTGAGCTGTACTGATATTAGGTAAGGGTTTTTTTGTATTTTTTTTTGCTTTTAATTACATTTTTCCCCAAAGTTTTGGATTTATTGGAAATTCAGGGATGCTTGAGTTTGCTATCTATTTTACTACCAGAATTTACTTTTATTTTATTTCATTTTCAAGTGATTGACTCATTATGACTTAAATCATAAATTATTATGGGAACATTTAAAGCCAAAACAACAACCCGAATAGGAGCAATTCAACCTTAAAACGTTCTTCCCTTAGTCATGATGAAGAACTAAGTCCATGCTGTAGCAGTAAAAAGAGCTGCTGGCATCCTTATTTATTGACCTGGCTTTTTTCTTCTGTTTTTGGAATGGTATGGGTTTTGTGGTTAAAAAGAGCAAGAAAGGATGCTTAAATGTAGGGCTGAGACAAAGACATGGGGCAAAATGAAGGAGGCGTATTAACTGGTTTCTAAGGATAACATAAGGGATGTGGTGGCTCAGTGCTAAGACGCTGAGCTTGTTGATCAGAAAGGTCGGCAATTTGGCAGTTCGAATCCCTAGCACTTGGTATCAAAATGAGCTCCTGCTACTTGTCCCAGCTTCTGCCAACCTAGTAGCTGGAAAGCATGTAAAAATACAAGTAGAAAAATAAGGACCACCTTGGTGGGAAGATAACATGGCACGGGTCCTGGTTACTTGAGAGACCGCCTCCTGCCACATATCACCCTTCGACCTGTCCACTCCCACAGAGTGGGCCTCCTCAGGGTGCCGACAGCCGGTCAATGCCGACTGGCGACTCCTAGGAGAAAGGCCTTTTCTGTGGCGGGCCCGGCTCTCTGGAACGACCTGCCCCCCGATATCCGTACTATCACGGACCTACCCCTCTTCCGTCGGATGTTAAAAGCACATTTTTTCATCTAGCCGGCCTGACATAGACCAAGGATATAATTTTAAATTTTAATATTTATTGGTTTTAATCTTTTATAGTATTTAAATTTTAGCACAGAGTTAATAATTTAATTGTTTTTTATATTTTGTATGTGTTGTTGGGGTTTTTATCTTTCTGTGCACCGCCCTGAGTCCCCCCAGGGAAAATAGGGCGGTACATAAATCGAAATAATAAATAAATAAAAATAAAATAAACAGTGTTACATGCACCTTCAGCGTTTAGTCATGCTGGCCTCATGAGCACGGAGATGTCTTCAGACAGCACTGGCTCTTCGGCTTTGAAACGGAGATGAGCAGCACCCCCTAGAGTTGGGAACGAATAGCACATATGTGTGAGGGGAACCTTTAGGGGAACCTTTACCTATGGATAACATAATTCTATGCATACATTTTCATGTTGTGTAATAGATCAAGGTTCTCATTCTGAAAGTGATAGAGCCAGGACACAGGCATGTGTGTGTGTTAAGGAGTGTAATGGGTACCTGAAAACTCCACAAGACGTTTGCCCCTTAGCCTCCCTCTTCAAAAAAGCGCCAAAAGGGGGCTCAACCTTTTGGAGAGCTACCATATAGATCAGGAAAGGCCACTCTTTTTTTCACTCATGTAAATCAATAATGAAGAAAAACTCCAAACTTCTCCTGCTATGAAACAAATATTTGCCCTGCAGTCCTAAAATCAATAACTCTAATAATAGAGAATCATTTAATCAATGATAATCACTGAAGTGGACCGTTTAAATACCATACCATACCATACCAAGAAACAAAAAGCTGACAACGGAAAAAGTCCTAGTGATCAATCAAATCTGCCCTTTGAGGGTTTTTTATTTTTATTTTATTTAAAAAAATTTGTTGGGTGATAGATACATGTTTATCCCAAGTATGTTTTAACTCATTTACTGATGATTAACCTACTACCTCTGTTGGAAGTTGGTTCCAAGTTTCCACTATTCTTTCTGCAAAGTAATACATTCAAAGTGTTATCAGGCTGTGCCATACCAACTCCATTTTGTTATGTTATTCACTGGATACCACCAGCAGAAAGATTGCACGACTCATGGAGACAGTGATATTTATTCATAGCGCTGGTGGCTGATAGCTTAAAAGTAAGAGGCAAGTAATACGATTTCAAAGGATTAAGAACCTGGCCAGAATTGGCTATTTTATAGGACCAAACGAGCTCCATTATCTGATCCCCATTCAACTATTAGTGTCTGTGGTAGGCTACTGAATGCTGCAGAAGTCATGCTAAGAGTTACGGGACGTGCATCTAATGGTTTAGCCATGTCCTAGGTCCTTTGTTCAGTATTTATTTTTTAGTGGCAAAGTGTCTGGCCAGGAAAGAAGAAAATTGAGGATCACATGTAGACTGCTAGTTGCTCAATGTGCTCCAAAGTTTTGACACGTCTCTTATTCATTTGAATGATTTATTTAAAAGCACTTCAATTCTACTACTGAAGAAGTCCTTCCCAGCTGTTCATTATACCAGTGTTGACAGTTGGTATGGAAAAGCTTGTGAGAGCAAAATGCTACATTCTCAAAACTAGGAATGTAGGCCAGTGGTGGGATTCAAATTTTTTTACTACCGGTTTGGTGGGCGTGAGTTGGTGGGTGTGGCAGGGGAGGATACTGTAAAATCTCCATTCCCTCCACACCCCAGGGGAAGGATACTACAAAATCCCCATTTCCTCCTGATCAGCAGGGACTCGAGAGACAGAGAATAGATGAGGGCGGGGCCAGTCAGAGATGGTATTTACCGGTTCTCCAAACTACCCAAAATTTCCGTTACCGGTTCTCCAGAACTGGTCAGAACCTGCTGAACACCACCTCTGATGTAGGTGGTCTACCTTTAAATGGTCATTTGAATAATGAAGTGGCGTCATTCCCATCTATAAGAAAGTGTGTTCTGCTTATAGCTTTATATCTTATTAATGTGGACAACTCCATCCCCTTCTAATCGCAAAAGACATTTACTGTGTGGTAAAATAGTGACTCTACTCTAAACAATCTATTACCTTGAAAAGTTTAATTGGTAATTTAATGGCAAACATAGTGGTAGCCCTTTCAAGGTAATTGTATCAGAATCCTTAAATAATTTCTAGAGCTTTAACTGATAGTTGTCAATTGATTTTCAGGCTGCCAGAGAACTGGTTCCGAATTGCCCCAAAGCCCTTGTTTGCATATAAATAACTAAATGAACTCAATTAAGGTAAAAGATTAAATTACAAATCAGGAGTTTGAGGTGAAGAGGAGCTTTTAAAATAACCGAGGGCAATGGATTGGTTTCTTGTGAATGGGAATGAATATATTACCCATTTGATCAATAAAAATACAAGCTCTCCAGATGAGTCATTAACAGCTCTAGTTATCCCAATCAGCTTGATCATATTGGCTAGGAATGGTGCACCGGAAGAGCACTAGGCTGCCTTAAGATAGTTCAATAATGATTGAATCTGACATTTGCTTCCGTCTTCTGCATGTAAGTTTAAGAGGCTCTTTGACCAAATCCAACATAAATACAATGCTATCACGTGCAATTCCATCAGCATTTTCTTTCTTTTTCCTTCTTTTTTCTATTATAATGAATTGTTTTTGCATTGTGACCTTAAGCCTCTATTTAGAATTGGCTAGCACTGAATAGCTGCCAATTATGAGTAGGTCTATCCGTCTATCTATTTCAGCCTCTGGGTAGGATAGATCCATTCTACTTCTTTGTAAAGAATCGTATACGTAAGTTGAGATAATGGACAGATGGATGGATCCTTATTGAAGGGCCAGAGTGCAAAGTATCTTCTAAAAGTGATACAATACAATACAATACAATAGCAGAGTTGGAAGGGACCTTGGAGGTCATCTAGTCCAACTCCCTGCCTAGGCAGGAAGCCCTATACCATTTCAGACAAATGGCTATCCAACATCTTGTTGAAGACTTGTGCTGTTGGGGCATATGATTGGGGCATACAAATGATAGATTTTGTTAAGCCTTTGTAGGTATCTATGGTGTAACAATTATAGATTGGAATATCATAATCAAATTTGATCGCAGTACTTTGGAAAAGATATTATAGAGCTAGGAATACATGTAAGATGGTCAGCAAAAATGATGAATAATAATTTGTCCAGAAATAGAAAATGATAAGTAAATGAGGACAAGATAGGAGAAAAAGATCCTATATCTGGTTTGGAAAAAAACAGATTCCTTTTTTCCTCCTCCTGCCAATGAAGCACATGGCAAGAGATTAAAGTAGAAAAAAGGTAATACTTCTATGCACAAAATATAATAAAAATACATTTGCCGCATATATGATGGCAGCAGAATTGGGACAGTTTTTAAAGTATGTTAAAACAAATAGTTACTTAAAACTATTAAGTATAAAACTAATGAATAGTAGTCATAGCGGCTCTTCATCACCATCAGGTTCAGAAGCAGATTGCTTATCGATTCCATTTGTTGGTGTAACACCAGTGATAGATTACTATTTTACTCATGTTTTGTTCGCGAGATTCATACGAGTTGTCAAATGAATGACTAGCTACATCTAGCCCAATCTAGTTGTTCTAATATTCAGCCATCATAGTAAAATTGTCACAAGGTCCTAATAATGATGGGATTTATTACTGTCCATGGAAGATCAAGTGACGGCCGTGGCCAGGGGGGCGTTCTACCAGGTTCGCCTGGTACACCAGTTGCGTCCCCTATTGGACCGGGATGCCCTTCGCACGGTCACTCATGCCCTCGTGACATCCCGTCTAGACCACTGTAACTCTCTCTACATGGGACTGCCCTTGAGGTGCACCTGAAGACTATAGCTAATCCAGAATGCGGCCGCGCGGGCAATTCTGGATGCCCCTAGGTATTCCCACATAACACCACTCCTGCGCGAGCTGCACTGGCTGACTGTGGTCTTTTGGGTGCGCTTCAAGGTGCTGATCACCATCTTTAAAGCGCTCCATGGCACGGGGTCTAGCTATCTGCGAGATCGCATCCTGCCCCATACATCCCTTCGACCGATTCGCTCCCACAGAGAGGGACTTCTCCGGGTGCCGTCCACCAGGCAATGCCAGTGGGCGACGCCCAGGGAAAGGGCCTTCTCTGTGGCCCTTTATGATGTATTTATGTTTGTATGTTTTTTAATTCTCCTGTGCACAGCTCTATGGAACGACCTACCCCCCCGAGCTTAGAACAACCCCGGACCTCCGGGCCTTCCGTCAAAAGCTCAAGACCCATCTTTTTCAGCAGGCCGGCCTGGCCTAATCTACCTCCAGCCTTGTAGTCTGAATATATAAATTGTTTTAATTGGCTTTTTAAGGGGTTTAGTGTTTAGGATTTTAGGTTTTTTAGCACAAGGATGAATTGTTTAATCTGATTTTTATATATTTATGATGTATTTATGTTTGTATGTTTTTTTAATTCTCCTGTGCACCGCCCCGAGTCCCTCCGGGGAGAGGGAGCAGTCTATAAATTATTATTATTATTATTATTATTATTATTATTATTATTATTATTATTATTATTATTATTATTATTATTATTATTATTATTATTAACAACAACTTGATCATAATAGAGGAGGGGTGTCAAACTCAAAGCCTGGGGGCTGGATCCGGCCCATGGGGAGCTTAGATCTGGCCTGTGGGGTCACCCTGGAAACAACAAAGGACCAGCCCACAGGCCTCTGACAGAAAAAAATGGAGCTGTGTGTGGCACTCCCAAGCTCCATTTTCGCTGGCAGAGGGTTGCAAGAAGCTGTCGCAGCAGAAAACGGAGCTCGGGAGTCTGTTTTAGCTGGCAGAGTGCTCAGCCCACCACAGGCGCCCCCAACACAAGTAAGGTTGAACTGGCCATGCCCCACCCCCAGTCCACCCCCGAGGACAAACACAACCCTGATGCAGCCCTCAGTGAAATTGAGTTTGACACCCCTGTAAGAAAGCAATGCTTTTCATCTTGCTATTCGCTACGTGCCATTTGGAAACTAATTTGACATTTGCACATGAACCAAGTAAACCCCACACACACACGTCTAGCAGAAAAAAATGATGTTAGTTTTTGATGTCTTTGTTCTTCTTTGTGTCCTAGGGGAAATTGACCTTGAGATTCTTGCAAGATTACAGTCGGAATACCCTGGCGTGATCATTCATACCGATGTGATAGAGCCAAATGCAGAACAAATAAACAGTTACAAAGGTACGCTTAACGCCGCAGCTTCTGCTAAGCTCCACGTCTCCGATCCGTTTGCCCCTCGGTGTTCTAGAGTTTGTTATGGAAATAATGTGCTATTGAAATGTTTCTCTCAAACATCCATTTATCACATTTCCACTGAAAGGGAGGAAGAGATACAGCCTGATGTTTCGCAACATGGTGGCACATCAGAGGGTGTAAATCCCTGCTTAAGTGACAACAAACACAATGCAGTATTAATGCTACGGAAATGAAAAGGGAAATTTTTTGCCACTGTTGTTTGAAAAAAAATAATAATTAGGGATTAACTTTCTGAAACTTCAAACCAGGACACAAATATTGATTTTTCTCCATGAGTTGAAGGAGGACAAGGCTGCTTTCTTGAGACTATTGGCGCTCTTGGATGTTTGAAAAGCCTCAAAACAGCTGCTATGCTTTCTGACATTGTGTACTCTCTACAATCTTAAAACACTCACCTATTGACTAACCAGCCAAAACAAATTAGCTGGTTATGCTTGCCACCTTCCCAGCTCCACTCCGACTTGTTTCTGACTTTTTATAAACAGGTAGATAGGAAAGGAAAATGCCCCGTTTAATTTGACAGGATGCCTATACTGCCTCCTTAGAAATAAAGCGAAGCTAAAAGCTGGCATATGCTTGCCACATGCTATTTTCTGCAAAGGCTTCTGCCTGGTAGATACCAAGAGTGATGTCCACAGACATAGTGGGTGCCCGTAGGGATCACATTTCCTACTCTACTATGATCTCTCTCTCTCTCTCTCTCTCTCTCTCTCTCTCTCTCTCTCTCTCTCTCTCGCTCTCTCTCTCTCACACACACACACACACACACACAGACACACACACACACACACACACACACATGGCTATCCATAACACGATGTTAAGTTTAGCTACATACTTCATATTTCATACTTCATATTTTCATTTAGGGAAAGAGTTCCTCTCTTGTAGGTTTTCAAATCACCTTTGGTAGGCAGCCCAGAATTTTTGACATATTGATAGACATTAGCTTCCCTCTCACTCTTCATTTTCCCATTGTCTGTGTATCAACTGACTGATAATGAAATAAAAAGCGGTTCTGGGGCATGTTATCTTCACTGTCGATATGGATTACTTGCAGAACGCTTTCTGGCCTTAAAATACACAGAGTTTCATTGTGGTCATAGAGCCTATGAACCGATAATGGAAGAGGGCTGAAAAACAGCTGCGGTGGTTAAAAGTGAGGCCATGCACACATAGAGAATGCATGCATTATTACAGAGCAAGAAAAAATAATAAAGCACCACTGAAACCAGAAATATGTAACAAATAATCATCACCCTGTTGCTGAATCTTGACAATGTCCCCAATGCTGTCCCAAATACAGTGTTAATAGCCTTTCTGAGGGAGAAAACTCTACTTTCGACTATAGGTAGTCCTCAACTTAAAACTATTCGTTCAGTAAATGTTTGAAGTTACCATGGCACTGAAAAAGTGATTTATGACCATATTTCACATTTACGTAGTTGCAATATCCCCATGGCAAGGTCAGCAACCTGCAGCTCTGGAGCCACATGTGGCTCTTTCATCCCTCTGCTGCAGCTCCATTGCTGGTCGGCGCCACAATTTTGAGAGGAGCTTCCAGTTTGGGGTGGGGGAAGCAGGATGCGCCAGGAGAAGACTCTATGGGAAGGGATGGGTTTTCCAGTCAGCTCTGCAATTGATAGGACTTTCAGTTAGGACAAGGAGAGGAAAAAGGACACCGCACTAGGAGGAGATTCTATGGTGGGGGACACGGACTTCCGGGCGGCTGCAGAATTGCACAAAGGGCTTCCGGTTAGGACCTTTGTGGTTCTTTGAGTGTTTAAGATTGCCAACCCCTGCCCCATGGTCACCTGATCAAACTTTGAGCCAAAGAGCCAGCACTGTCCAAAGATGTCTTCGTGGTAATGTGGCCAGCATGACTAAATGCCAAAGGTGCATTGAACGCTGTCACCTTCCCACCAAAGGTGGTCCCTATTTTTCTACTTGCATTTTACATGCTTTCAAACTGCTAGGTTGGCAGAAGCTGGGACAAGTAGCAGGAGCTTACTTCGATACCCTGTGCTAGGGATTCGAACTACCAAACTGCCAACCTTTCTGATCGACAAGCTCAGCAACTTAGCCACTGAGCCACCACCAGTAGTGGGTTCCTACCAGCTCTGACCGGTTTGGCCAAACTGGTAGTGGTTTGGCAGCCTGGGTTGCTAGATCCGGCAGAGACCCAGGCCTGCAACACCCCCAAACCAGTTCTCCCAAGGGCGCCATAGGCACAGCCATCTTGTGTTTTGCTTCTGCACAGGCACAGAGCAATTTTAATGCACTGCACATGCGCACACAGCACACATCAAATGTGTGCAAGCGAAGCGCCCATGAGTGAATCAGCAGTAGTGACTGCCAGAACCCACCCCTGGCTACCAAGTCCCTTTTTCCATAGAGAAACATTATTTCTAGACCATGCCATCTTGCCACTTTTACAAATGGGAGACTTTGAGTAAACTTTCCTGGGATGAGTGAATAGAATGGGCTACTTCTACCTGAAGGAGGTTGCCTGGAGAAACCTGGTCCACCTTTATAGATTAAATATATAGATAAATATAGATTTTTTAAAAATATCATTTTATATTGAATCCAGAAGCTCATTGAAGCCCATAAAGCACCTCTAAACCTTAGCTTATGCGGCAATAACCTTCTGAACTATCTTCAAAGACAAGTCCATATAAAGTACACTACAGTAATCTGGTGTCCAATAGGAACTGGTTTTTTTTTTTAAGCGTAGGTTAAGGTTACAGGGGTAGAATAAGCAAAGAGAGAACATTTCTCATCTTTGCAGGGAGGTATCATAATCAGATCCTTGAGAAAAATAATATTTCCTTTTCTGCATTAAGTCAGCGTCTGTGATATTCTGAACGCTCTGTGCAGGCACTCAGGATTTCAGATCACGTAACAGAACCCAAAATAATGGCATCGTGGTTGAGACAGTCTTACAGTATCAGTGACGGAGATCTTTATTGCTTTTGGGGAGCGAAGAAAGCCACATCCTTTATGAGTTTTCAGTGACAGAGTAGGCACTGTCTCCTTGTACTGGAAATTAAGAGAATATTGCAATCAAGAAAATATTCCAATTATTGTCTCAATGTCCCTTAGTTTTCAAGGTGAGAAATCAGAGGTGATTTCACAAGGATTGTCAAATTACACCACAGTGGGATTAAGCTCTAGGTCAAGATGAGGGAACCTTGTGGTTTTTTGGTTTTTATGACGTTACAACTTTTATTAGCTGCACCATGATGGCTAATTGTGCAAGATACTAGGAACTGTAACTTCATAACAACACAAAGAGTACAGATTTCCATGCTTCTAGAATTGAACCGAACTTCCATTATTTTTTTAAAAAATAGATCAATAGTTTTAGATTATATAAAAATACTGAAGATATAGTTCAGTGTAGTACCATAATTTTATCACATATTAAATAATAGCAGTTTTATGGTAAAACCTTTTGGCCATTTTTTCCTCTAGGTAGGTAGGTAGGTAGGTAGGTAGGTAGGTAGGTAGATAGGTAGTAGGTAGGTAGGTAGTTGATGGATGGATGGATGGATGATTGATGATAGATAGATAAATGATGGATGGATGGATGGATGGATAGACAGATGCCAAGGAATTTCTAGAAGCTTGGCACTCTGACAAATCAACCATCAATAGACATTTAACAACATCTACAGATTATGCAAAAGAGATAATCAACCAGTTCAAAAGAGAAAAAGACTCCAGCATTTCTCCACCAGTAATCAAGAAACTGCCAAAGAACCATCAGTAAACAGCCCAACAAAAGAATCATAAGACTGCACCCATCCACACGGATAGCCAAGACACCAGAATACAAACTGACAGCAAACAGCACTCCTTACTAGCACTGATGATACCTAGTTAGGGTAAATAATAATAATAATAATAATAATAATAATAATAATAATAATAATAATAATAATAATAATAATAATAATAATAATAATAAAATTTTATTTATAAACCGCGTCCTCTCCCCGAAGGGACTTGGAGCGGTGCACAGGGAAAATTAAAAATACAATACAAAATACATAAATAGATAAAATAAGAATTAAATAGAGTTATCCCTGCGCTAAAACCACTATGCTAAAATTAAACTACAATTCCCTAAACCCAGTTAAAAACAGCAGACTAACCTAGGCCGGCCAAGCAGAAGAAGTGTGTTTTCAATTTTTGGCGGAAGGAGCGGAGATCCGTAGTTGTTCTAATTTCAGGGGGAAGGTCATTCCAGAGGGCTGGGCCCACCACAGAGAAGGCCCTTCCCCTGGGCGTCGCCCGCTGGCATAGACTAGTGGACGGCACCCGGAGAAGTCCCTCTCTGTGGGAGCGAATCGGCTGCAGGGATGTATGGGGCAGAATCCGATCCCGCAGATAGCTAGGTCCCGTGCCATGGAGCGCTTTAAAGATGATAACTAGCACCTTGAAGCGCACCCGAAAGACGACAGGCAGCCAATGCAGCTCGCGCAAGAGCGGTGTCAAACCTAGAGGTTCCCAAAATTGCTCGCGCGGTTGCATTCTGGATAATCTGAAGTCTTCGGGTGCACCTCAAGGGGAGCCTCATGTAGAGAGAATTGCAGTAGTCCAGTCGGGATGTCACGAGGGCATGGGTGACTGTGCAAAGGGCATCCCGATCCAATAGGGGACGCAACTGGCGTACCAGGCGAACCTGGTAGAATGCCCTCCTGGCCACGGCTGTCACTTGATCTTCCATGGACAGCCGGGAATCCAGGAGGACGCCCAAGTTGCGTGCCGCATCCACAGGGGTAAGGTGTTCGTCCCCTATGGCCAGTGATGGAGTCAACTGGTTGTACCGGGATGCCGGGAACCACAGCCACTCGGTCTTGGACGGGTTGAGTCTGAGTCTGTTACTTCCCATCCAGGCCCGCACGGCTTCCAGGCACTGGCACATCACCGCTATGGCATCGTTGGGGTGGTTTGGGGTAGATATATACAGCTGCGTATCGTCAGCGTAGAGGTGGTACTCTACCCCAAAACCACGGATGATCTCGCCCAGCGGCTTCATATATGTGTTGAACAGGAGAGGCGAGAGGACCGACCCCTGAGGCACCCCACAAGTGAGGGGTCTCGAGGTCGACCTCTGCTCTCCTGCCAATACAAATTGCGATCGACCGGAGAGGTAGGAGGAGAACCACCATAATACGGTGCACCTCACCCCCAGCCCCTCCAGCCGATGCAATAGGATACCATGGTCGATGGTATCAAAAGCCACTGAGAGGTCTAATAGGACCAGGATAGAGGAACAACCCCCATCTCTGGCCCTCCAGAGATCATCCACCAACGCGACCAATGCCGTCTCGATGCTATGCCCGGGCCGGAAGCCGGACTGGCGCGGGTCCAGATAATCAACTTTCTCCAGATGACGGGGAAACTGTTGTGCCACCACACTCTCTACAACCTTCGCCAAAAAGTGAAGGTTGGAGACCGGACAGTAATTAACCAATAATGCTGGGTCCAGAGAGGGCTTCTTCAAGAGGGGTCTCACCATCGCCTCTTTAAGGGAGGCAGGCAAGAAACCCTCATTAAGAGAAGCGTTGACAACCTCCTGGAGCCAGCCTCGTGTAACCTCCCAGGATGCCAGTACAAGCCAGGAGGGACACGGGTCCAATAAACATGTGGTGGCTCACAGTCGCCCACGTAACCTGTCCATATCTTCGGAAGTAACAGAGTCAAACTCTTCCCACAAAACTGTCTCAAGATCTGCCTCGGGGCATCCCACTGGGCCACTATCGATGGGGAAAGTCTGCAAGAAAACAAGCAAGCTCAGAGAGCACCAAAGACTCCCCACTTACTTAAATAAATCATATTTTTCAAAATGAGGTGATATGAATATATTTTTGGTCTATATTGAAGTATCAGAGATCTAGGCCAGATTTCAGAAATGCAGCAAAATGTACCTCCTCTTATATTAAAGTGAACAAAGGATAGCATCCGAGAACTGGTCTTACCAGTGGCATCAACTTCATATCTATATAAATAAAAATTTAAAATAGTTTGTGCAAAATTGCTAATCTCAGAAAGTACTGCACCGATCACCACCAAATTTTCACACAATGTTGCTAAGAAAGGGAGTAACAATCATACATACATTTTGTGTGGCTGGCACACGTGTGTCATGTGCAAGCAGCACAAACATAAAAGGTACACACTTCTCAAGTTTTCATCTCCCTGTAGCTCCTCCCACCCAGCTGCTTCTCATGATGCTTCACGCACACACCCCTCACATTTCCAATGGGTGTTTCCTCAGCAACTGAATAAGCCTCTAACGTTCCACACTGTATGGAGGCCTATTATGCCCAAAACAAGGCGCAGAGGATAGCACACTCCCAGGTGGCCCATAGAGGGATAGAGAGAGAGAGGAAAAATACAGTAGGTAGGTAGGTAGGTAGGTAGGTAGGTAGGTAGGTAGGTAGGTAGGTAGGGGGATAGATACAGAGGGAGAAATACAGTAGGTAGAGGGATAGAGAGAGAGAGAGAAAAATACAGTAGGTAGGTAGGTAGGTAGGTAGGTGGGTGGAGAGAGGAAGAAATACAGTAGGTAGGTAGGTTGGGGGTTATACGCTAGTTGTGTGTACGTGTTTGTGTGTGCAGGTGTAGATCTACACACAGATTGGTTGGCCATTTAATCAGACTGGGCCACAGCAACACATGGACGGGTACAGCTACTTAAAAATATATGGCTTTCAGCTGCTTTAAAAAGACTGAGATGAAAATGTATTCCATATTTGCAAATGAGATAAATTGTGGAACTATCATATTTCAGAATGTGTTGCAAAGGCATCAGATCTCAAGAACATAAAGTTCACTTGGCACAAAGAGACATCCCTGGAATATGAAAATCGAATTATGGACAGCAAAGAGATGGGAAAATGGAATTTCATCCACATGATTCAGGTAGAACAAAGCACATTATTATATGGCCAGACCACTGTTACTGAGACATTACATTAATGGGCTATTTTTCATGCGTGGTGTATTGCTTTAATATTACAAATTTGCTCTTTTTATTTATAAACTATTTTCTCTCGCTGTAGTTTTACCTTCCTGACCTGGTAGTTATCCTGCTCTGTAGTGACAGGGGTGAGGGAGATATAACTCAACATACAGAGAGGAAGATTTTGCAAATGTTTGAATTACAAAATATGCAAAATATTTGAATGATTTAACCAAACATTCCAAGAAATCTGCAAACCCATTTCACCTTGAAATGATTCTTCTCATTTTTAGATGCTGTATTACGTAAAAGACATGCCAGCTACCATTAGATTCTTTCACAGCCTCTTGGAAGCTGGGGCCAAACTCCTCATTATTCTTGTTTCAGGTAGGTTCAAAGCTGAATCCTAAGACATCTGATTTGTGTGTTTGTAGTATTTTATTATTGATGTATCAGAGGTAGTCCTCAACTTACTACCATAGTTCAGCAAAACATCTCTGTAGCTAAGTGAGGCCCTTTAAAACGAATTTTGCCCCATTTTTATGACCTTTCTTGCCATAGTTGTTAAGGGAAATCACTGCAGTTGTTAAAGTTAGTAACATGGTTGTTACGTGAATGTGGCTCACATGGTTGCAAAAAGTGATCACATGACCTCACGACACTGTCATAAATATGAGTCAGTTGCCAAGTGTCTGAAGTTTGATCATGTGACCATGGGGATGCTACAATGGTCCTAAGTGTGAACAATGGTCATAAATCACTTTTTTTCAGTGCAATTGTAACTTTGAGCAGTCAAAAAATGAACTATTGTAAGTTGAGAACCGCCTGTATTGAAGTAGTCCATAATGTGGACTACCATATAAAAAGATTGCATTGGCCACCAGGAGACACTATAGGACCACTTTCAACCCATTTGGGAATCATCAGGTGTGTCTAGCCAGATGTTATTCTATGGCAAGGTTGAGCAATTAATTTTCCAAAGGGGCCACATCAGAACCTGGGGCTGTTGTGGAGGGCTGAACAAATAGGCCTGTGAAAGTGCATAGTCATGCATGCATGCACACACATATGTAAAAACTAGAGTAATTATTTGTCAACTGTTTAAATCTTGATCCATAAACTGACATATGAAATCAGCCAGCTTTTCCCCTTGGGCTCTCTACCTTATATTGCATTTAGTCATGTTGCTATTTCTTTGAAAATAAGACTCAGATATGTCACCAGGAATGGTGCTTCCCCTGTGCATAGGAAAAAATAGATTACATTGAAATACTAGAGCTTATTTGCTGATTTTTCTTTTTCTAAAGAGCAATCTACCCAAAAAAATTATAAAGTGATTATCAATATAAATATAACCCCCCAAAATTCATTAGTCCCACTGAACTCAAAATATATTTATGGAGTATCAGAACAGAAGTTAAAAAGAGGAAAGGCACAGGGTCTGAACACTTTAACTCATAGGAGGGAGGGAGGAGTCCAATTCCCATTAATAAATTCATTCATGTATTTACAAATTTTTCAGAATGGCACCCATAACATCTGACTGCGTGTGGCGTTAAGCAAATAGCTAGAAAGTTCTCTCCAGCTGGCTTTTTTCCATGTTACAACTCCTCATTTCATCCAATATCGTGGTGCTGGGTAAAAAGTCCACACTAGGAGGGCTATGTCTGAAACCTGGGGGGGGGGGGGGGGGAGATGTATTCGGTTTATCTGAAAAATGAAATATCAAAGATTGCAATAATGAAGCATTTGTTTTTATCTGGTACTGGGTGAACAAACCAAATAACATTTTTAGGATTAGTAGCTAACGTAAGTCTTATGGGTACAACCAGCCAAAGTTAAACACTTTCAGGTTTCATTGATTTCACAGTTTGCATTTGTTACTCTGGGGTTTATGTTGTGAATAGAACAATATGTACACAGGAAAAAGGGGAGGGATGGAAAAGAGAGTTGAGTTTGTCAAATACCTTTCCCAAAATAGCAGTCTAATAATACAGAACCAGCTCAATAGGACTCCAGGCTTCTTATGAACACAAATACACACTTCCTTCTAGATTTTTGAAAGAGTTATTTATCTGGTTATGTTTTCAGTGAAAAGAAAAACAATATTTTTGTCAAATGCTTAGCGCGTAGCAAAACATTTCCCTTTAACCTTGGATTACCAAATTAGGGATTATTTCTCATCTCACTAACTTTAGCCATATGGTTATTCTTGTAAATAAAGGAGCTGTGGTTAGAGGTGCAGTGGTTAGAATGCAGTATTGCAGGCTAATTCTGCTGACTGCCGACTGCTAACAGTTCAGCAGTTTGATTCTCACTGGCTCAAGGTTGATTTAGCCTTCCATCCTTCTAAGGTTGGTAAAATGAGGACCCAGATTGTTGCGGCAAGATGTTGTCTCCGTAAACTGCTCAGAGAGGCCTGTAAAGCACTTTGAAGTGGTATATAAGTCTTATTGCTGAAGTAAGCACATTTCCTTAAATTTTAAAATCACATACATATATACATACAATAAGAAATTATGAAGGGCATTCTGATATTCAAATCACAGAGACATGGAACATAAGAGGTACCCTAAAGAAACAGGACATCTCATGCATCAAATATATGCTTGGGTTACATCTTTGTAGACAGAAGATACATCATTGAAACACTCTTTTCTCTTAATATGTGCATATTGAAAGTGAGTTAATCAAGGAGAAGACCTTATTAGATATCAAGTGCTGACTTTACACTTACAAGAGAAATATAATCTTAAAGCTGTATTTCAGAATAATTAATTATAAGTTCCTGGGTGCAAAATTTTTGTATACAACAAGCCAAATTTTATATAGTTTATCCTATGCTGGTACATCTTGAAGCATCTGAAGAGAAAGAGGTCATTTACAAGAAATTAGAAAAGGAAAAGGAAAATAATGGGCAAGTTTACTCCGACCTGATTTTGGATATTTTTAGCTATAGACTTTTTAAAAACTCAAAACATTTTTCTGTCCCAGGTCTACCACTCTTATTCCATTTTGAATTTTATTCCATTTCTCTCTTCTCCTGCATACTTAGCAGACACAAGGAATGCAACAGGCAGGTATGCAGAAACGCTAAGTCAGAGATGTCTGACTTGGCAACTTGAAGACCTGTGGACTTCAACGCCCAGAATCCCCCAGCCAGCATGCACACCCCTGCTCTAAGCTAACTGAATCTAGGGCGGCTATCAGAAAATGTTCATGGGGGCATCGGTTGGAACTGAGATACATCCACGTGCAATTTCTTTTCTGCCAGCCGTTCCTCACTTGGGTAAAAGATAACAAAAGAAAGAAGACAATCAAAGACAATCAGTTAAGGAAAAGATGTCAGATTCAGAGTGAATAGTGTGAGGTACAACAGAGTAGATAAATGTCAAAAGAGGTGAATGAGCAGAGGAACAGAAGGAGCCTTTGCTAAAATAAACCTTCCCTAAAAGTAGTCAATAAAACAACCTCTAGTGCATTGGTACCACGTCTTATGTCAAAAGCTCTCTGGTGCTACTCATACCTGTTCTTTGCAGTGCAGCCTGCCTGAGGAGGGATTCCCAGTGAGTTGTGCTTAGTGTGCCGTTGCCTCCTCATCTAATGAAAAATTATACCATGTGAAATGGGGAGTAGGAATCTGATAAGAAACACGAGGGACATCAGATCCACCCATATTTCAGTTGTCGGTGAAACCAGGCCAGCTATGAAGGAAGATATAGGGTTGTTTTTAAAGATAATATCCTCCTCTCACAGCCAGTTTGCCACAAAGTCTTAAAAAACACCAGTCTGGCACCATATGTTCCATCTACAGGGAGTGATTATAATAATGTGCCAGTCAGGTAGTGTATAATTGCTCCGTTTCAGAAATGGCATTGAGTCACAGAACACCGACACCAGCGCATTCCTTGCAATTAGTGCTCGGCATTCATTTCCCACCACTGGGGGAGGGAGAGACAGGGAAAGAATAAATAACACAAATTTGTTATGCGGCATCCATTTAAAGCTGACAATGTTTATGTTTCCGAAAGAAACTCAAGACTGACTGTTTTCCTCCACCCCCCAAAAAAAGGGCAGACAAGTAGCTTTATTAACATGGGGGATTTGCAGTCATACTTCTCAGCAGGCCCTCATTAGTACTGAATTTATTGCTTTCCTATCCAAAGGGGCCAGGAGCTTTGGCTTTTTATAAATGATTCACATCAGAAATGCTGAATCATGCCACCAAGGGTACCAAATAAATGAATTAGCCTGGTGCCCCTTCCTACTGTTCCTGCTAATATATTTTTCTCTCTCTTGCTCTCTGTGGTAATATCTGTATAGCTAACATGAGACCAATTTTTAAATAAAAATAGCTCATTTCTCACTGCAAGGGTTTGTTAGCTAGGTGACCTAAGATTGCCAAACATTTTGAATAATTTGGGACATCTTTATACTAAAATTTAATGATTCTAATGGAGGCCTCCTATCCTGCCATCCTGTCACTCTATACAACTTAATGGTACATCAAAGTACCATAGAGTACCATAAAACATGTAGCCCTGGCTTATTTTAGGCCTACTGTAAATCAGGATGACCCTTTGTCAGAAGACTGATATTTTCTCGCTTCTCAGTCTCCGTGGACACTTCTGAATTAATTACAATTGCCTATGTTGGGAGCATACAGTATATAAGTCAATCTCTCAGCTAAATCATATGAAAGTTAATTAGATTTTAATTAATCATGACTGAAGCTCTACCTAGATGCATACATGCACTAAATGGATTTCCTTTCCAGTAAACAACCAGGATTAGGCTGAACGTACTGTTTTCCTGCTTTGATGGACTTACACGAACCTTTACCAATCTAATATACTTTCAATGTGCCTGATAATTTTGGAAATCAAAGTCTAAAACATCAGGCGAGAGAAAGCTGACTTAGTCTCTATCAAAATATTTCTTTATAAGATTTCTGCCTCAGATTTTGAAAGATAGTACACAATATGTGGACCCCATTTTAAAGCTGGTATATTCAGATTATGTTAAACAGGGATTACAACTGGTCCTTGAATTATGACCATAATGGCATCTGCCCATCAGAGGCATAAGTCATGACAGTCATAAAGTGGCTGACCCATGGGATTGACCCAATTTTATGACTTTTTTGCAGTGATTATTAAGTGAAGCAATGGTTCACTAAAGGTGCAGTTTTGCCAAAAACAGACGTAAATGATGGTCTTTGGCAAAACCATTGTAAAATGTGATCACGTGATTGTGGGATGCTACAAACAGCTGTAAATGCAGTCTGGTTGCCAAGTGTCTGAGGTACAGTCATGTGATGGGAGAGCAAAACATTGCGATTTTGAATCTGGATTGTGAGTACCCCCAGGAAGGTCCATTGTAGTCTCTAAGTAACTGATTGTAAGTCGAGGATTTCCTGTATTTCCTATAGGTAGAAATGAGAATACAGCTTTGAAGTTCAGGATATCTTCGGTAACACACACACACAGACACACACACACATTTCTTGTTGTTCTACCAGACACATAAATAGCCATCATTGTAAGAAATTAATTTCCCATCCTTCAGAAAGGATTTATTTTGATACTATATGACGAGATACCTAAGAAAAGGCAATCGTTATTTACATAATCACTTATCTCAAAATCTTTCCCTGAATGTCTAACGTCTGATTGCAGATTCAAAGGATGACTTTAAACTTGAATAAATGTAAACTAAAGTCATTTATCTTTGGCAAAGTCAAGAGAAAGAGAGAGGGGGGGGGGGGAGAGAGAGAGAGAGAGAGAGAGAGAGAGAGAGAGATTACTGTGAAAACACCCAAATCCTTCTCCCTCTTCCAATAAAAGCATTTCATTTTAAATGTACAGTTACATGTGGTGATCATAGCCTTCCACAGGTAGAATGATTTCACTAGCCCCTTGGGCAATTGCTTTCAAAGTGGCTCTTCAGCCAAGCTCTAAACCTGCTCTTCTAGACGATTTGGAGATTTATCAACCGGTTTCTGATTTATTTGTATAGGTGGTGAGGAGTCAATCATGAGATCAGCTCTGGCCTCAGTGATGTTCCCATTCATAGTTGGAAATGATCTTCAGTTTCCATATTAGGTGCAAATCTACAATAGCCCTGAGAGAGATTGAAAAGAGTAAGAGGTCACCTTTAAAATATGTAACTGCAAAATATGTAATCCCACCCCTGTTCACTGTGGATAATGTTCATAAAGATGGCCTGTCTATTTGGTTTGTATGGTGAACCAGCTTGAACCTAGATTTGGGATTTTTGTGGCCTGCAAAAATGTCAAAAAGGCAAGGCATGTGGCAACTTTCATATTTCATTTTCATTTTATTAAATTTGTATACCGCCCCATTCTCCCAAAAAGGGACTCGGGGCGGTGCACAGGAGAATAAAACCACATATACATATAAAACCGGTAATAAATATATCATAAATATTAAAAACTAATTAAATTAACCCAACCTGTGCTAAAACCAATTAAAACCCCAATAAAATTTGAGACCATCTGTGTTTTCAGCCTGGCACATTCCTTTTTCTTGATATCTAGTTGCCGAAGTCTTTTTTTTGTTATCCTGCCCATATTTTTGTCTCATGTTAAATCTGTGCATACTGTCACTGAGACTCCTGAACCCATGCAGTGAATTGATTTTCCTCAGATTTCTCCCCAAAATTGATCTTTTCGAGTTAAGAATTAGGATACCTGCCTGACCCAACACTATTTACTAGCTTCTCAGTTTTTCTCTTTTCTGTGAGTATAATCACTCTTAAAAATCTCCAAAAAGCATGGCCACTGAACAAGGTTGCCAACAATTTAGGGACTTCCAATGCAAATACATCTGAAGGGAACAACATGGGGGAAATGAACCTAAATTGAATTTGATGGAATGAAATTTCACTGTTTTGGTTTTTAGTCCTATTTCAAGCCCTGTGTTTAAAATGTGAGAAATCAATTCATTGCAAATTATATAACCCAGACAAACAAACACTAAACAACAGCTTAATCAAGGAACCACCAACATCATTTCCACTAACACTGACAGGGCAAGCTCCTAGTATACAAACAGAGAGCCAACTCCCACTTCTTGCTAGAACTGATGATGTTACCTAGTTAGGTAATGAAATGCCTGCAAGAAAACCACCAAGCTCAGAGAGAGCCAAGGACCTGACAGTTCAACCCTGAGCTATAGATATTATCTTCTATTGGATCATGTATTATACAAATGATTTGTCACTTACATGTTTGTGATATTGTTTATTTGACAGGACACAGTGGCTGGGCCAAATTGTGGAGGAAATATGGTCCTCGTTTACCTCCGAATGATCTATGTTTATATATTTCTTCTGTTGACGTTGAAGAGATGCTTGATGGTTCTGGATTGAAGTATCAGACTTATGAGCTTCCATCAGATATGGACATTACGGATTGCTTTACTGAAGGGAGCAAAACTGGGGAACTTTTGCTTGATTTTTTGACAGAAACCTATAATTTCAGTAAAAATGCCCCTCTTGATCTAAAAAATGAACTCACTGAAGATCTTAAAAAGCCTGAATATAGTGAAAGGAGAGGTGACAAGTATTTTTTTAATAACACCCTGAGCGCAATAATGATTGAACATTAAAATGGAGAGACTTACTTACAAACCTAATATCTCTATGAGCTTGTTTAATATTTTAATAACTGGGTTGTATGTGAAACCTGAGACAAATACAGACAGAAACACCCAAGTGGGATATAGTATTTTGTGCCTCAAGTTATCGTTGTTAAGAGTATCAATACCAGTATGTGTTTGCAATGTTGCAAAGAGACACTTTATTAATAAAGTAAAAGTTACCTTATTGGGATGTCTATCCTTATTCCTATGTGCTCTATGTTGAGATGATGAATCAGGTCTTGAAAAGACAGAAGTCTACATTCATCTGGTTGATGAAGAAAGTGTGGTTGACAACCAGTTTGCGTTTACAACTTGTTGCAGTGTGCTACAATCGCATAAGCACCATGTTTAAACACCATTTGCAACCTTCATATAATCACCATTTGTAACTTTTCCTGCCAGCTTCCCCAGAAAATCAATGGGGAAGCCTACAACAAAGGTTGCAGATTACTGGAGTAAGGCCTTACCAGTCCCTCTGGGTTTGCAATATGTCAGCCACTTTTGAATGCCAAAAGAGAAGTATTTTCTGAAAGATATTTATGTTATTTTTTTAAAGCAAAGACAATGGATTCTTATGGCTCTTATTATCACATACATGTGGATCACTATCCACCTCATGTAATATGTGTGTGTGTGTGTGTGTGTTGCGTTTGTGCTGATAAATAAATAAATAAGGGAGACTAGTATAGATCTATTTCAAGCTATTTAGCTCTCATCAACTAGCCATACCCTTACTGGGATTCGAACCAGGGAAGTATTACATGTGAGGCAGCTGTAATTGCCACTAGACCACTGGCTCTCCTCTTGATCATATATATATATTGCTGACTCTTAGATGTGTACAAAAATTATGCACATGTTGCCATAGTAGAGAAAATATATATATATAAAGTCATACTTGAATTGTTGAGGTCTTGTTCTCTGAGCTTACTTTTGGTTCTTGTAGATATTTCATGACCAGTTCGGGAAACATTATCAGTGCATGGGGGAGTGGATTTTGCTAGCTGTTTCTATGTGGTAGCTTGCCTTATCAGTCTTGTTTGGGACATTGTTTCTTTGATTGCTTTTTTGGTGAAATATTGCTTCTTCTTAGATTATTCTTGTTTATCTGATTGCTGGGTGCTGCTTGTCTGGGTGCTGGTCAATAGATGTCTGATGAGGAAGGGTTTGCTTCTTTCCTTGACTTTTCATCACTTCTTTTCTTGAATGGTTTGTGGTCGGAGCTTATCTCAACGTGTCTCTTAATGGCTGACTCATAGAGTATAAAACATCTAGGAATTTTCTTGCATTTTTGGTCTAAGTTGTCTAGTTTCCCAATTGAAAATACGGCTGAAATTATCGGTGTGTTGTGAAACTAAGGGGTTTTCTTTTAACTCTCAGTTGACGTTCATGGATCTGTTCTCTTTTCATGAGCTATTGTTCTTCTTTTATGACTTGTTACATTATGATTAGGTGATAGAGGGATTTTTCTGATTTGGTTGTTTAGTTTCTGTTTAGGGTTTGTATTTATGAGAGTGTAGGCTACCTTGTCATTCTTTTACTTTTGGGATGCAATGTGTTTTTTCTTATGAAAACTATGGTTGGGCTGTTTGGAGGACAATGATGGTTTGATCATTTTCCAGTGTTTTTTGGGCAGTTTTTTTCTGCCTTGAAGTTATTCTGTTTCCTTATATGTCTGGTCAAAGGAATAATTCCTTCCTTTATGGAGGATGTTGTGTTCTGAGGTAGATAAGAATGCCTAACCACCCATTCAGGTTCAGATTCATCGTGGGACATGTGAATCTTGTGATCTGAGATCACGAGGCCAACCAGTGCAGCAGTCAACATTAGCTTCAAAGGATACATTTTTAAAATCGTCAGGGGAAGGTGTATACTTTTGAAAGCCTTCCTGTAGAAACAGTTGTGTCCTAGAGGGCATACACAATTCTTCAATTGTTTGGAGGATTTGGCAAAATGGCTTAGTTCACAAAGAAAGGGGAGGGGTTGTTCCTCTTCCAGAAAGGAAAATTTTGACTGTATGCCAATTTGCATGCTCTGCCATTCATTGATAGGTGACGCTTCCTAAGTGGCTGACATTTTCTATCTTGGAAATTCCCAGGCAAGGGAGGTGGGGAACAAACTATTTGTTCAGCCATACAATAAGCATTCCTTCAACAAGACGTTTATGGCCTGCTGGAGGAGAGGCTAATTTCTCCTCTTTTTTTCTGGATTTAAAAAAAACACAATCTTTTATGATTGATTTCCCACCTTTAATGTTTCGCTATTGCTATGGATGCAAAATAATGTGGACACATGAGCACAAAGCACACAGAGGAAGAGCTACTAATTCTGCTTCCAATT
Organism: Rhabdophis nuchalis; assembly: GCA_039707465.1. NCBI lineage: Eukaryota > Metazoa > Chordata > Lepidosauria > Squamata > Natricidae > Rhabdophis > Rhabdophis nuchalis. The sequence goes on from CM077643.1 coordinate 165,046,594, forward strand.
CAATTCTGTTGGCCACTTTCATAGTTCTTTTTCATTGTGCATTTATCTCATTAATAGAAATCTGAAAGTGTAGTGCTGCCGGTTCCATTGGTGAGGGGGCATTGGATAATAGTGTATGCCTCGTTCCTTTAAGCACAAAGTACACAGATCTTTATATTTTCATACAATTGTCGAAAATATACTGCAGAATTAAACAAAAATTTATTTTAGACATTAACAGTTATATTTTGTTTTGCCCTATCCTTGGTGGGACATCTGTGTAGAATAGAATGATCTTTCTCATCTTCAGTCGAATTAATTTGGAGAAACAGATAGTTTTTATTTTTAACATGGTCTCATTTTCCCCCTGATATAAACAAGGACTCTTCAGCCATGATGGTCTCATTCTTGGCAAAAGGACAAAGCATGCCAAAATAAGATAGAACTGTCCTAGTGGGAAGCCTCCATGGGATGGAAATTCGATGCAGACGTTGAAGTGCATGTGTGAGTGGGTGCTTCTCTTGGGTTTCCTGACTGGCAGAAGGGCCACGGGATCAGGGGTGGGTTCCTGCCAGTTCTAACCTCTTCTATAGAAGAGGTTCCACAAATCTACAGTGCTGTTTAGAACTGGTTCCAGCACCCTCCCCCCGTCCGTCCGCACATCATCAAGATGAAGAGCGAGAGGAGGCCACTCACACCCAGTTACATGGCTGGCAAGCCATTCCCACAAAGCAGGCTACACCTACAGAAGAGGTTTAAAAAATTTTTGAGACCCACCACTGCATGGGATCTTTCTTTTTCTTATTATATTCTTCAATACTCATGATTATTCTTTGATTGTTGTCTAAAGTTACTGTTATTGTTATTTTCTTCTTTTGCCTTGCAATAAAACCTTAACTGAATAGTTATTGCTTCTGAATGCAAAAGTGATATCTAGAAGTTGTTGAGCGATAACTCCTGGAAGCCCCAGCATGCACGGCCAATACTAAGAGATCCCGAAAGTTATCGTTTGGCAGCCTTTGGAGAGCCGGCTATCAAAGAATCCATGCACCCCTTTTGAAGCTGTGTGTAGGAGATGACCAGGCTGAGCCCAAGTGTGGGGTCAAATGAATCATCAGTTTGGAGTCACTACACTCCCACAAGAGATCTAAGTCTAGCCCCCATGTGAATTTCATTGACTGTTATCTACCACCAATCTGCCTTTATCGTTAGTAGTTCAGATTCTTGTGTATAGGTAGCATGAAATAAACTTGTACATTTGAACCCTAGAACACAAATCATCTTCTCCATTCCAGATTTCTGACATGGAAGAGTGGTACTGTATCTCTCCTTTAATTTACATTCCCTGGCTTAAATAGATGCAGATATTAAAACTATTGACAGGATTGCATCAACTTTCCCATCATAATGGTTTCTGTTTGCTTGGTTCCATTCCAGTGTGTGTGAATATTCTTCTTAAAAGGTAATGCCCAAAACTGGATATAATGCTCTAGATGTGTTCAGGCTATGATGAACACTTGTGTAGAACAGCCTAAGATATTTTACAGCCTGAAGCAAAGAATAAGAGGACAGATCTCCTTCTATTCCCTCTACAAAGCCTGACTAGATTGGGAACTGGGGAACATATTAACCTTGAAGATGTTGCCCTCAAAAGCCCATATTTGTTCAAATAACACTTTCTTGGACCCACTTGAGGTGGCTACTTAAATTTACCTAATGGTGGAGCCTGCTGTCCATGGGATGGTTAAGTGGAAGGCAACCTAGACAAATCACTAGCCTCAGCCTCCTTTCCTGAATCCTAGCCTTTTCCCTTCATCTCAACAATTCTCCCTGGACCTAGCCTTCATGGATTGTAGACCGAATAACTTTATTTTCAATTTATCAAGCTGAAGAGTCCTTAGTGGTATCCAAGATTTGCCCTCCATGCTCCTTTCCTTTGACTGGAAATCGTTAAGTTACTCATCCTAAACTTTGACCTATCGCACATATTCTTCCACTGAATAATTCCTAGAAGCAAATTGAGAAAATTAACTGGTTTCTCCAATTATGTCATCACTTTTTTTTTCTTCCCTGAACCTAGCAGCACTCATTTAATTATAACAAGGTTTTTCTTTCATAGGCTCCACCCTATATCAATATATTAGTAGGGTGGAGCTTTAATGTTTCATAAGAATATACACGATCTCATGAAAAGGATGAATATCTAATTTTATATCTTCATTTGTACGATGTGCCTAAATTATCTTAAATATTTTGTTCTGGATGGAGAAACTTTCTACCAATTTAGGCTCCTGCTTCCTTTCGCTCTCCTTCTCTCCGGTCTGGAGAATGTTAACATAAATTGTAGCATAAATCTTTGCCTTGTAGAGTAGCAGAAGGCACATATAAAAACCCATATCTTTACTGCACATATTTCCCATTAACCATAATCTATTAGTAATTGAAGTTCATTACCAATTCTTGTAGGCTTTATTGCTATCATGCTGCATGACATAGTGAACCTGGCTTGCATAACAAGAAGCCCTTGCTGGGAATATCCTATTAACAGTGACAGTGCATTTGTCATTGCGATAATAAACCCAAGAGCTGCCTGTAGATTATAAATTATTGTGATGCCATTTGCAACACTGTAGTTTAAAGTTTTGTCAGGCCTTCCATTTTAAAGACCCCCGTTTTTCAGTGAGTTATAACTCAACTATAAAAATTTGCAGCCCGCCTATAAGGACTTAGCCCAAGAGATTGAAAAAAGACAAAGAAAAAATATATAAAAGAAATCAATGAAAGTCTAAATTCACCTCTAGTTAAGTTACATAAATAGAAGGCTGGTAAATGAAAGGGATGCTCTTTGCTTTATATTAGTGCCTACTCTTAACTCATTCGGTTTTAAAAATAGCATTTAATGAATAACAACACATTATTGCAGTGAATTTAAACAATAGTTAAAGAATTTGCCAACCAGCTGGGAAACCCTGTGTTGTATTTCCTAAGCCTCTCCCACTGTCCACATGAATTTTCTGTGGCACTACATGTGCTCCAGTTATTATTTTACAGACTTTATGTTTGCATCAATCTCAGCAATGGTTAATGTCAGTTCCACTTAAGTAGGATTTGTGAACTCATTTGAAACACAGGATAGGAGAACGCACTTGGTTAAAATGTTTTGTGGTACGGACTGTACAAACATAAATCTTAGCATAATGGTTATCAGGAAAAGGGAAAGAGTACAGCTGAGAGAAGGACGTGTGGGAAAATACATGGATAAAAGATGAGGGACTTTCAGTTTAATATAATGCAAGAATGATTGGGTAGTTAGGTTTAAATGTTAACAATTATTTCATAGTGTATGGCGAGGTAAGACCAGAGAAGGACAAGCAAAATTCATCCTGATCCTAGAGTGAAGAAGGCAGGATGGATTATATTTCTGCCTTAAAAATTACTTTGTACCTCGGTTTCTTCATTTGCAATAAAAAAACCAATTATATTGATTCATAATACTATTGTCAGGGAGACTCTGTGGTCTTGAACTGAACATAATGCCCATCCAACCAGTGCTGCTCCAAATTCCTGAAGTAGTAAAATGGTTAAATTTTAGTGCTGACATTTAAGCTTTAAAATATAGCAAAGAAAAAAAAATCTCAATTCTTTCTTTAGAGGGCTGGAGGCTAAAACATATGAAGACTGATTGCAGGAATTGGGTATTTCTAATTTAATGAAAAGAAAGACTAAGGGTGACATGATAGCAATATTCCCAATCCCTCAGGGGTTGTCACAAAGAAGAGAGGGTCAATCTATTCGCCCAAGCACCTGAAAGTAGGACAAGAAGTAATGGGTGGAAACTAATCAGGGAAAGAAGCAACTTGGAACTAAGGAGAAATTTCTTGATAGTATAGATTAGAACAATAACTACCTACAGAAGTTGTGGGTGTGGCATCACTAGAGGTTTCTAAGAAGAGATTGGACAACCACTTGTTTGAAATGGTATTGAGCCTCCTGCCTGAGCAGGGAATTGGACTAGAAGACCTCCAAGACCCTTCCAACTCTGTTATTCTACATTCTGAAATGGGAAGTTAGTCCCTCCCAGAGATGAAATTCTAGGATGAGGAAAGGCCCTACCCATAAAACATTTCCCCAAATATCCAAGCAACAGGTTGATAGTTGATAGCTATCAGTGTATAGCTGAGCCCGGCCAATAGAAATATTGCCCAGCCTTAGTCTGGAGACTGGTTTTAGATGTTGGTTTTAGAGATTTATAAATGAGGCACATAAAGGAATTTGAAATATTTATTTATTCATTTATGTTTGGGGTTCCAATCCAATGATAGCAGTGACTTTTTTGGCATCTCCTGACCTATTGACACAAAAGTCCATTCTCTTTGTTTATCCCTCTACATCTTCTGCATCTAAAAGATGCTAATCTGAGATCGTGTCCTACCTACTTTTCCAGGCACCAATACAGTACATGCTGTTTGGATCCTAACCATTGGGGAGGATGCAGTGGTGGGTTTCAAAATTTTTAGAACCTCTTCTGTAAGTGTGACCTGCTTTGTGGGAGTGGCTTGCCGGCCATGTGACCGGGTCGGCGTGGCCAACTTGTAAAATGTGATGAAACTCACTTAAAAATGCTCTTGCTTAGCAACCAAAATGTTGGCTCAGAAACTCTGGCATTTGAAGCACGCAAGTCTTAAAGCTGTCAAGTTACAAGACCCTTGCCCCCCTAACCCTTTAGAAAAAAAACCCCAGGAGTGTTTAAAACTGGTGGACTTCAACTCCCAGAATTCCTCCTCTCGCTCTTCATCTTGATGATGGGCGGATGAGCAGGGGGAGGGATCTGGAACCGGTTCTAAACGGCACTGTAGATTTGTGGAACCTCTTCTATAGGAGAGGTTAGGACTGGCAGGAACCCACCCCTGGTAGGATGTAGTTAGTTAGATATTAGGCTTTACCTAGTGTATGTCCTGTATATAAATCTATTTTCTCCTATAGTTATTAAACCTGGTTCTCTAATAATTTCTCAGATCAGATTCCTGCTCTCAGGAACATTCACATGCGTGCGTGCACACACACACACACAAAACACACTTCAATCTCCAGCCATTTATACATTTTAATGCATAGAATCTAGATACATTTATTGGATTGTTTTATTTTTTCCCCACAGCTACATATAAAACATGGCGTTCTTATTTTTATTGATGTGCTTCTATTGGCAAAAGCTTTTTTATTGTTTTAATATTATTTTAATAATATTGCCAATCTGTAGGAAGTCATTTAAATGTTAAATTTTCCTCAGGTAAAACCATTTTATTGAGAGGGTGAGGAAAACCGTATATACACACACATATATATAAACCCTTAGATTTTTAACAGAATTCTTCACCAGCTGTAACTAACTATTTTTCAGCTTCTATGTCTATAAAGTGCACTGAGTCTTAAAATACAGCAGATGTTTTCATTGATTGCATAATATAATTTTACCACAAGTCATATAAGAAGTTTGAATATATATTGCATTTTTCATTTCCAATTGTCCCAAAACACCTCGGTGTCTTGAAATGTGAAAACCACTTCACCTTACTCAGAGGTGCTACATGCTCTGGAGTGAAATCAAACAGCTGTTTAAGAGCCCTCAGCACTATTACCCAACAATTTATGTTAGGGAGTAAAACTGAAAACTAGCTAATTCTGATAAAATTGAAAGAAAGAGAGAGAGAGACTGTAATTAGCTTAGGGAGGGTTGTTGAAGCTCATGCTTTGAAAATGAATGCATATATATTTAAGAGTGGGGTTATTGTGGTTCCGGAGAAGACTCTTAAGAGTCCCTTGAACTACAAGGAAATCAAAGGAAGGAAGTCAATCCTAAATGAGATCAATCCTGACTGTTCTGTGGAAGGACAGATGCTGAAGCTGATGCTCAAATATTTTCACCAACTAAAGAGAAGAGAGGACTTATTGGGGAAAAAAAACCTTGTTGTTGGGAAAGATTGAAGGTAAAAGGAGAAGGAGACAGCAGAGTGAGATTAGAATATATATATATATAACAGAGTTGGAAGGGACCTTAAAAGTCTTCTAGTCCAAGCCCCTGCTCATGGAAGAAACCCCATACCATTTCAGACAAATGATTCTCCATTCTCTTATTAAAAACCTCCAGTGTTGGAGCATTCACAACTTCTGGAGGTAAATTGTTCCACTGATTAATTGTCCTAACTGTCAGGAAATTTCTTCTTAGTTCTAGGTCGCTTCTCTCCTTGATTAGTTTCGATCCATTGCTTCTTGTTCTGCTGTCAGATGCATTGGAGAATCCCTCTTCTTCAGGTGCATTGACTCCCTCTTCTTCGTGGTAGCCCCTGAGATATTGGAACACTGCTATCATGTCATCCCAAGTCCTTCTTTTCATTAAACTATTCCAGCAATCATTCTTTATATGTTTTAGCCTCTAGTCCCTCAATCATCTTAGTTGCTCTTCTCTTACTCTTTCTAGAGTCTCAATAGTATGAAATCTAAATTGTACAACCCTTTATATATTTCCATAACTGGGTCACTTCTAGATGATGTCAAAGAGATACAATACACTACAACATTATTATCCAATTTAATATAGAGACATTAATGCTGGCACTGCAAGTGTAGTTTATGCTAGTTTATAAGCATAATGAAGATCTGATTTGATCTGGGTATAGTTATGGATCGACCTTACTGCAGTACCATCCAATTACATGTTAAGAGTTTATCAATAAGATTGTTTTGCTGAAACTTGTCAAAAGTTTTCCTGAAGTCAAGATAGATGATAGCTATAGAATTCCACAGCAGTTATTTCTCACACTTTTGGCGATGATGGAATCCCAGATGAGCTCCAGAAAGTTCACTATTCCTCTAGAACAGAATAGTTTGAGTTCGAGTTGTCAAACTCAAGGCTTAGGGGCCAGCTTTGGCCCACGGGGTGCAAAGATCTGGCCTGCGGCATCTCCCTGGAAGGAGCAAAGGACCAGCCCGCAGTGCTCCTGCCAGCAAAAACTGAGCTCAGGAGGGTCACAGGCAGTCCTCCCAAGCGCCGTTTTCACTGGCAGAGGGTTGCAGGTTGCCGTCACAGCTAAAAATGGATATCGGGAGCCCGTTTTCCTCTGGCAGAGCGCTCGGGCCCCCGCAGGCACCCCCGACATGAGTGATGTAGAGCTGCCCACACCATCCTGGCCCCCTCAGATCAAACACAACCCTGATGCCACCCTCAGTGAAATCGAGAATATTGCTATAGAATATTAATGCTCTAGAGTGTGTGTGTGTGTATGTGATTAAATAAAGAAGCCAATCCTAAATAACCAATTTTTCAAGTCAATCTTGATTTCATGGGCACATCCATAGAATTTTCCAAAACTGTATGGCAATGATTTGCGATCGCTTGCTTTTAGGAGGTAATTTTGACTTCCTGGTATATCTATATTTTTATTATTTCCTCACGGCCTCTGGTCCAAACACCTAGTTTGGTTTGATTAAGCTTTTCAAAATCATCCCAAGTTGGCTAGGGGCTGCTCTCTAGCTTGACTGAGTTCATATCTTTCATAGTCAATCATTCTGGTCTTTAAGTTCATCCCAAGCATGATTTTTCATGTTTCCTAGGACTTCTTAGACCTTCTTGCCATATGTTCCAGAGTTGTACAACGTACTTATGAGCACCCATATCTGTTCGGGAGAGAATGAAAACAAACTACTGTGGTGGCAAAACAAAGTGTCACAGATGGCGTAGCCTACTGTTCAGACAGCATATTGAAGTGCGAGGTCATTCATCATAGATCATACCTGAGTTCCAGGCCTACTAACATAAAAACCCACTTCATCCCATCAATCTGGTCATATCATCCCTTCTACTACAGTACCTCCCAGTTACCCCTCTGTGCATTATCAAGCCAGTTGCAGCGCTCATGAAAAATATTTAAAAGCATTAGTGTGCTGTGCAAGTAAAACATGTTAGCAAATATAATTGCTGCCTGGGAAGAAAATGAAGATGACAGCACAACCCTCACAGTCATCTCCTTCACAAGCTAGAGTCCTTTTCCAAAAGCACTTTGTGAAAATAAATCAATAAATTACACAGCACAGCATTTGTTTTGCTGAAAAGGAAAACAGTACTCCTGCAGTTATTCAGGAAGCTGTAAAATGGCAGTAAGTGAGTGTAGCACTTAAAAAAAGAACAATCTACAAATGTTTTCCATATATACTACGCATTATGCCACACTTGCATAATTTTCAAGAAAGAATGTGACACCAGTACTTGGGTAACACTTAGCATAATTTATAATAAAGTTTATTTGTTTTTGGTTTGTCCCGATTTAGGTATCCCTAATTATAGTTTAGTTCATACTTCAACAAACCATGGTTAACTTGGTGCAGTAGTTTTATCTATGAACAGAGCTATGTCATAGCATTATTATATCAAATAGTTCACAACACAGTTTAATGAATGAATTTATGACTGGAGTTCTTCATCAGACTAAGTAAGCCAGGTTTGGTTTGGTTTGGTTTGGTTTGAGAGAAGGAATATTAATATAACTAGTTAATTTATTTATTTATTTATTAAATTTATACCCCGCCCTTCTCCAAGAGGACCCAGGGCGGCGCACAGGAATTTAAAAGATACATACAAAAATCAAATAGAATATTTAAAAACTTATTAAATATCCATCCTGCGCTAAAAACCAAATTAAATCCCCAAAATTAAAAACTGTCTAAAATAGTCACAGCGGAGGTTACGCTAGGCCAGCTTGATGAAAGAAATGTGTCTTTAGACACTGGCGGAAGAGGCGGAGGTCTGAGATGGTGCGAAGTTCAGGGATAGGTCGTTCCAAAGGGCAGGGCCCGCCACAGAGAAGGCCCTTCCCCTGGGTGTCGCCAGTCGGCATTGTCCGGCCGACGGCACCCTGAGAAGGCCCTCTCTGTGGGAGCGGATCGGTCAAAGGGATGTATGGGGCAGGAGATGGTCTCGCATATAACTAGGTCCCGAGCCATGGAGTGCTTTGAAGATGGTCGTCAAAACCTTGAAGTGCACCCGAAAGACCACAGGAAGCCAGTGCAGCTCGCTCAGGATCGGTGTTATATGGGAGTGTCTAGGAGCTCCCGTGATCACCCGCGCGGCTGTAAACTAAGTTAACTTAGTTTACACTCTAAAGCAAGTGCTAGCCTTGAATACATTATAGTTACAAAAATACCACAGCCTATTATGGCTTGGTACTCATCATTAGGAATATAAATAACAGAATTTTCAGCAAATGGAGCCAAAGTGCCTAGTAAGTTCTCTGAGCATCAGTTTTCGTTTTCGTTTTATAATTATTTGAAAATGTATATAGTACTTTTCAAAGCAATTTCTTCTAGGCAGTCTTCAAAAAGTTTTATTGATTTAACTTTTTGCTTAGTCATAATATTTATATAGCCAACCAGTCTCACAGACAGGTAAGTTTTTAGATGGTAAATACGTAATGAATGTCTGTAGAAAGCAAAGTTAAAATAATGGTTGAATAGGTTTACAGTGTAACGTGAAATCCAACAACATTTTTGAGACAACTATATGTGCACATGGTTGACTAGAAAGCATTGTTAAACAATAAAAATATTGCTTCTAAAAACGTATTTTACCCTCATGCTAAATATAAACAATTCAAAAGTAGAGGTACAAGCTTGATGGTTGAGTCTAGACCTGAATCTAGGTATCTTCAGGTATGGTCCAGCACTTGTTATTTCTATACATTCTGTAATAAATTGTCCAGATAAATATTGTATGAAACACCAATTACAGACCTGGGAAAATGGCTTGATCAAGTGCTTTTCTTGGGAATGAAACTCCACTCTGAATCTACCAATTGAAGCCATAGAACAGGGGGTGTCAAACTGGCAGACCACCCCAGCTCCGGGAAAGGGAACAAATGTTGTGAAACATCACACAACCGCAACATGACACCACAAGTTTGACACTCGTGCCACAGAGCATAACCACAGGAACCCTAGTGGTGCAGTGGTTAGAGTGCGTTATTTCAGGCAAGCTCTGCCCACAGCCTGCAGCTCGATCCTGATTGGCTCAAGGTTGACTCAGCTTTCCATCCTTCCGAGGGCAGTAAAATGAAGTTCTAGACTGTTGGGGGCAATGTGCTGGCATTGTAAACCAATCAGAGAGTGCTATAAAGCACTGTGGAGTTGTATGTAAGTCTAAGTGCTATTGCTATTGCTATAAATTGATCAAGGTAAATGGACCAAAATACTTCATAATCTGCTTAGTTTTAGTCTTGAGAAGACACAGCTTAACCAGATCTTGCTCTTGGGCCCAAATCTTACTGATTGAGGGGTTTCTGAAAATATTGAATGAAGAATACCAGGACTATACAGCAAGAGTATATATACCATTGGTGGGTTTCTATCGGTTCAGACTGGTTTGGCCCGAACCGGTAGTAGTTTGGTGGCCTGGATCGCTGGAACCGGCAGCAACCCAGGCGTGCCACATCCCTGAACCAGTTCTTCCGATGGCACCATAGGTGCCAGCATCTTGTTTTTTTGGTTCTGTACATGCGCAGAACAATTTTAATTGCACTGTGCATGCATGCACAGCGTGCATCAAGTGCGCACACGGAATGCACACATGAGCAAACCGACAGTAATGCCTGCCAGAACCCAACCCTGATATATACCCAGCAGGATTATCAAAAGCATGAACCCAGGTAACCAGATACAGCACGCAAACACCTATATTGGGTAGCAGTAATGTAGGAGGATGCTGGAGGCAGATGATCACTTGTGTAACAATGGCATATCATCCTGCATACAACATAAAGAATACATAGGAATACAGATTAATACAGAGAGCAGTTAACCGTGACAGGCACCACAATTTAAATTGACTGTTTCCTAGTTGTTTCCAACACAGCCTTTGCTACTTGGGACATTTTTTAGATGTTTATGTTAATAAGTACACAAACTCATACACTGCCCTACCCCCATAGAAGTTTTACTTATAAATTACATGAACTGTATATATTCACTTCTGTTCTGTCATATTCTCATCATACCCTAAATAAATAATAACAGGCTCATAAAGAAAACTATTCACCATCTGAGAACATACCCCATCAATCAACCTCAATCTTCAAGAAAACCTTTTCAGGGACTCAGAATTCCGTTAAAAAACATTATGGGACACAGGTTATGCACACCTGTCTTACCTGGAATTAATGCCTAGTTTTGGATCCTGATTTGAAACAGAACTTATCAATGGGCTAATCACTTTCCCTGATTGCTTTCTTTACATAGCTATTGCCTACCACATATTAATTAAGCCTTCCTTCAAAACTAATTACAATTTTGAAGTGACTCACCTATTTTGGGAAAGATGAAAAGAAAACAAAGAATTAGATTCGGAGAACTTTGATGTGATTACGACTTCTCTCATATGCTATTTTTCCTTCTTTGTCCCAGGACCAAGGTCTATAATGGGAAACAGCCAGCACAGGAGTGAAATCTTAAAAGAGCCAACATGGGATAGTAGTAGCTATCCTATTAAAATCTATAAAGTATTATATAAGGCAGTGATGGCTAACAGCCTAAAGTTCTGCCTACAGCCTTAAGTTAGATCCTGATAGGGTTCGACTTTCACTCAACATTCCATCCTTCCAAGATTGGTAAAATGAGGACCCAGACTGGTGGGAGCATTATACTGACACTGTAAACTGCTTGGAAAAGGCTGTAAAGCCCTGTGGAATGATATATAAGTCTAAGTGCTATTGCTATTGGTGTAAGCATTCAATATGGAAACCCCCATGTGTACATAGAAACTTCAGGAGCTGAGCCTGCTAGGAGCTAACGTTTCATGGCTGAGGAGCAGCTTCAGAAGTCTTTTCCCTTAAAGAGGAGGCCTCGGTTAATAATTTCCAAAGACTATGACCATAAAAAAATGAGCCTGCTGTGCTTTACAGCTCAGCATTACAGTTTTAACATCATTCAGAAGCTCTATCCAGATACTACCTACCATATTTTTCGGAATATAAGACGCACCGGAGTATAAGATGCACCAAGGTTTTGAAGAGGCAAATTACAAAAAAAAGAAGGTAGGTAGATAGAGGGATAGAGAGGGAGAGAAAGAAAGAGAAATACAGTAGGGAGGCAGGTAGAGAGTGTAAGTAGGTAGGTAGGAAGGTAGGTACGTAGGTAGGTAGATAAAGGGATAGAGAGAGAGAAATAGAGAGAGAAATACAGTAGGTAGGTAGGGAGAGAGAGGGTAAGTAGGTAGATAAAGGAATAGAGAGAGAGAGAAATAGAGAGAGATAAGAGAAATACAGTAGGTAGGTAGGGAGAGAGAGAGAGAATGTGGGGGTAGTGGGTAGAAGGAGAGAGAGAAAGAAAGAAAGAGAGAGAGAGTGTGTGTAGGTAGGTAGGTAGAAGGATAGAGAGAAATACAGTAGGTAGGTAGGGAGAGAGAGAGTGTGTGTAGGTAGGTAGAAGGATAGAGAGAGAGAAATAGAGAGAGAAATACAGTAGGTAGGTAGGTACGTAATAGGTAGGTAGGTTGATGTTTCCAGGTGTATTTATCCATGTCCTGGAGAAGGAAATCGCTGACAAACCTTAAGACTTTGCTTCTCCTGGCACAGGAACAGTTAAAGAGCCTTCCAAAAGAGCTTTCCGAAAGGGTTTTTGCACTCTGCAAACCTTCCCAAAACTGCTCATTTCTCCGTGAAAAACGGGGCCGTTTTTCTTCAAATAAAAAGCATGACAAACCTTGTGGAGGGGACTTGCAGAGTGTTCCGGTGGGTGGGGGTGGAAAATGAGCAAAAACCTGGTTCATTTATTGTGAAAACGGGCTATTTTTGTGTTGAATACATTGATGAATGCATAGCCCTATGGAGGCTTATAGATTGCTGCTGGGGGCTGGGGGGGGGAAACAGCCTGATTTAGGCTAATTTCTGCCCTCCCCAGCCCCAAGGAGTTCTCTGGAAGCCTTCATAAGGCTATGCACAGCCATTTTGGTGAAGGGGGCGGAGTTTCGGGAGGCAAAAAAATGCTGTATTCGATGTATAAGACGCACCTAGATTTTCAGCCTCTTTTAGAGGAAAAAAGGTGCATCTTATACTCTGAGAAACACGGTAGTTAAAAGTTTCTGAATTCTGCTCATGTCAAAAAAGCAATGCATGTCCTATAAGTGACATCATACATACTGGGTTTGGCAATAGCCTGCTGTCCTATAGATCAAATTAAGAAATGAGTCGAGCACTCAGGTACATGTGTGCACGCATATGCGTGCACGTGTGCACGCATACACACACACACGATTTGGTACAGGAAATCTGCATAGCTCCTGAACTAAAATTCATAGCTGAATTTGACTTCTACTTTTCTTAAATATTTTCTTTGTATATTTATATTTGGATTGCTGCTGACTCCCTTGGGGTAGAGGTGAGTTGAACCGGTAGTGGAATTAAAGCCTGGGTCGCAGAACCGACAGTGACCCAGGCCTGCCACGCCCCTGAACCAGTTCTCTTGCCGCTGCTGAGCCACTGCCATTTTGGATTTTGGTGACTGCGCATGCACATTTCACTGTAAATTGTTCTGCGCATCTATCTATCTATCTATCTATCTATCTATCTATCTATCTATCTATCTATCTATCTATCTATCTATCTATCTATCTATCTATCTATCTATCTATCATCTACAGTATATTTGCCATAGAGCAGGGGGTGTCAAACTGGCAGACCACCCCAGCTCCGGGAAAGGGAACAAATGTTGTGAAACATCACACAACCGCAACATGACACCACAAGTTTGACACTCGTGCCACAGAGCATAACCACAGGAACCCTAGTGGTGCAGTGGTTAGAGTGTGTTATTTCAGGCAAGCTCTGCCCACAGCCTGCAGCTCAATCCTCAAGGTTGACTCAGCTTTTCATCCTTCCGAGGTCAGTAAAATGAAGTTCCAGACTGTTGGGAGCAATATGCTGGCGTTGTAAACCAATCAGAGAGTGCTATAAAGCACTGTGGAGTAGTATGTAAGTCTAAGTGCTATTGCTATTGCTATAAATTGATCAAGGTAAATGGACCTAAATACTTCATAATCTGCTTAGTTTTAGTCTTGAGAAGACACAGCTTAACCAGATCTTGCTCTTGGGCCCAAACCTTACTGATTGAGGGGTTTCTGAAAATGTTGAATGAAGAATACCAGGAGTATACAGCAACAGTATATATACCAATGGTGGGTTCCTACCAGTTTGGCTGAACCGGCCGTAGTGGTGTGACGGCCTGGGTCGCTGGAACCATTTTTTTGTTTTCACTGTAAATTGTTCTGTGCATCTATCTATCTATCTATCTATCTATCTATCTATCTATCTATCTATCTATCTATCTATCTATCTATCTATCTATCTATCTATCTATCTATCATCTATCTATCTATCTATCTATCTATCTATCTATCATCTATCTATCTATCTATCTATCTATCTATCTATCTATCTATCTATCTATCTATCTATCATCTATCATCTACAGTATATTTGCTGATGCTTTATTTAAACTAAATTTGTATATCAGTGATTGCATCACCTCTGTAGATGACATACATGAAATAAATAAAATAAACATTTGCTAACCTGGAATGCAATAAACATCCCTTATCTGAAATTTCCTGATTCCTTGTGAGTTTCCTTAAGTTTCTTGCTCCCTCTCAGCAATGCACTTGCACGATGGCCTTTTTTGTAAGTGCTGATGGAGAATGTAAGAGTTTCTGAGGAAATGTTTCCCTATCAGCCTTCTCCAGAAGCACTTGCCAACACTGGAATAGCTTGTGTCCGAGCGCTGGCTTTTGCAAGCCACAGAGGTAGGAGGCCTGCAGCATGTTCAGGGCGATAGCGAGCATTTTGTCACGAGAAACTGTGTTGCACCTTTGCTTTGACAAAGGAAATCATTTTGCCTTTGTAAGGAGAAAGCTGTTAAAGTGAATTTAAGTTGCCTCCATGCAGACCTAGTTTTTAGCATTTGGGGTGATGTTTTCTTCTCTCATTAACAGGAGAAAGGAAGGGACCAGTGGGGGGATGAGGTAAAGATTTGGAGCAAAGGTAGTAGGAAATAAACTTAAAAATCATGTACTGTCATCTTTGCAGGCTGCTATGGTCTCCTACCCAGCGTCAAGACACCAAAATCCCCTGCTCTTCTCTCCCTTTCGTGGGGACCAAACAAAGAGATGTGGGGAAATCAGCAGAACAGGAAATTTGTCTAGCTAAGCTTCTGATCGACTTCATCCAACATAATGCTTTTTAATCACTCTTTGAACAAAAGATTTAGCTCTAAATCCTCTTTTGCTCAATTTGCTGTTCCTCATTTATATGAGATTTCATATTTGTTCAATTCCCCTGTCTATTTCTTCCCCCAGAATGCCTTTGCCTAAGAAGCAAATTGTTAGTATCTCCAGACAAATGAATTTTAAGACTCTGCCACCCCCGCTAATTTTTTTTTTTTCTGAATCACCTTCTCTCTCAAAAGGTTTCATCTTAAAGCATGGCAGGCAATAGGCATCTAATTCTCTCGACTTTTTTTTTTTTGTGGCATGTAATCTTGCATTCTCTTGCTGTGCTCTTATTGCCTTCGTTGCCCTGAAGTGCTGTTATTGTGCATTTTGCTAACAAAAAGCATATGATAATTAAAGCTAGTTTGAATGAGAATAGTCTGCCAGTCCTTTCAATTATCCTTTAAATATGCACGATAAATGTGCATTTTGCTATCAAATGCGCTCTAAGCTTATCCCAGATCCACAGCCTGTTCTGAAAGAGTTGGCTCTTTAGTGCATTGTATATACATCCCTAAATTGCAAAGCACTTCGCCAATAGAATATAGTTTTGTATAGCGGTGGCTAATTTTTATCCAAACATTAATTTGCTTTCCAGTTTTAATTTTTTTTATTAGTTTATCAACGTATACAATACAAATGAAAATGAAAATAATAGAATAGAATAACAGAGTTGGAAGGGACCTTGGCGGTCTTCTAGTTTAACCCCCGCCTAGACAGGAAACCCTATACCGTTTCAGACATATGGTTATCCAACATCTTTTAAAAAACTTCCAGGGTTGAGGATTCACAACTTCTGGAGACAAGCTGTTCCACTGATTAATTGTTCTAACTATCAGGAAATTTCTTCTTAGTTCTAAGTTGCTTCTCTCCTTGATTAGTTTCCACCCATTGCTTCTGGTCCTGCCCTCAGGTGCTTTGGAGAATAGCTTGAGTCCCTCTTCTTTGTGGCAACCCCTGAGATATTGGACACTGCTATCATGTCACCCCTAGTCCTTCTTTTCATTAAACTAGGCATATTCAATTCCAGTGTTCCATGTTCTTTATATGTTTTAGCCTCCAGTCCTCTAATCATCTTTGTTGCTCTTCTCTATAAGATTCTTTCTAGACTCTCAACATCTCTTTTACATCGTGGTGACCAAAAGTGGATGCAGTATTCCAAGTGTGGTTTTACCAAAAGCATTATAAAGTGGTATTAACACTTCAAGTGAAGAGGAAAGCAACAGAGGAAAAAGGGAAGAGGAAAAAAATGTAGTGGCAGTGTTTCTCAAGTGTTTCTTGACTGGCTGGGGAATTTCTGGGAGTTGAAATCTACATATCTTCAAGCTGCCAAGGTTGGGAAACACTGTTGTAGGGGAAAGGGGTGGGGGGGGGGGAAAGAAAAACATTGGTTTCCAACTCTTTTTAGTGCAATTGAACAGGGTAATAACATACAGTCTCAACATTTTGCTTTTACATAGCAATATATACTAGATGAATATTAATTTGCTCTAATTCCTTTAGGTGTAATATTTGAGCAGAAACAAGGCGTAAAATTCAATTTTGTGTATCCAACAGTAGAATAGTCATTATGGATGGTGCAGCATATTCTCTCTGACTCTGCTTCTTGTGAGTTCCCAAATCTCCTTTGAAGTACTGTGGATATAATCTGAAGTGAATATAGGGAATGCATGGAGCAAAAGAAAAAAAGGAAGTGAAAATTTACTTAGGGAAGTGATGGCGAACCTATGGCACAGGTGCCACAGGTGGCACGCGGAACCATTTATTAGGGCATGTGAGGCGTTGCCCTGTAAGCTCCAGCACGCTTGTGTGTGCTGGCCAGCTGATTTAGGCCTTCTTTTGAGGCTGTTTTTCACCCTCTGGAGGCTTCAGGAAAGCTCCTGAAGCTTCTGGAAGTGGGGGGGGGAGGCTGTTTTCACCCTCCCCAGGCTCCTAGAAAGCCTCTGGAGCCTGGGGAGGGCGAAAAAAGCACGCCAAAAGCAGGGGGTCATGCACATAGCATTATGGGTGTGGCACGCCCACACACGCCCACCCCTGTGCTCTTCCCGCTTTTGGCACGCGAGCCAAAAAAGGTTAGCCATCACTGACTTAGGGTGTACAAGTCTAAGTTCCAAACAATAATAAGCTACAACTTCTTTATTATAACATCACTATTGGACACATATTCAGGCCAATACCAAAATTAATCTCCACCTTCTGGTCCCATGATTTTCTGCAAATCCGTCTTCCTCCCATTTAGTGAAAAACAAATTCAGAATATATTTCTTAAGAGTATCTGCAAATGAATCGCTGGCAAACTGCCTATAGTGACTTTTTTTTTCCTGTGTGAACCCCTACTCTAGATGAAGGTTTCTGACAGCTTTCTAAGAATCTCTCTGAGCATTCATTCATCTTCCGCTGGAAATAATGAGTTAGCTAGACAAGTAGCTACTGTCCACAGAATGGTGATGCTTTTTTGAAGATGCCCCTCTTGTTTTCCCTGTTCGGCAACATTTTGATGGTTCTGCTGGTACAGTTCTTCCTAATCTGTCCAAGTTAAATAAGAATGTAGTAGAATTCTCTGTTTAATGGGAGCTTGATTGTCTCACTTACTAATGGAGACAAACAAGAAAACCAGATTTCAGCTGTGGAAGTTCACTCACCTTCTTTTTAAAACACTGGATTGGCTTTTTTTTTTAAAAAAATCCCCTTTCCTTTGTATTTTTATTTTCAACTTGATGGGGAAACAGTCATTTCCTAAAAGGACACTTATAGTGAGCCAATAGTGCTTCATATGGGGAAAATAGGAGGAACAAATATTAGTATTTTCACGGCATTGAATTATGTATAAAAATAATATAGATGTGCTGCAATTTGGCAGTTTGGGACATATTGGCTCAAGGTTGACTCAGCCTTCCATCCTTCCAAGATGGGTAAAATGAGGACCCAAATTGTTGGGGGCAATAGGCTGACTCTGTAAATTGCTTAGAGAGGGCTGTAAAAAGCACTGTAAAGCAGTATATAAGCCTATATGCTATTGCTACATTGTGTTTGGGGTTTTTTGAACAATATTTTCTATTTTACAATACAATACAATAGCAGAGTTGGAAGGGACCTTGAAGGTCTTTTAGTCCAACCCCCTGCCTAGGCAGGAAGCCATATACCACTTCAGACAAATGGCTATCCAACATCTTCTTAAAGACTTCCAGTGTTGGGGCATTCACAACTTCTGGAGGCAAGCTGTTCCGCTGGTTAATTGTTCTAACTGTCAGGAAATTTCTCCTCAGTTCTAAGTTGTTTCTCTCTTCCACTCATTGCTTCTTGTTCTATCCTCAGGTGACTTGGAGAATAGTTTGACTCCTTCTTCTTTATGGCAACCCCTGAGATATTGGAACACTGCTATCATGTCTCCCCTAGTCCTTCTTTTCATTAAACTAGACATACCCAGTTCCTGCAACCGTTCTTCATATGTTTTAGTCTCCAGTCCCCTAATCATCTTGGTTGCTCTTCTCTGCACTCTTTCTAGAGCCTCCACATCTTTTCTATATTGTGGCGACCAAAACTGAATGCAGTATTCCAAGTGTGGCCTTACCAAGACATTATAAAGTGGTATTAACACTTCACGTGATCTTGATTCTATCCTTCTGTTTATGCAGCCTAGAACTGTGTTGGCTTTTTTGGCATCTGCTGCACACTGCTGGCTCATATTTAAATGGTTGTCCACTAGGACTCTGAGATCCCTTTCACAGTTACTATTGTTGAGCAAGGTACCACCTATACTGTACCTGTGCATTTCGTTTTTCTTGCCTAAATGTAGAACCTTACTCTTTTCACCATTGAATTTCATTTTATTAGATAGTGCCCAATGTTCAAGTTTGTCAAGATCTTTCTGTATCTTAAGCCTATCTTCAACTAGATCATTAGACTAGGGTAATGTAGCCTGGATGTTGTGTCAGGGAAATCACTGTGACAAGAGAGTACTAGGCAAGGCTGGGGATGTATGACATTATGGGGTGTTCTCTCCACCTTTTTTACCTTTTAAACCTTGAATACTGTAACTGAACCTTTTAATTATGTTTTTAATTCGGTTCTTAATTATGCTTTTGTGCTATGACATATTTCTACTGTAAGCCACACAAGGTTACTTAGGTGAGATGGATAGTATAGAAATGTGATAAATAAATAAAATCACTCAATCACTCAATCAATAAAAATACCAGAAATTACTCTTGCAAAGTATTATTCATCATTCAAGATTACTCTGGAAAGTATTACTCAGCATTCAAGATTAGAATATTGAGGCCTATTATCACTAACAACTCTTTGATGAATGCCTTACTTTGCAAACATTGCCTTCAGACCAGAAATCTCTGAAATACTGATAGATAGTATCATGCATAATAAGGATTACTTCCGTTGGGCAGATTGTCTCCTGCTAACTTTTTCTATAGCTCATTGGTTTGATGGGGGGAAAAGTCTCAGAACTTTTAATAGATGGAATTTATGTTTTTTGTACTTGCTTAATTATAAGTAGCCAAGTGTTGTGTAAGTGCATTATTTCATTTTATAATCATCTCTTCAGAAGTCTGGAGCCTTCCTAAGTTCCAACTAAATGTGGTGAAGACACCGTGAAAGAATTCCTCCTACTGAGATTTCTCTATAGTACTTGTTGTAAATGAGACAGAAGCACTTGAGAAATTGCTGCAGAGTAGATTCACTCAATTGTTGTCCACTCAATTTCTCTTTCAACAAATTTAATGGAACTTTTCAAGTGTGTTTATATCCAGTTCTTGTAGTCAAGTTCAAGTTCAAGTTTATTGGATTTATATCCCGCCCTATCTCCCCGAAGGGACTCAGGGCAGCGCACAGGCAAGTATTAAAAACAATACAAAAATACAATATAACTACAGTAAAAATATATTAAATTTAAACCCGTGCTAAAAACATCTTTAAAACCCATCTAAAAACCCTTACTAAAATCCCTACACTTTATTCTTAAAATCTAAGCCAGACCAGCCAGATGGAAAAAGTGAGTTTTAAGCTCCCGGCGGAAGAGGCGCAGGTCCGTGATGGTACGAATGTTGGGGGGTAGGTCATTCCAGAGAGCCGGACCGGCCACAGAGAAGGCCCTTCCCCTGGGGGTCGCCAGCCGGCATTGGCCGGCAGATGGCACCCTGAGGAGACCCTCCCTGTGCGAGCGGACAGGATGGAGGGAGGTGTGTGGTAGGAGGCAGTCTCGCAAATACCCAGGTTCCGTGCCATGGAGCGCTTTAAAGATGGTTATGAGTACCTTGAAGCGCACCCAGAAGGCCACAGGCAGCCAGTGCAGCTCGCGCAGGAGATGTGTTATATGGGAGTATCAAGCAACTCCCAGAATCCCCCGTGCGGCTGCACTCTGCACTAGCTGGAGCCTCCGGGTGCACCCCAAGGGGAGCCCCATGTAGAGAGCATTGCAGTAGTCTAGGCGGGATGTCACGATGGCTTGAGTGACTGTGCGAAGGGAGTCCCGATCTAGAAAGGGGCACAACTGGCGTATAAAGCGAACCTGATAAAAAGCCCCCCAATATGATAAAAAGTCACCAATATTGTTGTTGCAGATATGGGAATTCCTATGGCTTAACCTAGGAAGTGACATTGTATTGAGGCAGACCAGATAGGTTCCTCTAATTCAGGATTAATTATGAGTAGGAGCAGAATTGATAATGAAATAGTTTTTCAGTGCTATTGAGAGATGAACTTGGCCTCCACAATGAACTATTCTGTTATGAATAGTATCAGGAGGAGAAATTTATGAAGACACCAATGTGCCATGCCTGTATGAATCTGCCTGCTGGCCTGCTGTTTAAGATCTCTGGTGCCAAACATCCAAGTTTCATATAGGCATATTTCTTCTTCAACTTTAAAACAAAAGAAAGGTTGATTCAGTGACATT
This sequence comes from Rhabdophis nuchalis, assembly GCA_039707465.1. Taxonomy (NCBI): domain Eukaryota; kingdom Metazoa; phylum Chordata; class Lepidosauria; order Squamata; family Natricidae; genus Rhabdophis; species Rhabdophis nuchalis. Next base: position 165,067,788 of record CM077643.1, read on the forward strand.
AAATTAAAATGAACATGTCTGTGAAGCGCCATCTCCTAATGAGGAGATTTCAAAAACTGGAAAAAAATAAAATGGCAAAATAAAATGAATGCTAAAGACATCAGGTTTGGTAAATGTTGTTGAATCTATGATTAAATTACACAAATGATTGCTCATTTGAACAGGCTAAGGAGAAATGACCTTAAATTCTGAGATAATGTCAAACTAAAGAAGTCACTTCAAATTGTACCTCTGTTAATTTAGAAAATGGAAATTCTGTATTCGCCAAGTAATGGACAGTCACTTAGATGACTAAAAGAGAGCAGTGTGGTGACCTAGAACTGAAGATGCTTGCCTCACACTCAGGAGGTTGAGAGTTCAATCCTAGATAGCAGCAGGTGTTTCTCTATCAGGGCACAACGAGAAAATATCTGCTGAGAACTCTGTGTAGATGTCAGGAAGGGCATCCAGCTAGTAAGTGGTAAGCTCCATTCAGTCCCTTCATCTCCACCCCAATAAAAAGGGATTACACAGGATCGTAAAAAGAAAAAGAAAAACAGAGGGCTAAGATTTAGTCTTGCAATTGGCCTATATAATGCAACAATTCTTCACAGTAAATCCAATTGTTAGCCTGGTAGCCATAGTTTTAAAGTTTTTTAAAAAATTTTCCATATCAAACTTGTTGGGTTAAGGCAAGGGAAAAAATACAGCATTGTGACAGAGAACTTACTTTATTGGTTTTTGAACTACAAGTGCTAAAAAAAAATGAGGACAAAAATAATGTTTTCACCACTTCTTTTCCGAGTGTAGCATATTCTGCCATTGTCCTCTCTCAAGCTTATTTATCATTGCTGAAAGGTGAGATTACTTATCAGAGAAACAAAAAGCTAGAAAACTACGTTATTTGCAGACCTTTCTGCACTCTGAAGTTGCAAAAGCTCTGAGGCTCTGTTTCCATACCTACATTTACTTAAGAATAAGTCCCATCAAATTGAATGGCTCATGAGTCAGCAAGGACAGAATTGCACTATCTATAAATGTTCACTTCAAAATAAATTACATCTTTAGTGGGGTTAAAGGACTACTAAGTTTGTACTTAAAGTTGCAAGTTCAGGGTGTATTTTCCTGAGGTTCTTATAAATTCTTTTAAAATATTGATCATAAGAGGTTTCTTGGTTAAGGATTGCCTAGCCCTACCATACTTCTACAGTGGGAACCCCTCAAATAGGACTGGACAACCCTTAACCAAGAAATCTTATGTGCCCTCTCAGAATCTGGCAATTTTTCTGTTCATTAGATTGATTAAGATTAAGATTTGCTTTCATCCAGGAGTTCATAGCAGTTTTCCCCCTAATTTACCTTGGTAACCCTCTGAAATAATTGAAATTGATATAAAGTGACCCAAATCAATCTGATTGACGTTCTTTGCTTGAGAACATATTAAATTTGGGACTGCCTAATTTTACTTCATCATACCCAACTACTAAAGGTTTTTTTACACAATTTTTGTGCATGTGTGGGAGGGTGCAATATAACAGGAAATTATGATTTGTGCAACAATAGTTCATTGAATAAGCTACAAATAGCTGGATTCACACAATAGGCTGAGTTGTAACTCATGATTGACAAGCAACAGGATAGGTTAGCATAACTGTTAAATGTTAATCCTTCTGACAAACAATTTTCCAAATTAAAAGTAAAAAAAACAGTCAATGCATCATACCACTGTGATGCAGTAAGCTGCTTTCTTGTGAATCAATTCATTATAGGAAGAAGGTAATCTGGTCCCAAGTGATTCTACATCAACAGCCCCAAATCTCCTAGCGCAGAAAAGCTGGTCTGCTGAAGCAGACTTCCAAATGCACAGGTACAGAATAAGTTGTACCTGGCTTAACAGGTACACCCTAGTGGACAATCACTTAAATATGAGCCATCCATACACTGCATCCACCAAAAATCCCAATGCAGTCTTAGGCTGTATCAACAGAGGAATAGTATCAAAATCTCATGAAAAGGTAGAACTGCTTTATACTACCATGGTAATACCCCACTTGGAATTCTGCAGCCAGTTTTGGTCTCCATGATACAAAAAAGACTGTAGAAAGAGTCCAAAGAGCCACAAAGATGATTAGGGAGGTGGAGGCTAACACATAGGATGAATGGTTGAAGGACGTCTAGTTTATGTCTAGTTTAATGAAGGGAAGATCTAGAGATGAGGGTCTACCACAGATGAGGGGCTATCATAGAGAAGAAGGAGTCCACAGTTGTTAGAATGCAGTACTGCAGACTACTTCTGCTGATCACCAGCTGCCAGCAGTTTGGCAGTTCAGGTCTCACTGGCTCGAGGTTGATTCAGCCTTCCATCCTTCCAAGGTCAGTAAAATGAGGACCCAGCTTGTTGGGGGCAATATGCTGACTCTGTAAACTGCTTAGAGAGGGCTGTAAAGCACTGTGAAGTGGTATGTAAGTCTAAGTGCTATTGCTATAGTGCTATTGCTATTCTCCAAAGCACACGAGGACAGGACAAGAAGTAACAGATGGAAGCTTATCAAGGAGAGATACAACTTAGAAGTAAGGAGAAATTTCCTGTTAGTGAAAACAATTAATCAGTGGAACATCTTGCCTTTTGAAGTTATGGGTACTCCATCACTGGGGGTTTTAAGAAGCGATTGGAAAGTCATTTGTCTGGAATGATATAGGATCTCCTGCTTGAGCAGAGGATTGGACTTAAAGGCCTCAAGGTCCCTTCCAATTCTTTTATTCTGTATGAGAACAGCTTCCTGTACAAGGAGCTCCAGAGGATCTTGAGTCATAGTGCAGATTTGTAGCTTATTACTAAAAAATGTGTCGCTTTGAAAGGGGGATGCTGAGCTAGACTGAGAAAAACAAGATAAGATGTCTTTGAATTATGGATCTGCAAATGTTTACTAGGAGGTGTCATAGACTGGAAAAGAGAGAGAACTAATCACTAAGTCTTGAAACAAATAAGGACCGACACCATGTCTCGGAGGCAACATTACATAAACAGAAGCTCAAATATTTTTGATGTGAGGAAGTGGCAGACTGGGAAAAAATAATTATGATTGGAAAGACTGAGGCAAATAAAAGAAGGGGAAGACAAGTGAGAACATGGATGGACAAGATCAAATAACATACCAGATTATGGTAAAGGACAGCTTGAGATGATGGACATTTAGGCAAGAAAAACAAAATGCACAGGTACAGTATAGGTGGTACCTTGCTCAATAGTAGCAACTGTGAGAGGGATCTAGGAATCCTAGTGGACAACCATTTAAATATGAGCCAGCAGTGTGCAGCAGCTGCCAAAAAGCCAACACAGTTCTAGGCTGCATAAACAGAGGGATAGAATCTAGATCGCGTGAAGTGTTAATGCCACTGTATAGTGCCTTGGTAAGGCCACACTTGGAATACTGCATACAGTTTTGGTCGCCACGATGTAGAAAAGACGTGGAGACTCTGGAAAGAGTGCAGAGAAGAGCAACCAAGATGATTAGGGAACTGGAGACTAAAACATATGAAGAACGGTTGCAGGAGCTGGGTATGTCTAGTTTGATGAAGAGAAGGACCAGGGGAGACATGATAGCAGTGTTCCGATATCTCAGAGGGTGCCACAAAGAAGAGGGAGTCAAACTATTCTCCAAGGCACCTGGGGGCAGGACAAGAAGCAATGGGTGGAAACTAATCAAGGAGAGAAGCAACTTAGAACTAAGGAGAAATTTCCTGACAGTTAGAACAATTAACCTCTGGAACAGCTTGCCTCCAGAAGTTGTGAATGCCCCAACCCTGGAAGTCTTTAAAAAGATGTTAGACAGCCATTTGTCTGAAATGGTATAAGGTTCCTGCCCACGCAGGGGGTTGGACTAGAAGACCTACAAGGTCCCTTCCAACTCTGCTATTGTATTGTATTGTAAGTTCTTCCTCACAGACAAATTGTTATTCTCCCCTCTGAGCACTGTCCTTCAAGCACATTCCCTTTTTCATAAGGTACCACAACATAAGAAACATAAGCACTACTTTTTTTATGCCATTCAGAGACAAGTTACTGCCTTTTTCTTATATTTCTTATTCTGAGGTTCTTTCTTAGAATTTCACTTTATGTGGATTTTTTTTTTCTGGACCCAACAAAATATGAGTCCTTGACACTTTATGAGAATTAAAATACAGTTAAATTTAGAGAAGGATCCCAAATGGCATGGCAATTCAGCCATGATGTAGAAAATCAAACATCGAATTAGCAGTCCAAAAGAGGACTTACATCCACTGAGAACTGCAGGATTAGTTATTTCTCTACTTCCGAGAACATCATGAATAATGACAGCAGATGTTGCTGCTGAGACTTTTATTACAATTATTGTGATTTACTAAACAAATGTCTCAACAGGTGACAGTCCCTGGCTGTCCAGCATTGTCTAGGAATTGGGCAGCCTCCAAATCTAATCAAATAAAATAATAAAATACAATAAATAAATAAATCCTGTTGACTCTAGGCATCACAATGAGAATAAGCTTGATCAAAACAAACTTGACCTTTGGAACCCAATCTCTATATTCTACAGACATGGTCAAAAGCATTGGGTCCTTCTCCATTTTCCCAAAGAAAATGATATGCCATCATACAACTTCTGTTAGCATCTGCTTTCAAATTTTCCAAATGGGATCTACCATAGTCCACAGAGCAGACATTTTGTTCTGCTGTAACCCACTCATGTAAATCATAAAAGCTAATTAAAATGGCACGGGCACAATTATTGGCTCCATTAACCTAATATTTTGTAGCATTTGTGGCAATAACTGCAATCAAGGGCTTTCTGTAGCTGCGATGAAGACTTCTTGATTGTCAATTTGCCCTACTCTTCTTCAGCAAATTGTTCCCATTGCCTTAGGTTTGATGGGTTCCTTCTGCCAATGATGAGTTTCAGCTCTTTCCATAGATGGTCTTTTGAATTCAGATCCAAAAGCAGGCCATATCAGAATAGTGCAATACTTGTTTTTCAAACATTCTTGGGTTCTCTTAGAGCAGGGATGTCCAAACTTGGGAACTTTAAGACTTGTGGACTTCAACTCCCAGAATTCCCCAGCCAGCATAGTTGAAGTCCACAAGTCTTAAAGTTCCCAAGTTTGGACATCCCTGTCTTAGAGGTTATGTTTTGAGTTGTTAACCTGCTCTGCCTGAGATGGAGATTTTTAACATTGGGCATTTGCTTCAGAATGTCTTGTTTATCTTTTGATTTTTGATTTTTGATTTTATTTAGACTTATAAACCTTCTGATTAGCTGATAACCTGGCGTTGCCTGGGTATTTATTTATAGGGGGAAAATGTCCAGTTCTGACGTTGGATTTTCCCACTTACCAGAGGGCGCCCCCTTGTGGAGTACAGATTGAGACTGAAGACACCTGTGACACTAATTAAAGTAAGTAGTCTGTCTGGAGGATCACTAAAATCCAATAATGTCTTTTTAACTTCTAAGAGGTACCGATAATTATATCCATGCCATTTTCATTTGTTTTATGATTTACAAGAATATGGTAACTCATACATCAAAAGCAAAGTAAATGGTGGATGCCATTTACTTGTGTCCAGTTCAACATATTTCATGACATATTGGAATTCTTTGAGGGACAAGGTGAAGGGGTACCAACATGTTTGGCCACATATGTACAAATCTCATTAACTGCACTGGGCAGAACTGAAGTTTACATGCTTCTATTACCCTCCCCCCACCTATTTTTATAAATGGACTATTTAAGATTTTTTTTAAAGATTTTTTTTTAAAACACATTTTATTTTAAGTTAAATTACAAGGAATGTTGGGTTTTGCAACACTTTATTTTACATGCATTTTACAGGGCTTTTCTTCGCTTTTTGAAAAAGAACAGTTGAATACATTATTTCTGTTGTGATGTATACCAGTTTGTTACAAGGTCTCTATTTACCTACAAACACACACACAGCAAAGATTGTAGCAAAGTGAAAGCATGGCAACGAAAAACGAACACAATCCCCAGCAGTAATTTCTGTCTTTTTGCTATTGCATCTGACAATTATGTAGCTCAAAATACTCAAGGATGCTCATTTGAGAGTCTTGGACAGCTCAAAGCAAATTGAAGCCAAATGAGGTTTTGGTTGATCAGAGAGCCATTCAGTTGTGTTAAAAGAAAAGGCTCTGGATTTTGTCATCCTCATTTTTTTTCTTCTGAATAACAAATGGAATGCCATCTGGATAGCAGAGACATCTGAATGTTGATCGTTTAAGGATATTGGTAACTTTCCTAAAAGTGAATTTGAAAAACATCAAGGTGTACTATGTTCCTATCACCATTCTAAGCCCTTCGTTGCTGTTTGTTTGGCTACTCATTCTGCCACCTGTCCCCATAAAAGGGGGAGCTGTAACTAGAAAAACTTTCTGAAAACAAATATTTTCATGCTATGCTGGAGACTGGTGTTCCAAATCTTAGAACAACTTATATGATGAAGAAGAGGTGTGCAAAGCTTGTTCTAAGAGCAGTCTTGCTCATTTCCTACAATGTCTATATGAATGGGCAGATTAACGGTACCTACCTGCCAAAAAACCCACGGTAACATACAGTGCAAACTAAAACAATGGAAATGTAAGATATACAATTATTGTTGTTAGTTGTGAAGTCGTGGCCATCACAACCCCATGGACAACGTTCCTCCAGGCCTTCCTGTTCTCTTCCGTTCTCCACTTAAGCTCATTCTTACTGCTTCAATGACTCCATCCAGCCACCTCATTCTCTGTCGTCCCCTTCTTCTGCCCTCAATCTTTCCCAGTATTAGGCTCTTCTCCAGATATACAATAAATAATATATAAACAAATAGCACAATTAAAGACTAATTGTAACAGTAGTGAAAAATATTTTTTCATTGTTTAAAATATATGAGTATAGCAAAGGATCATAGGGGTGCATGAGACCCTAGGAAGCAACCTACTTTATTACCAACTTGTAATTTTTTAAGGAAATTAAAGGCAAATGTGATCAAATATGAGTGGAGAATAATTCTATTAACTTTATTTTTTTTTAATATAAGTGAAATGCATCCAAATGTAGCTGTTTCCCTACTCACATCTCTCACAAGAGAGTAGGACACATTTTTGCAAACTTGATTAATGATCTCTCAGATATGGTGGGTTTAACCATTTACTGGTAGTAGTTTTACTACTATGACATATTGCTGTATTTTACTGCTCTTTCCTTGCGTGTCCCTTGCATCCTGCAGATTCCTTCTCCCACTCACTATGGATAAACCAAGAGGAGAATGAAGGCAAAATGAAGGGTTTTCTGGATTCTAGGAAAGGGAGCTTAGAATATTTAATTCATCGGAAGGGCTGCTTTGAGACAGAGATTGTAGGAAGTGGCAGAACTCATGTGCCCCAACTTGTTTGGCAACTCCATCTGTCATTTCTCCATGTGCCTCACCTCACTGAATTGCCACCTACCATGCCAGATTTTGATTGCAAAGAAGATGAGGACACTGTGCCTTGCAAGCTGGTGTTTCGAAGTCAGATATTGAACAGGGACAAGAGGGGATGGAACATTCCAGCTTCTTCTGGTTCAGACTTGGCCCATGATACTGAGGTACGTCCCAGGACAGGCGTACTGGTGCCTGCTGTGAGTACCAGTACCATTCTCATATGGTGCTTCAGAGGGACCATCTGCCCGCCCACGCTCCTTACTGGTATTTGAGGTTTCCTGGGCTTCCGCGCACACACATGGAGCGTATGGAGCCTGCACGATGCTCCACCGAGCTGTGTGTGTCACAGATGCGTCACAGAGCATCATGGGCGGTAAGTATGCATGCATGTGCTGCGCACGTTCATGTGGTGGATGCTCGGCCCCATTGCATCGTACCAGTTGCAATGGGATCTGGATCCCACCACTGCACTGAGGTGATATCCAACCCTACTTCATAGGCTTGTTTATTTATTTAAATAGGTTTGTGTTGTGGCCCAGCCTGCTCCGGATGAGCTGCTGATGGACTCCTCTAGTGAGGAGTCCTAGGAGTCTGCTCTGGAGGAGGAGGGCGACCTTGAGAGAGCAGAGAGCCCAACTGGTCATCAGGAGGCACCTGGGTCTTGGAGTAGTGGGGAGGATCAAGGCCAGGTTGTCCCTGATGCTAGAGTGTGAAGGGCTGAAAAAAGGAGGCTTCAATTGCATCAGAAGCGAACTCGTAGGATTTGAATTAGTTCCAGCTGCCTAATGACTGGCCCCTCCCAAGAGGGTTTAAAAGGAAGTCTTTGCTAAGAAAGTCCTTGCAGAGAACAATGTTGAATTTCTAGGTTTGTGTTTATTCGTGTTGATTTTCAGGTTCGTGTTTAGTCGAGTTAGGAAGCTTCGTATCTGTTCAAAGTCATTCAGGCAAGCAGCCAAGAGAGTTAGTGGCAGGCAGCCAGTCTTGTGTTAGTCGGAGCAAGGGGGGTCAGAACAGGTTTGCATTGCTGTTCATAGTCGATTCTGGGCAGTCATACACACTGACATAAAGAAATACATATGGTTGGGATTCCATGGTGGAGATATAGAGGGAATTTGCAGGAGGAAGTAAGTGCTAGAATGTCTCATTGACTCTAGAAATATGGAAGAGGGAGTTGACCAAGATAGAAACTATTCTTGGAACAGAAGAAAAGTGACTCGGAATAACTCCACTTTAATTACACTAGCTATTCATTGAGCTGGAGATTTACTTGGGTGTTTACAACAAGGGTCCCCAACCTTTTTGGCACCAGGGACCGGTTTCATGTTAAAAAAACATGGCTCGGCCGGCGTAGAGGGGGAGCGGGGGGGAGGGGGAACAGGCGGCGCATGCGCATGGGGCGGTGAGTCGGCTCACTCGCCCTCTTGGGTCCCCAATGGTGTGAGAGGCCACGCCTGTGCTCTCCCACCCCTGGTGCGCGCTCTGCCCAGGGGGCTGCCCCCTCCTCCCTCCTCCTCCTCTCCGGCCCTTTCTAAGAGTTGCACCACTCACTGCGGCCCGGTTCCTATCAAGCCACGGACCGGCACCGGTCCGCAGCCGGGGGTTGGGGACCCCTGGTTTACAAGACTCTACTACAATATCTTATAGCAATAAAGATCATTCCAGAAATCCAAGCTGTTCTTATTTCTTTAATCTGCCTGTCTCAAAGAACTTGTCAGTATTGAGTGATTGTTGGAGAGAATGTTTTATAAGTAGGACAAGGCACAAGAACAACGTTCTTCCAGGAGAAAAAACAGCTAGAAGGAATTTGGGGCAAAATCACAGGCAAATCCAGGCTGTATTTTTACATAGGTCCTATTAATGGCATTCCTTGCAACTGACCATTACAGTGTGGGGGGAAATGTATTCATTTTCAAGGAAAAAAGAATTAGCCAATATACTGAGGATAGCAGTTAATGGGAAAGTATTACCCCATAGAGAGGTGTGTGTGTGTGTGTGTGTGTGTGTGTGTGTGTGTGTGAGAGAGAGAGAGAGAGAGAGAGAGAGAGAGAGAGAGAGAGAGAGAGAGAGAGAGAGAGAGAGAGAGAGAGAGAGAGAGAGAGAGAGAGAGAGAGAGAGAGAGAGAGAGAGAGATCTTCTATCTGTGTAATTTTTTGGTAGAGAGACTGCCCTACAGTTTCCAGAGACCCACAATGACTAACAGACATTTTTTATAAGACTGTAGACCCCAATTGAGGGGGGAAAACCCCCACGGGGCTTGAAATCATACATTGTTGTACAATTTCTCTTCACCACCAAGAGTAGCCCAGTACCCTGAGAATCTCTTTTGGATCCCTAAAGTTTATCCAGATGGTTATTTTGGAGACTAGCAAAAGAAATGAGATTGTGTTCCCAAGAAATTGTTTTCTAATATGCTTTTCTCCAATACTGCATTTTCGGTACATGTTTACCACATTCTTGAAATAAGCTGCTTTTCATGATTAAGCCCGTTGAATCTCATCAGCAGTTTAAATCCTATCAGAGGCACTGTCTTTTGAGTTGTGCTTTTAATACCTTTCAACCTGATTTTTCTCAATATTGTCACTGTTCATCTCAATATATTTTGCGAGCATCTCTATGTTTTGTCCTTGTTTGTCTTAATGCCACATGCTTATGGAACAAATGGTGCAACTTTTGTTTCCTCTCTGGCAAGGATAACATCAAAGGCCTAGTTTACCTGTTTTCATGGTTAAAAAAAACTATTCAGATTTACAATGAATCTTTCTGCCCTTGTTACGGTTCCATTTTACGTGCAATTCTAGGAAATTATGTCAACAGATATATTATAATTGTAATTGAAAAGGACAAGATAAACAAGATGTCTGTGTTCTATTTATTATTCTTACTTCGATTTCTTTTCTCCCATGAAACCTCCAGACCCCCAAATCTCATTTCTGTCTTTCCCTGTCACTTGAAACTCTACATTTTTCTTAATCTGCAACATTCTTTAGGCCTAGTCCATGAATCAAAGTTTCATAGGCAAAGCAGCAGATAATCTTTGATAGGATGGCCTTTGCCAAGGCAACACATGGCTTTCCTCTAGCCTATATGCCAAACATGACATGATGGATGCATGCTTTCAAGTGGCTGTCCTAGTCACATCTCAAGAAAGGGTCAAAATAATTTATTTTAACTGGGTTTTTGTTGTTGCTATTGTCAAGGAGAGTTTCTCCCCTCCCCCCTCCAGTAAACTGCTCCACTTAGTTACAGAATAGAGTATGTAAGGCAGAAAATAATTGGAGGAATGATCAACTATGGGAGAAGTGAGCTAGGTAAACTGGCGTCTCGGATTCACAGATAACCTTGAACCTCATCTCCCTCTGAAAGTTATATTTAGTATTTGGAATTTTCAAGGGTTTTGAAAATCAAAGGCAGGAGTAAAAAACTGAACTTGACTCAATAGAACACAATCGTTACAGAATCAATTGAGCTATTTTAAAGTTTGATGGACCCTTCAAACATTTTTAAATGTTATAGTTCTCAGGGAAAAGAAAACTAATTTCTGGTCTTTTTTTTATCTCAATATTAAAAATTATCAAGGGTTTTCTAAAGCCTATTGGCTGATTTTGGACCATGATCAGAAACGATACATATTTTATTTCATTTTCTACTTGCAAACTGTATGTCAAACATAACTGATATTCTGCAGCTGTAAGGGGATGAAATCACTTTGAAAAAGGAAAGTGCCCAATATTTGCCTGATCTAGAGATTGTCAGAGCTGTTATCAATCTCCTGATGGCCTATAGACAATTGGCAAACTACATGGATAGACAATGTTATTTAAAAAAAAGGAACTTGGTGAGATAAAACAAATTAAGAATAACCAGTTACCTATATATTCAAAAAGATGTACAATAAACACTCAATTATTTATAATACAAGGATTTTGAAATTTGAAAGTTATGCTCTAAAGATGTTTCCACAGTCCATTCCCTTTCCCCCCAAAATAAGACCTTCCTGGATAATAAGCCCAATTAGGCTTTTGAGTGCATGTGCTAAAATAAGCCCTCCCCCAAAAATAAGCCCTCCCCCAAAATATTGCAACACAGCAGCAGCCATGAGGTGACCATGCTCGCCTCCTCCTGCACCTCAAAAATTATAAGACCTCCCCGAAAATAAAGCCAAGTGCTTATTTCGGGGGCCAAATGCTTATTTCAGGGAAACACGGTAGTAGTATTACAAACAAACAATAGATTTTCTTGTTAGCTACTTACATCTTGCCTGCTAATTTACAGAACCCTTGGATTCAGTTCTCTGGATTCACTTATTTTGATTATAAGGGGAACAGAGAGATGACACAGGCCTTAGATTGGAAATTGGCATCTACTATAGGTGAGTCAATGAGATAGCAAATCATTCTAATCCAATAATAACACCGGGCTTAAATATGTTATGGCAGAATAACTGTATAAACACTGATCTGTGATCAGGGCAAATTTCATTTAAAAGTCCTAGAATTAGAAAATTGGATGATAGCCATCCGTCTGATGTCGACTGATGTCAAAGCAATTGTCTTGTCACATTTGATGGGAAAACCTTCCTGCTGTTACTTTTCTTTGCTCAGATTCTAAAAGTGTTCAAATATCTTTCTTCCACCTGTGGGAGTTAGGGAATATAAACTTTCCGAAACATGTCTGAGGTTCCAGGTGGGTAGAGGGAGGGTTTGCTAAGGCTTGGCTATGCCAGCCTGCTTGGAAGGCTTCTTCTGTCATAGGTAGCAAATGAGTCCTCCAATCCCAATCCTGTGAATTATTATGATCCCTACAGATGGGTGGCCAGTGGGAGAATCTGAATGTTGGGCCTGTAGGAGGTCAAAAGAATATTTCTATCTTCCTCGGTTATATGGAATGAGGCATGTAATGAGTTAATATTCAACAATCTTGGCATTCTCACAAAAGGCTGAGAACCTCCGTCTGGAAAATATATTTCCACGATAGGCCGATAAGCCTTATGTATTTGAGGCATGTTGTCAAGGTTAATGAGAAAAATTATCTCCTTGAAACATCCCCACCCCCTCAAAATCAGGTATGCCAAATCTCGCTTCTGATACACACTAATCTGTCTGACTCTGTTTCAAGAGTGACTGTGATGCATCAAAGTCAATGCCTTCGCCATCCCCGGAGAACATCAAGTTTAGTCAAGCTTAGCAATCTTTGCTTTGTACCTGCTTCACTAAAGGAAAGTAAGGATTGAAAGCAGTTACACTACAGTGGGAACAGGATATACAGCATATGGAAGTGGGGATAATAATGAAAATAATAATAACAATAGTTCTCTTGAAATAAATAGACATATGTTCAGTTATTATCACTCCCAACCTCTCTTTGACTTACTTTCTTTACACAGGGGTTAGAAAGACTGACTACAAGCAGCGGCATGACAAAGTAGCAGCAATGGAACACTGGAAGATCTGCAAGAAATATCATTTGCCTGCAAGCAAGAACTGGTGGGACCATAAAATAGAGAAAGTCATAGAAAATGAACAAGTTAAATTGCTCTGAGTCTTTAGAAATCAACTAGACAGGCATCTGTCACATAACACGCCGGACTTAACAATTGTCGATAAGAAAGACAAAAATGTCTGGAAAGTGGATGTGGCAGTGCCTGGAGATAGCAGAATAGAAGAGAAAGAACTGGGGAAGATAACAAAATACAAAGACCTACAAATATAAATAGAACGATTGTGGCTAATGCAAGCAAGGGTAGTACCAATGGTAATAGGCTCATTGGGCTCAATCCCTAAACAATTGGAGCACTCCTTGAACACCATCGGCATTGTCAAATTCGCCATCAGTCAATTGCTGAAGGTGGCTTTATACAATACAATACAATACAATACAATACAATACAATACAATACAATACAATACAATACAATACAATACAATACAATACAATACAATAACAGAGTTGGAAGGGACCTTGGCAGTCTTCTAGTCCAACCCCTGCCTAGGCAGGAAGCCCTATACCGTTTCAGACAAATGGCTATCCAGCATCTTAAAGACTTGCAGTGTTGGGGCATTCACAACTTCTGGAGGCAACTTCTGTTCCACTGATTAATTGTTCTAACTGTCAGGAAATTTCTCCTCAGTTCTAAGTTACTTCTCTCCTTGATTCGTTTCCACCCATTGCTTCTTGTTCTGCCCTCAGGTGCTTTGGAGAATAGTTTGACTCCCTCTTCTTTGTGGCAACCCCTGAGATATTGGAACACTGCTATCATGTCTCCCCTGGTCCTTCTTTTCATTAAACTAGACATACCCAGTTCCTGCAACCGTTCTTCATATGTTTTAGTCTCCAGGCCCCTAATCATCTATGTTGCTCTTCTCTGCACTCTTTCTAGAGTCTCCACATCTTTTCTACATCGTGGTGACCAAAACTGAATGCAGCATTCCAAGTGTGGCCTTACCAAGACATTATAAAGTGGTATTAACACTTCACGTGATCTTCACTTTACTTGGAACACCTTCCATCCTGCAATGATATATGTATGTAGATCTGCCTATCCCAGGTCCTTGGTAAGGACTTGATAGGTAGACAAAAATGCCAAATCCAATCTGAACAGTACTGACTTACTGTTCAAAGATCAATTATCATAGTCACTGCCACCATCATTGCAATAATTTATTTGGAAACCTTTTCTTGAAATAAATAGATAAGTAGTTCAGCTTTTATCATTCCCAATCTCTTTTTGACTGGCTGTCTTTCTTTCTTTAGATGGGATTGAGTAGAAATGAGAAAGCATTGCCCAGGAAAGAGGCTGGGGAGATCCAGGACTCTCCAAGGCAGACAATTATTTCTCTCTGTATGTTTAAGACAGTTAATTGAAAGAAAGGGGACTTCTTTATTAGTATTTAGTGTTAATTAGAAATCAACACTGGTCATTCTTTGAAGGACAACCTGAAATACTTAAATATTTTGGCCACCAAATGAGAAGGCAAGACTCATTGGAAAAGACCCTGGTGTTGGAAAAGAGAGAAGGCAAAAGGAGAAGGGGCCGGCAAATGATGAGTTGGTTAGATAGTGTCATCAACACAGTGAACATGAAATTGAACAAACTCTGTCAGACAGTGGAGGACATGGGGGCCTGGCATGCTGTGGTCCTTGTGTTCATGAAGAGTCGGATATGACTAGTGACCGAACCAACAACAAAGGAGCTACGTGCACTGAATTGAATTTGAGTACCTTGAATTTTACTTTTCATGTACATTTCAACCATAGTGAGGATCTCGAGATCTCATTTGGTCTTTGGATTGTATTCTTGAATACGTCTCCCCTTCAAACAGTAAGTAAGCCAAATGAAATTTATCCAATGTGGGAAGAAAATTAGTATGCAAGATTGTGAGGCCAAAACTAAACATGTGTATGCTTCCTGAAATTTCCCCTTTCTGCCACGTTGCAATGTACAGTTCAGTGGCTATTTTTTAAGAGTAGCTCTGGAGAACAAATCTTAGGTATCTATACTCTTGGCTTAGGTATACTGCAAGTCTCTATGTCTAGAAAGTATCTAAACTGGTCTGCAGCTGATTCAAGACTACTTATGTATTTGACGATCCACTTTTAATGCAACCCTACACATGTCTACTAAGTAAATAAATACCAGTGAGGGCATTGTCCTCAGATAAGGGAGAAACAGATTGTAGCCTCACTCCCCTTTGACTGCTGAGTAGATCTTTTAGTAATGATGGGGAAATGTTTTTGTACTTTTTCAGTTCCTGGTTATCAGTGAAATGGGGTTCGTAAGAACACAAGATGTGGAACCTCTTGATCTTTCAATATTAGATCTACAGGCTTGTGAAAAATGTAAATCTCTCTCCTTCCTATCTTAGAAATGCATTCCTATCTTTTGGGTGCACAGCATTAGCTTTGCCTCCTATGGCAAATACCTCTCCAGAAGAAAGTGGAGCTGTACAGTACATAAGATTCCATAAGTATCCTTCCCGTCACTTAAAAGAATTGCCCTTTTGGCAGAATGGGAAGGATTTGCACCCGAGTGACTTCCTGCAAGAGAGAGGAAAAAAATAGGGATTATGAAGGTTGCTCTCATTTTTTCCTTAGTTTAGCTTCTTTGCTAAATCCCACCCTCTGTGTGATCTCTGACTACTGAAGCATAGGGCCTCACAGATGCTAAGGAAGTGAGTTTTGAAGTGGCATCTTGAGATGGAAAAAGCAACAAAACTGTCATCTGCTGAAATCTATTTTCATATTTTGCTAGAGGGAGTCGTCGTAAACAAAGAGCAGCTCTCTTCTCGCTTGCACCCTCTTTGTGTTTGCAAATTACGCATGTGTCCTTTCCCCCCACCTACCCTTGATCGCTCCTTCTCAGATATCACCTGTCCTGTTCCAATAATATTATGAGACCAAGGCTGAAAACAAATTACTCTATTCTGCGATGCATGGAATGAAAGTGTTGTTATATTCCAGAATTTCTGGAATAATATTTCTGGTTTGCCACAAAAGTTGGGCTGCAGGAGGAAAAAGAAGAGGAGGAGGATTCAGCAATGTCATTGCTGAATAACATAAAAGAAAATATATTAGAGGTATCTTTTGTAGTGATACAGTGAGATGCATCGGGAGGCAAAATGTGTCCTTTGTATTCCTACTGATTTCTCTGCTGCGAAGGATATACATCTATCATTAGCTGCAATATCTGTGCTTGCCAGAATCTTTTCTTTTCTCAGACAATCTTTGCAGGCACAATTAATGCTATTATTCCCCAATGGAGAAGTACAATCTTTGCAAGATATCAGCCCATTTCTTTGTGGCTGTATGACAAATATTTGTGTACTTTTTATGACTCGGATATACCAATGCCAGAATATCAATGGGGTGGGGTGGGGTGGGGTGGCTGAAATCCATCTACTATTTATTTATTTAACCTTTCTGTCCCACTAGAAAGGGGCTACTGGCTTTTAAAATGTGTATTCAAATCTTGCAGCACCGTGCCCCTTCTTACATGGTGCAGGAAAAGGTTTTGGGTGTGAGGAGTGATTCTGCTCCAGATAAATAAATAAATAAATCAAAAGGAGCAACAGCTGGACAAGAAAAAGAAAGACAGACCCTCTGGACAAACAAAGCCAACAAAGCAGAATGCTTGCCAATAGGCTTGAATATATCAAATTCTCTTCTCTCTCTCTCTCTCTCTCTCTCTCTCTCTCTCTCTCTCTCTCTCTCTCTCTCTCTCTCTCTCTCTCTCTCTCTCTCTCTCACACACACACACACACACACACACACACACACACACCTCTCTGTCTCTCTCTCTCACACACACACGCCTCTTTTTCTCTCTCTCTCTCTCACACACACCTCTCTTTCTCTCTGTCTCTCTGTCTCTCTCTCTCTCTCACACACACACACACACACACACACACACCTCTGTCTCTCTCTCTCACACACACACACCTCTTTTTCTCTCTCTCTCTCACACACACACCTCTCTTTTTCTCTCTCTCTTACCCCCTTTTTCTCACCTCTCTGTCTCTGTCTCTCTCTCTGGTTTTGTGCGTGTGTGTGTGAGAGAGAGAGGCAGAGAGAGGCAGAGAGAGATGGGTGCACACAAGAACTGACTATTACATGGTCACATACCACTAAACTCAAGGAAAGCAGAACCACAGAGATAGGTTTTGGAAATTATATCTGACTTGCAAGAAGCCCTCTCAGTGCTTCAGTGAGAAATGAATGGTTTAATCCTAGGATGATTTTGTCTAAGTCTCATTTTTGAATCACCAAATGATGTGAAGAAGCCACAGAGTGAAGAATGGAATCCGGGCTTCTTTTGAGCTTCCACTGTATGTCCGTGCATCCATCTATGTGTCTCTGGCCATTGATATCCAGAGCATAGTTCCACCTCATTGACTTGATTGAGCTTTCTCACCATACAACCTCCCCTCCCCATTTGTAGTCTCACACTAGTCATGGTGATACTCTTCCATCATGTAGACAATCATATTTGTTTGTATAATGACTCCTGGCACAAAAAACCTTCTTGTCGCTAGAGTTCTTAACGGAGGTGGAGGTGAGGAGGAGGAATGAATGGCTTGGGAGCAGATGCTTCTCTTCTCATGCCAGACATGTAGGTTCCTTCTCTGTCACTTTTTCGACTTGAGAGTCAATACCAGGCTTCTGTCTTTTTCCCGGCTTTCTATTTATGTTGCTCCTATTTTTTTTAATTAGCATTTGATTAGTTATTGTATTAGGGAGGGGAATGGTCACACAGACTCTGCAATTTGGGGGGGGGGGGGAAAGGAGATCTGACTCACGTCAAAATTAAAATTTAAACAGGAAAAAAGAAAGGGGAAGAGGAAGAAAAAAGGGGAAAGGAAGGGCAAGGGGATAAATGCTACAACAATGCTACAAGGCAACAATGCTACAACAAACTATGCTGCAGAGGAATAAAGATTTACCACGGAACATTTGCCAAGAGGATAAATGCCCTGAAAATTCTACTGTATGCGTCCAGAACAGAAAAGGCCCTCTCATACTTTCATAACAGTTGTATCTCAGTAGAACTGCGAGTAATAACAGAAATGCAGACCAGGCAACCTTAGTCATGCCATCACCTCTCTCTTTCCATCCCCAAATATATGCCCCCCCTCCTGTACTCTCCTCTGTACATGCATACTTGCTCATCTGACTACACCCACTTGTCTGCACCACTGCCTTCTTCTCACTACCCACTACCAGAGGTGGGTTGCTCCCAGTTCGGCCTGGATCGGGCGAACCGGTAGTAGTGGTGGTAGCGGGAGGCTTTGCCCAGACGCTTCTGTGCATGTGCAGAAGTACGCACGCGAGCATGAGCAAACTGGTAGCACTGGGATTTGCAGCCCACCTCTTCCCACTACCCATTGCAAACAAACCTTGTCACATCCACCATTGTGAGCCTTGAATGGGCCAGCTGGAGACCATCCTGCAGAAGGTTTATCTAAATCAGGGTGTCAAACTGGCAGCCCGTGGGCCAGATGCATCATGTGCAGGTCACGCCAGCTTGATGAAGGGGAAAAACATTGTGAAACATCACGTGACAGCAATGTGACGCAGCGAGTTTGACACCCGTGATCTACATGTTCACTAACAGTTGATACCAATTGGATGGCACATAAATAATAGCCAACTGTTTATTTAGTGAACCATCAGATTCCCAAATAAGTAGTCTTTTTTTGGCCTGTTATTTGCTGATGTATTAGTTTTATATCCCAGTTTTATTTTTTCACACATAATCTTCCATTTTTCCTAGAATTCCCTATGACGCAGAACAGTGGTGGGTTTCAAAATTTTTTAGAACCGACTCTCTACGTGTGGCCTATTTTGTGAGCGTGGCTTGGCAGTCATGTGACAGGGTGGGAGTGGCCAACTTGTAAAATGTGGTGAAGCTCATTTAACAACGCTCTTGCTTAGCAACCAAAATTTTGGGCTCAATTGTGATGATAAATTTTCTTTCTTTCTTTCTTTCTTTCTTTCTTTCTTTCTTTCTTTCTTTCTTTCTTTCTTTCTTTCTTTCTTTCTTTCTTTCTTTCTTTCTTTCTTTCTTTCCCTTCCTTCCTTTCCTTTCCTTTCCTTTCCTTTCTTACTTTCTGCCTTCCTTTCCTTCCCGTTGGGTTACCGGCAGCGGCAGGCCAGACTTACTTCTGGGTCCGTCGGTGGAACCCCCTCTCAACAGCTCTCTAAATTTCACCATCCAGCTCTTGCGAGTAGGTGCAAGCCTGCAGAAACCCACCACTGACGCAGAAGGAGAGTGACTGGCTCAAAGTTTACCAGCTGCTTCTCTGCCTAAGTGATGACTAGAACTGATGTTCTCCCCATTTCTAGTTCAACACCTTGACCAGTAAGCCACACTCTTAATTCTTCCCTAAGGGTTTCTTCAATACATTGTGCACTTTTGCATTTTTACTCCTCCTTAAGCAGGGTTGTGTGTTGCATTCTGTTGGCTTTTAAGCCCAAGCATTGACACATTTTTTCTGAAAGCACAATGGCAAACATTGTGGTCAAACGTAGGGTTCTTTCTGCTTTTCTTTTTGCATCTGATACCCCTTCCGTTCACACTTTCTGGCTTCGAGAAGTTGTATCTACATTGCTCACGGGACAGCTCTTCCACAAGTTTTCTCAATTATTGCCAATTCTTATCCCTCTATTCCCACACACTTCCCATGACTAGTTATGACTTATTTGAGAACAATCTGCAGTTTGGCAGACCCGAAATCTCTTTTTTGAGCCCAGCTTGGGTGGAACTGACATGTGTGAACATGGTCCAGGCCTCTTTTGCTAGAATGGAAAGGGATGCCTGTCCCATGGAAAAGTGTTGTGGTCCACTGGCAGCCAGCCGAGCTGGCAGTGAAGTCCGGCAGTGAGGAGGTTGGGGAGGAACATGGGCCAGTCCTGAGGGCTAAGGAAAGCTCAGACTGTAATGGAGGCAGAGAGGAAGCTAGACATCAGTGAGGCAGAGGAACAGCTGGAGCCTGTCCCCACTGTGTGCATGCGCAGAGTTGCCAGAAGACAAGAACAACTAAGAAAACAGGGTCGACTTAGGAGTAAAGCCACACCTTGGAGGTGATTGGCCCCTCCCATAGGAAATAAAAGAGGAGCAAAGGGGGAGTGGGCTTTTTTCAGGAAACAATTCTGTCATTCAGTCATTTCAAGAGTGGAAACTTCTGTTTGTGACTATAAACGCTTCAAGGTATTAATCATCATCTTTAAAGCGCTCCATGGCTCGGGACCTAGCTACCTGCGGGATCGGATCCTGCCTCATACATCCTCACGGCCAATTCGCTCCCACAGAGAGGGACTGCTCCGGGTGCCGTCCACTAGACTTTGTCAGCGGGCGACGCCCAGGGGAAGGGCTCTCTCTGTGGCGGGTCCGGCCCTCTGGAACGACCTTCCCCCCGATATTAGAACGACCACGGACCTCCGCTCCTTCCGCCTGAAATTGAAGACTCATCTTTTCCGCCTGGCCGGCCTAGGGTAGTCTCTCTGTCTATGGGTTTTTTAAATGTATTTATTGGGTATTTTTAGTTAATGGGATTTTAGCACAGGATTGATTGAGTTTAATTTGTTTTAATTTGTATGTATTTTGTATATTTTTCGCTTTTAATTTCCCTGTGCACCGCCCCGAGTCCCTGTGGGGAGAGGGTGCGGTCAATAAATTCAACTTATTATTATTATTATTATTATTATTATTATTATTATAAGAGATTGTGCCAAGTTTTGCCTTGCCCTGCGTTTGAAAACTAGTTCTTTGAAACTCACCAAATGAGATAAGGTTCGTGTTGATAAACATTCCTCTAAGAGACTGTTTGTTAAGCCTTGCGAACTGTGAATGAAAAGAATTCACAGTTGTGTAAATAAAAGGGGTTTTGCAGGGACCGAGACTCTGCTTTGCTTTTTAAGGAAGTCTGGATCAGAACAAAAAGTTGCTGCCCTTTGACAAGATGTAGGGAAGGGATTCTATAGTCAATGGTTTTGAAAGCCAATTGACTTTTCCAAGAACTTGCCCGGAGTGGCTATGAAATCATATTGAAGACAATATGCCAATTATGTTTCATCTGGTTGAAGAAAAGAGCCAAGAAGAAAAAGAAGTAGGTCTTTCCCCCCTTTTCAGTACAGAAAAGAACCGTTTCTCTTTGATATATTTTCCTATAGCCCCAGACAAGCTCATAACTTTTCCTTTGGAGCAATCAATTGGGTGCCTTAAAACAAAAATAAAACTAAACTAATTTCCTGTAAGAAGCTCCCCTTGGCGAGAAATGTGTTTGTTTTGTAAAGTAACGATTTCTGTTGTCCCTGAAGAGCTGTTAACAAGATGTCAATTAATCATGCAAATGAGAAGAAACAAATATTAAGTTGATTATGCTACCTGCAGCTAGGCTTTGAGATTGCCAGATGTTATTACTTGCCATAAGACATGTATCTTTGAATCCTTCATGGGTTCTGGTGGGATAATGGCTGTCAGAACAAACCATTCACATGGTTTGATCCTTTGGAAGTAAGGATGATTTATTTCCTTCCTTCCTTCCTTCCTTCCTTCCTTCCTTCCTTCTTTCTTTCTTTCTTTCTTTCTTTCTTTCTTTCTTTCTTTCTTTCTTTCTTTCTTTCTTTCTTTCTTTCTTTCTTGCCTTTTTCCAATCTGGAGCTGGTTGCAATCGTAAGAGATTGTCTGTACTGTGGCTGAAAATTGTGGAATCACAGACTAACGCAGGACTATTTGCACCACCAAAACCAAGCCTATAAGAGAGGAGATTCACAGGATGATGACCAGAAGCTCGCAGATCACAAAGCATTGGTACTTAAACAGATGTGAACTTCCTATGACCATCAAGCAATCTACCAAATATCTACTAATTTAAAAAGGCACAGTGAAGAATGTGCATGGTTAAAATTTGGAACATAATTTTCAGATGTCCACATTCTCCTGTGGCCAAACTCCTGTTGTTGTTTGAGATTTCATTCTTGTTTGTAATGAAGATTCTAATCTAGCTAAATTGTGTCTGGGACTCTTCTGCCAAATCTAGCTGAGATGTGAATTAAAATTAAATATCTAGAGACCTAAGATTTCCTTCTGAGCCCCGGAGTGAAGCTCAACAAGTCAATGCTTAATGCATGAAGCCAGCCAAGTGATAGCTGCTGTCCTATCTCTGCTTAAATGCAACACTTCCTTATGCAAATTGATCCATTTTCAAACTATTCTTCCCATTAGAAAAGTTTTCCTTATCTTCAAATGGAATGTACTTTCTTGAAAAGTAAGGCCATTATTCTGCGTTCAACATTCTGGAACCCTAGAGAACAAGACACATTTTCTTTCTTTCTTTCTTTCTTTCTTTCTTTCTTTCTTTCTTTCTTTCTTTCTTTCTTTCTTTCTTTCTTTCTTTCTTTCTTTCTTTCTTTCTTTCTTTCTTTCTTTCTTTTAGAAATTAGAACAACTACGGACCTCCGCTCCTTCCGTCAAAAACTCAAAACACACTTTTTCTGCTTGGCCGGCCTAGGTTAGTCTCCCGTCTTTTAATAGGGCTTAGGGGACTTTAGTTAATTTTAAAAATTGGGGATTTTAGCGCAGGGATAATCATTGTTTAATTTGCCTTTTATTTAATTTATTTGTATATTTATTGGTATTTTTTAATTTTCCCTGTGCACCGCTCCGAGTCCCTTTGGGGAGAGGAAGTGGTCTATAAATAAATTTATTATTATTATTATTATTATTATTATTATTATTATTATTATTATTATTATTATTATTATTATTATTATTATTATTATTATTATTATTATTATTATTATTATTATTATTATTATTATTATTATTATTATTATTATTATTCTTTCTTTCTTTCTTTCTTTCTTTCTTTCTTTCTTTCTCTCTCTCTCCCTCCCTCCTTCTCTCCCTCCCTCCCTCCCTCTCTTGCTTTCCATTCCTGAAACATATTATGATAGCCTTTCTCACTCATTTATTCTTAAAGCTAAATATATCATTTCCTTCCATGCCATTTTGGAGAAATTAGTATTCAGCCCCTTGATTATCTTTGCTTTCCCTTTTCTGATCCTGTTCCAACTTATAGTGAGATGACAGGACTCAGATCTGGATGCAAACATTTTGCCCATTCATAGACTTTGTGAGGGCTTCTTTCTTCCACTCAGGATCCTTATATACTATCCATACTGTTAAATCAGATGTTAAATCAGTTGGCTGTTAAATCAGATATTCAGAGAAAAAAAACCAGATTATTTTCAGTGTGAGAAGTTATGGTGCTAGAAATATGTACATTTCTTTTAAGTTGGCTACCAAAAGAATTAACTTACAGTATGTGATAAGTTGAAAATTAATTATGCAAGCAAAGTTGTTAGAAGTACTGTATCTTGCATGCTTAAAAAGAATGAGATAAATTTAATTAAAGCACCAGAAAGATGAAAGATTATTGAAATGTATCAACATGACAAAAAGGAAAGGAGAATGTGATCAGGATTTCAAGATTCTGTTACTGGAATATATATCAATCAAGAAGTATTCCTAATATTGTGGTTTCCAAGACCTGACCTACATTATCGGCTGTCACATATCTTTTCACTGAGAGATACCCTTGTGTGTTAATTTTAAAGAATCTAGTATTATTGCCATTTCCCCTTTTTTAAAGAGAGTAGATCATAGTTGCTTGGTGGAGTGTAATGGGCAACATAGAAATTATATAGATAATACATACATGCATAAATAGGGATGCAGTGGCTCAGTGGCTAAGATGCTGAGCTTGTCAGTCAGAAAGGTCGGCAGTTCAGTGGTTCGAATCCCTAGCACCATGTAACAGAGTGAGTTCCCATTACTTGTTCCATTTTCTGCCAACCTAGCAGTTTGAAAGCATGTAAAAATGCAAGTAGAAAAATAGGAACCATCTTTGGTGGGAAGGTAACAGCGTTCCATGCACCTTCGGTGTTTAGTCTGGAACGACTAGCACATATGTGCGAGGGGAACCTTTACCTTTACTTTACATGCATAAATAAGCAAGCATACGGGAATCCTATGCACCCTTACTGATTACAATTAACCAGTGGAACGACTTGCCTCCGGAAGTTGTGAGGTCCCCAAAACTGGAGGTTTATAAAAACATATTGGACAACCTTTTGTCTGAAATGATATAGGATTTCTTGCCTGAGCAAGGGGTTGGACTAGAAGACCTCCAAGGCCCTTTCTAACTCTGTTATTCTTACTTAGAACTACTGTATGATGTGCTCAACTCTGTAAGACGAGACATGAAGAGGACTAGTTTGTGAGTGATTTTTACTGTGAAGCACCATATGAATGGTTGAAGAATTTATTAAATAAATTAATATTGTTTATTTACTAAAATATTTGCATCTCATCTTTTCCCTGGATGATTTCTGGTATTGTAATTAGCATTACAACATCTCAAATTAGAAATTAATTCAAAGCTTAAAGGGCGCAATCTTGCACATAATTAACCATGTGTAAATATAGCTTAAATATTTGAGTGACATGAATTACAGTGAGCAGGACGGCAACTTAACTTTGAACAATGCGCTGAATTTTAAATTCCCCTGGATTATTTGTTTCAGCTATATAGCTCATTAAAAAAAAGTCATAGTATTTTCTAAGACTGCCAGTCAGCTGCTTCTCACCATTAATGCTTTGTGATAAGTTGAAAATGAACTTCTTGCTGAAAATCCGCTAGCTTCCAGTGCTATTATGCACTCTTCATTTACCAAATGAATAGGTCCTCTCTGAATAACTGTCAGTACCTTTATATTGGTAATTAAAATAAGACCTAATTTCATGCACAATTGACAGCATACAAGGAATTTTTCTAATACTCAAAAAGCAAAGAATTTTATGAAGCTGCGTGCGCGTCTCTCTCTCTAAAATATACTATTCCATATATATGAATCTCCTGGATGGATCAGAATAATGCATTTTAATTGCATAAAGATAATAAAAGAAGCCGTTTGCCCTCCTATAAAAAAATGAGAACATAGCACCTTCGTGACACAGACATCTGTTACTCGAGCAGATGTGCCTATGCAAAGTCAATCTAGCAACCCAGCTGAATAGTTGGAGGCTACCTAAAGGGTACCTGAAAGCAAATCCTAGCACTCACTGTGAATTGTAGGAACCAAAGAGGATGTCTCCCGCCTTCTCCCACCTGGGTTCTTTACCCTGATTAGTTCTTTTGTTGTCTCTTTCTTTCCAGCCATATCCTGGAATCAACTTTGCCTTGAACTCTAGCATGAAAAGCTGGTATTATAACTTATATGACAAGGCCTTATTCTAATATTACTGAATTAGGCACTGAAGTCATGCACCACGGTTCTTTTTGAGTATGATTACATATTTATGGAAAAATATGTTCTCCTCAGGTGAGATCCATATCCATCAGTGATGGGATTCAAAACAATTTACTACTGGTTCTATGGGTGTGTCTTTGTGGGCTTGCCAGGGGAAGGATATTACAAAATCCCCATTCCCTCCCCACTCCTGGGGGAAGATATTACAAAATCCTCATTCCCTCCCCAGCCCACTAACCTGCTTTCCAGCTCTGTTCTCCTGTTCAGGGCAACAAAAGAAGATCAGTTGGAGTCAGAGGGGGCAGGGCCAGCCTATTTGCTGGTTCTCCAAACTGCTCAAAATTTCCACTACCAGTTCTCCAGAACCTGTCAGAACTGGCTGAATGCCACCTCTGATACCCGTCCTTTTGACCTTCTGAAAGGGCCTGAAGACAGCTGGCTGGGAACCCCTATGTGGTGTGTCATTCTGGAGGTGTTTAATGGAGTAAGATAAGAGCCAGCTCCTCCCTGTGTACATCTAGCGCCCTTCCTTCCCATTCTTGTTATTTTTAAATCAATGTTAGCGGTACTATTGTTTATTCTAATGTTTTATCTTGGTTTTATTGTTTATAAGCTGCCTAGAGCAGGGGTGGGCAAACTTTTTGACTCGCGGGCCACAATGGTTTCTAAAACTTGACCGAGGGGCCGGGCCAGAATAGGAGAATGGTATGTTTGTGTGAACTAATATAAATTAAATGTTGAATAACAATATATCTGAAATGATATAGGATTTCCTGCCTCAGAAGGGGGTTGGACTAGAAGACCTCCAAGGTCCCTTCCAACTCTGTTATTCTGTTAAATATGATCTTTGGACTATACCCGCATCGAAATGAATGGTCTCCCCACCTCCAAAAGAACTATCCCTCCGGAGTCAGAGGGATAATAGCACACGTTACCTCAGCAGATTTCTTCCACTTAGGAAATAGCAGCCCCATTCCAAATCGCTCACGCCTTCGAAAGCTCCAGTCACCACCGCCGCCGACACTGATTTCATTCCTTCTTCACTGCTCTTCCCTTCCTCCTCCTGTATCTTTCCGATGGGCTCCGCACTTTCACAACTACTAAACTCTCTGGGTTTCCTCATTTTTTTTAAAAAAAATACTAATTTAATATCTTTAGGAGCCAGACAGCCATTCTTACACTTGTTTGGACAGCAAACTCAGATCTGTTTCTGGCGAATTTGTGACAGGGAAACAAAAATACCGGGCAGGTATCCGTTGTCGAATATGCGATTTCTTGTACTTTTGGGGGGAATGCATCGTGGCAATACAAGGGCGTAATAACCTGTCTTTGGTCCAAATTTTTTATGGGGCGACGGGATTTTAAACATTGAGGGTGTGGGTCGGTCGCATTGGGTTTGGCTCCATGACCGGACAGAGTTGAGTTTGGAAAGTGCCGGAAGCCAAACGGAAGACCGATTAGACTCTAATCGGACTCTAACCGTTGGGCCGGATTAAAAAGCCCAATGGGTCGGATGTGGCCCGCGGGCCGTAGTTTGCCCATGTCTGGTCTAGAGTCATCTCTAAGTGAGATGTGGAAGGTGTATTGGATATGTTCATCTCCATGAGTTACAGTATACGCAAAAATAATAAAAGCAGGATACAATTAAATTAAATTAAAATTAAAAATAGATAGAGATGAGAATAAAAGAGCTTCTTCATTCAGTAAGGGATGCATGACCAACACTTCTATACATCTCCTATTTCCTAATTTTGGAGTGCATCATTTTTGGGTTGCTAGGGATTATACTGAACACTAAGAGAGATGAAAGCAAAAATGGAGAAGTTAGTGTTGCAAGGAGGCCAGGTGAAGACCCACATGTGACTGATATGAATAAAATCAAATTAGGGTTTATGTTATATGATATGTGTGTGATTTGTGTCTCGAGCAACCTAGATGAAAACTTACATAATCATTTGTAGTTGGAAAGATAGTCAAAGTCCAGAAAAAGAGCCACAGAAAGTGTGACAATTTGATCTTGCCATCTTGAGCCATGGTGGCACACAGGGGTAGATTCTGGCAGAGACTACTGCCAGTTTGCTTAGGGATATGACGCGTGTGTGCATGTACAGTACAACTAAAATTGCTCTGCACACAGGCAGAAGCAAAAAACAAGATGGTGGCACCTTCAACGGCACCAGGGGAACTGGTTCGTGGGTGTGGCAGGTTCCAGTGACCCAGGACGCCAAGTTACTACCAGTTTGGTCCGAACCAGTAGGAACCTACCACTGGTGGCAGAATGCAATATTGTAGGATAATTCTGATGAGCAGTTCAATCCTAACCGGCTCATGATTGACTCAGCCTTCCATCCTTCCGAGGTTGGTAAAATGAGGACCCAAATAGTTGGGAGCAATATGCTGAGTCTGTAAACTGCTTAGAGAGGGCTGTAAAGCATTATGAAGCAGTATAAGTCTAAATACTACTTCTATTGCTATCTTCAGATTGCCCACTCTGATGTAACCATGACCTTGTAATATTTGACATGTGTTGCAATGTTAAGAGGAACCTTATTCCGAGATAACCAATGCATTTGGGAATAGTTATTCTCTTTTATTCCTAGGATGTGTTTGATTAAGATGATGGTGATTAGTGATGGTCATTCTGTGTGTTTATAGAAATACTGTGTAGCCTGTTTTCTGCCTTTCTTTAAAGTATCCAGTGTCTTATAATGCCCTAGAAGTATGAATCTGTATCTTCCCAAGATCTGCCTATCACAAAGAACTCCACCCAATGTTCCCAGCCTATTCCATGTTCATCAGAGGAGCAAGCAGATGTATCTTGGTAGCTCAGACATTAATCCAGGAAATAAAACTTCAATACATGAGGCATTGTTTTTTCATTGTAGATACTTTATTGTACTCTTCCATCCATTTGATTTACCAAGAGAGATGGACGAGATTAAAGGGGGCTCCCTTAAGGAGGACGGCCCCTTGTGATTGCAAATCAAGATGCTGCCTCCCCACTGTTAAGGACAGCCTACCAGGTCCACTGCTGATAAGTCCTTTTTCTAAAGTTAGCTCACACTTTTAAATCAGGGCTTCATGAAAGGCATTAAGAAAATCTATTACAGTTCTATGGTGGATGGCAAGTGGAATTTATCTGCTATACCTTGAAGTAAGCAGCAGGATTCTCAATCATTTGATAACCTTGAAACTGCTAAGGTATCCAATTGCTATCATGAATATTGTGCAGGAAGAGAAATAACTCAGAGAGTCTGGTATGTTTATGCGGGAAAAATAGACGCCATCGCCGTGTAGAAAAGTAAAGCTACTACTGATGCAGGAAAACAAGCATTTCTAAATATATATAGTAGATACAACCATGTATTGTAACTGTCTCTTACCCAGCTTTTACACGGTGAGAAAAAGGATAGTCACATTAGTAGCATGTCATATTTGGAAGAAAATTACATGTGTGTCCTACTATAATTTAGAAATGCAAATCACTTGGTGAAGGTAAAGGTCCCCCTCGCACATATGTGCTAGTCATTCCCGATTCTAGGGGATGGTGCTCATCTCCGTTTCAAAGGCCAGTACGGTTCAAAGATGTCTTTGGTGCATGAAACCCTGTTACCTTCCCACCAAAGGTGGTTCCTATTTTTCTACTTGCATTTTTACATGCTTTTGAACTGCTAGGTTGGCAGAAGCTGGGACAAGTAACGGGAGCTCACTCCATTATGCTGTGCTAGGGATTCGAACCACTGAACTGCTGACCATTCTGATCGACAAGCTCAGCATCTTAGCCACTGAGCCACCGCATCCCAAATATATTCACATATATTTGTGAGGGTGAAATATAGACTCCTAGAAGGGATATGTCCATTTATAAATGACTAAAACCAGGACTGTTAATAAAATGTCCTCATAAACAAATCTTACACTCTGTTGGTGTCACTCAAATAATGTTGTTCCCTAGAGAAAAGTCTTCCCAGATATGCTTCCACTTGTGAAACTTTCGTGTCAGCCAGGACTCACTGGTGTCAGAGTCCTTACACATTTTGACACTAGCCTGTGAACAACTACACACATGAAAGCTTTACTCCTGAAGACACTTCTCCCAAGTTTGTATAAGGTGTGACTACTTGCATTTTTGCTATTGAATTGCTAGGTAGGTAGAAGCTGGGACAAGTAATAGGAGCTCACTCCATTACACAGCACTAGGGATTCAAACTGATCTTCTGATCAAAAAGCTCAGCCACCGTGTCCCTCGTGCGAATAGGCAGCAATATAAATTCCCTAAATAAATAAATGTGGTGGTAGCTGCAGGTATTATTCATATTTTCCTCCCCAACATATAGTTCAGCATATAGTGGATACATTGGGGGGGGGGGGGCGTACTGCTTTTTCTTCAATTGATGAATAAATGGATCATGGGTGGATGAATTTGGGATACCATGGTCCGAATAAAACTAGGATTCTTGCAAAACCTGAACAAAGTGAAATGGTCCATATTGACAGATACAATGGCTTACTTAAACTTCTGAAACGTTACATAGAGATGGAGTAACATGTCTATTTATTTTATTATAAACTAGCCGTTCCTGGCCACCCATTGCTGTGGCCCAGTCTGGTTAAATGGCCAACCTATCTGTGTATAGATCTATACCTGCACACACAAACATGTACACACAACCACCGTATAACCCCCAACCTACCTACCTACTATATTTCTCCCTCTCTCCCTTTATTTACCTATATACTGTATCCCTCTCTCTCTCTATCCCTCTACCTACCTACCTACCTACTGTATTTCTCCCTCTCTCTATCCCCCTACCCACCTACCTACCTGCCTACTGTATTTCTCCCTCTCTCTCTATCCCTCTACCTACCTACCTACCTACTTTATTTCTCCCCCTCTCTCTATTCCTCTACCTACCTACCTACCTACCTACCTACCTACCTACCTACCTACTGTATTTCTCCCTCTCTCTATCCCTCTACCTACCTACCTACCTACCTACCTACCTACCTACCTACCTACCTACCTACCTACTGTATTCCTCCCTCCCTCTCTCTATCCTCCTACCTAAGTACCTACCTACCTACTGCATTTCTCCCTCCCTCTCTCTATCCCTATAGCTGCCTACCTACCTACCTACTGTATTTCTCCTTGAATCTTATGGACAGAGTATGTCATAAGGATTTTATGACATAGTACAAAATGCCACGTGGCTCACCCTGTCTACATTTTTTGTTACATTTTGTACATTTTCATTGCATGTACCTGGCACAGGTGTGACATCTACACAATCTATATATATCATTGGTGCTGTATTTGAAAGGAACATGTGTGAAAATTTGGAAGCAATCGGTGCAGTACTTTCGTAGATTACCTGTTTTGAACAAACTCATAGTTACATTTTTATTTATATAGATATTTATTATTATATTTTTATTTTAATCCATTTGTAAGTTCATCTGTATCTCATACCAATCACATGTGTCATCTGCCAAATGTTGCCCATACATTACACTCCAATCACGTCATCAGTTGAGGCAGTGGTGCTTGAACTCAACAGACAAGAGCAAAGGATTATCTACTTCTAGTAAATAATTTCCTAGCATATTTATGAACAAAGCCACTATTTCAGGATTTCCACTCCGCTATTAGACAACTGCTGACAAAGGGCCATAATTCTTAGATAGCCATTAGAAGGTGCAGACTACAGTTTTTCCTTGTCGATTCGTATTAAACCTGATTCTGGTAAGACATTTTATTCCTGCTGATGCAATTTCAATTAATGTAAAATAGATGGGAATCCAAAGGAGTTTCTTTTATTGTATTTCTGTTCCCTGACAGAAAGGTCCATTGACTTAATAGAAAATTTGGACAAAGTATTTTAAAGCAAAGCACTACTTTGGATCGATGGGTCCTTCAGGTGCCACAGTCTAGTAAGATTGTTTCACAGTCATGGGAAAACTCAGTGTCTGAAGTGATTTATCATTGTGTCAGGTTGTCCTGCTCTTTGTCACATTGACTGACAATAGGGGGAACTTGGAAATAATACAAAGATTCTATGTGCACTGATAGCGCCTGCACTGTGATTACCGAAAAAAAGGAGGGGGGGAAGGATGTGAGGTGAATCTTAATTCCTCCCTCCCCACTGTGTGAAAAGATACTGTAGTGACAGGGCTTTTTGTTATTTCTAATATGCATGCACACATTTAGATAGTCTAAGTTATACTACTGCTAGACTAATCAATCTTTTTTCCAAGTAATGGTTAAGCAATAAGTGTCTCTTTTTTTAATAGTGCAAAACTGAGAGAGGTTCACTGAAACAAGGTAACAGCATCAGATCGAAGTATATTCTTCCTTAGATTAATAAAAAATTTAATAATCCAATAAGTTGTTCATTCAACCAATAGGAATAAGAATTCATAGATTTGCAAGTTGAAATCAGACCAGCATAGAAAAATTTGTGCCTATGTTACCAATGGTCTGCCCTTGGGTATTTCTTGAGTATTTAATGTACGTATCAAAATCATGTTTTTGTTTCCTTATCTTTGATGTGGGGCATGTAGGATTCTATGGGTCTTCTTTTCTTTCTTTGTGGTCTTCTGCAGTTCTGTGTTTGTGTGTAACTTCTAACAGCCTGGAAAATATACATACACAGAGTCTAATTTTAAGGCCATGTTGGATAATACAATGGGACCTCGGGTCCCAAATGGCTCAGACCCCATACAATTCAAGTGCTGACCGCAAAATCCGCTAAATGTTTCACTCACGTCATAAACACATCCTTGGGTGATGAATAAACACAGCTGTGGTGATTTTCCCTTCCATGGCAATTTCCCCTTCTCCACCATTTGGTTTGTATGCACGCATGTGCAGTCAGTCTTGCTGACTTCTCACGACTAAATCGGGTGCCAACTGAAGTCCTGGAACCGATTACGGTCAGCACCCGAGTTCCCACTGTAGAGGGTTTGGACTGAGGAAGCTCAAATCAATGTCTCATCTTCATAATGTCATTTTGGGGGGCCTGGCATGGCCTGCCATCAATGAGACTAATGATTGATTAATTTATTGATTGAAAATATATGTATGTCACCATTCATCTAAATGCTAGTCACATGTTGAAACATAGCTGTGGGCAAGGACCAGTTTTACCTTTCCAGCTTTGTTTCAATGAAATCTGGAACCTTGATCCAAACATTGTCCCATCCAGACCAGTGGTGGGATTCAATTTTTTTTACTACTAGTTCTGTGGGTGTGGCATGGCTTGGTGGGCGTGGCTTGGTAGGTGTTGCAAGGGAAGAATGCTGTAAAATCTTCATTCCCTTCCCGCTCCAGGGGAAGGTTATTACAAAATCCCCATTTCCTCCCGATCAGCTGGGACTCGTAAGGGAGAGAATAGATGGGGGCAAAGCCAGTGAGAGGTGGTATTTACCAGTTCTCTGAACTACTCAAAATTTCCACTACCAGAACCGGTCAAAACCTGCTGAATACCACCTCTGATCCAGACTCAGCCAACTTGAAATGGTTGAAAAGAATGGCCAGGCTCAAACAAGACACATTCCTATTACACACTCCTAACGATCAGCTATCCTTGACTTGATACAAATACATAGGAAAGACTTAGCTGAGGAAGAACAAGTAGGCAAAATATTTCTTTATTAATAAGTAAAAGTAAATAGGATCTCATTACAGGATAGGAAAATTAAGTTATCTTAATTAATTAAAAGACTTAAATTAAATTTATTTTATTATTTAATAATTAAATAATCTTTAATTTAAAAAGTTAAACGTGTTTCCTATGATTTTGCAATGATACTATTTACACTTTTCTCTCATGTTTACCCCAGACAATGCTCAAATTGTCTTTGACAGCCAATATCTGAAATTTATCTTGGTTTTAACATCACTGGGATGGGGGAAGTGGGGTTTGGGAGGGGGAGTTTAAAATAGGTCAATAGTTGGAAGACAGCAAATCTTAGTCCTGTATTCACAAAGGAAGGAAAGGAAGATCTGACCAAATTGCAAATCAGTCAGTCTGACATGGAGGTCTGAAAAGATCATAACAAGGTCATATAATATGGGTTTGTTCCACTATTGCACCATTTTATAAAGTATATAATGTTACAAAAATCACTGCCAATTAAAATGTGGCTACATGTTTGAATATGGAATCAAACACTTGGATCATCCTTGTATGAAGAATCATGTACTAACTGTGCACAAGGGTCACAAAAATATTATTTTTCTACAACCTACGTTTTAGAATCTTGGATGGCACAAGTGCCATGTGGCCACATATTTTCACTTTATAGGCGTGAACTGGCTTCCTATCAGTGTAATAGACAGAACAATATTGTTTTACTTTCTCTGATTTTCCTACTGTTTCTCTTCCTTTTCCCTTTACTTTTTGAAATTGGACCAATCAAATCAAACTAAAAGATATAAGTAAATGTTTAGAATAAGTTGTACCAAAGCATTCTAAAAACAGTAAAAATAATAAAAAAATAAAAAATAACTAAACAGTAAAACAATTAAATAACTAAATAAAAATAATTTATTTAAATGTTTTAAAAATACAAGAAAAGAAAAGAATATTAGGATCAGTATTTTACATTAACATTTTTACTTTAAAAAAAAGGCATAACTAATCAACTACCATGTTGATTCATATTTTTTTCACCCAGACAAAATAACAAGTACCGTTATATGTTCCACCTAAAAATTGTGAGGATAGGATCAAGGGGTGGTATTGAACACAACATAACCGCTTCCCGCTGAAGATCAATGGCTCCTCCATGGAGATCATAGAGAGCACCAAATTTCTTGGTGTTCACCTGGCGGAGAATCTCACCTGGTCCCTCAACACTGGTTCCAGAACAAGGAAGGCCCAGCAGTGTCTTTACTTTCTTAGGAAACTGAGGAAGGCACATCTTCCACCACACATCCTCACAACCTTCTACAGAGGGACCATCGAGAGCACCCTGAGCAGCTGCATCACCAACTGGTTTGGGAATTGCACTTTCAGATCGCAAGACCCTACAGTGAATAGTGAGGACAGCAGAGAAGATCATCAGGGTTGTTCTTCCCTCTGTCTTGGACATATACACTACACACTGCATTTGTAAAGCCAGAAACATTGTGGCTGACACCCCTCCCCCCCAATACATGCTCTTTACTCTCCTGCCATCTGGGAAAAGGTACAGAAGTATTCAGGCCCACACAAGCAGACTGTGTAACAGTTTCTTTCCACAAGCCATCAGACTCCTCAACTCTCTCTAAGTTCTTAGATATAGAGCTATATGTAGTTCTGTGTTCTGCTCTTTTTCTTTTTACCTATGTTGTCTGATGTAGCACCTTGGTCCTGGGGAAACGATGTTTCGTCTCACTGTGTAGTGTACTGTATATTATTGAAATTACAATAAAACCTACTTTACTTGACTTGACTTGAAACCTGAGATTTCTAGAAATGTCCAGGAATGCATGTTCACTTTGGGTTAGTTTACATCTCCAGGAGCAAATGAATTGCATCCAAGGTAATGAAAGAGCTAGCAGATGGGCTAGCCAAACCATTATTCATTAGCTGAGAAATCCTAGAGAACTGATAAAATGCCAGATAGCTGGAAGACAGCAAATCCTATCCCTATATTCACAAAGGAAGGAAAGGGAGATCTGACCAAATTGCAACTCAGTCAACGTGACATGGAGATCTGGAAAGATCGTAACAAGATCATTCTGGAAGGACCCTGAAAATAATGCGAAAATTTCCAGAAGCCAGCATGGAGGTGGTTGGTGCACTAACAGTGAAGACTCCTCTACCTCTTCAGTCCAAACCTTTGTTTTTTTAGTTTGTTTTAATTTTTGTAATTTTAATTTGTTTTTACATTTATAATTGTCAGTTGTATTTTTATGTTACTGTAAGACACTCAGAGTTGCCTTGAGACCCAAGATGGGCAGCAAATAAATTTGATACTAATACTAATTGTGGCAAAAGGTAGTACCAGTAGTCCTGTAATAGGCTCGTTGGGCTCAATCCCTAAACAATTGGAACACCCCTTAAACACTGTCAGTATTGACAAATTCAATCCATCAGTCAATTGCAGAAGGCAGTTTTATTTGGAACAGTTTACATCCTGTGATCGTATCTTTAACACCACCAAACATCAACATCTACCTATCCCAGGCCTTTGAGAAGGACTCAATAATTGGATAAAAATATCAAATCCAGTCTGAACATCTGGCTGACCATGCAATGAACTATAATAATAGACTTGCCCAGAATAAATTCTGCTAACCAATCTTATTTCTAGAGATCTGCTAATCTTTGATTCAAAGTGAGTCAGGCATTTTGGATTGGACAGAATCGTGCGTGCCACCATTCCTGGCAACTTCTTAATGGAGACAAAGCTCACATCCATTCAGAAATATTTTGTCTATCATTGCAAGTCCAGCAAAAACAATTATTAGAAGGGAAAAAATGAATATCATCCATTTGACGCAGTCAAATGAGGTGCTTAATGAAAGAGCCAATCAATTATTTATATTGAGAGACTAAGATGAGTATTGCTTATCTCAATTTTTCAGTTATCAGGTTAGGATATCAGATCAGTTTCCTCAACTGATATTTATCATTCAGCAGTAATTGTCCCTTGAAGTATCTCATAATTACTAGCTATATTTGAAGGTGGGCATGGCCATTTCTGAACTGCATCATCATCATCATAGTTGGAAGGCAAATTGGAGGTCTTCTAGTCCATCCACCTGCTCAAGTAGGAGACCTTATACCAACCATTTCAGACTAATGGTTGTCCAATCTCATCTTAAAAGCCTGCAGTGATGAAATACCCCCAACATTCCAGAAGGCAAGCCATTTCCACTGATTAATTGTTTCTCACTGTCAGGAAATGTCTCCTTATTTCTAGGTTGGTTCTCTCCTTTATTCGTTTCCATCTACTGTTTCTTGTTTTGTCTTCAGGTGCTTTGGAAAATAGGTTGACACCCCTGCCCTCTTCATTGTGGCAGCCCCTCAAATAGCATACTATCATGCCGCCTCTAGTCCGTCTTTTAACTGGACTAGACATAACTAATTCCTGCATCAGTTCTTCATGTTTTAGCCTCCAGTCCCCTAATCATCTTAATCACTGGAATCATCCTGATTCCATTCGAAATGGGTATGGTGGACAATGACGTGAAATCTCATTCTTCATTTTGCTTTTATAATAGATATGATCAGTGGTGAAATTCAAAAATATTTACTACCAGTTCTGTGAACGTGGCTTGGTGAGCGTAGCTTGGTGGGCAGGGCAGGGGAAGCATACTGTAAAATCTACATTCCCTCCCACTCCAGGAGAAGGATACTGAAAAATCTGCATTCCCACCCCACTCTGGGGACAGCCAGAGGTGGCATTTGCCAGTTCTCCGAACTACTGAATTTTTTGGAAACTAAGACACACTGGGGTATAATATACACCAAGGGTTTGAAGAGGCAAATTTTTAAAAAGTAGGTAGGTAGATAGAGGGATAGAGAGGGAGAGAAAGAGAGAGAAATACAGTAGGTAGGTAGGGAGAGAGAAAGAGAGTAGTTAGGTAGGTAGGTAGATAAAGGGATATATATAGAGAGAAATAGAGAGAGATAGAGAAATACAGTGGGTAGGAAGGGCGAGAGAAAGTCTGTGTAGATAGATAGGTAGGTAGATAAGTAGAGGGATAGAGAGAGAAATATGTATGTATGTAAGTATGTATGTATGTATGTATGTATGTATGTATGTATGTATGTATGTT
Source organism: Rhabdophis nuchalis (assembly GCA_039707465.1). Taxonomy (NCBI): domain Eukaryota; kingdom Metazoa; phylum Chordata; class Lepidosauria; order Squamata; family Natricidae; genus Rhabdophis; species Rhabdophis nuchalis. The sequence goes on from CM077643.1 coordinate 165,104,804, forward strand.
AGTTTTATGAGCTGATCAATAAATAAATCAGAGAGACTAGTATAGATCTATTTTGAGCTTTTTAGCTCTTATCAGCTAGCCATACCCTTACTGGGATTCGAACCGGGACTGTATTGCATATCAGCCAAGAGCCTTTAGCCATTCAGCCAGCCAGGCTCTCCCATTGCATCAGCTGAGACAGGAGGATTAGTATCTATCATAAAACGAACACACATATTAAAAATAAATAAATCACACAACGGCTTTCTGTCTAGATGGTCTCTGGTGATGAGCCGAAAGGCAAAAAAGGAAACAGTATGTCTCCTCCCTTAAATTGGGGCCCTAACAGGGTGTTGTGGAACAATTATAGACACTAATCCTCCTGTCTCAGCTGATGCAATGGGAGAGCCTGGCTCTGATTTATTTATTGATCAGCTCATAAAACTAACACACATATTTAAAAAAATCACACAACGGAACCAATAGCTTTGTGTCTGGATGGTCTCTGGTGATGAGCCGAAAGGCAGAAAAGGAAAATAGTATGCTTCCTCCCTTAATTGGGTCTTAACAGGGTGTTGTGACACAAGCATATACTTATCCTCCTGTCTTAGCTGATAAGAATAGAACCAGTGGTCTGGTGGCAATTACACATGCCTCACATGTAATACTTCCCTGGTTCAAATCCCAGTAAGGGTATGGCTAGCTCAGGGGTGGGTTTCAAAATTTTTGGAACAGGTTCTGTGGCTTGCTGGCCATGTGACCGGGTGGGAGTGGCTTGCTGGCCATGTGACCGGGTGGGAGTGGCTTGCCGGCCATGTGACCGGGTGGGAGTGGCCAATTTGGAAAATGTGAAACTCACTTAACAATGGTCTTGGTTAGCAACCAAACTTTTGGGCTTAATTGTGGTCATAAGTTCTCTCTCTCTCTCTTTCTTTTTCTTTCTTTCCTTCTGTCTTTCTTTCTCTCTTTCTCTGTCTCTCTTTCTTTCTCTGTCTCTTTCTTTCCTTCCCTCTTTCTTTCTTTCTCTCTCTCTCTTTCTTTCTTTCTCTTTCTCTTTCTTTCTTTCTCTCTTTCTTTCTCTTTCCCTCTTTCTCTCGCTTTCTTTCTCTCTCATTTTTTCTTTCTTTCCCTCTTTCTCTCTCTCTTTATTTCTTTCTCTTTCTTTCTTTCCCTCTTTCTCTCTCCCTCTCTTTCTCTCTCTCTCTTTCTGTCTCTTTCTTTCTTTCCCTCTCTCTCTTTCTTTTTTTCTCTTTCTTTCCTTTGTCTCTTTCTTTCTCTTTTTCTCTGTCTGTCTTTCTTTCTCTCTCTCCCACTTTCTTTTTCTTTCTTTCTCTTTCTCTCTCTCTCTTTCTTTCTCTTTCTTTTTCTTTTTCTTTCTCTTTCTTTCCCTCTTTCCCCCCTCTCTTTCCCTATTTCTCTTTCTCTCTCTCTCTTTCTTTCTTTCCCTCTTTCTCTCTCCTTCTCTCTCTTTCTTTCTCTCTCTCTCTTTCTCTCTTTCTGTCTCTTTTCTTTCTTTCTTTCTTTCTCTCTTTTTTCACTTTCTTTCCTTTCTGTCTCTCTTTCTTTTTTTTCTCTTTCTCTCTCTCTGTCTGTCTTTTTTTCTTTCTTTCTCTCTCTCCCACCTTCTTTTTTTTCTTTCTCTCTCTCTGTCTCTCTCTCCTTTGTTTGCCCATCTGTCTCTCTGTGTGTGTCTGTCACTCTCTGGTTCCCCCCTCCTTCTCTGTCTCTCTGTGTGTCTGTGCCTCTCTCTGTCTGTCTGTCTCCCCCCTCCCCCCACAAACCTCCTCAGCTCCTGGAAGTAGCCTGACCGGCCCGCAAGCCCACTGGCTGTAATCGCTCTCTCACCCATCCACCGGACGAAGGAACCTGGCGTCCGATGGGTGAGCAAGCAACTTTCCTTACCCGCCCGCCGGCCAGTCGGCCACAGTTACTCACTCGCTCGCTCACCCACCGGATGTCAGCTTCCTTCGTCCGGTGGGTAGATGAGCGAGCGAGTAACCGCAGGCAGTGGGCAGGCAGGTTGTTGGGCGCTGCTGCAGCAAGTTTCCTTGCCCGCCTGCGCTTGCTTGTTCGCTCGTTCACCCACCCCCGGACGAAGGAACCTGGCATCCCCGTCCCCGCCCCCCATCCCCGCCCACCGCGATCACTCGTCTTAGCCTGCCCCGGGCGCCTGGCTGCGCGCTCTGCCCAGGGGGCTGCCCCCTCCTCCTCCTCTCTGCCGCCGCCGCGGCAGCAGCAGCAGGGGCTGGGGCGGGCAGGCAGAAAAGCAAGCAAGGCGGCTGCGCTGTCTTCTTTTTCCCTCAGCGAAGTGCCGCTGCCGCGGCGGCCGCAGCAGCGCTTCGCTGAGGGAAAAAGAAGACGGCGCAGCCGCCTTGCTTGCTTTCCTGCCTGCCCGTCCCAGCTGAGGGAGCAGCAGTTAGCAGCGGCGGTTAGCCGCCCCGCCACCCAGCCAACGCTAAAATCGCTGGATGCCGGGGGGGGCAGCTAACCGCCGCTGCTAACTGCTGCTCCCTCAGCTGGGGCGGGCAGGCAGGAAAGCAAGCAAGGCAGCTGCGCTGTCTTCTTTTTCCCTCAGCGAAGCGCTGCTGCGGTCGCCGCGGCAGCGGCACTTCGCTGAGGGAAAAAGAAGACAGCGCAGCCGCCTTGCTTACTTTCCTGCCTGCCCGCCCCAGCTGAGGGAGCAGCAGTTAGCAGCGGCGGTTAGCCGCCGCCCCCCCAGCGTCCAGCGATTTTAGCGTTGGCTGGGTGGCAGGGGGGGCGGGGACGAACGCGGAGGACTTACTTCCGGGTCCATGGTCGAAAGGGAACGCTCGGGATCGGGAAATTTGACGAAAGGGCTTGCGGGATCCCGGGCGAACCCTTAGAAACCCACCCCTGGGCTAGCTGATGAGAGCTAAATAGCTCGAAATAGATCTATCCTAGTCTCCCTTGTTTATTTATTGATCAGCTCAAAAAGCCTAACACACACACACACACACAAAATTTCTGCTCCTGGTTCTCTGAACTACTCAAAGTTTCTGCTACCGGTTCTCCAGAACCTGTCCTGCTGGATTTCACTCCTGGATATGATAGAATAACTTTTCTGCAATCTTGTCATCATTCAGCTTTTATTTATCTTATTTGTCGATTTAAAAACTGTGCAACTAGCTTGCACTCATCCACCTTGAATTGAGGATTGACAGCTTATTTCACCTTCAGTGTTAAAGCAGCTCCTCCCTCAGTAATGACACAAGTAGTTTGCATTAGTTTCACAAGATGTTTGTCTGTAAGTATGGAACAATAAAGGAAGAAGAACCTTAGAAAAGGTGCTTAAAAAAACCTCTGCGTGTCTTTCTTGGATTTTGTAGTCCAACAACAGCCCTGTCGCAGCTACAACTTCCCCAAATTTCATTCTCTCAGGAGTCATGGGTCCTAGATTTTGGATGCATTTTGTAAGTTAGCCCACTTGAAGTTCTTTCGTTCTGCCCTGTGATGCACCATTTTGCCCTGTTAAAGATCATGGCAATGTGGGTTTTAGTAGTATATAGATTGCCTTCTACATGAAATAGTATAGCATAGATATAACTCACACTTATTTATCAATACTAGTAAAAAATATGAGTTGTAATATCTGTAGCTACATCGGCTTTAGTAATGGAAGCAACATCACTCGAAATTGCACTGCGATCAATGCAATATAAAAAATGAAAGCTAAAACTTCCCTCTTGAAAGCTGAATTGAATTTTGATTTAAATGTGACACCTCTCTAATAATCCTCCCTTTAAAATCTCATTGGGATTCCATTTGGGAAGCACATTTACTTATGTTACCAATACTACATGTGGCCACAAGAAACCCCTTGACAACAGAGGCAACAGAGGATGTGAAATGCTCTCATTGGTGAAGATTCACCAATACAAAGGTAGATGCTGCAATAACAAGTCGGTCTCTGGTTTCTCTTGCAGTCTGAGCTAACATTGCAATAGAAGTCTATGCATGTCTGAGCTTGTCCATAGCAGCCTAAAGGGGCCAAGACAAGCTGGGCAGATCCCAATTCCTCACTGTTTCATCAACCACCTTGTCCATGAAGCATGCCAGATCCTTCCCATGATAAAACTAGCACTAGGAGGGCCCTACTTTGCATTGGGACAACCATAGACCAGTAGGAAACAAAGGCAACATAGCCAGGATGTAACAGAGAAATTATTAAAGGTTTACATTCCTTCTAGGGCTAGGGGGTTGTGAACATGAGTTGAAAAATCACCAAAATAATAAGAATAATATGGTGTGCACATATTTTTCTGTGGAAAGTTTAGTTATATTAATGCACAGCTTAAGAAAATTAAAGGCCTTGGGCCAAAAAAGATGGAGTAGTATAAGAATGCTTAGGAATGGTTTGTATGCTTGATTTGTTTTACAGTGATGTTGGTCTTTAGTTTTGATTGGATTGTTTTACTGAAACATGAAGGGCATTTAGAAGGCAGGAAAGAGAATAGGATGCATTTCGAGCAATATGCCCAACAGCTAAAGCTGAATGTCAAGAGTAAATTACAACAACTTGCATTGATGATGACAATACATTATAATTCATAGCCTAGCCAAATATACCCAACGATTCCCTGCTGTTCTAAGAAAGTGCTTTTTTTAACAATTGATGCATAGGCTAAAATTATATTTGTTCAAAAGGGAGACTAGGAATCCTATCCCACATATTTAGCAAACCAATGCAGACAAGCATTCCTAGAATGAAATATCATAGATATGTTATAATTAATGTAAGTATCTGCACTTCATTGACATTCAATATGGGATGAAATCATTTATTTATGCCTAACATAAATCATCATACCTTTATTTTGCTGTCCTCTGGAATAACCAATAACTATTGAAAACAACATTCAGCTATTGCAGTGATGGCGAACCTATGGCACGGGTGCCACAGGTGGCACACGAAGCCATTTCTTAGGGCACACGAGGCATTGCCCTGTCAGCTCCAGCGCGTAAGTGTGCTCTGGCCAGCTGATTTAGGCCTTCTTTTGAGGCCGTTTTTTGCCCTCCGGAGGTGGGGAGGGGAGACTGTTTTCACCCTCCCCAGGCTCCTAGAAAGCCTCTGGAGCCTGGGGAGGGCGAAAAAAGCATGCCAAAAGCAGGGGGTCACGCACATAGCATTATGGGTGTGGCATGCCCACGCACAACCTCCCTATGCTCCCCCTGCTTTTGGCACGCTAGCCAAAAAAGGTTAGCCATCACTGAGCTATTGCTTTGAAACTAACTGCGGTTCAGTAAAAGAATTCTGATAATTAATAGGTATCCTGGCCATTCCAATACTATTTACCATCAGTGGTTGCTCAAAGATGAACGGATCATAGTCACAGCGCAGCTAACTAAATTCTGATCCTTTCTCCTTCCAGACCAAGGAGAACTTGTGATGAACTGATGTAACAGTTCCTAGAGAAGAAATCTGTTCCACATAAAACTGTGACACAAGATGGGGAAACCCATCACACTGCATCAAACCATCTACAAACCCAGCCCACTTAGTCTACGAATGCCAATCTCTTATGGAGCATTTATTTCAATGGTGGGTTTCAAATTTTTTTAGAACCTCTTCTGTAGGTGTGGCCTGCTTTGTGGGAGTAGTTTGCTGGCCATGGGTGGGAGTGGCTTGCCAACCATGTGACCGGGTGGGAGTGGCTTGCCGGTCATGTGATTGGATGGGCGTGGCTTGTAAAATGTGGTGAAACTCACTTAACAACGCTCTTGCTTAGCAACCAAAATGTTGGCTCAGAAACGCTGGCATTTGAAGCACGCAAGTCTTAAAGCTGTCAAGTTACAAGACCCTTGCATCCCTAACCCTTTAGAAAAAAAACTCCAGGGGTGTTCAAACTTGACAGCTTTAAGACTTGTGGACTTCAACTCCCAGAATTCCTCCTGTCGCTCTTCATCTGGATGATGTGTGGACGGGCGGGGGAAGGGAGCTGGAACTGGTTCTAAATGGCACTGTAGATTTGTGGAACCTCTTCTATAAAAGGGGTTAGAACTGGCAGGAACCCACCTCTGATTTACTTGCAAGTAATAGCATTTAGCTGTTTATTATTGTATATTTATTTTAACTCAACAAATTAGAATTTTGAACTAGAGGGCTCTCTGGAATTTACCTTAAACCTAGCAAACCACGAGGCCTTGTTATTTTGCAACTTTGTGACAAATACTTAGTTTTTGAGACCTTCTGCAGTTTACATTATATGGAAATGCAGAGGATTTTTGCAATCTGTTTGGTACATGTGGAATTTTTAATAGCAGACTTTGAATGTCATTATAAAAGAACTATCATAAAGGAGAACCACTTATCTATCCACAAGATGGTTGGTTTTGACCAGTTACAAAATGTTTATTTATTTGTACCAAATAGCAATTAATGGCACATTCTTGTAATAAAGGCAATGGCAGAGGTTTGTCCCACATTACCTCTTCTTATTTAAATGTTGTGAATCTAATTTGAGAACTGCAATCTCCTTTGTCCCTTATCCAGAGGTGGGGTGATGCCAATTTGGACCGGTTTGAGCAAACCGGTAGTTGCAACCTGTGAGTAGGTCTGCCCACCTGCCCAGGCGCTATGGTGTCTTATTTAGCCTTGTTTTTGATGCTGCACATATGCATGCAAGGTGCATGAGCGAGCAAGCAAAGCTCATGCATGGAAGGCTGGGCACATGTGCAGACGGCGCTCACACTCACATTTTTTGTGCTGGGTGAACTGGTTGTTAATTCATGTGCCGCCCACCTCTGCCCTTATCCTCGCAGGGTAAAAGATAAATATGATATAATCAGAAGTGCTTAGTTATTTTCTAGATCGGGACGCCCTACGTACGGTCACTCAAGCCCTCGTAATTTCCCACCTGGACTACTGCAATGCTCTCTACATGGGGCTCCCCTTGAGATGCACCCGAAGACTCCAGCTGGTACAGAATGCGGCCGCACGGGGGATTTTGGGAGTCTCACAGTACTCCCATATAACACCTCTCCTGTGCAAGCTGCACTGGCTGCCTGTGGTCTTCCGGGTGCACTTCAAGGTGTTAGTAACCATCTTCAAAGCGCTCCATGGTATGGGTCCTGGCTATTTGTGAGACCGCCTCCTACCACACACCTCCCTTCGACCTGTCCGCTCCCACAGAGAGGGCCTCCTCAGGGTGCCGTCTGCCAGCCAATCCCGGCTGGCGACTCCCAGGGGAAGGGCCTTCTCTGTGGTGGGTCTGGCCCTTTGGAATGACCTGCCCCCCGATTTTTGCACCATTACAGACCTACACCTCTTCCGCTGGACGTTTAAAACGCATTTTTTCCACTTGGCCGGCTTGGCATAGATTAATGGTTTAGTTTTAAATTTAATTTTAATCGTTTTAACTATTTTAGCACAGATTCAATTATTTAATTCTATTTTATATTGTATGTATTTGTTGTGGTTTTTACTTTTCTGTGCACCGCCCTGAGTCCTACCACGGAGAATAGGGCGACATATAAATCAAAATAAACCTAAACCTAAACTCAATACATTCCAAATATTATTTTCCTTTCTGGAGAAAAGAAAGGAAACATTTTTGATTAAAACTGCACCATGTTGGCTGTATTTCATAAAACTGAACCCCTGCAATATCTACTGTACAAGCTGGTTGCCTACTTCTATTTATTGGAGAATGGTGGAAATTAAAGATAGTGAGAAGCTTGTGAAAATTTGAATAACTATCGTGAATTTGTTTAGCTGCTTTGCGGAAAGTGCTGTTTTGTTTGAGATTATGCTTTGAATTAGCCAGGTATGATGTAGGAATGCTGAATTGTTCTGTCATACTAAGCATCCCAAATGGTGGATAATCTTATTATTCGCCTGTAGTTTTCAACAAGAAATCGATCAGTCCTACTGTAACTTCTGCACAGGGATACGAGTAAAAGATTCCAGAACATAATTCAATGCTAGGTTTGTAGATTAATAACTGTGTACCCCAAATATGGGGTGCTTCCTGACCCAACTTATAGGTCAAGAAGTTTACACTGCTTCATACTTAATGTGGGTACAAAGTCAACATTCCCATCATGATTTTGAAGGTATATTTTAGCAGCATTGATAAGGAAAGAAAATCCCGCTAAAAAGAAAAGGCATAAAGCCATAGCCTTGCATCATTTGGCCGCTTAAAGTTTAATGTTTTACATGAAATAAGATAAGGCTTCATAAAATCTCGGTTAAACCTCTTAACCCAGTACCTTGAAGCCATTACAACATAGATAGAACACAATAATTTATCTTCCTGGTTATTACCAACTGTCCTGCTTTTTGACTCTTCATCTATCTAATGAAGGTCAGTATGCTCTGAATTTATATCTTCAATCATAGAAGTCAAACAACCTCACTCTTAAAAGTCCCCTCAAGGGTTATTCAGCAGCTGGGTGTTGCTTCCAGTTAGTAAGAACATATAACTTCCTGAACTGCAAGACAAGTATAACTGGATTATGGAAGGCATATAATGTAGATGTGGATCATAGGTTTCTTCCCTTTCCCTCATTCACTTTTATCACTCTTAGCGAAATGTACTTTGGTTTGTTGTTTAACATTCTATATGAAGCCACTGGAAAAGGTCATGCAGCAACATAGGATGTGATATCAATATGCCGGTGATATTCAATTATATATCTCACAGGTTGCTGGTGATGACTCAGTGCCTGGAGGATGTAAGTCTCTCGATGAAAGCTACATCTCAACCATAGCAAGAGAGAGTAGCAGTGATGGTCCCCCGGGATCAGAAGAGTTCACTTCTTTGACTCTGGATGGAGTAACACTCTCCAGGAACAGAACTGGCACCCACTTTGGACAGCCTTTGGTAGCTCATACTAGAAGAACAGATGGGACTTGTGGTGACGGAGACTTTGTACTTTGTTCCTCTTGTGTGCCAATTGTACCTGTTCCTGGACCATGGGAAGCCTTGCTCACAATCAATCATGACATAGTTGCCTTCTACTATTTGGATTACTACAATGTGTTCTACATGGGGCTGCCCTTAAAGACTATCCAGAATGCACCCACGTGCCACACTACTTCATTGCTATTTGAGTTGCACTGGTTTCCAGATGCTTTCTGGGCGCAATTCAAGGTGCTGGTCATCACTTTTAAATCCCTACATGGAACCTGCCTAGGTTGTTTACCTAGGTACCCTGAGGGGTGTCTGCCCATCCCACCAAATTGGGTAGGGTAGGCACATGGGGAAGTCCTCTCCCTTAAATACAGTTACCTGAGTTACCTTGGAGATGCACACTTTTGCACTTTTTTTGGTGGTCACTTCAATCCTTTGGAACTGCCTCCCATGTGAGATCCAAGGGTCCTCTGCCCTTTTAGCCTTCAAGAGGACCAACCAACTCTTCCCCCAAGCATTGGGCTAGTGTGAGAGTTGAGCTGTTTGGTCTGGCACTTGGAGGAAAAGGACGGTTTTATTTCAATTTCTGCTTGTATTGATTGTTGTAAGGTCAAGCAGGAGATACCTAAGATCAAGATATGAGATAGGTGGTCATTTAAATTCAGATAATAAAACCAACAACAACTGCAACCTATCAAGTGTAGTAGCACCAAACTTCACCTTAGGGGGGAAAGGTGGATAGTTTTGGATATCTGTAGTGTAAGTAAATAATATCCATCTGATGAAAATGTAGGAAAGGAATCTATAGAATACTGTCAAGCACAAAGAATCAGGACATATATTAAGTTGCGGTTCAGAATAATCTAGTCCGGGGTAGTCAACCTTTTTATACCTACCGCCCACTTTTGTATCTCTGTTAGTAGTAAAGTTTTCTAACTGCCCACCGGTTCCACAGTAATGGTGATTTATAAAGTAGGGAAGTCAATTAAATTTAAAAAAGGAAAGTGCTTCAATATTGGACAAAACCCCTACTGCCCACCATGAAAGCTGGAACACCCACTAGTGGGTGGTAGGGTCCAGGTTGACTACCACTGATCTAGTCAATTAATATTCATCACCAGATTGGCACTAGATAAAATTTGATATCATTCAGGAGGGCCCGGGGGGGGGGAAGAGGGCTGAACTTGGATCTTTTGTGGTAATGTAACAACTCTAAGCTGATGATATGTTTAACTCCATCCCTCCATCTTTGCTTTCTCTTATCCTACAAATGCAAGATTTGAGGTGTGTATTTTTTAAATGAAAAAGGCAATTCCTATTTTCTCTATTTTCTTGAACAGTATGACATGCTTTTTTCTACTGTACATTGGTAATTCTACTTGTAGTTCTTGGAGTTTAGCTGAATAGCTATATTTGCTTGCTTTTCTTCTTTGTTGCATGTGATGTAAAGTTGCTATTACAGAAATAACATTTGTTATCCTTACACATTTATTTAATTCATGCTGATACACTACATTCTTCTCACTTAAAACAAAAATAGCTTAGTGTACACAAAATCCTAATATAACACTTTGAATTTGAATTAAAAAAATGTAATACAGTAGTTTGATTTAATTAATGTAAGATTTAAAAATGTAATCAACTTAAGGAACCAGATAAGACATGGTCTTCTCAGAATCTCCTAAAGAAGAAAATATTACAGAACCTTTCCTACTTCTGCTTTGATTTCCATGCCTATTGAATCGTTCCTATATTTGTTATGTGTTTTGGTTGATTAAAACAAAAACATTGAAGTAAAGGCAGAACAATTAGATAAGAAAGTAAAGTTGCTGATTAATTGTTCTATAGCAAAGCTAAGACAAAAATTATGTAAATTGTAAATTGTTAAAGCCGTGAGACTGTCATAAAATGTCCTGTAAAGGATTTGAAAATTGCATCCAGATTATTTTATATAGAGAAAATTTAATTATTTATAGTACAGAAAAATTATATATGATTTCAGATATTAGTTTCCCTCCACTTCTTTAATTTAGATAATTTAAAATAATGGAATAAGATACCACTTATCAAAATGCATATTTAAAAAAAAGAATTTGGATTGAGTCTGAACCAGAGATTGGCAAAGCTGCCAGAATCAATTTCATATATTTTTCTCAATTTTCCATACTGAGATTTGTTGCATGAAAATTTTCTCTGTACGCAATTTGTTTTATACAATTTGCAAAACAGACCTTTTCTCGTAATGTCATGTATTGTTACATTCTACATCCAGATGACCTGGGATGATCTCAGAAATTAAGCACAATCAGTCCTTGAATATTGGGCAGTCTGGATACTCCAGCCCCATTAACTAGACTAGGAAGTAGGCAAGTATCGTAGAAGAAGGGAAATGGCAAACTTTTATGCTGCCAAAAAAAAACCCTGCATGGATGCAGTCTCCAGATTGTGAATTTGAATCAAGAGAAAACTCTTTATGACTTGTGGACTTCAACTCCAAGGCTGACTCAAGATTGAAACCCACAAACGCAGGTCATAAAGGGGCCATAGTATCCCATTTCCTGGTCAAGAGTGTCCTTGTCTTTCTTTTCTTCATTCCCCAATATATAATTTTTCATGCCTTCCTTTTGGATTGAAATGCCCCACATTGCTTGAATGCTGTTAGGTGTTGGTCTTGTCGTATTGATCAGGAAGTTGGGAATAAAGTTAGGTTGCTTAACAATGTGAATTGAACAAATGGCTTGCCCACTTCTACTCTTATCTTTGTAAGAATTCTCTACCCAAGAGTATTCTTTCTGCAAATAGACTAAATAAAAATAAAAATAGTTTATAGCTCCATTTTAAAAGGAGCCCATCATATAGCTCTCATCTCAAATCAGCATGAGAGGAAGTGCTACCTTGACATGCTCCATTTGCTGATGATATGGCTAATATATGTGGACAAAACAGATATGCCAGTAGCATAAGGATTATAATGTGCTATAATGAAAAGATCTGCTTGTTTGCTGATGCTTTGCTTATTCTGATGGAGAGAAAAAACACAGGTTTATGACAGTTTGGCATTAGAAAGCACTTTAAAAAGGTGGCTGAGATCCTAATATGAAAGCATAAAAAGACTTTCAAGCAAATCACACATAAGCTATTTTAACAGATACTAGTTACACATGAGTTTTAATGTCACTTCCAATTCCAATTCTCTAATTGCATCTTCTTCCCTGCCAAAACTTTCAAATAAATACTTCTTTATAGAAATGTGCAGAGTTCAAGTGCTAAATTACCTGGTTTAACAAGAAGAGCTAGAAAAACTGTGCTAAAATATTTGGAATTCTGTAATGATTGACCAAGCTGAAGCAAGGACTTTTCATAGTTGCTACGAACTAATATTTACTTGCATGGATTTATTATACATGGGACCTAACATATAAATATGATTTCTGTCACCTGAAAGTGCATCTTTTCTTGATTACTGTTATGTACTGAGTCTGCGCAGAAGCTAGTTACCAGTTTTGGCGGGACTTGTGCTGACAGCGGATTGGCGGAGCCATCTGACAGCTCGGTATAAAAGCGAGCTGTCAGACGGCAGCCGCAGTTGTTGCCTGTCAGAAAGAGCCGAAGTTACTTGTTGTCCGTTCTTGGGAATAAACGTGTTAGCTATTTTATTCCTGTCTGAGCCTCGGTTATTCGGCACCCACGATTGTTCTGAGAATAGAACACTGGCGACGAAGGTGAGATCGCCGTGCTGAGGCCAGGCTCGACGGACAATTCAGCTGATTTCACTATAAGAGCTAGTCACATTTCACGACGAGACGTCGTGACACCTGCTGACAGGAATGGCAACAGCTCAGTTCCCTCCCTACTCTCCGAGTTCAGAGTCCTGGGAGTCCTATATACTCCGTTTCGAATGTTTTTTGGTGGCCCACAACCACCAATGAGGGGAACGATGAGCGGCGCTGCGCCCAATTTCTCTCCGTATGTGGGTCCGAAGTTTTTGAGACCGCTCAGGCTCTCGCGGCCCCGCTGGCCATTAAAGCCGTGCCATGGGATCAGTTAATGGCGAAGTTGAAGGGTCACTACGTGCCATCGCCACCTAAGATAGCCCACAGGCACGCTTTCCATAGAAGAAATCAAGCTGACGGTGAATCAGTACATCATTATGTGGCCGCTCTGCGGAAGGCAGCTTTACACTGTGATTTCAAAAACCTTGAAGACGCCCTGCTCGATCGGCTGGTATGTGGGTTAAGAGACCTTAAATTACAACGCCGTCTTCTCGCAAAAGCTGACCTCACATTTGAATCAGCCTTGGCTGAGGCACGCGCCTCAGAACTAGCTAATCAAGCAATATTAGCATTACCCAAGGGAGCCGAAGGGTTCACCGTTCACCGAGAGGAAGCTAGCACAGGCTCCGAGTCTGGTGAGGAGAAAGAAGTGAACCGCCTTAAAGAGGCGAAGAAGAAAAAGAGCTGGCCCAGAGGCCGCGGCGCTGACAGACCTGTCTGTGTGGGTTGCGGCAGCAACCACTCTAGAGCTGATTGTAGGTTTAAGTAGGCGATCTGCCAGCGTTGCGGCCGGAGGGGGCACATTGCTAGAGTTTGCCGCGCTCCGCAGCCATTGAGCACTCCAGTTGACCACCAGACCAACTGCAGATGGGCGGCTAAGAAAGAGAACTACGTGGATGATGACTATCCTCCTGGGTCTTCCGATCTAGCGCTGTCCGATGTGCAATCTGTTCGCTCTTGCCATTCGTTGCACAAGAAAATCAACGTGACTGTTCTAATAGAGGGAGTGCCGTGTACCATGGAGGTGGACACTGGGTCTGCCACATCTATAGTTTCGTGGAGCACCATCAAGCATCTGCAGCCCCAGCTGTCCAAACGCCGCCTTTCAGGGTGCAACACAACTTTAAGGGACTATCAGGGAAACTTGATCCCTGTGATAGGCTCTCGAGCTGTGGCCGTCCAGTTTAAAAACTTTAAAGGACGACTGCCTTTAATTATTGTTGAAGGCACCTTGCCCAGTCTCCTGAGGCTGGACTGGTTCGATGCCCTAGGTCTTCAAATCAACGGCATAAATTGTCTCCAAGCAGCTGAGTTTGATACATTAGTTAAAGAGTTTCCTGCTGTTTTCGATGGCCAGTTAGGAACCTACAAAGGCACCCCCGTGTCTTTTAATATCGACCCTCTGGTTCAGCCCATACGCCTGAAGCCTCGCCGGGTACCTCTGGCACTCAAGGCAAAGGTAGATGCAGAATTGGATCGTCTCATCGCTCAAGGGGTTCTGGAACCTGTGGACCACGCACGTTGGGAGACCCCGATCGTGGTGCCCGTGAAGCCGGATGGCAGCGTGAGGATTTGCGCCGATTACAAGTGCTCTTTGAACCGTGCGCTCCCTTCAAACGCTTACCCTGTTCCAGTCGTCCACCACTTGCTACACACACTGGGTGAGGGCTCTATATTCGCTAAATTGGACTTAGCACAGGCCTACCAGCAGTTGCTGGTAGACGATGAGGCTGCAGAAGCCCAAACTATAATCACCCATCGCGGAGCTTTCAAATGCCGGCGATTGCAGTTTGGGGTCAGCATTGCCCCAGGCTTGTTCCAAAGCTTAATGGAAAGGCTTCTCCATGGTCTTGAGGGCGTCATCCCATATTTCGACGACGTCCTCATTTCAGCCAAAACTGGTAACTAGCTTCTGCGCAGACTCAGTACATAACACTCCTTCCCACCACGTTTGCGCATGCGTAGTCTTGCAGATAAACCGGCCGGCGTCTAACTCTTCCGGACCGCCGTAACTCAGGCCCAGGTTCCCGTGCTGGGGAAACAGCTGCGTTTGCTGATTGACCACGAAGTTCCCGGGAACTTTCCGGTGGGGCTGATGTCGGATCGCGTGGACCCCTTGCTGCAGGTAAGATGCCAGCCGCCGGTGCTGGGTGATTTTCGTTGGCTGCGGCTACTCCGTGTTATGTACTGAGTCTGCGCAGAAGCTAGTTACCAGTTTTGGCGGGACTTGTGCTGACAGCGGATTGGCGGAGCCATCTGACAGCTCGGTATAAAAGCGAGCTGTCAGACGGCAGCCGCAGTTGTTGCCTGTCAGAAAGAGCCGAAGTTACTTGTTGTCCGTTCTTGGGAATAAACGTGTTAGCTATTTTATTCCTGTCTGAGCCTCGGTTATTCGGCACCCACGATTGTTCTGAGAATAGAACAATTACAATGGTAGAATTTAAAACTATATATACTATAGCTGCAGCAATGGATTGAATGAGGGCAGGACAAGAAACAATAGTTGGAAGCTAATCAGAGAGAAGCAACCTGGAATTAAGGAGAAACTTCCTAACCATGAGGACAATTAACCAATGGAACACCTTGCCTCCAGAAATTAGGGTGCTCTATCACTGGATGTTTTTAAGAAGAGTCTAGACCATGGGTGTCAAACTTGCAATGTCATATTGTTGTCATGTGATGTATCACAACCTTTCCCCCTTTTGTTAAACCAGGGGTGGGCATGGCCAGTGTGTGATGCATTCGCCCCATGGGCTGCGAGTTTGACACTCCTGGCTTAGACAGTCACTTATCTGAAATAGTATAGGTTCTCCTGCTTGAAGACTAGAAGACCTCCAAGTTCCCTTCCAGCTCATTCATTCTATTCTATCTGCCATTTGCTGGTGAAACTGCAGAACATTTTTGAGTTTATGTGTCTCAGATTATGGTCAAATTGATAGAGTTCCAATAACACTTTTCTAATTCTCTTAATTATTTATGAAAAATAAAATTTATATCTAAAATAAAATAGTAAAATAAAATAAAATAAAACAAAGTAAAATAAAATAAAACAAAGTAAAATAAAATAAAAATCATTATGACAATGGGGGTCATAATGGTACATTTTTGGTACATTGCAGGAGTGGGTTTCTGCCAGTTCTAACCTCTTCTATAGAAGAGGTTCCACAAATCTACAGTGCTGTTTAGAACTGGTTCCAGCACCCGCCCCCCGCCCATCTGCACATCATCAAGATGAAGAGCGAGAGGAGGAAGTCTGGGAGTTGAAGTCCACAAGTCTTAAAGCTGTCATGTTTGAACCCCCCCTTGGGTTTTTTTTCTAAAGGGTTAAGGGTGCAAGGGTCTTGTAACTTGACAGCTTTAAGACTTGCGTGCTTCAAATGCCAGAGTTTCTGAGCCAACATTTTGGTTGCTAAGCAAGAGCGTTGTTAAGTGAGTTTCACCACATTTTACAAGTTGGCCACTCCCACCCTGTCATATAGCCAGCAAGCCACTCCCACAAAGCAGGCCACACCTACAGAAGAGGTTCTAAAAATGTTTGAAACCCACCACTGGCACATTGCTATATGCTCTAACATAGGGACAAAGGGGACTTTTCGTAAACAAAGTAGTTTAGGTTTAACTTCTAAAATGAAGTCTGCTTAGGAATGTTTTTTAACCACTAATATTCACCAATTAACCATATCCTCTTTTCCAATTCCAAGCAGCCTTTTTGATCTTTCATCTCCCACTCCATTAGTCGCTCCAAAACGTCTAGCATGGCAAATACATTCTAATAGTGTTGTTTTCTATCAGTTCCCACATAGTTTACATCATTGTACTAATCCTCATGGAATTAAGTAGTGATTTCTTTTATTATATTTATATACCAGGAATGGTGAACCTATGATACGTGTGCCACAGGTGGCACGCAGAGCCATCTCTGTGGGCATGCCAGACGTCGCCCCAGCCCAGCTCCACCGCGCATGTGCACCTCCCGCCAGCCACCTAATCTTTGAGTCTCTGCAGTGCATGTGCGGGGATGCATGTGGGGGACACATCAACACATGTGCAGGAGGGAGCTTGCATTGTATTTTGAGGCCTCATGTGCGTGCCCCCCCTATTTGGGGATGCATGTGGGGGACACATCAACACATGTGCAGGAGGGAGCTTGCATTGTATTTTGAGGCCTCATGTGCGTGCCACGCCCTATTTGGGGCCTGGAAAGCCTCCTGCCGCAAACCTGAAGCAAAAATGGGTGAGGGGGGCGGAGTGCATGTTTAGGGGGTGGGGAAGCATGGGGATCACATGCGTGTTGCATTATGGGTGTGCTTTCACACCTGTGTGCACTTTCGGCATGCAACGGCAAAAAGGTCACTGCTCTATACAGTATGTGGAATGCTCTTCTTCATAACCTATAAATATTGTTCACATCTGATTTTACTTTAGCTGGTCTCTGAGCTTCTTTTTCTTCTTCAAGAAGAAAAGAAGAAACATCTGCATCCCATTCGTCAGATATTCACCAGCTCTTGTAGATGGCCATATTACGGTTGGGTCCTTGATACAAAGAAAAAGAAACTCAGAGAACATCTAGAACCCAACAGTTTAACCCTGGGCCATGTGTATTCTCCCTTAGTGCAGTTAATTCACCATTATAGTTGCCCAAAGCTGCTGCAGCGAACATTAAGTGACTGGACTTTCACCCACACAATGTGATTTTTATTGCTTTTCTCACTGATGCGTCCCTCATAGACCCACAGATCTCTTCTGAAAAATCTCCCATCTGTCCAAATATACATTCTCATAGGATGCAAGGGGAAGAGGAAATAGCTTCAGCTGACAAGCTCCAACGGATAGCACTTCATGGCTTGGCCACATCATCTCTGTATAAAAAATGGCCTTGTTCCTTCCTAGAAAAGACTTATTTCTTTCGATAAGAATGGTTTTCAGCTAGCTTTGGAAATAGCATTTGTATATCGATAAAGAGCTGTATACAACAAGGATTCGAAATGATCTTATGGCTCTGTTTATATATAGGATGCTTACTTGTGCTGCAATCTATCGACTGCCATCGAGCCCTTAATAATTCTATAGGCCAATGAGAGCATAGGACATTCTATTCTGGGTTGAAAGCCATTATCTAATTTTTAATCATAAAAGCTTTATAATGAAATGTAACATCGCTTATAGTTCTGGGTATACATTCTAGAGATTTCATAGGGGGTTGCTCTTTTTTTTGGTAAGTCTGAAATCTGATTTATCTATAAGGCACACTTCACGACACAAACCAATTTTGCTCCAGTAATACCATGTCAATATTTTCTGACAGAAGATAAATGTTGTTATTATTTTGCCATTTCTGACTTTTGTAAAAGTTTAGAATTTTACAAAATGACTCTTCTTTACATGTCAAAATGGTAAGTTGCAGACAAAAAAAAAAAAAACACCCCAACACAGTGTTTATATCAAGGGACAGTGATGGATTCTATGATGAGGTTAAAAATCACTTGGCGCTATATTGACATTTTGTAAAAAGTGGAAAGTAAGCAACATTTTCAATGGATAAATATAGTTTTATATAAAAATTGAGGTGGGGAAGATACCAAGAGAAATTTTAAGAGAAATTATTTTTATTGATTCTGATGCACGACATCAGGGGAAAGTGATTCATTCCTTGCCATTTTGATTTTTTTCATGCAGCAATGCCTTATTGATAATGTTGCATTTATTTTAAGGTAAATTGGCCTAAACTGTGCTCCATTTCTCTAGTGAATAATCTACAATTATAATCCTATCAAACTTTATGGAGAATGGCATATCAATAATTATTTTGAAATTATTCACAACTTTTCAATGTATTTATTTATGTATCTAATTTCCACACGACCATCTTACCTGCATGGCGTTGGGTAATTTACAAATAAAACCACACAATATATAAACTACATAGTTACATATAAAACTACATATAAAACTACATAGTTAAAAACAGGATTAAAACAAAATTAAAAATTGGACAGCTAAAAAGTTAAAAAGGCAGAAGGGGCACCTTTAAATCATTAGCCACCCCACAAGTATGTATTTTGAGGGATTTTTTTTTTCCTCACACATGGTCTAGATCAGTGGTTATCAACCTGTGGTCCATGGACCCCTGGGAGTCTTGGGAGTCATTACCAGGGATTTATTTATTTATTTATTTATTAAATTTATACCCCGCCCTTCTCCTTGTTAGGACCCAGGGCGGCGCACAGGCATTATTAAAACCACAAAAATACAATAAATATCAATTTAAAATATATTAAATTAGTTAACCCGTGCTAAAACCCATGTTAAAAACCTTCCCAAATTATAATTTATTTTTAAAAAGTCAGAAACGGGGGGCTATCCTAGGCCGGCTGGTTGAAATAAATACGTCTTAAGACGTTGGCGGAAGAGGATCCATGAAGGCTTGAAGAAAAGTTTTGATTTAAATCTTATTTATTTATTTAGTTTGTCAAACATGTACGAGATAACAGGTATAAGTATAAACATGAACATGTGATGAAATTCAAAAAAATTAACTACCTGTTCTGTGGGCATGGCTTGGTGGGGTGGCTTGGTGGGGGTGGCAGTGGAAGAATACTGCAAAATCTCCATTCTCACCCCATTCCAGGGGAAGGATATTGCAAAATCTCCATTCTCACCCCATTCCAGAGGAAGGATACCGCAAACTCTCCATTCCCACCCCATTCCAGGGGAAGGATACTGCAAACTCTCCATTCCCACCCCATTCCAGGGGAAGGATACTGCAAACTCTCCATTCCCACCCCATTCCAGGGGAAGGATACTGCAAACTCTCCATTCCCACCCCATTCCAGGGGAAGGATACTGCAAACTCTCCATTCCCACCCCATTCCAGGGGAAGGATACTGCAAACTCTCCATTCCCACCCCATTCCAGGGGAAGGATACTGCAAAATCCCCATCCCCACCCCACTCTGGGGCCAGCCAGAGGTAGCATTTGCTGGTTCTCTAAACTACTCGAAATTTCCACTACAGGTTCTCCAAAACCTGTCAGAACCTGCTGGATTTCACCCCTGACATGAACACAGGAAATGTGTATGAATAAATGGAGACAATAAGACAGGGACAGTAGGCATGGTGATGCATTTAAGTCTTAGGGGTCCATGGCCATGGTCCATGGCAACAAAAGGTATTTTTTCATAATGAAAAAAAAAGGTTGAAAGTCACCGGTCTAGATAATTGCCCTTGGCTTGCATGAAAAATGCCCAATTATTCCATTTTTTGAAACAAAATAGGACATGGAATTACCTTATTACATAAATGTCCTGGGATTATTTTGGTCAAGACATCATCTAGAAATACATATTGTGACTACCTTTAAACCAATTCCATGTCAATCCAATCAAGGTGATTAAAAATGTGGCTTTGGAAGTTGAAGGGGGGGGGGCAAGAGGCTGCTCATCTTTTCAAATAATTCCAGTTAAAGATTATATTTTTAAATTTGCTAGACTACAATAGATCTCCATGACTTTCTGTTGTGACACATCTTGCATTTAACAACTCCACACTGAATAATTCATTCAGGGATGTAACACTCCTCTGTTTTGAATGCCATGATTGCAATTATAATTTCCTACAAACATGCTTATATTAAGGGGGTCTTTTTAAAAGAGAGAGAGGGAGGGAGGGAGGGAGAATAATATTAGGAGCAGACAGCTATTAGTAATCTTACATTAGTAAAGAGTTGTCTGCTCCTAATTTTATTCTTTCTTTTTTTAAAAAAGACCTCCTTAATATAAGCATGTTTGTAGGAAATTATAATAGGAGTAAATGGGAGGCAGCCCCTCCTTTAGGAGACAGATGTGTGCAGTTGAATACAGATATGATTCCCCTGATATTTACAAATTCAGGTGATAATGT
Source organism: Rhabdophis nuchalis (assembly GCA_039707465.1). Taxonomy (NCBI): domain Eukaryota; kingdom Metazoa; phylum Chordata; class Lepidosauria; order Squamata; family Natricidae; genus Rhabdophis; species Rhabdophis nuchalis. The sequence continues at coordinate 165,125,327 of CM077643.1, forward strand.
CATTAATGGATACAACATGCTAGGCAGAACATTTCTATCACAGGGTATTATTTTAAGCATTTATTTTCTACAAAATGAGCAACAGCGAGCCGTAGGATTTGGTATGCTTCTCTTTGCTCTTTTAGAACAGTTAGAAAGGATGAGGTTGGAAGCATTTCGCTTTACATTTGGATAAGGGGAGACCATGATTATTAGGGCTGATAATAATAACATTACTATAGTTCAGCGATGGCGAACCTTTTTAGGCTCGCGTGCCATAAGGGGGGGGGACACACAGAGGGGTTGTGTGCCGGCGTGCCACACCCATAATGCAATGCGTGCCCCCCCAGTGCGCATGCATGCATGACAGGCGCCCCACCCCCATTTTTTACATGCTTTTTTCAGGCTCCAGAGGCTTTATAGGAAGTGACTTCCGGTTTGCTCGTAGGGTCATTTTTAGTCCTCTGGAGGCTTCAGGAAAGCTCCTGAAACCTCTGGAGATCCTCCGGGGCGAAGGGGGGCTGTTTTCGCCCTCCGCAGGCTCCCATAAAGCCTGGGGAGGGCGAAAAATGGCTTTAAAATAGTTGAATCAGCTGGCCAGCACGTGCCTCGCGTGCCCTGCCAAATGGCTCTGCGTGCCACCTGTGGCATGCGTGCCATAGGTTTGCCATCTCTGCTATAGTTGGTTGCATAGTCAACCAGATGTTTACACCTGGTTCCTCATTTTTATCCACCTATTCAGTTCTTCACCAAATCCTGGGCTAGGCAGATTTTTTCTTTTTAATATGGTGTTAAAGGTATCGTTGGAGGGTGTAAGCCGTTCCAAGTAAAGCTGCATTTTGCAGTTTACTGATGTGAATTTTGTCAATGTGGATGGTGTTCAAGAGGAGCTCCAGATGTTTTATGAGATTGCATCCAAGGTGCCTATTACTAAAGGCCAGGGATGTCAAACTCAAGGCCTGTGGGCCAGCTCCATCCCACAGGGTGCTTAGATCTGGCCCATGGGGCTGCCCTGGAAATAGCAAAGCTTTGCCAATACACAGCCCTCCTGTTTTTAGCTGTGACGGCCTCCTCCAGCCCTCTGCCAGTGAAAACAGAGCTCGCAAGGACTGAGTCAGCTTTGTTTTTGCTGGTAGAGGGCTGCAGGAGGATCCCCCAGCCCCGCCTGGACCACCACAGCTGCCCCCAACATAAGTGATGTCAAGCTGGCCACATCTACCCTGATGGGGCCCTCTTGAAGTCAAACACAATCCTGATGCAATGGAATTGAGTTTGACACCCCTGCTATAGGTACTTTTTTGTTTGCTTTCTTTTGCCACAGTTGTTCTACTTCATTTGCAGGTCTTTGTACTTTGTGACTTCCTCCAGCTCTTTCTCTTTTACTCTGCTGTTTCCAGGGACTGCTATGTCCAGGCTTTTTTTTTTTTTTTGTCTTTCTTAACAATAATTGTTAAGTCTGGGGTACTGTGTAGCAGGTGCCTGTCTGTTTGAATTATTAAGTCCCAGAGCATTTCAGCTTCTTTGTTTTCTATTGCTTTGTCTATTTCGTGGTCCCACCAGTTCTTGTCTGCAGGAGAATGGTATTTCTTGCAGATATTCCAATGCACTATTGTTGCTATGTTGCCACAGTACTGTTTGTAGTCTGTCTGTGCAATCTTCGTGCAGCAGCCAGCCAGGTAGTCTATTGTTTCTTCAGCTGCCTTGTAGAGGCGGAACTTGCTTTCTATTGCTGTCTTCCCAATTGTGGCTAATTATAATAACAGAATTAGTGTACATGAATAATATTTTTTGTCTTCATGCCAAAGCATTTGGGCTTCTAGAGAATTATGGCTTTTGTTTTTGTTTTAATTTTTAAAATAATCAACATTCACATATCTGGATATATCATCCCGACCTCCCACATTATTTCCTTCCTTGTGCAGAATACAGTAGGGATCACCTGGTGTCCTACTTTCTTCCTATATTAATAATAATAATCTTTATTGTCATTGTACTAAAATTACAATGAAATTGGTTGTTCATATATTCTATATTCTGCTGTTGTTAGGCACATTGAAGCTGGAATAACACATTGAAGCTGGAATAACACATTGAAGCTGGAATAACACATTGAAGCTGGAATAACTAAAGGGCCTTTCCTTCAGAGTATCCATGCTAATTGCCCACAAAATCATCTTCAGTTGCTCCATATAGAAATAGACTAGGTTGTTATTAAATCCTCTTTTCTTTTATCTCTTGCCTGTTGAGCATGTCTTTCTCCTTCCCTGCATTTGCCAGTTAATTATTTGTTATGTTTAATAAATTAATATCAAGCTTTTTCAGAGGTGGAGTGGAGGGGTTAGTTGAATGAGCTAGGTAGAGGGATGACTGGGAGTGTGCTGGATGAAAACAAAATTGGAAATTACCTCCAGTAATTTTGCAGCAGACACAAGGTTCATTCCAGCTGTAAAAGCCTTCAGGATTTTTAATCTTTTTTTCTTCCCCCTCCTTTCACCTTGGCCTGTTATCAGCCAGATGCCTATTCTCTGCAAAACAGGAACCAATTAATTCTGCTTGCCAAACACAGGAGGAAAGTAAGGCTTCCTCAAATATCAAATCAGTCCAAAATCATTTAGGCTTAAATTATTTTCCTGGTTTCTCTTCATGTCGATCCCTTTGCAGTCAATTAGCATCGTCACTTTTAATCTGTACTCTTCCACTATTGGTCACTTCCCATTAGAGGCTTATTAAAGAGATGCTGGTGGTCGGACACAACCCTCTGCCATGTGCTATCAAGCAAGGGAATGCCAGCACAGTCATTAATGTAGCTGACATTTACAGAAAGGTTAGATATTACAGATACTGTAACTTCAATCACAAATTACGCCACAGGTCAGCAAATGAGCTTATAACTTTAGATTTCTACTCAAACAGCAAAGTCCAACAGGGTTGGAGTGTTGTACAATTAAAATTGTCTAACGTACAGATTTTGAAGCTTAATTAAAATGTTTCTGAGATGTATTTCTGCACAGGTCTATGAACTCCGGAGAAGAAATGCTGTATCACCTTAAAAATGTCAAGGTTTGAAAATACCACTCAGGGAAGAAGTCAAAGCTAATATCTGAATCTGGCTGTGAAAGGCTTTTTTCTTATTTTTGAGCATGTTTAAGCAGTGTATTGCATAGAAGTAAAACACACTTCAAGTCTGTACAGGGTTTAATTTTCCATAACTGCCATGACTAGTATTTGCACACTGTACATATCTAACATAAACCACAAACTACGGTATGGGAAAGAATAACAACCTGGGACGAACCTCATTGCACGGGTTGAACATTTTAAAATTCCCCTTCTGAGTAAATACTAAGCAGTAAATACTTTCAAGAAAGTATGTTGCAAAATAAGCAGTCCAATAGTCCTAAAAGGTAATATTTATCAACTGTAAAGTGATCTTTTCACAACATAAAATAGACAGTGACTTAAAAATAGAGTGCATTGACTACACATGAATTCCTCTTATCTTTGCTACCACATGTGCAGAAGGTCCATGATAAAGTCAGTGTGGGTGGGTGGAGCCTCACAGTGCCGCCCCTATTGGTTCCCCTGAACCGGTGCAAACCGGAAGAATACTACCTCTGCTATTGACATTATGGACCAGTTTTCCTCAACCTTATGCATTTTAAGATGGATGGACTTCAATTTTAAGATGGATGGTTGGCTGAGGAATTCTGGGAGTTGAAGTCCACCCATCTTAAAGTTCATAAGGTTGAGAAACATTGATTTAGACAGATGCAGTCTTCTACTGTCAGATTTGTCAAGAATTAAACCTCCAGTCTTTTCTATTCGTATATTGGTCGAATATTGGATTGACAACATGGCTTGAATTCAATGGTCCTTGAATCAGCTCTCCTGTTCAACATACACCTTATACACAAGATAGACTTTCTCTTTGGAGTTTCTATGGAGAGGAGTTTGTGGTTTTGCTTTACTATGGAGACCGGGCAGAAGGCTTGCTGGACGCTGGAGAGGTGGAAACCGGGCAGGAGGCTGGGCAGGAGGCTTGCCAGAAGGTCTGCCAGAGGCGCGCCGACCGTCGGAGGCCGAAGGACGTGAGAGGCCGGGTTGCCGGAGGCCGGGACGCCAGGCTGGACAGAAGGCAAGCTGGGACTGCCGAGTGCGGAGGGCCATGGGGGGCCAGGACGCAGAAGGCCGGGATGCCAGTCTGGGAGGGACACCTGGCGAGGACGATCTAGGCCCGATAACAGCAGGGCCGTAGCCAAGATGACCCAATCTGGACTCCTTTATTTGGCCGACTCCATTAGAGTACCGGTGAGTGGAAAATCGGAGGTCTAGCAGCCGGGAGCCGGGAGCCGGGAGGCCGCATAACAGCTGGGCCGAGGCCTAAGAAGATCCAGGCTGAGGCCCTGTTCCCTACTGACTCTGTTTAAACCAACTTAAACCAGGACCCACAAGGGGGGCCGGGAGATCCTGCAAGGGGCCCAACCATGTACCATCTTTGGCTGAGGCCTGAGGCTCTGGAAGAGTGGGACTGGACTGGACTTGCTAAGGCCACGCCTGTGATAGTGCACTTATGTGATCATGTGCACTTTATGCAATTATTTATTGACCATCATACCCAGGATTTTAACTTTTCTATACCGTATCATTAACTTACTGGAATTAATTAATTTTAACATCTTTCCAATATTTATTGAATATATATTTTAACATCTTATTTAATATTTAATATTTATTCCGACCATCTAAACATCTCTGTACCCAAATTGATTCCCTGCTGTCGATGTGACCCGTAATATATTCAAGGGCAGACCTAATCCTACTGCGGGAGTCCCCCCTCTCGCAGGTATGGCCCGCTGTATTATCAAGGGCACACTTTGATGAGGGACTAATAAGTCAGGAGAAGTGGCGAAAGCGCAGGTGTAGGGGTTTTTTAGTTAACAAATTGCTGCTTATTTTAGGGGGCACCAGGGAGGGGGGAGGGTTTAGACAGGTTGAGACTAGCCAAAAGGGAACGGGCCGAGCCAGCAGACGACGGAGGGAGGCGGATGGTTTCGTTAAGAGGGGGGAAACACAAGTCATTCCGGTGGAGGGCTTCCCCATCCAGAGGGTCGTGGGGAGGGGCAGGTCCGAGGGGAGACAAGTTCCTTCCTCCCGGTTGATGGCACGTAGCCGTTGGTTACAAACGGTTGGGTGCCACAACCCCCGCAGGCTAGGTGGCCAGGGAATACAGAGCCAGGGTCTGCGGCTGATGTTTTGCAACGCCAGGTCCGTTGTCAACAAAGCCCCCCTCATTAGTGACCTTGTGTCAGAGGGGGAGCCGGACCTGGTAGGAATTGCGGAGACCTGGTTGGGCCACGAGGGAGGACATCCCCTCGTTGAAATGTGCCCACCAGGCTACCGCGCATTTCATCAGCCGCGGGCCCTAGGCAGGGGTGGTGGGGTAGCGGTCATTATTAAGGAAGGCCTTGAGCCGAGAGAGACCATTGTGCCTCAGACTTCCGGCTGTGAGTCCCTCTGCGTGAGGTGGGGCCTAGGGAGGCAGTTGGGCTTGCTGGTTGTATACCTGGCTCCCCGCTATGTAGCAGCAGCCCTGCCCGAGCTCCTGGAGGTGATCGCTACGGTGGCAGTGGAGACCCCCAGACTTATAGTCATGGGGGACTTTAACCTGCCATCGTTGGGCGAATCATCCGTGGTAGCTCGGGAGTTCATGGCTTCCATGACGGCCATGGACCTGACCCAAGTAATTCAAGGCCCCACTCACGAGGGTGGACATACGCCGGACCTCATCTTTGTCTCGGGCCAATGGAAAAGTGATCTGGGTACAGGGGACATAGTCATCACACCCTTGTCATGGTCAGACCACTCACTTCTCCGGCTCGACTTTCCGACCGCTGCTCCCCTCCGCGGGGAGGCGGAACCAGAGTCACTAATCTGGTACCGCCCCAGGCGCTTGATGGACCCGGATGGGTTCCAGACAGCGCTTGGGCCATTTCCTGTATCCCTGACCCGCGCCCCGATGGAGGACCTCACGGCCGCATGGAATAGTGCGGCCGTGGGAGCCTTAGATCGGGTCGCGCCCCTGCGGCCTCTCTCGCGGCGGCGAACCACCCTGGCTCCTTGGTTCACTGTGGAGCTGCGGGTGATGAAACGCCGCAAGAGATGCCTAGAGAGAAGATGGAGGGCTAGCCGCTCTGAATCTGACCGGACACAGGTAAGAGCCCATTTACGGACTTACATTGTGGCGCTGAGAGTGGCCAAACGTCATCATTGTGCCACTCTCATAGCATCCGCAGAAAACCGCCCTGCCGCCCTGTTTAGGGTGACCCGCGACCTCCTTCAACAGAGGGAACGGGAAGCCCCGCTACAGGGTAGAGCAGAGGAATTTGTGATTTTTCTGCAGGAGAAAACCGCCCAGATACAGAGTGAGCTAACCCCCATTCATGACCCAGTGGGATGCCACGAGAGAGATCTTGTTTGGGAGGAGTTTGACTCCGTTACTTCCGAGGATATGGACAGGCTACGTGGGCGACTGCGAGCCACCACATGTTTATTGGACCCGTGCCCCTCCTGGCTTGTACTGGCATCCTGGGAGGTGACACGAGGCTGGCTCCAAGAGGTTGTCAACGCATCCTTGAGTGAGGGTTCCTTGCCTGCCTCCCTAAAAGAGGCCATGGTGAGGCCCCTCCTCAAGAAGCCCTCTTTGGACCCAGCTCTTTTGAACAACTACCGTCCAGTCTCCAACCTTCCCTTCTTGGCGAAGGTTGTTGAGAGTGTGGTGGCACAACAGTTTCCCCGTCACCTGGAGGAAGTTGACTATCTAGATCCGCGCCAGTCCGGCTTTCGGCCCGGGCATAGCACCGAGACGGCATTGGTCGCGTTGGTAGATGATCTCTGGAGGGCCAGAGATGGGGGATGTTCCTCCATCCTGGTCCTATTAGACCTCTCGGCGGCTTTCGATACCATCGACCATGGTATCCTATTGCATCGGCTGGGGGGGTTGGGGGTGGGAGGCACCGTTTTACGGTGGTTCTCCTCCTACCTCTCTGGCCGATCGCAATTTGTGCGTGCAGGAGAGCAGAGGTCGACCCCGAGACCCCTCACATGCGGGGTGCCTCAGGGGTCGGTCCTCTCGCCTCTCCTGTTTAACGCATACATGAAGCCGCTGGGCGAGATCATCCGTGGTTTTGGGGTAGAGTACCACCTGTACGCTGATGACACCCAGCTGTACATATCTACCCCAAACCACCCCAACGATGCCGTAGCGGTGATGTGCCAGTGCTTGGAAGCCGTGCGGATCTGGATGGGAAGTAACGGACTTAGGCTCAACCCGACCAAGACCGAGTGGCTGTGGTTTCCGGCTGCCCGGTTCAACCAGCTCTCTCCAACGCTGGCCATAGGGGGCGAACATCTTGCCCCTGTGGATGGGGCGCGCAACTTGGGTGTCCTCCTGGATACCCGGCTGTCCATGGAAGATCAAGTGACAGCCGTGGCCAGGAGGGCGTTTTACCAGGTTCGCCTGGTACGCCAGTTGCGCCCCCTATTGGATCGGGACGCCCTTCGCACAGTCACTCATGCTCTCGTGACATCCCGACTGGATTATTGCAACTCTCTCTACATGGGGCTCCCCTTGAGGTGTACCCGGAGGCTTCAGTTGGTCCAGAATGCAGCCGCGCGAGCAATTATGGGCACCTCTAGGTTTGCCCATGTAACACCGCTCTTGCGCGAGCTGCACTGGCTACCTGTCGTCTTCCGGGTGCGCTTCAAGGTGTTAATTACCATCTTCAAAGCGCTCCATGGCTCGGGACCTAGCTACCTGCGGGATCGGATCCTGCCCCATACATCCTCACGGCCGATTCGCTCCCACAGAGAGGGACTTCTCCGGGTGCCGTCCACTAGACTTTGTCAGCGGGCGACGCCCAGGGGAAGGGCCTTCTCTGTGGCGGGCCCAGCCCTCTGGAATGACCTTCCCCCCGATATCAGGACAACTACGGACCTCCGCTCCTTCCGCTTAAAATTAAAGACTCACTTTTTTCGTCTGGCCGGCCTTGGGTAGTCTCTTTTTAGGTTAGGGTTTTTTAGGGGTAATTTTTAGTTTATAGGTTTTAGCGCAGGATTTATTTAATTTATTTTTAATTCTGTATTTTGTACTTGTCTGTGTTTATTTGTATTTTTAATTGCCTGTGCCCCGCCTCGAGTCCCCTCGGGGAGAGAGAGCGGGATATAAATTAAATTATTATTATTATTATTATTAGATCTTGTAGCAAGTGTTGTGTTTCAATTGGTAATGGATAATTCATTCCCGTTATGGCTTTGCAAATTATCTTGCAACTCTATGGACTCATCGAGCTTATATGCACATACATCATGAAGTGAGCGGTGAGCTAGAACTCAAAGAACAGATGGCTGAAGTGAAATACCCATCTGAAGCTGGGATTTGTGTTATAGTCTCAGAGAAATATCTTTTGCCGAAAGTTTGTGTCTGTGTGCAGATGGCTTTGGAAGGATCTTGAGGCAGCCATGCTTTTCCGAAGACACAGCTTTGGCTTACAGTGTCAACCCTCCAAATGGTTTGCAGAGCCCTCTGTCTAATTCTTTTCTAAACTTTGAGGATCTAAACATCTGGAATTCACAGCTGCAGAAAGCTCCAGCTACATTGCAATTAGTTATGCATCCCATCCTCGTCGCCAGTGTTAGATCTCGGGAACAGAGGGAGTCCAGACACAGGCTAGCAAAGAACAAGCCGTTTATTGGCAAGAATAGCGTAGGTGCTAAGAACTATTCACAGGAAAACAAGTGTGCGGTAGACAGGGGCTCCCGCGTTTGACAGCTACTTATACGCGAGCTGTCAAACGGGGAGCCAATTAGGTCGCTTCAGGACCCGGTTTCCCGCCAGTCGCGTCTGGGCCAATCAGACGCGACTGGCGGTTACAGACTGGCTACAGCCTGTTACCATGGTCCTTCCAGGCAGGGTGGAAGACCTGCGACTGGTCGTATGTCGAGACCAGTCGCAAGTCGAGGACACAACACCTTACAAAAGGATATACTGCCTTTTCACTAGAAATGTCCTCTCTCTGGGTGTATCTATATCGGTATCTGTCATGCATGTGTCATATGCCCATCAGTTTGGTATGACACAGTCCTTCCATGGGCTTCGATCGTATTATTATACTAATTTATGCCTTGATGTTTTCACATCATCTTTCCAACATGTCCTTGCAGCATCCTTTATTGCTTTATTTAAAATATTATTTGCTGCTCTTCAGTCAAAACTCTCAGAACAGCTTATAAAATTATACCCCAAATTTCTAACACAGACCCAATAAAAGGAAGGCCAAGGAAAGAACAATAAATGCTTTCAGGAGTCTCATGAGAAGATGAGGCTTTACATGGGAGGAGATGATTTCACAAATGCAGTGAATACTCTAGGGCAGGGGTCTGCAAAGTTGGCTCTTTTAAGACTGGTGGACTTCAATTCCCAGAATTCCCCAGCCAGCTTTGCTGGCTGGGGAATTCTGGGAGTTGAAGTCCACCAGTCTTAAAAGAGCCAACTTTGCAGATCCCTGCTCTAGGGTTATCCGAGTATTTACATAAAGAGAAATCCACATGAAGTTTGAACTTGAAGAACTGCCACTCAACTTCTTATTTGAGATCAAATACCCTGGAGCAGATCACTGTATACAACTTCCTTCTATTGAGAAAGAAGCATGCAATCTAGCTAGCAGCTAGCTATTAAATATATGCTGATCACATATATTTTTCCATGGATTCTTGATTAAGTATATTTTCTACTATTTCATTAACTTGTACTGCAGTGCCACACATTTCTGCACCTTAATATTTCGTGCCTAGAATCTTATTGGATTCACCACTATGCAAAGCTGTGGTGTGGTTTGTTTGTTTTAATATCATATGGGAATTCAGCCATCTCTGGTTTAACATGAAGTGTGAACCAAATCACTACGGAAATCACTAGTATGATTAAATAAAGTATGGGCTTGAAAGATGAATGCTTGCTGGAAGAGGAAGAAGAAAAAGAGGAGGAGGAGGAGGTGGAGGAGGAGGAGGAGGAGGAGGAGGAGGAGGAGGAGGAGGAGGAGGAGGAGGAGGAGGAGGAGAGAAGTTGTTGTTTACTGTCCTATTTGGAGCATATTGCACAAAGAGTGCCCTTATTTTTGATCCTGATATGGTCATGGACATGGAAAGACTTGGAATCCTAAAGCTGAGTGAGGCTATCCAGAATACAATGTCAAATCTGGCTGCAAAGCACCAAAAAGCATGGGGCAACTTGGGATTTGGATGGTTACAAAATGTTTGGGAGAACCTGAAAGTTATTGACAAGTTCTACTTCATTTCCAGTTACCTCTCTCATTATTTAGATGTATTTCTTGGTGTGAAATTAGGGGAAGATTGTTTCCATGGTAATAAATTATCTTCTGTTACCTTTTATTGGATCTCTTTCTTCAAGATTAATATGTCAGAAAAGTTGTGTGTGGCAATGGGAAAATAAACCACATTCCTGTTTCTGATGCTAACATACTGGCACTAATACCATCACACAAATTTATGTGCATTTCTTCTTTACAAGTTAGGTGCTTTCTAAATAGTAAGGAGTAATAAAATACCCTACGTACAAAAATTAGAATAATATGTGGTTAGTTCATTTTAGAATCCCAAATATATTTGCTATTTCAGGTAGTTGATAGTGCATTCATAATAGAAAAACACAGATTTAGATACCAAATGTATCATTACAATAATTTTACCATCAAGAGGGAAAGTTATTTTATAATACTTTAGGTTATATGTGCTAAAAAAAACATTAAGGGACAAGGAATGGCACCATTGACTGACCTACTTAAGACGCTCTTTAGACAATGATATTGACATGCTGCATATATTTCCAGAATGATTTCTTGAGAAATTTTGTGGTGGTAGGAATGCCTAAGAAATAATTGGATCAGAAGAAATCATATGAATGAGTGAGCTGGCCAGCTGCAGATAATTAAGAAAGCAGAATATGAGAAAACGCCATGGGACCATTCACATGCAATTACTTTTGGAGAAGGGATGTCTGGTATTACTGTTCCATGCAAATTTGTTTGGGGAGCAGCATGGAAATAGTCCCAAAGAATAATTCAGAAACTCGCCATGCTTTTCCCTAACGTTCCTTTATGGTTAAATGCATTGAGTTCTGTTATCTTCAGCATTCCTGTGTGATATTTTCTTGTTTCATCACAATGAGATATTTTTAGCAGCCCAATTGGTACCTAAATTTACCTACTTGCTAAATGAAGCCAATCAATAAATGAGAGAGAATGAAGCTAATAATGAACTAAGGAAGTCTGCATTTTCTCAAAGTTTTAGAATGAAACATGTGCTGAGATTTTGGACACTCGGTTTAAACTTTACCAGGAGCTGTGATAGATTCAGGGTTCATCTAAAGCTGTTTGAATGAAGTTCCCTCACTTCAAAAATATAAATCAGGGATGTCACTCAGAATTGTATCCATCCTTAGGTAAAACACACTAGACACTACCATGTTTTTTTTTAAATTTAGATACTACTTTATTATTTTGATGCTAATAAACTTTTCTATTTTTGAAGAATTATTCAAGTATCTTTTGCCCCATTTTAAAATCATGTTACATTTCCTCCTAGTTAAGAACTGAAGATAGGAGTAAAGTAATTCTAATTCTCAAGCATATTAATACTTTTTCTTGTTATTTTCCATGTACTGAATATATGTATGTACAAGGTTAATGTTCTAAAAGGGTGTTAGTAGCAAGGGACAATTGAACAGTGCAGAATACAATAGGATACTGTAGACCTCACTCTGTCTACAGAGTGTTGGAGGTGTTGACAGGCATCATGATAGATGAAGTTTAGAAACAGGTATGGCAGGGACTCTAGGAATGGTCCTTATTATAGTCAGGTGAAATAATCTTGAAAGCTTGTCCAAGTTTCTCTCTACCTGATCATATACTACATAAAATGAAAGCAGGGTTATTTTGAATTTCTTTTCCATGCTTTGCTCTGTATCACAGCTGTGTAATTTGGGTGTGTGTGTGTGAAGGCAAGTCCTTCCTTAACTGCTTACACTTTACTTACTCTTTACTTTTTTTTTTTTACTCCCCCACTTATTGGTATATTCATTCCTTCATGTATACATTATATTGTGTACATTATATAAAAGTAGGGAGAAATCAAGCTGCTGTGGCCTAGAGGTTGAGCTCTTGCCTCACAAGCAGGAGGTTTTGAGTTCGATCCTAGGTGGAGGCACTGCTTGGGCAGGGGGTTTGGACCTGCAAGGTCTCTTCCAATTAACTCTTCTGTTAATCTGTTAAAATGAAGGGGAGACGCCATGCTGTGTGTGAGAGAGAGAGGGTGGGGGATGAGTGTTCTATTATGAATCCTCTAACCTTGAGACTACCTCCAGAGCTTCTCCATGGGTTGATGTTGAATTTAATAGGCAACGCAACAGAAAGGAAAATGATGCAACAAACAATTTAAAAATTTTTTTTAAAAAAAACTTGGAGAATTAATGTATTTGCATTTAAATTAAATTTGACTTCAGTCGAATTAAGTATTTACCCTGGCTTTTCCTGCTGTCTCAGATTTGCCCTGCAACTCACCACTCAAGTGCAGCCTCAGCATGAAAATAATTGCACAGGTCCATTGCTCTGTTCTGCTGGAGTAAAGGATGCACTGTTGGTCTCCTCCTACTGCTGCAGTGTACTGCTACTATACATTAGTCTTCTCAAGGTGCACTTCAAACCATCCAAGCGATTCAATCCCAAAAAATTTTTATGGGTTTTGACCAATCCATAATTAGCCAAACTATACTGGGCAAAGAGGCACCGAGAGAAGGAATCTGGCAGCTGGTGAAAGACCATGCATTTCTTTATTTAGTCACCAAAGGTTTCTCATAACTCTATGTATGTGATGAAGAAAACTATATTTAATTGCAGGGTTATTTTACCTTCCCATCCAGATTGGGTATTATAAACAGTTTAAATTAAATCAGTAGCTACAATTCTGTCAGGAGCTCGCTAAGTGCTATAAGCATCAAAGCAATTAAAAAACCGGCACAGAAGGTAATTAAAAGCCTTACTGGTTCTTGCTATTAGGCTGACATTTTAAATGCCACACTATGTTTTATTGAGCCAATAACCTATTTCCCCAGTCTCCTCAAGACATCCAACCAGTTCCACTAATTCATCAAATTCTACAAGTACTTAGATTAGTATTCTGATTAATGTAGTCTGTTCCACCACATCTTTATTCCTCAACAGAAATCATCTTAACAATGTAAAATAATACCATGTAAAAACAACACTGCATAACAGTGGCAGAATGAATGAAAATTTCTAAGTAAAGATTTACTGCTTCGCCTTGCCTTGGGGATAAATTGTGCCTTTTGTTGCTGACAGTATGGTGGGGTTAAAAGATAATTTAATTCATTTTGTTTGCTTGTGTGGATTTCAGAAAATAGAAGGCATAGGTTTCAGAAAATAGAATAGAATCCTTGAGAAATTTTGAAGAATTTAAATCATATTTAGTGATCCTTTGCTTTGATAGGTATTTGATCCTATCAATAAGAACACCTGTTTAGTATTTAATGCTCCACAATATTAAACTTCTACAAGCATCTTCAAATAGGCAGAACCTGTGGTCATATCTATCCTCATTCTATGAAGAATTCCATGCCAGAACAAATTTTAAACAATTTTAGCTGCAAAATGTAATGCAAAATTGATTCCCCTGAATTTTTTAAAGATTTGAACTGATGTTCTTGATAGCATTTTCCCCATGTAAAAAAAATATTTGATTGGAACTCTATAGAAGTCAAGATAGTAGAGCGGGATCATATATAAAGTATTTTTTCTTATGTCAAAGCAGCTGATCTGCCTAAATACAGGAAGGAGCATACTGCTTCCCTTTTGCCTTTCAGCCCCACTCCAGGAGCCTTCCAGGCAGTCGCTCACATGACAAACCATTTTGTGTTACATTTTTGCTGATAAAGAAATGAAGGGGGAGTAGTATAGATCTATTTCAAGCTATTTAGCTCTCATCAGTTAGCCATACCCTTGCTGGGATTCAAACTTAGGCTGCTTACATATTAGGCAGTTGTATTAACCTCTAAGCCACAAGTTTTCCTCCCTTCATCAGCTGAGCCACGGGAATGATTAAATGTTTTTTTCTTCTGCCAAAACACCTGGTCTGCCAAAATATGGGAGGGAGCATATTGCTTGCCTTTCGCCTTTTGGCACCACAAAAATGTAACACAAAATGGCTTGTTATGTAAGCGACTGTCTGGAAGGCTCCTGGAGTGGGGCTGAAAGGTTTGTTTGAAAATTATATATATATATGAGAGAATATTATCACAGCTCCTGTTCAAGGGTCCCTTTAAGGGGAGGAGACTTGACGTCATCCCTCTCTGCCCTTCGACTCAACCTAGAGATCATCCAGACAGAGAACCAATTAGATTACTGCTGTGTGACATTTTTTAGATATGTGTTAGATTTTTAAGGGCTGAAAATAAAGAGACCAGGATGGATCCATTTCAGGCTTATTAGCCTTCTTCAGCTGGCCATACTCCTTCTACTGGGATTTGAACCGGTGCCCTCCAGCATGTGAGGCAAGCCTCTCTATGCCTTGAGCTATCCGGTATCCCTGATAAATCAGCCAATTTACAGGGCTCTTAAATGAGAGAATATTATCACAGCTCCTGTTCAAGGGTCCCTTAAAGGGGAGGAGACTTGACGTCATCCCTCTCTGCCCTTCGACTCAACCTAGAGATCATCCAGACAGAGAACCAATTAGATTACTGCTGTGTGACATTTTTTAGATATGTGTTAGATTTTTAAGGGCTGAAAATAAAGAGACCAGGATGGATCCATTTCAGGCTTATTAGCCTTGTTCAACTGGCCATACTTCTTCTACTAGGATTTGAACCGGTGCCCTCCAGCATGTGAGGACAAGCCTCTCTATGCCTTGAGCTATATATATATATATAAGAGAATATTTTCACAGCTCCTGTTCAAGGGTCCCTTTAAGGGGAGGAGACTTAACGTCATCCCTCTCTGCCCTTCGACTCAACCTAGAGATCATCCAGACAGAGAACCAATTAGTTTGCTGCTGTGTGAAATTTTTTAGATATTTTTTTAGATGCACTCATACGCTGGAAAGCACCAGTTCAAATCCCAGTAGAAGGAGTATGGCCAGCTGAAGAAGGCTAATAAGCCTGAAATGGATCCATCCTGGTCTCTTTATTTTCAGCCCTTAAAAAAAAAATCTAACATATATGTGTGTGTGTGTGTGTGTGTGTGTGTGTTAGTTTTATGAGCTGATCAATAAAACTAACACACATATCGAAAAAAATTATACAACGTAATTCTTGGCTTGCTGTCTAGATGGTCTCTGGTGATGAGCCAAAAGGCAGGAAAGGAAACAGTATGTCTCCTCCCTTAATTGGGGCCTAATAATAACAGGTTGTTGTGAAACAATTACATATATATGTATACACTTGTGTCACAACACCCTGTTAAGCCCCAATTAAGGGAGGAAGCATACTGCTTTCCTTTTCTGCCTTTCGGCTCATCACCAGAGACCATCTAGACAGAAAGCTATGAGTTCCGTTGTGTACTTTTTTAATATGTGTGTTAAGTTTTTGAGCTGATCAATATTTATATATATATATAAAGGGTGACACCATGTTCTAGGTTTACAGCTGAAATGGACTAGCGTTCTATAGTCAGAGCAAACCAATTTATGAAAGCATGGTGTTTTTTTCTGTCAAGTCAAGCACCATAGAATAGGCCATCAAAGCAGCCAATGAGCTGTGAGCAAAGAAGGCTCAACATTATATTTCATTCCTCGTGATTCCCTAACCAAACTTTATTGACTTTATGATGCTCCGTCCCTTTGCTTCAGCAGACTTGAAGAGCCATTTTCAGTGCCAATCATACTGCCCCGTTTATGGTTTTTCTGAATCTGATCCAATGTCTTTCAGTGAGATGCATCAACGATGTTATATTTTTAGATCCATCTAGTAAACTGCAGTTGCTAGATGGGTCTAAAAATTACTCTGGCCTGAGAGGAATATGTGTCTGAGCAAGAAACTGAGGCTAAAATCCGAAACAGGATTTTTGTGAAGAAATGGGTTGCTCTTCTATTCAAGCAAAGGAACAGAAGACTTCTTTGTCACCCATGTACAAGATAACCCAATAACCCTGAAGTGGAATTTGCAGAACTTTTGTAATTCCTGCTAAAACATCATGACAGGCATTTTTCAATTTTCTACAATCTTTTCATGACCTTTCTTATGTACCGCTTTCCCTTCAACTATCTTTAATAAAGTATCTAGCATCTTGCAGTTCAAGACCTATTCCATGAGATCCTCGGTGCCATTTGCCCCAGTTGTTGCAGATGAACAGAACTGAAGAGGCAGATTGATTTAGAGACTAAAAACAAACCAAAAAAAGAGATACTCCTATGTTTAAAATAAAACGTCTAACAACAGGCAGCAATGAACTGCCTTCTTTTAAAGAAAGGTACATTTAAAGATGATGCTGAATGAACTCGACTCTTCTATCCTCTCCTGCAGTTGTTGCTTTTGTTGTTGTTGTTATTTAATTGCTCTTCTAGATGATATAATAACATTTTAATGTTCATTTTATTGTTTAGAAAATTTATTTGTGCAGATAGCTGCCAGTATATATACGTAGTAAGAGCTGTTAATAATTAAAGAAATAGATATTCAACTGTTCAGATGGAATTAAAATTGGTGAAAATTTTCTTGGCAAGCAAAAACTTTAACCTCATTGTTGGAAGTCAACCATGTTATACCCTGATTTAAAAAAAAACATAATTTGTCCCACCTTCATCCCAGAAAAGGAGAGTCTTCTGCACAAATTGAAACAAAACCACAGATATGATCAAAACGAATATATTTTCTTCACACATGCAAATAAAGAAAATCTCTGAAGGATCAATTCATGTCTAATGCTTTACTTCACACCATATGGCTGTGCTTGGTCAGAAAAAGAGTAAACATGTGCAGGAACAACTTCTGTTATAGCAAAACCATGAGCTGAGACAAATTGGCCAACATCATCCCTTCATAATAGAAAATGCCTCCTGAAGAGAGATCAATCGCAGTCGCATAACAGAATTCTACAAAAGGAATACTCACTGTGATTTTGATATGGGAATGGTCCAGTGCTTCAACTGGATTAAAGAAAGGGGTATCAGAGGAAAGTACAGCCACATGATCCCAGAAAAAGAGGCAGCTGCTTTAAGGAGTTATAAACAGGTGCCACATTTGTACCCCTGCTAATTTTAAAGCACCTTTTTGAAATCTAATCTGAAGACCTGCATTTCGTGTTCTAGCTATGGCCATCAGTTATACTCCAATTAGGTTGTCATCATCCAATTAAAGTTGAACATTTCTAATAGCCATTTCAGAAGAGCTAATTCTAGCCCTAATCAGAAAAATCTCTTCTTGCTTAATTTTAGCTATATACTTAGTTTAAGTGAGTGGAACCAATTTAATCTTTGTTTCCCATTCCTATATTTTCCTCTCTCATCCCTCCCCCCCCTCATTTTTAGCTTTCCTTGTGAATAGTAAGTTTTTGGAACAATGCATAATTGTGCCTCTGAAATTATGAAAGGCACAGTATATATCCACATATAAATAAAGAAAATGTTCAGCATCCTTTTACGTGTATTGCCTGCCTATCCCTCCCTTTTTCCTTTCCACTTTAATCCCCACCTCCTCCTCCTCCTCTCCTCCTCCTCTTCCTCTCCCCTCCTCTTGCTGTTTTTTGCATTTTATCCACCTTTCAAGTCTTTCCCAATGACCTGGGATAGGCAGATGTAATTGTTCTTAGCACAACTACCTTTTGCAATTGATTGATGATAATTTTGTCACTGCCTATGGTGTTCAAGTGGTGCTCCAGCTGTTTGGGGATTACACACAAGCTGTTGTTGTTGTTGTTGTTGTTGTTGTTGTTACCATTACATTACTCAACAAATACTATAGAGAATCAGTACAGTATTTATCTTTACAAACATGCATTTTCCCAGAGTCATTTTGCAATTCTCAATCTAGTCCATGTCAAAGTATTTAATATGGCCCATTCTTCATAGAGAATAGTGGCCTCATTTGCCTCGCCGAGATTGATAGTTCTGTGTGACATCAATCCCAAAAGCACTGATGTGGGCCATGGACCTCAACCAAAAGGCCTATCAATCTCTCCATGCTGCATTCTCTTCAGGTCTTAAATCAGGCTGGTTGATATCTTTCCAGTTTCTCTATTCCTGCATCGGCAGTCTGACTAAAGATGGCCATCACTCATTGCTACTCTTCCAGAGGTAGTTATTGCTTCGCATTTACTGCCTGCGTTAACAAGCTGTTATTACCCTTATTGTTTCCTTGATTTGTGCAAGATTCATAACAAAAGAACCCAGTTGCTTTTAAAACATGAATGGGACATTATGATTTTATTGCCAACAAAGGCTGAACAAGTAGCAGACCTCAAGATACTAGCTTCTTGTTACACTGTACCTTTTAGAAAACTTATGATGGGTTTTATTCATTAATTAGCAGAAGTACTAATAAGTATGGGGATCAGCTTGTATAATGAAAGGACTTCTAGAAAGTGGTAAGTCTCATTGCATATCCTGATCATTAAGGCATACTGCACTTCTTCCTGGGATTCTGATCAGTAAGCTTTTTCACACTACTAGCCTTTCCATTTTGCAAAACCTGGACAATTCATAGCCTATAAAATTTAAATCATTATCATTATTACTGAGCCACAGTGGCACAGTGGTTAGAGTGCAGTACTGCAGGCTACTTCTGCTGACTGCCGGCTGCCTGCAATTTAGCAGTATGAATCTCAGCAGGCTCATTGTTAGTTTAGTTTAGTTTTATTTAATTTATATAGGAAGGTTGCCATCCTTCGGTAAAATGAGGACCCAGATTGTTAGGGGCAATATGCTGACTCTGTAAACTGCTTAGAGAGGTCTGTAAAGCACTGTGAAGTGCTATATAAATCTAAGTGCTATTGCTATTCTATCACCAGAATATCTCTAACTTGCCTTTACTATTTTCAATTTTTGGATGACATTTAAATCCTAGACATATCTATTTTAAAAAATTGAATGAAACAAGGAATTAGAATCTACATTTTGTCTATGAGTA
Source organism: Rhabdophis nuchalis (assembly GCA_039707465.1). NCBI lineage: Eukaryota > Metazoa > Chordata > Lepidosauria > Squamata > Natricidae > Rhabdophis > Rhabdophis nuchalis. The sequence continues at coordinate 165,144,513 of CM077643.1, forward strand.
GAAAATTGGTTTGACATGAGTAAGGAATTGGATTATCATTAGTATCAAAACTCCAATAGATTTTAGATTATAGTTTATTTGACAAAAATAATGTTTCAGATTTACATAATCCCACTCAGTGGTGGGTTTCAAATTTTTTTAGAACCTACTCTCTAGGTGTGGCCTATTTTGTGGGCGTGGCTTGGCAGTCATGTGACAGGATGGGAGTGGCCAACTTGTAAAATGTGGTGAAACTCATTTAACAACGCTCTTGCTTAGCAACCAAAATTATGGGCTCAATTGTGATGATAAATTCTTTCTTTCTTTCTTTCTTTCTTTCTTTCTTTCTTTCTTTCTTTCTTTCCTTTCTTACTTTCTGCTTTCCTTTCCTTTCCATTGGGTTACTGGCAGCAGCAGGCCAGACTTACTTCTGGGTCCACCGGTGGAACCCCCTCTCACCGGCTCTCTAAATTTCACCATCCGGCTCTTGCGAGTAGGTGCGAGCCTGCAGAAACCCACCACTGATCCCACTGAATTTGTATAGAAAAGGAATGCATAAATCATTGTGATGTTGAAGAAGCAATGAGAATAACACTATATTTGAAACATACTTTTGCTGTGCCCTAAAATTATAATTGCATCTGTAACTATATACATTGTATTTGATTTTGAGACACGTTTAGGACATCCATATCCTTTTGAGCAACATATTACTACATGGAAATTGGCAATTGGATAATAGAAATAGATTCACTATTCACTCTCTCGGCTAAGAGAGAACATTGGAAAGATAAATTTATGGCTCCCATTATTTAGTGGATTGATGTTACTTGCAACTTAGGAAAGCATTGCTTACTGACATAGCTTATATAGAGATAGTTACAATGAAATTTGATCATCTTTTATTGGAACTGTGGTGTACAAATGTATATGTATACAGGTATGAATAACCCCTATTTAAACTTAATTTAACCACTTTTTAACTTAATTCAGCTCAACTCCACTTATTCAATTTAAGTAATACCCATCTCCAAATTGACTCTTGGTAGCATGCAATAAAACCAAATAGAATAAATATACAATACAATATTTATCAAATAAATAAGAAATACATTTTAAAACAACCCAGTGAATCAGCAACCCAGATTGCTGTACCCATCCAACAACCTATCCAGACACCCTCCAGAAATCTCTCAGGGCTCCCCGACCACCAAAACCCAAGGCTGGGAGAACAGCAAATCTTTAAGGCATTCTGGAACACTAATGGGATTGGAGCCATATGGATGTCAGGAGGAGTCGTATTCCAGAGAACAGGTGCCATGACAGAGAAAACTTGTGGCTCTTGATAGATGACATGAAGGGAGCTGGAACACATCAATTCATTGGAATGAACCAGCTGGGTGGATAACATGTGAGAAAGATGTTTCCTCAAATTACTAAGCTCTATCCCATGAAGGGATTTATGAGTCATAGTTATAACTTTGATTCATAGGAAGAGGTGTAAGTGTGTGATGCAGAGGTGTCGCATGAGCATACTGCCAAGGCTGTTGCATTAGGGAAGCTTCTCTGTGGTCTTCAAAGGCAAGTCCATGTAGAGTGCATTGAAACCCATGAGGTGGCATGAGGGACTGTTTGAATAAGCTGCTGATGTAGGAAATGTTGCAACTGGGCCACCAGATAAAGTGGTGCAAACACGGCCATCTGGCAAGAGCTACAAGTCTAGAAATAGCCCAAATCTCTGCCCCACATTCAAATGGAGAAGGGTTGAGGATGAAGGGTATATATCTTTATAAGATATAAAACCCCACACCAGTAGATGATGTGATAATAATGGTGGGTGTGGCATTATTTTCTTTTTTTGTTTCCTTTTTTTGTTTCCTTTTAATAATAATAATAATAATAATTTAATTGTATATCCCGCTCTCTCTCCCCAAAGGGACTCGAGGCGGGGCACAGGCAAATTAAAAACACAAATAAGACCACAACAAAATACAAGGTTAAAAATAAATTAAATTGATCCTGCGCTAAAAACCCATAAACTAAATTAAAACAACCCCTAAAACCCCTTACCTTAAAAGAGACTACCCAAGGCCGGCCAGGCGAAAAAGATGTGTCTTTAATTTTAAACGGAAGGAGCGGAGGTCCGTAGTTGTCCTAATATCGGGGGAAGATCGTTCCAGAGGGCTGGGCCCACCACAGAGAAGGCCCTTCCCCTGGGCGTCGCCCGCTGACAGAGTCTAGTGGACGGCACCCAGAGAAGTCCCTCTCTGTGGGAGCGAATCGGCCGTGAGGAGGTATGGGACAGGATCCGATCCCGCAGGTAACTAGGTCCCGAGCCATGGAGCGCTTTGAAGATGATAACTAACACCTTGAAGCGCACCCGGAAGACGACAGGTAGCCAGTGCAGCTCGCGCAAGAGCGGTGTTACGTGGGTGAACCTAGAGGTCCCCATTATTGCTCGCGCGGCTGCGTTCTGGACCAACTGAAGCCTCCGGGTGCACCTCAAGGGGAGCCCCATGTAGAGAGAGTTACAATAGTCCAGTCGGGATGTCACGAGCACATGAGTGACTGTGCGAAGGGCGTCCCGATCCAATAGGGGGCGCAATTGGCGAACCAGGCGAACCTGGTAAAACGCCCTCCTGGCCACGGCTGTCACATGATCTTCCATGGACAGCCGGGCATCCAGGAGGACGCCCAAATTGCGCACCCCATCCACAGGGGCAAGATGTTCGCCCCCTATGGCCAGCGATGGAATGAGCTGGTTGAATCGGGCAGCCGGAAACCACAGCCACTCGGTCTTGGTCGGGTTGAGCCTGAGTCCGTTACTTCCCATCCAGAAATAGAAATATTTCTGGATGGGATTTGCTACTGTTTTATTCTTTTCCCCTCTTTCTTTAGTTTTACAAAGTAGATAAAGGCAACTCTTCCTCTCCTGGAGGGGAGGGTGGAACTGTACATGGACATGTCTATATTTTTGTCTAGTCTAAAATGGTCCCAATTTATGACCTTTCCTGCCACGGTTGTTAAATGAATCACTGCAGTTGTGAAGTTAATAACATAATTCTTATGTGAATCTGGCTTCCCCACTGACTTTGCTTGTCAGAAAGTTGCAAAGGGGATGCCGTGGCCATGGCATACTGCAACCATCACACATATTTGTCAGTTGCCATGCAACTTGAGTTTTGATCACGTGACTCTGGGATGCTGCAATGGTCTAACTGTGAAAAGTGGCCATACGTCCCTTTTTCAGTGCCTTTGTAACTTTAAACTATCACTAAGCAAACTGTTGTAAGTCAAAGACTACCTATATTGGGAGTGATTTTCAGATGGTACATACAGAGGTGTGGCAATATTCATTTAGGAGTCAGTTGCCAGAAAGACCGCACTGAATGTTACATGCAAATACTTTACTACCCAGAGTCACAAAACTGTGATGGACGGTAATACTTATATTTATTTGTTTGTTTGTTTGGTGGGTGGGTGGGTGGGTTAGTTATTTTTTTGCTTGCTTACTTGCTTGGTGTTCTCACTGCTTACTTTTCCCATGCAGCTAAAAGAATTTTCTTCATAAATCAATCGTAAACAATGCTTTCTGAAAATGGAATTTTGGATGCTATGGCTTTTTGTTTTTCTTTTTAGATTTATGAATAAAGAATCCAATATAGTCTTAGGTGAATTAACAGGTGCTTCTCGTGTCAAGGAGCTCCACTGAATTCTCTCAATTTTAATCTTCCACTGCAGTTCACTACCTGCCATTAATATGCCACGGCAGTGTTTTAAAGATTACTCAGAAGGTACTTGGAGGGAGATATCAGAAAGCTCTAGAGATAGTAAGAAACTCTCAGAGCTTAAGGTATGAGTAATTTTTGTTTGCTCATCTGCGTATGTGCCTATCCACAGTTTTTTCCATTTTAGTATAAGTTTCAAAGTACTTTTGTTATTACTTTGACTGTAGCCTACTTGAATATTTCTTTTTTACAAAAAGGAAAGGTAGAATGGGAATGTGTAATTGGTATTTACCATTGCTCTCTGCTATTGAATTGCAATAGAATAGTATTGACTCCCTTTTCTTAGCTACTTCTGTTACATGAAATTATGGTAGCCAAATTTCCCTGTAGGATTATTTAGATCCATTCAATTGCTTGTTTTCTATTTCTGGTCTTCTAGCCCATCTTTTAGCCCATCACATGGCCAAAATATATGGCTCTTTTGTCTATAATCTCAAAAGGGTTGCTTAATATAAAACTGAAAAATCAGAGCAAAAAACACCAAGGAAACAATCTTGTCTTCAACTAAGCACCAAGATATCAACACAATGAAAAGCATGATAAAGCAATCGGAACACAGAATTTCACCAGCTATTATTGTTGGATTAAATCACTGGTTAGTATGCCTTCTGACCTTGTTGATTGTACAACTATATCATAGCAAAAATTATTTTCTTAAGATTTATGGTCTATGCCACAAAATTCCTGTTTTTTTTATTTTTTGTATAGTGATATGCCTGCCCCATTTATCTTTCCATTCTTATAATTGATTCTAACAGATTTTAAATTACCTTGTGTGTTAGAAAAATCTTGGAATTTGAGTCAATTCCATGAAAAAGCCATGATCTGTATCAAGAAGAAAAGAAGTTTTGCCTGGTATTTCACATGCAGACCTTAATGTAAATTGATAATTAAACCCTTGCCAAACAATTCTTGCCAAATGTGAATGTACAGTCCTTAACAGTGTGGGAAGTGTCAAGTCACCTTTCCTACTGAGATAACTTAGCAATGATAATTTATCAATTATGGCCTCCATTAATACTTCCACTATACACTTAAGGGTATTTCTTTTTAAATTCCATTGTGCATCTACCAATTGCAGCTCAGATCTCAAAGAAACTTGGATGGTTTCACTTAGTTTTGATGATAGTTATTTTGATATCATGATGAAAGGAAAATAAGACCACAAAATTCTTCCAGTAAGCTAAAACCCGGAAGGAGCTAAAACCTTTTGATTTAAAATAATAATGTGAATAACATATTCTACTTATTTTAGTTGAAGTTTGCTCTGGAGATGCTGATTAAACAATAGCCCTCGGTGCCCAGTTGAGCATTGAGGAAAAAAGAGTGACTTTATTCCTGTGTGGAAACACATTTAATAATAAAAGGTTTCCTTTGTTATTCGTACATGAACTATGAATATGAATATGTATAAATGTGTGTGTGTGTATATACATATATATATATGACATCTTTCAGCATCTGAGTCACTGATGATTCAGGATGATTAAATATATTGTTAAAGGAGATGGTAGGGATGGATTTTGAACAATATGCTGCATTGATTACAATTGCAACCGGTGAAATAAAACTCTTACTAATAAATTGAGATAAAAATCATTGTGTGGAGGATTAAGGACATTTTTTTAAATGCCACAGATTTCCAATTTACATAAAAATTGCTTGAGAAACAATGTGAAGAAATAGGTGTGCATTGGGGAAGGATATGGAACAGGAATTGCTTAGAGCAGTGATGGCGAACCTATGGCACGTGTTCCATGGATGGCACGCGGAATCATTTGGCAGGGCACATGAGGCCAGCTGATTCAGCCATTTTTAAAGCCATTTTTCACACTCCCTGGGCTTTATAGGATCCTGGGGAGGGCGAAAACAGACCCCCACCCTGAGGCCCTCCGGAGGCTTCAGGAGCTTCCCTGAAGCCTCTGGAGGACTAAAAATGACCCTATGAACAAACTGGAAGTGACTTCCAGTTTTTAGTCCTCTGGAGCTTTGAAGGGAAGGTCCTGAAGCCTCCTGAAGGGAGGGAAGGTCCTGAAGCCTCCCTAGGGCCTCGGGGGAGGGGCTGTTTTCGCCTTCCCCAGGCTCCTATAAAGCCTCTGGAGCCTGGGGAGGGCAAAAAAAGGATGTTAAAAATGGGGGGGGCTGTCATGCGTGCATGCGCACTGGGAGCGCGCACATTGCATTATCGGTGCAGCACGCCAGCGCACAACTGCCCTGTGCTCCCTCCCTTATGGCACATGAGCCTAAAAAGAATCGCCATCGCTGACTTAGAGAATTTCAAGGTTTTAGTGAATATATTTTGCAGATGGTAGATGTTGCAAATTTGAGTATGATAAGACTGAAAATTAAGAGCAGCTTGTTCCATAAATGAGTTTAAAGCTTAATAGAACCAGTTATAGAGTTTAGAGAGATCTATAAGGTAGCAACTTTTTGGGAGGGAAAAAGGAGAAGTGTCTGTAGACTATAGTATATTCTCTATGTTGAAATGGAGTTTAATTTAGGCCTCTGGAAAAGGAACTGCAATATTAATAGCCCTTAGACTTATATACCACTCCACAATGCTTTACAGCACTGTCTGGTCAGTTTACAATGTCAGCCTATTGCCCCCAACAACCTGGGTCCTCATTTTACCAACCTTAGAAGGATGAAAGGATGGAAAGCGGAGCCACCCGCACCGACACAACCGGAGTTCCCTAAGCTGCAGGGACTCCAGCCGTGGTTTGATAGGAACCTAAACCGTCCTGGAGCGATGGTAACCAGGAAGTAAGCCTTTGCTGGGCACAGGGGTCTCGCAAGACCCCTGTTTGACATGAAGGGAAAACTTCTGAAGGGAGACAAAGGCACCCCCCCTGTGGGTGGATTAAGGTGACGGGAGAGCTTCTGAGATGAAAGGAATTGTTTAAAGAGAAAGTGCAACATCAGGAAGGTATTCTATCTTGTATTTGAAACACTCTGCTAAGAAACTTTTCTTCTTTACTAAAGCTTTGAACCTAGAGATAAGCGGCAGATTTAACTGAACTGAGAGATTTTTCCTGTTAATAGAATTCTTTGAAATGGCGGACTGAAGTTAAGAACAAAGAACAAAGCCATTTCCGCTCGCGCTGAAAGAGATTGGACTATGACTGATTTTTTAACTTTCTTTTCCTTCTAATCTACTTTACTTAAAACTTTGAAATTTGGATTACTTTTACAATCTTAAGAATTATCTGTGAAATTTTATTGCACATTTTAAAACTTAAACAAGGAGTATACTTTTATTTTTCTTTGTTTCTGTTCCCCCTCTAGCAAAGAAGATTGAAACATTCTTAAATTACTTAAACTACTTTGTTACATTGTATTGTCTCTGGAAATCATTGGTGGATATGTATGAGCAGATAAACTCCTGGAAGCACTGAACAGAGACAAGCCAACGAATAGGAAGGCAATTGGATCTATTTTTTTATCTTGTGGATTTGCCAATATGTCCACACATATAGATATATATACCACAGAAAATCAGGAGCTTTTGGCTGAGATTTTGAATGAAATAAAAATAATAAATAGAAAGTTACTTAATATATCAAGCGAAGATCAATTGAAGACTTCAGAAATTAAAGAAATTAAAGAAAAAGAGGAAAGTGAGGAAAGTGATCAAGATAATGAACTTAATTCAATTGAAGAGGATGATGATGATGTAAACCCATTAAATGATGGGGAAAGTACAGAAGAGGGGACCGGCCACCGATTCCCTCCCCTGCTGGCATGCTGGCCACTCATTTTCTTCCAGGGGCTGCGGAGGCTCTGCAGGCGGGGGAGGGAACTGGCGGCCGTAGGGAGGGTTGCTCCGGCGGTGCACAGGAGTCCCTCCGTCGACGAGGGTGGAGGAAGAGCCCCCACCATCCTCCTGCATTCTCCCACGCGCTCTGCCCAATGGGCTGCCCCCTCCTCCTCCTCCTCCTCCTCTCCAGCCTGGCTCCTACCCAGCCACAAAGCCTGACCGAGCGAACGAGCGACCAAGCGCGGCAGGCGGGCTGAGGAGGCTGGGGGGGGTGTCGACGACAGACACACATAGAGAGACAGAGAGAGGGAGGGAGGGAGAGAAAGATAGACAGAGACACAGAATGAGTGATTGAGTGAATGCAAGACAGACAGACACACGCACACACACACAGAGTGACAGAGATGGGCGGATGAAGGAGAGAGACAGAGAAAGAAAGAGAAAGAAAGTGGGAGAGAGAGAAAGACAGACAGAGAGAAAGAGACAGAAAGGAAAGAAAGAAACAGAAAAAGATACAGAAAGAGAGAGAAAGAAAAAGAGAGCGAAAGAGGGAAAGAGAAAGAGAAAGAAAGAGAAAGAAATAAAGAGAGAAAGGGAAAGAGAGAGAAAGAGAGAAAGAAAGAAATAGCGAGAGAAAGAAAGAGAGGCAGAGACAAAGAAAGAGAAAGAAAGAGAGAGAGAGAAAGAAAGAAAGAAAGAAAGAAAGAAAGAAAGAAAGAAAGAAAGAAAGAAAAGAAAAAGAGAAAGAAAGAAAGAACTTATGACCACAGTTGAGGCCAAAAGTTTGGTTGTTAACCAAGATCATTGTTAAGTGAGTTTCACATTTTCCAAGTTGGCCACGCCCACCCAGTCACATGACTGCTGAGCCACTCAGCCGATCCGCAGAATTTTCTTTAAAATGAAATCGGTCCCTGGTGCAAAAAAGGTTGGGGACCCCTGCTTTACAGGACATTATTTAGAGTGTACTCTTCCTTTTTAAATCTACTTAAATCTATCTATTTGTTGTTGTTGTTGTTGTTGTTGTTGTTGTTGTTTTCTCTTTTGGTTGGTTTTATAAATAGAATGCCATTATATAGTTATACCTTATATAAAAGGATGTTAAAACAACTTGTAAGATTAGGGTTGAGAAATAAGAATTGTAATAATCTATATGAAAAATAAGTGATAAATTTTGAAGAACATTATAGAAACCTGTGATAAATTGATACATTCTTAAAAATTGATAGTTTGTAAGGAAAAATGGCTTATCGATGTTGTTTTGGGGGTTTTTTTCCCTGTGAAGTTTGTATTATTTGTGTTTATGTCAAAAAAATAAAAAAAATATTATATATATAAAAAAATAGAAGGATGGAAGGCTAAGTCAATCTTGAGCCCTGTCAGGATCAAACTACAGGCGGTGGGCAGAGTCATCCTGCAATAATGCATAATAACCCATGTGCCACTATGGTTCCTGGGTAATATCTGTGTTCTTGGTGTGGCCAGAAGGCAAAACATGAGTATTTATTTATTTTATTTTATTAAATTTATACCCCACCCTTCTCCTAAAAAAGGACCCAGGGCGGCGCACAGGCATCATTAAAATCATACAAAATACAAAAATACAAAATTATTAAAAACTAATTAAATATTCCCTGTGTTAAAATTAATAAGACTCTAAAATTTAAAATTATCCCTATAAAAGTCAGAAACAGGGTTTATGTTAGTCGGGCTTGTTGAAATAAATAGGTTTTAAGACGTTGGCGGAAAAGGCGGAGGTCCACGATGGTGCGTAGATCGGGGGGAAGGTCGTTCCAGAGGGCAGGGCCTGCCACAGAGAAGGCTCTTCCCCTGGGCACCGCCAACCGGCATTGCCCAGCCGACGGTACCCTGAGAAGGCCCTCTCTGTGGGAGCGGATAGGTCGAAGGGATGTATGGGGCAGGAGGCAGTCGCGAATATAGCTAGGCCCCGAGCCATGGAGCGCTTTGAAGATGGTCGTCAGCACCTTGAAGCGCACCCGAAAGGCCACAGGTAGCCAGTGCAGCTCGCGCGGGAGAGGTGTTATGTGGGATTGCCTTGCGGCACCCATAATTACCCGTGCGGCCGCATTCTGCAACCTTCGAGTGCACCTCAAGGGGAGTCCCATGTAGAGACCGTTGCAGTAGTCCAGCCGGGATGTCACCAATGCCTGAGTGACTGTGCGAAGGGCTCCCTGGTCCAGTAAGGGGCGCAACTGGCGTATCAGGCGTACCTGATAGAACGCCCCCCTGGCCACGGCCGACACCTGGTCCTCCATGGTCAGCCGGGAATCCAGGAGGACACCCAAGTTGTGCGCCCTCTCCACGGGGGCTAGTTGTACGCCCCCAATGGCCAGTGTTGGACTAATCTGGCTGTACCGGGGTGCTGGGAACCACAGCCACTCGGTCTTGGACGGGTTGAGCCTGAGTTTGTTGCTACCCATCCAGCCCCGTACGGCCTCCAGACACCAGGACAGCACCTCAACAGCATCGTTGGGGTGGTTTGGGGTGGATATGTACAGCTGAGTATCGTCAGCATACAGATGGTATTCCACCCCAAAACCACAGATGATTTTGCCCAGCGGCTTCATATAGGTGTTAAACAGAAGTGGCGAGAGGACCGACCCTTGCGGAACCCCACATGTGAGGGACCTCGGGCCCGACCTCTGCCCTCCTGCCAACACCCATTGCGGCTGACCATAGAGGTAGGACGAGAAACACCGCAAAACGGTGCCTCCCACCCCCAACCCCCCCCAGTCAGTGCAATAAGATACCATGGTCGATGGTATTGAAAGCCACTGAGAGATCTAATAGGACTAGGATAGAGGAGCAACCTCTATCCCGAGCCCTCCAGAGATCATCCACCAACGCGACCAATGCCGTCTTGGTACTGTGATTGGGCCGGAAGCCGGACTGGCGCGGGTCTAGATAATCAACTTCCTCCAGGTGTTGAGGAAACTGTTGGGCCACCACACTCTCGACAACCTTTGCTAAAAATGGAAGGTTGGAGTCCGGACGATAGTTTTCTAATAATGCTGGGTCCAGGGACAGCTTCTTGAGGAGGTGCCTCACTACCGCCTCTTTCAAGACGGTAGGCAAGGACCCCTCACTCAAAGATGCATTCACAATGCCCTGGAGCCAGCCTCGTGTCACCTCCCAGGATGCCAGTACAAGCCAGGAAGGGCACGGGTCCACTAAACATGTGGTAGCCCTAAGGTTCCTCAACCACCTGTCCATATCCTCGGTAGCAACGAAGTCAAACTCCTCCCAAGATGTTGTCACAAGACCGGCATCGGACAGGTCGACTGGGCCACTTTCAGTGGAGGGCAACTCGTTCCAAATCTGAGTGATTTTGTCCTACAGATAAGCTCCAAATTCCTCTGCTCGCCCTTGCAAAGGGGCTTCCCGCGGCCTCTGGTGAAGGAGGGAGCGGGTCACCCTGAACAGGGCGGCAGGTCGGTTATCTGCAGACGCGATAAGTGTGGCACAATACTCCCGTTTGGCCACTTTTATCGCCACTAAGTAAGCCCTAATATGGTCTCTCACTAGTGTTCGGTCAGATTCGGATCGAGAAGATCTCCACCTACTCTCTAGGCGTCTCTTGCGGCGTTTCATCTCCCGCAGCCCCTCGGTAAACCAGGGGGCCTGGATGAATCGACGCCACATGAGAGGCCGCAAGGGCGCAACTCGGTCCAAGGCCCCCGCAGCCGCACTATACCATGCGGCCACTAGGTCCTCAGTCGAGTCGCGGGGCAAGGACACAGGTATTGGCCCAAGCTCCCTCTGAAACCTGTCTGGGTCCATCAGGCGCCTGGGGCGGAACCATCTAGGTGTTTCCGGTTCTGCCTCCCCGCGGTGGGGTGTGATAGTTGGAAAGTCGATCCAAAGGAGAGAGTGATCTGTCCATGACAAGGGTAAGATGGCTAAATCCCCTGTTCCGAGATCACTTCTCCACTGCCCAGAGACAAAAATCAGATCCAGCGTGTGTCCTCCCTCGTGAGTGGGGCCCTGAACTAATTGGGTCAGGTCCATAGCCGTCATGGAAGCCATGAACTCCCGAGCCGCCTCGGATGTTTTGCCCGCCGATGGCAAGTTAAAGTCCCCCATTACCATCCGTCTGGGGGTCTCCACCGTCATCTCGGCGATCACCTCGAGCAACTCGGGCAGGGCTGCTGTTACATAGCGGGGAGCCAGGTATACAAGCAGCAAGCCCAACTGCCTCCTTAGGCCCCACTTCACGTAGAGGGACTCCACGCCGGTCGTCTGAGGGACAGTGGTCTCCCTCGGCTCAAGACCTTCCTTAACAATAACCGCCACCCCCCCACCCCTACCCAGGGCCCGGGGCTGATGAAATGCACGGTAGCCCGGTGGGCACATTTCCACGAGGGGCGCAACCCCCTCGGAGCCCAACCAGGTCTCCGTGATTCCCACCAGGTCCGGCTCCCCCTCTGACACAAAGTCATGAATAAGGGGGGCTTTGTTCACCATGGACCTGGCATTACAAAACATCAGCCGAGGGCCCCCTTATTCATGACCGCCTAGCCCGCGAGCGGAGCACAGGGGGCCGGGGCAAGTGACCTCTCATAACCAGCGGCCACGATCTCCCAACCCACGATGGGCATCCTGCCTCCTGCTGCCCCTGCCCCTCCCCAAGACTGATCGAATGGGAACGCCCTCTGTAGGAACGACCCCCATCCCCCCTTTTTAATGGACCCATCCTTAATCCTACTTCCACTTCCGCCCGCCGGCCCTATGTCTTGGCCCCGTTCTGACTGGAAAGACCCTATATATTGTATAGATTCTTGTTTGTAGTCACACGCATGTACATCTTGGCTTTATAGTAGCTTTTGATCTTGGATGTGCACAACGGAGAGGTATAGCAGGAGGAAGTATGAAAACAGAAGAAGAAAAATAAGAGAGGTGAGGGAAGATTATCCATCTTTCTGAGACTGGAATGACATCTCTCCTGTATTTCTAGTTCTGAATGGAAGTCTCTCATTTCAATTTAAATCTGAAACAATTTTAAAGTCAGCGCCTTTGAAAATGTATTGTTCACTGTATGAATTGTGGATGTGTAGGTGTGCCTCTGAATCGTTGTTGATTCTTGGTGACTACCTGGATTAGTCCTTGAAGTTTTCTTAGCATGATTATGATTATGATTTCTAATTTCGACCACATTGGACTCTAAGTGGATGGAGTGGGGTTTTTTCCCCCTCTTCTGTCTTGCTTGCATTGTACAGTGGTACCTCGGTTCACGAACTTAATTCGTGAACTGACTCTGGTCGCGAACCGAATTGGTCGTGAACCGAGGCACAGTTTCCCATAGGGTTTAATGTAAATCCGGTTAATCTGTTCTGATCTTTTTTTTGGTTTTTGAAGCACAAAAAATATGAAACAAATTATTTTGTTGTGCTAAAAGCATAACAAAAATCAAAAAAAGTCACTGAACGTACTCACAGTGTACTTTTTTCTGTGTCTCCTTCTCTCCACGATCTTCCTACAGGAAGTCACAACCATGTGACTGCTAGGAAATAGCATTAAAATGGCCGCGGCTCCTGTTCGTGAACCGAAGCGGAGTTCGTGAACCGGAGCATATTTTTATGAACTTTTCTGTTCGTGAACCGAAGCGGAGTTCGTGAACCGGAGCATATTTTGATGAACTTTTCTGTTTGTGAACCGAGTTGTTCGTGAACAGAAGCGTTCGTGAACTGAGGTACCACTGTATTTTCTAATACTTTTTGCTAGGGAAAATGTGAAAAAGAATGAAAAAGTAAAAAAAGAAGAAGTCTCTATGAACATTTTGTAATACATTTCTGAAATCTGTAAGTATATTTTAATTTATGTTCTAATTTATTTTTTTCCTTTATAAAAGAAAAGAAAAAGGAAAAACCCCGATAGGAGCTATTTTTCAGACATGATTGCATTTTTATCGGTCATCTGTCTGACTGTAAAAGAATTCTGCTTGTATTTTATGGGAAGACCAAAATGAGAATATAAAAAGCCAAATCTAACCTCACTTAGATTGCTGTTAAGTAAAAGCATATAATACTTTTATCAGTTGTGTAACTCTTTCTGAGAAAATTATGTTGCAATGATGAAGCCATTAATCAAACCACTGACACTTTGCTATAGCAAGAGGTATCTTAAATCTATTCAGTTCTTTCAGAAGTGAGTAAGTAAATGTGATCATTTATCCTCTGGATTTCCCCCCCCCCAAAGGGTCAAATGAATGAATTATTTGTAATTCAAAACTAAGGATGAAAAAAACTGAATAGTAAGTTGTATCAAATAACATAATTACTATTTATTGACAATAAGATATTCCTGCTTTCCTTTGCAAAGAGAAATGGATAGACGCATCAAGCTTTAAAGAAGCAAAGTCATGTAAAAGTTACTTTCAAATAAGCAATTCCAAAAATATCTGCATTAAATGCATTGCAGTTTTAAACACCATGATAAATTGTACTAAATATAATTAATAAATGCAAAATGTGGAAATAATATAACTGATATAACGAGGGGGGAGAAATCTAAACGTTTATTTTAAAAAATTCAGGAACATTTAAAAGGGAAACAAGGAAGGGAGATCTTAAAACTCTAAAGCAATGTTTCAGCCCCAGAGTCCCTGTGTTATCTGAGGAATTCTGGGAGTTAAAATCCACACACCTTAAAATTACCAGGGTTGACAAACACAACCTAAGCTCTCTGCCCTAAATATTATGGTAAGTAGCTAAAGCACACTAGTTGTGGTAATCAGCTAATACTGCATCACCCATATGAATGAAAGGTTTTAGATAAAGAGATTACAAAATTTAAACTTAAGTAAGAATTTTATCACTTAAATAATCTTTGACTGGCTTTTTTTGGCAGTATTTTATTTATATATTTATTTAAAAGGTATATATGGCAACTCATCCTGTGAAATACAAGTTTGGGCAGCTCAAAACAAGTAACAAGAAAAGAACAGTAAAGACCAGAAAACCTAGCATTTGACCCACCATTTTCAATTCATCAACCTATATAATCTTTGGGTTCTACCCTTGCCGTATACTTAAAATGTGGGATCTCACTGGATCAGGGCTGGGTTGCTGCTGGCGTTGCTGCCGGTTCGCTTCACACGCACTTCACAGTTGACTGTAAATTGTTCTGTGCATGCGCAGAACAAGAAAAAATTATTATAAAACAATCGGGAACCAGTTCGGGGGGGTTGCCAGCCTGGGTTGCTGCCGGTTCTGTGACCAAGGCCGAAATACCACTACTGGTTTGCCCAAACAGGTGCCAACTGGTAGCAACCCACCTCTGCACTGGATCCTGGGGGGAAGATATTCCACAGGATAGGGACTGCTATAGGAAAGACATGCTTCCTAGGTAACGTTATAACAGGACCTGGAACATTCTGGCTTTATCCAGCCTAGTGGAGCAAGCAAATACTCACAAGTGAGAGGTGATCCTATAAATATATTGCCCCTCTAAGGCTTTAAAGGTAATAACAAGTACCATGAATTACTTCCACAAAGAAATCAGGATCAGCAAAGGGCAAACTGGGAGGTAGCCAGCTTTGCAAAAACTGCCACATTCTGGATGAGTTGAAACATCCCAGGGGGTCAACCCCTTATAGATAGCATTGCAGTAGCCCAACTGGGAAGTGCCTGTGAGCAAGGCCTCTCAATCCAGGAATGGACCAAATCTTTTCTGGTGATTAAGGAGGCCCTAATGCAGGGGTGTCAAACTCACGTCATCAAATGTGACATATCGGGACTTTTTCCACTTTTGCTAAAATGGGTGTGTGCGTGGCATGATGCATCTGCCCTGTAGGCCAGGAGTTTGACATCCCTGTTCTGATGCATAGCAAAGCACATTTTCTAATATAATACAGTTGAATATGTTTCCATTCAAGTTAGAAATAAACAGTACTAGAAGGCAGCAAAAAGACTCATATCCAAACTTCGCACGTGACAATGTTTTGCTGCATCACCAGATTCATAATAATTCTGGCACTCAACTATACAAAAATAATAGGTTCCGCCATTTAAATAGGATAAATCTGTTAAGTGAGAAGCTAGTAAGCTTGGAGAAGAAAACAGGACTAATGGAAATTACTAGAACTTGTTATTACTTTAATCTGCTTCTATATGGACCATGCGAAGGACAGCCTTTGCCCTTGAAACAGTTTTGCTTCCTAACTGTGAGGAAAGATAAATCTTCTTTTAGAGGGTGGAGCAAACGCATTTTCCTAGATAAGGAAGTTTTGTTCAGCCGTCTCAGCGTGAATATAAAACAGAAGGACAAACCTGAATGCCAGCGTAGTAAGTAATTGATGGGCTATGGATACTAACAAGGACATGCCTCCATATCTCTTCTTAGAGCTAGGCCAAACACTTGTTAAAAGTGTAGGTAAAATCCGGGGAAGGAAGAAGCATAGTGGAAAAAGAGCGCGTGCCTCCTTCATACAGCTTTTGAAAATAGATGGATAGAATGTAGCCAACACACACACACACACACACACATACACACACACTTCCACGTTGTGAATCCTCATTTTTAAAATTTCCTTTGAGTGGAAATTAGAGACATGTTGACCGCTGACTGGTCATAGGAAAGAGAGAAGTCCAGTATGTGTCAAGTATACTCAAAAACTTCCACGTGGTAATCATGAAATTACGTAGATTGCCCCTTCCAATTTTAAAACTTGTTGGATAAAGGAGGAGAGAATTCTCTATAAGTCAGTTGTAATCTTTTATTTATAAAAGCTATTTATTGGATGAAAAATTGGCATTTGGAGGCAAAAATGGAACTATGCATTTGATAATCCAGTTACCATAAAATAATTGAAATTGAAAACAAGTAGCATACATAGGATGGGATCCAAAGTCTTAGATCTGCTGGGCCTAAGTATATAATGCTTTGGAAAGGTATGTCCTAGAGCCATGATGGCGAACCTATGGCATCGTGTGCCACAGGTGGCATGCAGAGCCCTCTCTGCAAGCAGCCAAGCCGTCGCCCCAGCTCAGCTCCACTGCACATGTGTCCGCACCTCCCACCTGCCAGCTGGTTTTCAGGTCTCTGCCGCGCATGCACGGGGGGCAGGGTACATGTAGAAGATGCATGTGCATGCACGAAGATGGGAGTCACATATGTTTAGAGAGTTTAGAGTTTATTGGTTTTTTTATACCGCCCTACTCCCGAAGGACTCAGGGCGGTGTACAGCCAAAATAAAAACAAATATATAAAAGTTAAAAGGAAAGCTTTTAAAAGACATAATTAAAATATTGGCCGAAACATGAGAAAAAACCCAAACTAACTCTGATTAAAATAATAAAAATTTAAATTTAAAAATTTAAAGGTTTTG
The DNA here is from genome assembly GCA_039707465.1 of Rhabdophis nuchalis. Classification (NCBI taxonomy): domain Eukaryota; kingdom Metazoa; phylum Chordata; class Lepidosauria; order Squamata; family Natricidae; genus Rhabdophis; species Rhabdophis nuchalis. The sequence goes on from CM077643.1 coordinate 165,161,380, forward strand.
AGACCACGGCGGAAGGTGTGTAAATCAGAGATAGTTCTTAATTCCGGGGGCAATTCGTTCCAGAGGGCAGGTGCTCCCACGGAGAAGGCTCTCCCCCTGGGTGTCGCCAGTCGACATTGTCTAGCCAATGGCACCATGAGGAGACCCTCTCTATGGCATCGTACGGGCCAGTGGGAGGCTCTCGGTGGCAGAAGGCAATCTCGTAGGTACCCAGGTCCTAAGCCATGGAGCGCTTTAAAGATGGTAACCATGTATGCACAGGATCGTGCACGTATGCCTGGGGGGTGAGGGATGTTGCATGTACATGCATGGGGGAAGGATGCACGTGGGGGGATATCATACGTATGCCAGGGGGTTGTGGGGGGGGTCACGCACGCACGCATTGCATTATGTGTACGCATCAGTGGTGGGTTTCAAATTTTTTAGAACCTACTCTGTAGGTGTGGCCTATTTTGTGGGCGTGGCTTGGCAGTCATGTGACAGGGTGGGAGTGGCCACCTTTTAAAATGTGGTGAAACATTTTAACCACATAACAACGCTCTTGCTTAGCAACCAAAATTTTGGACTCAATTGTGATGATAAATTAATTCATTCTTTCTTTCTCTCTCTCTCTCTCTCTCTCTCTCTCTCTCTCTCTCTCTCTCTCTCTCTCTCTCTCTCTCTCTCTCTCTCTCTCTCCTTTCCTTTCCTTTCCTTTCCTTTCCTTCCTGTTGGGTCACTGGCAGCGGCGGGCCAGATTTACTTCCAGGTACGCTGGTGGAACCCCGTCTCACCGGTTCTCTAAATTTCACCAACCGGCTCTTGCGAGTAGGTGCGAGCCTGCAGAAACCCACCACTGGTACGCATGTGCGGTCTTTCAGCACGCAACAACAAAAAGTTTAGCCATCACTGTCCTAGAGCAATGATCCGCAAAGTTGGCACTTTAAGACTTGTGGATTTCAACTCCCAGAATTCTCCAGCCAGCCATGCTAACTAGGTAAGCCTTAAAGTTGCCACGCTTGGAGTCCCTATCCTAGAGGAGCCTTCCAAAGATCCACCAGTGAAGACCTTCCAAAATGTTTCTGTAATCCTTCTCCATTGACCATTGGCCTGTCTGTGCCACCACAGAAACTACATCTGTCTCACTTCATGAGCATGCCACAAAAGTTCCTCCAAAGGTGCCACTTAATTGTTACCTTGAATGAAAGGGAAATGATTAGAGAAATCCTACAAGTTACATGTAGCTAACTTAATTCAAACTAAGTCAAATTCGGTTGAATTAAGTTATGTGAATGGTGCACAGCAAAATATGAACTGTTTCTTGAGAAAGTGTATGCAACTAAATGCTACGGGTTCTTTTGTGTTCTCTATATAGAAACATGGGACCCATGCCCGATAGGGGGGCAATTTGATTTTTAATGGGGGCAATTTGTGCCTTGTTTAAACCAAATTAATGGACTTTTAGGCTTCCTCTAGGTAAGTAGAGTTCACTTTCTGAGTAAAGTTAGTATATGACCCAGGGCGGGACATCAGGATTTTAGAGATGCTTAGGTGGGGCATGGCCAAAAAAAGGTTGGGAACCACTGATATATAGATTGTCTTTATTCCCAAATTAGTTTAAATAGTAATGAATAATTATGCCCTCTAATATGTTATTTTATTTATTATTTATTAAATTTATACCCCGCCCTTCTCCAAATGGACCCAGGGCGGCGCACAGGGATGTTAAAATAGATACAAAATATATAAAATATATCAAAATTTAAAATACTTATTCTAATAAATAACCCTGCACTAAAAACCGAATTAAAATCCCAAATTTAAAACTATCTAATAATCAGTATGGAGGTTACGCTAGGCCGGCTAGATGGAATAGGTGTGTCTTCAGACACTTGCGGAAGAGGCGGAGGTCGGAGATGGTGCGGAGTTCAGGGGGTAGGTCGTTCCAAAGGGCAGGGCCCGCCACAGAGAAGGCTCTTCCCCTGGGTGTCGCCAGTCGGCATTGTCCAGCCGACGGCACCCTGAGGAGGCCCTCTCTGTGGGAGCGTATCGGTCTGAGGGATACCTTAGGAAGGCCAAAGGTATTCTCATATTTCTTTTCTGCGACCTTTTTATTGTTCACAGTGAGTACCAACATTTCACAAAATCAGTTCTTTTAAACCCCACAAGATGTGGAAAATGTTGGTTTGATGTATCGTAAGAACGTCAACAAGTTCCATGGTAATGACATCATAAAACCAGATAAAAAGATTCTGGGCACCTATTTGCCTTCAAACAAATATGTGCACCTATAGGAGGAATTTTGGCAGAATATATGACTAAATTCTAAATGGTAGTGTGTCCTTCCTGCACGTACTATCATACATCATGCCGGCGAGACAGGACAGCCTTTGCCCACGTTCTTTTCTCACTGTGGAACACATAAATTAAAATGATACACATATTTACAACAGCCAGAACCACTCTTTAAGTGTATAGAAAAGCTCTCCAGGTGACAGATTATAGCACACTGGAAATGAAATGACAGATGATTGCTTTTCTGAATTCAGTATATTGGAAAGTGATATACAGGATGCAGCATCACTTTACACCTTTAATAAAAAAAATCAACACTTGGCTTTCTACTCTGAAATATAACTTCTGCCTAGAGCAGTAGTAAGTCAAGAGACGGGGAATTCAACTTGACACTGAACTAAATAGAAGTTGGCCTCTCAGAGCAAACAAAGCAACATTTTTGCAGTAGACCAGTTCCCCTGTCAATGGGGAATAGAGTGAAAATACATCCATCATCACTACAATTAAACACTGTGGTTTTTGAAAACTGTTTTTAATGAAAAAAAATCTATTATAGACTGAAACAAGAAGAAACAAAATTTAGACATACAGAAGTACAAGTGAATTTCCAATGGCGATGAAAATCAACTCAATTGATCTATTGGTCAGCAGCTCATGACCAATCTCCCAGCAATCCTTTTCTTTCCTAAAATTCATGCTTGCAAGTGGTGAAGGAGGGCATCATCTGTAGGGTTAAATCCAATGCCCAAATATAAACTTGCTGATTTTATTGGACTGATTTCTCCTGAAAATGATTTTCTTATTTAAAGTAACCTAACAATTGAGTTTTCTGGGATTTCACTGCTTATTTGATTGATTGATTGATTGATTGATTGATTGATTGATCTTGGAATCCTAGTGGACAACCATTTAAATATGAGCCAGCAGTGTGCAGCAGCTGCCAAAAAAGCCAACACAGTTCTAGGCTGCATAAACAGAGGGCTAGAATCTAGATCACGTGAAGTGTTAATGCCACTGTATAGTGCCTTGGTAAGGCCACACTTGGAATACTGCATACAGTTTTGGTCGCCACGATGTAGAAAAGACGTGGAGACTCTGGAAAGAGTGCAGAGAAGAGCAACCAAGATGATTAGGGGACTGGAGACTAAAACATATGAAGAACGGTTGCAGGAGCTGGGTATGTCTAGTTTGATGAAGAGAAGGACCAGGGGAGACATGATAGCAGTGTTCCGATATCTCAGAGGGTGACACAAAGAAGAGAGAGTCAAACTATTCTCAAAGGCACCTGGGGGCAGGACAAGAAGCAATGGGTGGAAACTAATCAAGGAGAGAAGCAACCTAGAACTAAGGAGAAACTGCCTGACAGATAGAACAATTAATCAATGGAACAGCTTGCCTCCAGAAGTTGTGAATGCCCCAACCCTGGAAGTCTTTAAAAAGATGTTAGATAGCCATTTGTCTGAAATGGTATAAGGTTTCTGCCCACGCAGGGGGTTGGACTAGAAGACCTACAAGGTCCCTTCCAACTCTGCTATTGTATTGTATTGATTGATTGAGTTCTATAGCCATCCATCTCAGCAAATGATTCTGGATATTTCACATCACCACAATGTAAAAAAGATGTGGAGACTCTTGAAAGAGTGCAGAGAAGAGCAACAAAGATGATTAGGGGACTGGAGGCTAAAACATAAAGAACAGTTGCTGGAATTGGATATGTCTAGTTTAATGACAAGAAGGACTAGAGGCAGGGGTGAGACCCTACTGGTTTAAAAACCAGTTCGCTGAGCGCTCAAGTGTATGTGCTCAATTTAGATAATACTTACCTTCTGGATTGCTGCTTGGGAAGGAAAACAGCTGAGGTGCAGCAATCCACTCTACCATGCGACTCAGCTGAGAAAATAAAGGTTGATAAACCACAGGGGTGGGCAGACAGGCCCACTTGCTCGTGGAGTGAACCAGTTCACTTCCAGCTGAACTTTGGAGCTACAGGTTCACCTGAATCGGTCTGAACCAGTAGAATCCCATCCCTAGTCATGATAACAGTATCCCAATATCTCTACGGCTGCCACAAAGAAGAGGGGAGTCAAGCTATGTGTGGAAACTAATCAAGAAAAAAAAAGAAACTTAGAACTAAGGAGAAAATTCCTGACAGTGAGAACAATTAATCAATGGAACAACTTGCCTCCAGAAGTTGCGAATGTTCCAACACTGGAAGTTTTTAAGAAGAGATTGAATAACAATTTGTCTGAAATGGTATAGGACAGTGATGGCTAACCTTTTTTGTTGTTGGGTGCCAAAAATGCAAGCAATAGCCAGCACCCATAATGCAAAGCGCACCCCCACATACGCATGTGCACACAAGCCCACACACATGCTCCCCCCATATGCGCCACACTATTCACCTCCAAGCTGAGCTTGGTATTTCCTCGGGGGGGCCGGGAGAGGCCATTTTCACCCTCCCCAGGCTCCAGGAAAGCCTCTGGAGCCTGTGGAGGGCAAAAAATGGGCCCAACAGGCCAACTGAAACTTTGGAAATACTGCATTTCTGGCGTCCGGAGGGTGTCTGGGGGTCCAGGGGAAACAGATCATTTCTAACTTCCGGTAGGCCCGTTGGGGCCGTTTTTCACCCTCCCCTGTCTCGAGGCTTTCCTGAAGCCCTCCCTGGCCCTCCAGAAGGCCAAAAATCAGCTGGCCAGTGCATGCATGCAAGCTAGAGCTGATGGTTCACATGCCGGCAGATATGTCTCCACGTGCTACCTGTGGCACACATGCCATAGGTTCGCCATCACAGGCATATGACTTCCTGCCTAAGCAAGGGGTTAGACTTGAAGATCTCCAAGGTCCCTTCCAACTCTGTTATTTTATTCTGAAAAGTTTGGGCACAGCTTTTAATGGTGTACCATTTTTTGAAATTGCCAAATGTCAATGCCATCTCTGTTTTCTTCTGTGATTGTTTTGGTTTCACATACATTTAAAAAAAAGCTTGCTGTCATGATTTTTTAAATTTTTTAACTGAAATACCTAAGAAAACTCGCACAAACTAAAAGTAAATATTTGTCAAGAGCCGGGAAATCAGGGGATCCAGGAAGTTCAAATGAATATAAAGATTTATTGTAACCCTAGGCTTTCTACAAGAATCTGACCAATTTAGTGGTTAAAGGAAATCCGTGGGAGATAAGAGAGGCATTCAAGGTGGGCTGGACTTCGATTTCTTGTGGGCACGCAGGAACTTGTGACTTATGACATATTTAACCGTTCCTCGAGCTCAGCCTAGTCATTTCCTATAATATTTATGTTAAAACACAGCCTATGATCTAAATATTATTCCATATCACCTTTGGGAGGAGATGGTGAATTAAAGACTGAAAGTGCAATTCTGTACATACCTATTCAAAAACAGCCACAATGAGTTCAGTAATTCTTATTTCCATATAAACAGTTAGAAGAATAGGCAAAATTAAAGAGTGGAAAAAAAAGTTGAATGGGAGCCACTTCTCATAGTCAATTCTCATCAAATCATAAATTAGTTTTATCACATTAAGCACAATTTAATGACTTCTTCTTGTGAGTTTCAGATCCCACTGATTAATAACTCAATACTTCATTTCCTTATCGCTAACATCCTTAACTCTGATTAAAGACAATGAAGATTTATGGGCATGTCCAGATGAAACGAGAGGAAAAGTGAATGGCTGAAAAGGAATTGGGAGATTATATCAAGCATTAGGAATAGCCACAAGAACTGTCTTGAAATACTGGAAAAAGACAAGTCCTCTAAACGTTAAAGATGAGATTCAAGAAATGTCTAAGTTCCCAATTTTGGAAAAGACATTTTTTTCTATCAATAAAAATAATGACACAATATATTTCTTTCCAACATAGTTTTAATAACATTTTATGTGGAAGAGACAAATCTTTATGTGCGATTTGATATATTACATATATGTGTGATGTAGTTAGATGATTTTTACCTTCTTTTTTTTTTGTAATGCTCCAAAGATCCAGGGAACAGAAAGCTATATGAAGCAATCCTGATCAGAACAATGGGAACAATCCAAATGGAGAAGCATTGACTTCATTTTTCTTGGAACGTGTGTGCTATTTATGTTGCTGAGCTTTCATATTACTTGTTGACTCAAAAATATTCCAATAAGGCAGAGGTGGGTTCCTACCTATTCGCTCCAGTTCAGCCAAATAGGTAGTAATTCCAGCAGACGTGTTCTATCCTCCATGGAACCATCTTTTGTTTTCTGTTCTGCATATGCGCAGAACAATCTTCAGTGGAATAAGTGAACTTTTTTCCCTTTTTAAAGTTCTGCACATGCACAGACCATTAGAACTGCAAATTCCCCACCCACCCGCCCCACCCAGTCACTCCTCACCTCCCAGGTGTCTTCCCTGCCTAAGTTGCTACGTGGTGCTTGCCCTACGCCCCAACTGAGCTGCCTCCTCCTCCTGCCTACAGGTAAGTCTCTCTAGCCCCACCCACTGGAGATTACTGCGCCCCTCCCCCCACTGTCCCCACTGGGCTCATAACCTTCACTTTCCTCGCCCCTTCCAGGATCCTCGCAAGCTTCAGTTTGGCTCCCAGCAGGCTTCAGGCAGGCCTCCTAGGCCCAAAATGGGGGGGTTGCCCATTTTGGCTCCCAGCAGGCTTTAAGCAGGCTTGCTTGGCCCAAAATAGGGGAGGGGCTCCCTGGAGCCCCCGGGAGCAAAAGCAGGAGGGGAACTTCAAAAGATCAAGAAAGAAAGAAATCCTTATTTATTTATTCAATTTATATCCCGCCCTTCTCCAACAGGACCCAATCCTCACCTCACAACTTTAAGACTTGTGGACTTCAACTCCCAGAATTCAGCTCTGCTGGCTGGAGAATTCTGGGAGTTGAAGTCCACAAGTCTTCAAGTTCCCATGTTTGAAGACCTCTGCTAGCTGCTATCCTTAGGCTCAGGCTAAGCTAATCAATAGTGGAGCTCTAAGAATGCCAGATGACCAATGACATGTTCTCAGTTTCAAAACATCTGGCTTTTCTTCCTCCTATCAAAGACCACCTGGGGTTCTTCACAGGGAAGGAGGGAGAGAGAGAAGAAAGAAGGAGAGAAGGAGAGAGAGGGAGGGAGGGAGGGAAGGCAGAAAAAGGGAAGGGAAAGTGAATGAGATATGATGGATGGATAGAGGGAGGGAGAGAGACACAAAAAGGAGGGGAAGGAGGACCACAAATCTGGTACTAGACGCAGCTTCAGAGGATGCTTTGAAACAGCACAGCAATCCAGGGCTGGAAGGGACCTCAGAGGTCATCTAGTCAAAACCCCTGTTCCAGCAGAAGACCTTATATCATCTTGGTTATTTTAGTGCCTCTAACACGAAAGAGAAATTCCCAGAAATCCACAGGCATTGCTAATCTCTCCCCCCTAAACCTAGAGCAAAAACTTCATGCAGTATTAAAAAGAATAGAAAAGGGGGCTGTTGTGTATTATTTAATGGACTGCTAAATTGGCAAAATGGATGGCTAAATTGACCACGCTCACCCAGTCACATAATAATAATAATAATAATAATAATAATAATAATAATAATAATAATAATAATAATAATAATAATAATAATAATAATAATAATAATAATAATAATAATAATAATTTAATTTATAGACCGCTCCTCTCCCCATAGGGACTCGGAGCGGTGCACAGGGAAACTAAAACCACAATACAATATACACATACAGTTAAGAAAAAATTAAATATGAGCCTGTGCTAAAATCCCCTTAATCTGCTAAAATACCCAATTAAAAACAGCTAAACCCTGTAGAGAGAGGCTAACCAAGGCCGGCCAAACGGAAAAGATGAGTTTTTAATTTCAGACGGAAGGAGCGGAAGTCCGTGGTTGTTCTGATGTCGGGGGGAAGGTCGTTCCAGAGGGCTGGGCCCGCCACAGAGAGAGCCCTTCCCCTGGGCGTCGCCCGCTGACAGAGTCTAGTGGATGGCACCCGGAGAAGTCCCTCTCTGTGGGAGCGAATCGGCCGTGAGGATGTATGCGGCAGGATCCGATCCCGCAGATAGCTAGGTCCCGAGCCATGGAGCGCTTTAAAAATGATGACTAATACCTTGAAGCGCACCCGGAAGACGACAGGCAGCCAGTGCAGCTCTCGCAGAAGTGGAGTTATGTGGGCAAATCTGGAGGTACCCAAGATTGCCCGCGCGGCTGCATTCTGAACCATCTGAAGTCTCCGGGTGCACCTCAAGGGGAGCCCCATGTAGAGAGAGTTACAATAGTCCAGTCGCGATGTCACGAGAGCATGAGTGACTGTGCGAAGGGCGTCCCGATCCAATAGGGGGCGCAACTGGCGAACCAGGCGAACCTGGTAAAACGCCCTCCTGGCCACGGCTGTCACTTGATCTTCCATGGACAGCCGGGCATCCAGGAGGACACCCAAGTTGCGCGCCCCATCCACAGGGGCAAGATGTTCGCCCCCTATGGCCAGCGATGGAGTCAGCTGGTTGAATCGGGCAGCCGGAAACCACAGCCACTCGGTCTTGGTCGGGTTGAGCCTGAGTCCGTTACTTCCCATCCAGATCCGCACGGCTTCCAGGCACTGGCACATCACTGCTACGGCATCGTTGGGGTGGTTTGGGGTAGAAATGTACAGCTGTGTATCATCAGCGTACAGATGGTACTCTACCCCAAAACCACGGATGATCTCACCCAGCGGCTTCATATATGTGTTAAACAGGAGAGGCGAGAGGACCGACCCCTGAGGCACCCCACATGTGAGGGGTCTCGAGGTCGACCTCTGCTCTCCTGTCAACACAAATTGCGATCGGCCAGAGAGGTAGGAGGAGAACCACCGTAAGACGGTGCCTCCCACCCCCAACCCCCCCAGCCGATGCAATAGGATACCATGGTCGATGGTATCAAAAGCCGCCGAGAGGTCTAATAGGACCAGGATGGAGGAACAACCCCCATCTCTGGCCCTCCAGAGATCATCGACCAACGCGACCAATGCCGTCTCAGTGCTATGCCCGGGCCGAAAGCCGGACTGGCGCGGGTCTAGATAATCAACTTCCTCCAGGTGACGGGGAAACTGTTGTGCCACCACACTCTCAACAACCTTCGCCAAAAAGGGAAGGTTGGAGACTGGACGATAGTTGTTTAATAAAGCTGGGTCCAAAGAGGGCTTCTTAAGGAGGGGCCTCACCATAGCCTCTTTTAGGGAAGCAGGCAAGGAACCCTCACTTAAGGATGCGTTGACAACCTCTTGGAGCCAGCCTCGTGTCACCTCCCAGGATGCCAGTACAAGCCAGGAGGGACACGGGTCCAATAAACATGTGGTGGCTCGCAGTCGCCCACGTAGCCTGTCCATATCCTCGGAAGTAACGGAGTCAAACTCCTCTCAAACAAGATCTGTCTCGTGGCATCCCACTGGACCATCAATGGGGGCTAGCTCGTTCTGTATCTGAGCGATTTTCTCCTGCAGAAAAGTCACAAATTCCTCTGCTCTGCCCTGTAGCGGGGCTTCCCGCACCCTCTGTTGAAGGAGGGAGCGGGTCACCCTGAACAGGGCGGCAGGGCGGTTTTCTGCGGATGCTATGAGAGTGGCACAATGATGACGTTTGGCCACTCTCAGCGCCACAATGTAAGTCCGTAACTGGGCTCTTACTTGTGTCCGGTCAGATTCAGAACGGGTATACCTCCATCTTCTCTCTAGGCATCTCTTGTGGCGTTTCATCACCCTCAGCTCCTCGGTAAACCAAGGAGCCGGGGCGACACGTCGCCGCAAGAGAGGCCGCAAGGGCGCGACCCGATCCAAGGCCCCCGTGGTCGCAGTATTCCATGCGGCCACGAGGTCCTCCATCGGGGCGTGGGTCAGGGGTACAGGAAGTGGCCCAAGCGCCGTCTGGAACCCATCCGGGTCCATAAGGCGCCTGGGGCGGAACCAGATCGGTGGCTCTGGTTCCGCCTCCCCGCGGAGGGGAGCAGCGGTCGGAAAGTCGAGCTGGAGAAGTGAGTGGTCTGACCATGACAAGGGCGTGATGACTATATCCCCTATACCCAGATCACTCTTCCATTGGCCAGAGACAAAGATGAGATCCGGTGTATGTCCACCCTCGTGGGTGGGGCCTTGAATTAATTGGGTCAGGTCCATGGCCGTCATGGAAGCCATGAACTCCCGAGCTGCCACGGATGATTCGCCCACCGATGGCAGATTAAAGTCCCCCATGACCAAAAGTCCGGGGGTCTCCACTGCCACCGTAGCGATCACCTCCAGGAGCTCGGGCAGGGCTGCTGCTACATAGCGGGGAGCCAGGTATACAACCAGCAAGCTCAACTGCCTCCCTAGGCCCCACTTCACGCAGAGGGACTCACAACCGGTGGTCTGTGGCACAATGGTCTCTCTCGGCTCAAGACCTTCCTTTATTATGACCGCCACCCCACCACCCCTACCTAGGGCCCGGGGCTGATGAAAAGCGCGGTAGCCTGGTGGGCACATTTCAACGAGGGGGAATCCACCCTCGTGGCCCAACCAGGTTTCCGCTATTCCAGCCAGGTCCGGCTCCCCCTCTGACACAAGGTCATGGATGAGGGGGGCTTTGTTGACAATGGACCTGGCGTTACAGAACATCAGCCTCAGGCCCTGGCTCTGTATTCCCTGACCACCTAGCCTGCGGGGGTTGTGGCACCTGACCGTTTGCAACCAACGGCCACGTGCCCCCAACCGGGAGGATGGAACTTGCCTCCCCTCGGACCTGCCTCTCCCCACGACCTTCTGAATGGAAATGCCCTCCGCCGGAACGACTCATGTTTCTCCCCCCCTCACGGATTCTTCCGCTTCCCTCCGTCGCCTGTTGGCCTGGCCCTCTCTCTCTAACTGTACATACCCTCCCTCCTCCTCCCTGGAACCCCCTAAAACCCGCATTAAAAACCTCCCTAAAAAACCCCTCAACCTGCGCTTCGCCCACCTCTCAGGAATAATCAATCCGTCCTCGAGGTGGGCCCGTGATAAACAAGAGGGCCAGGCCTGCGAGAGGGGAGACTCCCGCAGGCCAAGGAGGTCGCGCCTAGAGTACACGATAAAACCTCAGGGTGGTTTCAAACCAGGAAGGCAAGAATACAAGTCCGAAATAAGTGGGTGAGTGCAGAGTGTTATTCGGGGGGGGGGGGTAAAGTCAGAATCAAGAGTCTTATGGATGGGGGGGTCAAGTCCAATCCCATTACAGGCCCCATCCATCTGTCCTTCCGACCATGGGGGCTTAGTTCGTAACAGCCCTCTAATGGCCCAGATGTTATGAGCCAGCCAGCCTCCACCAGTCCCGGGCACTCACACCATGATGTCCTTGTGATCTTCCTGAAACGTCCTCGGCCAAATCCATCTTTCCCCAGCTGGATGCAGATGTTATGTGCTGGGCTGCTCCACCAAACATACCGCTTCTTCCATCATCAGCTCTCTCTTTCCATCGCCACCAGCTCCTCGCCATCTCCGTCCATCTCACCATCCATCTACATCCGTCTCTCTCACTCCAGCATTCCATCTCCTTCCATCACCTTCCATCTCTCCTCCTCTCCATCTCTCTCTTTCGCCTTCTCCTCCTCCATCCCTTCTGCTTCATCCAACTCCTCAGCATTCCCAACATTCCGAACCTCAGCACCTTCTCTCTTCCACCCTTCCTCTCTAGGAGCATTCCTCGCCGGTGGGGGTGGATGTTTCGGGCCCAGAACCAGGGTATGACCGCACGACCTGCCACTAGTCGTGCGGCCCGATGGTAGCTCTCCTGGCCTGGACCCCTGGGCCCCTCTCGCTGCCGGTGATGAAATCCACGTCCCGGCTTGCGGCCTACCTCTCACCTTCTGGCCGCGCCGGGACGCTCTGGGCCGCAGATGAGCCCCTCTTGCCGCCCGTGGTGAATCCACATCCCGGCTTGCGGCCTGCCTCTCTTCTTCCGGCCGCGCCGGGACGCTCTAGGCCGCAACTAGGCCGAGCCGATCTTCTCTGCTCTCCCGTCGCCCAAACAGCTCACCCTTCAACTCCGGGCAGCTCGGCGCGATGACGGGAGAGTCGGCTTGTCAAGCCAGCCCTCCAGGATGGTGAACGAGGGCTGGCAGCATCTTCCTGGGGGTAAAACCACCCCCGGAGGCTTCTCCGGCTCTCAGAGCGCGACCGCCATGTCGCGCATGCGCAGATCAAAATGACCATCAAGCCACTCCTACCTGGTCACATGGCTGCCAAGCCATTCCCACCCAGTCTTTATGAGAAGAGATCTTTATTAGGAACATTAAAAAGTTTCTACTCACAAATAATTATCAAAATAGTTGAGATTTTATTTTTGCTACAACGTGGGGGGGGGGGGGGGACACCAGATTACCCTTTTTAAAATATATAGTATCTATTTGCTTAATTAAGTAAATTAGCTGGTGAACCAGTACAGGAAACTTTTATTTAGATTATATATTTATGCTGTGATTGTTCTGCATTTGTGTAGAACACACCTGTTTGCTACGGAAACTATTTTATTCTAATTATGCCAGTAGATGCATTTTGCAATTTTAGGCAACTGTTCCTGTTAAACATTGCTGAGAAACAGATTTTCTTTTTCACATCCTCTCTTATTTATTTCCTCCTCACTTATTTATTCCCTATAACAATGATGGTAAACCTTTTTGTAAAAGTGCCAAACATGTATGTGTGCACCCTCACCTACAATGCAATGCGCCACCATCAAACTGTGCATGCACGTGTGGTCACACACACACATACACGCAGGGGGGAGGCTCTCCTGAAGCCTGGGGAGGGTGACAAATGGCCTCCCCCGGCCCTCCGGAAGGCCAAAAATCAACGCATGCATGCGTGCTGGAGCTGAAGGCTCATGTGCCAGCAGATATGGCTTCGCATGCCACCTGTGGCACACATGTCATAGGTTCGCCATCACGGCCCTATAAGATTCTCAGTTTTATACAAATGGGCCAGCCAGTTTTTATAATTTAACACACTTTGCAATCAAAATAATCTTAATCCATAAAATCAAGGAGTTTATTTTGTTCTTCAGGCATTTAGCTTAGCTCCCTCATATAGTTCTCTAATAGATCCATTATACTTTATCCCAAATTCCACACAAGGTTTGTAAGGCTTTGAACTTCTGAATAAGAGTTAGGCCCAGGTAAATGGTTTATACATAGCCTTCACGCATTAAGTGGCATGATGCATTTCAGACAAGTTCATCTTGAGCGAGTTTAGGGCTCTTCCCCAAGGCTCAAGATAGATCTTTGTGGTGCTCCTTCCCAGTTCCAATTGACATAGCTCAGTGTCCTAATTTTCCATGCAACAAAGGTTGTTTCACCTCCCACTCCCCATCTGCTGCCCTCTCAACATCATCAGCCAGGCAAGGAAAACTCTGCCCATTGCTACCCTCCAGTGAGTGGAGATGGTTCTGACAGATGATTAGACTTGCAGGTTTAGCTACCTGCTAGCACTTGTTCCTGCTCCCTGACCCTCTGTCAGACTGGAAAGCTATTGAGCTTTGAGAAAGGACAGGTAAAGTGGATGAAAGCTCTTTTTTCCACCTGTACAGAGACCTGCATAAACCCTGTGGGTGACAGATGCAGGAGAGGAATTGCACAAGCTGGCATTTAGTCTGCTTCTTTAACACAACCATCAGCTCTTGTTCACACGATGTGGGAATAGAGGTTCAGTGCTCCCCTAGGAGAATGGCAAACCCACATTAAAAGCAGCGTGAACAACAGCTGATAATTTTGAAGGAGGCGGGGCTTTGCTATGAAACTGCAGAGAGAGAAAACTGGGTCTCTCTTTTGCTTACTTAACTATCACCCAGTTATTTGCTATATGAGCTGATTCGAGTCTCCAGAGCTTTGAAATGGAGATATGCAGGGTGGGGGAAGGGTTGCATATCTGTGCTGAGATGGGTTGTGAGTTGGGAAAAGCCTTTAGAACAAATGTTAGGTAATCACATATTGTAGGTTAATACATTTCTGTGCCACTGTCCTCAAATTAGCAGAGAGTCATCTTTAAGAGTGAATAGTTGGTGCTGTTTTGCCTGGTGACTGTCATAGGTAAAGGTTCCCCCACACATGTGTGCTAGTCGTTTGCAGCTCTAGGGGCAGTGCTCATCTCTGTTTCTAAACTGAAGAGCCAGTACAGTCCGAAGATATCTCCATGGTCATGTGGCCAGCATAATTAAATGCCGAAGATGCACGACGGAACCTTCCCACCAAAAGTCATCGCTATTTTTCTACTTGCATTTTTACGTGCTTTTGAACTGCTACGTTGGTAGAAGTTGGAATAAGTTACAGGAGCTCACTTCATTACGCAGCACTAGGGATTCGAACCACTGAACTGTGCATATTCTGATCGACAAGCCCAGCATTTTAGCCACCTAGCCCCTGCCTCCGTTGGTGATTGTCATAGCCACTATCTATTTTTTCCTCTGCTCCTCTTACCTGCCCTATATACTGCTTTTCTAGCCTCGATATGAAAAGATTATTCCTCCAGGAAAAGTCTTTATTTCCTAAGGATTTTTCTTAAAACAATAGGAAAGTGCTATCATCCAGAGGTGGGTTGCTCCCGGTTTGGGTCGAATCAGGCGAATCAGTAGTGGCGACAGTGGGAGGCTCTGCCCATCTGCCCGGATGCTTCTGCACATGTGCAGAAGCGTAGCGTGCATGCACGAGCGCATGCGCGAGTACAAGTGAACTGGCAGTGCTGGGATTTGCAACCCACCTCAGCTATCATTCTGTGCTGGAGCTGGTACAAATCTCTGCCAGTTTAAAGAAGTGCCGACTGCACCTTTAACTTGTATTCTGTTGCGGCAATGAAGCAGAATAGAATCTGATTGCAAAAGAAGTGGTGACATATGAGAAAGAAGCAGTGCCAAGAATGGCAGCAAAAGACCTGTGGATCTTATACTGATTGCGCTCCAATCCATGGAGTGAGCTCTGTGGAATGGCACAAAAGGAACCATTCTCTGCCATATTGACTACTGTAACACTCTCTACATGGGGCTGACCTTGAGGTGCACCCGAAGACTGCAGCTAGTCCAGAACGCTGGGTGCCCCTAGGCATTCCCACGTAACACCGCTCCTGCGTGAGCTGCACTGGCTGCCTGTGGTCTTTCGGTGCGCTTCAAGGTGCTGATCACCATCTTTAAAGCGCTCCATGGCACGGGACCTAGCTATCTGCGAGATCGCATCCTGCCCCATACATCCCTTCGACCGATTCGCTCACACAGAGAGGGACTTCTCCGGGTGCCGTCCACCAGGCAATGCCAGCGGGCGACGCCCAGGGGAAGGGCTCTATGGAACGACCTACCCCCCGAGCTCAGAACAACCCCGGACCTCTGCGCCTTCCGTCAAAAGCTCAAGACTTATCTATTCCAGCAGGCCGGCCTGGCCTAACCTACCTTCCAGCCTTTTTAGTCTGAATATCTAAATTGTTTTAATTGGGTTTTTAAGGGGTTTAGTTTTTAGGATTTTAGGGTCTTTTAGTGCAGGGATAAATTGTTTAATTTGATTTTATATATTTATGATGTATTTATGTTGTATGTTTTTTAATTCCCCTGTGCACCGCCCCGAGTCCCTTCGGGGAGCGGGAGCGGTCTACAAATTAAATTTATTATTATTATTAAATTTATTATTATTATATCTTTCTCCTACTTCTCCAGCCTTCCATGACCCTGGAAGCATTGGGAGTGTAACATGAGCACATATTTTGCTATTTAGTTCTTTGAACCCCAGAGTAATCATGCCATAGGATTAAAAGATTAGAAGCAGAGGACCTGTGGGAGCAAGTGGATCTGGCACCCAAAAGATCTCCTTTCCCTCGTGGTCTCCCCCAAACCCCAAGTATTGATGCTTGCAGCGGTGAGCAAAACAATGCCATTCAGTGAGGCTCCTTGCTAGGCAAAGGGTGGAGCCTGAGTAATTACAGACAGCTGCCAGCAGAGGATTTATGTAGCCATTTTGGCTTCAGCCTTTGTTGGCAACAATGGTTCAGAATTCCAGCTCATGACTTTTGTTCCTGTATTTCCTTGTCCTTAATTATTGGATCGGCTGATTTCCTGGCTCAGCTTTCTAACTCCTGGAACTTATTTGGATGATTCTTCTTCTTCCTCCTCCTCTTCCTCCTCCTCTTCTTCTTTATAATTTTTTTTTATTTTTAATATAATAATTCCATCTTCAGTTGAACGGTATGTTGTCTGGGTACAAATACTGTATCTTTGTTGAACAATAATCCAAATTTGCAACATCAGTCATTACATTGATATTAACTCTACAATATTAAAATAGTAATATTTGGCGCCTTCAATTGGAGCCTCGTGTCCAAACCTATTTGGAGCTTTTTCTATTGTGATCTTAGTGGTACTAGATAACTCCTTAACATTTGTGTCTTTGTGTATGTGTGCCTGCAACCTTGGACAGGACTTGCAAACAACCACAAATATTACATTGGGTTGCCCCCAAGGGTAATTTCGGATAAAGTCTGCTTGTCGATGTCTCCCCACCATTGTCTTGCCATTGTCTTGCCAAACAATACAAGCAAAACAACGCAAATTATACTGATGTTCATTTTTTATCTTCTCCCTCAGTATCCCATCAAGGTAATAAAATTTGAGACAAAATGGGGAACTGTATTTTGGATTTAATTTTATTGGACCCAAAACACAATGCCTTAATGGCTAGAGAGTTTAATGCCAAATTAAACCAAATTTTGTTCACTTGTTTCATTAGCTCTGCCTCTATCTTCCCCTTTTCCCTGATTATTCTCCATCTTATGTCTTTCCTCAAAAGATTTGGAATTGAATCACAAGGGATGGAGAATGAGACCAACCCACCCACCCCACCCCCCACTAAATGTGTCTTCTGTATCCATAATGAATCCATTGAAGGAAGTGTTTATTTATTGGGAAGGAAGGGGGCATGGTACAACTGGTTTCCTTCTAGCATTATCTAGTACAGTTGCTCAGATTATTTCTTTCCAAATTGCCGCAGAGTCTGAGAATGATGGCTTCCCACTCAAATTAGCAATGAATTCCTGCTCTCACAGAGAAATCCCCCCAGGGAAGGCATCTTGAGACCAAGAAAGTAGTGCTATTCTTCATTTTTCTAAACCCAGATACCGCCTGCCAGCTTGAGCTTAGCTCTCTATCTGACTTAGAAGTCTTGTGCAATTTTAAGCTGCTCATTATTCAGTTTCTACATATGTTCCAAAAAGACAAATGATTCTCAAAGCCATGGCTTGAGCGTGAATGTGTGAATGACAAAGCCAATTTTACTGAAAGGTTCAGAGATTACAGAGCATCTAATACACCCTTTCTGTGAGGAATTGTCCTTGAAATGAGAAAGAAAAAAGCATATAAATCTTTACCAAAGAGCAAAAAAGCTGTAAGTCCAGAAAATCAAGTAGAAGAAGCTTGTTCAGAGAGGAGGAGAAAATAATTCTTAGTTGGGACTCAGTTGCCTTTCCTTCCCAAAGCTTCTGGTAAGTCTTACTGTTTGATTGTCATCAAGATGTGTGGTCAGTACTTCCATAGTGTTAGATAGGGTGAATGGAGGAGACAGGACTTAGGTTTCAGTGACAACAACAGCTCTTTATTCAGTTACTATGTACAGATCCAGCACTGGCCTGTCTGACAGCTTGCCCTTTTATAGGGAGCTGTCGGACAGCTCAGCCAATCAGCGTTGAGTATTTTCCTGCCGGAATGGAGGACCTTGTTTGAGCCTATTGCTCCAGTCTTAATACCTAACACATAGTACATTTAATCAAGTGTCTAAAGCAGGGGTAGTCAACCTTTTTATACCTACCACCCACTTTTGTATACTCTGTTAGTAGTAAAATTTTCTAACCGCCCACCGGTTCCACAGTAATAGTGATTTATAAAGTAGGGAAGTCAATTAAATTAAAAAAAAGGAAAGTGCTTCAGTATCGGACAAAACCTCCACCGCCCACCATGAAAGCTGGAACTCCCACTAGTGGGCGGTAGAGACCAGGTTGACTACCACTGGTCTAAAGGGAAGCCTTCATTGAATCTTTGCTCTGGGGCTATATCAAATTGGCCCCTTGCAGAGAGTAAGAAAGATGATTTTGATGGAAATACGTAAGCTCCTCTATCAAAGTGAGGAGGGATGAGGCACATGTAACTTCACAAAAAAACAGACAATAGTCAGAAGAGGCTCAGGCAAAGCCCTAGTTCACATAAAAAAGCAGGAAGAGGTTCACTACAATCAAACTTGCAAGACTCAATTACAACAACCAATTTCAATAAAAGTACCATATTTTTCGGAGTATAAGATGCACCAAGGTTTTGAAGAGGCACATTTAAAAAAAAAAGTTTTTGCACTCTGCAAGCCTCCCAAATACAGCCCGTTTTTTTTTTGCGAAAAAGGCCCATTTGTTTTTGTTTTTTCTAAAGGGCATGAATAGCCTTTAGGAAGCTCGTAGAGTGTTCTGGGGAGGGGCAAAAACGAGCAAAAAATGGCCCAAGGGCATTAGGAAGCTTATAGAGTTCTCCTGGCAGCTGGGGGGAGGGGTGGAATTGAGCAAAAAAAACCTGGCTGTTTTTTGCTACTTTCTGTCCTCCCCAGCTCCCAGGAGCTCTCTGAAAGCCTCCTACAAGCTATGCACAACCATTTTGGTGAAGGGGGTGTGGGTTTCAGGAGGCAAAAAATGCTGTATTTAGTGTATAAGATGCACCCAGATTTTCAGCCTCTTTTTTGAGGGGAAAATGTCCATCTTATACTTTGAAAAATATGGTAATTTTAGTATACTTCTAGAGATAATTTGCCAGTCTGCTTTTCCAAATAGAGCTGATGCTCCTTGAGACACCCATGGAAATTGTTACATTTAAACAAAGCAGTTGGAAGTAATCTGACCTCAGCAGAAATGCTGAAAGTCAATATAAAATGATGGACTTCCATATTGACATTACTCATCTTCTCCATGCCATGTCATCCATACAGATTATTTTATCCAAGTCGTCAAAGATGAGTTTGATTGATGAGTATCGATTCAAAAGCAGTCATCAGTTTTGGCTACTGACTTGTGTCATACTAGTGGTCATCCAGACACTCCACAGAAATTTCTCAAAGATTTAACAAAACCTGTGCATTATTATCCCTGTCCCACATGCTGGACAATACTCCTATTTTATTATTATTATTATTATTAACATGAAACTCAGCCAACTGAAACATTTAAAAATGCATTGCAAGTACCATTGACTGGTGCTAATGGTTGATGCGGTTTGCTTCCAGCATCCTAAGTATCAACCAAGTATCTTCTTAGAATATAAGATGTTCCAAGTAGTGCAGTTTTTTGCAGTTCTGCTGGTGTCATTGCAGGAAGCTGCAATTTGCTGATGCATTTAGTAAAAATTTTTGGACATGGTGCTAAGTGTCCCGATGACAATGGGTATCACTGTGACATGCTTCATCCATAGCCGTGTAGTTTCGATGGCCAGGTTGCGATATTTCATTATTTTTTCTTCGACTCTGGCATCTCCAGGAACAGTGATATCAATGAACTGTACACTTCGGTCCTCTACAACTGTGATATTATTTACTTTATTCATAAAACATGAAACTCAGCCAACTGAACATTTAAAAATGCATATTACAAATACTATTGACTGGTGCTAATGGTTGATGTGGTTTGCTTCCAGCATCCTAGGTATCAACCAAGTATCTACATAGAATATAACATGTGCCAATAGCGCCGTTTTTTGCAGTTCCGCTGGTATTATTGCAGGAAGCTGCAATTTGCTGAGATATTTATTAAAATTCTTGGACATGGTGCCAAGTGCCCCGATTACAATGGGTGTCACTGTGACATGCTTCATCCATAGCCGTGTGGTTTCGATGGCCAGGTCGCAATATTTCATGATTTTTTCTACTTCTTTTTCTTCAACTCTGGCATCTCCAGGAACAGCGATATCAATGAACTGTACATTTCGGCCCTCTACAACCGTGATATCTGGTGCGTTGTGCTCCAAATGACGGTCTGTTTGTATTCGAAAGTCCCACAAGATCTTCACCCTCTCATTCTCGATAACCTTTTCTACTTTGTGTTCCCAAGACTTTCTGGATACAGGTAAACCATATTTTTTACATAATGACCAGTGGATTAATTGAGCAACTCGGTCATGTCTAGCTTTGTAATCAGTTTGTGCGATTTTGCTGCATTCACATATTAAATGTGAAACAGTTTCGACTTTGTTATTGCAAAGTCGGCAGTTTGGGTTGTCAGTGGATTTTTGAATCTTCGTTTTCATGGCATTAGTTTGTAGTGCTTGTTCTTGAGCGGGCAGTATTAAACCTTCCATTTCTTTCTTGATAGTTCCCATCTTAAGCCATGTCCATGTCAAGTTATCATCACATTTTCCTTCAATGTTTTTCAAGTGCTGTCCATGCAAAGCCTTGGTCTTCCATCTATTTAATCTGTCATCCAGCTGTTTTTCCTTATATTCTGCCTTTGTTTCTGTTGTTTTTACAGCTTGCAGCAATTTTTCTGTACTTTGGTTCACATAATCATTCAAACTTCGTTTTTCTTCTTCTACAGTTTGATGGATTTGCAATAGCCTCCTGCCCCCTATTTTTCTTGGCAGGTACAACCTGTCAATGTCACATCGTGGATGTAAAGCATGGTATATATTCAAAAGTTTGTGTGTTTTCCGGTCCAGGTTTTCCAGTTCAGCCAGAGTCCAGTTGATGATTCCAGCTGAATAGCATATCACTGGAACTGCCCATGTATTAATGGCTTTAATTATGTTTCTAGCATTCAGCTTTGATTTTAATATTTTGCGGACCCTCCTGATGTATTCCTTTTGTGTTGACTCTTTGACTTTTTCATTCAAGATCTTATCTGCTTCCAATATGCCTAGGTACTTGTAACCATCGTCCTTTGCTATTGCTTTCACTATATTTCCATTTCCCAGTTCTATTCCTTCTGTTTTTTTCCATTTTTCCTTGCTGCATGGATAATATAGCACATTTTTCAAGTCCAAAGTTCATTTTAATGTCACTGCTGAACAGTTGAACTGTGTTGAGTATTGATTTAAGTTCAGTGGGGCTATTACAGGGGTGGGTTTCTCAGGGCTCGCGGGGGTTCTTGCGAGCCCTTTCGTCAAATTTTCAGAACCCCATCGATCCCTTTGGACCGTGGACCCGGAAGTTATTTATTATTCAGCGTTTTTCCTACCCGCCTGCCCTTCCAGGAATACGAACTCTCTCACCTTAACTCTTTGGAGGGGATTAGTCTGGCTGACTTGGAGGGGCCCTGCCGGCTAGGCGCGGCGGAACAGCGCGCTAGGGTGCGCGAACCCCCCCGCCCCCTGCCAGTCGCGCTAACAGGGAAAGTTTTGCCACGACTGGGGGGGGGGTTCGCGCAGCGTAGCGCGCTGTTCCTAGCCGGCAGCCTTTGAAGCTTTTGCTTCAAAAGCCTTTGCTCGCTCGCTTGCTCACCCATCGGACGCCAGGTTCCTTCGTCCGGTGGATGGGTGAGAGAGAGAGTAAATACAGCCAGCGGGTTCTCTGGCTCTCTGGTTCCCCCCTCCCTCCCTGTCTCTCTGTGTGTCTGTGCCTCTCTCTGTCTGTCTGTCTCCCCCCCCCCCACAAACCTCCTCAGCTCCTGGAAGTAGCCTGACCGGCTACTCTTGCTCTCTCTCTCACCCATCCACCGGACGAAGGAACCTGGCGTCCGATGGGTGAGCAAGCGAGCGAGCAAAGGCTTTTGAAGCAAAGGCTTCAAAGGCTGCCGGCTAGGAACAGCGCGCTAGGGTGCGCGAACCCCCCCCCCGCCCCCTGCCAGTCGCGCTAACAGGGAAAGTTTTGCCGCGACTGGGGGGGGGGTTCGCGCAGCGTAGCGCGCTGTTCCTAGCCGGCAGCCTTTGAAGCCTTTGCTTCAAAAGCCTTTGCTCGCTCGCTTGCTCACCCATCGGACGCCAGGTTCCTTCGTCCGATGCATGGGTGAGAGAGGCTGAGGAGGCTTGGGTGGGTGGGGGGAGACAGACAGAGAGAGAGAGGCACAGACACACAGAGAGACAGGGAGGGAGGGGGGAACCAGAGAGTGACAGACACACAGAGAGACAGAGAGTGGGAGGGAGGGAGAGAAAGATAGACAGACAGAGAGAAAGAGAGAAAAAGAAAGAGAGACAGAAAGGAAAGAAAGAGAAAAAAGAGAGAGAGAAAGAGGGAAAGAAAAGAGACAGAAAGAGAGAAAGAGAAAGAAAGAGAGAGAAAGAGAGAAAGAGAGAAAGAAAGACAGAAGGAAAGAAAGAAAAAGAAAGAGAGAGAGAGAGAGAGAGAGAGAGAACTTATGACCACAATTAAGCCCAAAAGTTTGGTTGCTAACCAAGACCATTGTTAAGTGAATTTCACATTTTCCAAATTGGCCACTCCCACCCGGTCACATGGCTGGCAAGCCACTCCCACCCGGTCACATGGCCGGCAAGCCACTCCCACAAAGCAGGCCACACCCACAGAACCTGTTCCAAAAATTTTGAAACCCACCCCTGGGCTATTATTATTATTATTATTATTATTATTATTATTATTATTATTATTATTATTATTATTATTATGTGGTTAATCTTTGGTGAGATTCACAGCCTTTGGGGCTGGTTGGTAGCTCAACAGCTCGAGTCCTTACCAAGGACCTAGGAACTGTCAAGGTAACGTAGGAGGGTATAAGCTGTTCCAAGCAGGGTGGCCCTTTGTAGAGTCAGAATGCTCAAGTCCAGCAAACCTAGAACCTCCACATAGCGAGGCAGCTCCCTAGGTATTGCTCCAAGGGCTCCAATCACAATCAGGACAACACACGACTTTCTCTTCCACAATCGCTCAACTTCAATTTGCAAGTCCCAGTATTTTGTGATTTTTTTTCTTGCTGCTTATTTTCAATTATTTTCGTTTATTATTATTATTATTATTCTTTAGTTTTGCTTCTTTCAAGTACTTCAGATTGCTGATATCCCTGCATAGTTTTTTTATTTAATTTTCAAGTCGAATTTTCCACTTTGGTGTTCCAGTGGGTTTCTTTTTTGGCATTTTATAGCCTAGTTCTGCAGTTATAACAGCAGCTGTGCTATACATTAATTGGTTGTTTCATATAGTGTGCTGGATGGGATGGAAGTTAAAATGTTGTTCACAACAGTTAACAGATCTTTCACTCGTTTGCTATGCACTTCGTGAATGATAGGTAGTCTTTTTCTTTCTACATTTTCTTTGATGTGGTTTTCAATTTTTTCTTTCAGCATTTTTGCTAGATCACTTAGCTCTACACTTTCAAGTTGTTGCACAGGAGGGTCTTCATCCTGTAAGTTTGTTTCTTCCACTGGCTTTTCAATTTGTTTAGGTATTGGAGCAATTTCTTCAGCTTTTTTCATCATCACTTGTTGTTTTCTTTTTAGCCAATATTTCTAGATGTTGCATTTCCACTTCTGTGAAAACTTTATCACGGATGATGAAGCGCCTTTGATCCATTAGTCTTTGTTCAGTTACACCACTTTGTTCAGGATCAGGAATGGGGGGAGGAAAGAGGCCTACCTTCCTGTTGGTGGTAGGAAGAAGGATCAGGAATGGTGGGGGGAGGAAAGAGGCCTACCTTTCTGTTGGTGGTAGGAAGGAAGAGTCAGGAATGGGGGGGGGGGCGAAAGGCCTACCTTCCTGTTGGTGGTAGGAAGAAAGGATCAGGAATTATGATTTGCAAAGGATGAGGAAACCTGTCCTAAATTACAATAAAATGAAAGGAGTTGCTTTCTCCACATAAACCTGTCATTCCATTTTTGAAAAGTTTATAGCTTTGGTATTATTTATTTATATATCAAATTTAGAAACTACCCATGTCATTCAGAGTGACTCTTTGACCAAAAGAGGAGGTAAAAAAGGACTTAGAAATCTTCTTCTAAATCTCAGTGATCTACAGTCAATAACTAAGGATTGTCATTATCCAGGCCCGTAAGCTTTCAAATGCTGCTCTGTATCTTCCTAATCATCACATAAATAACTGCAGCTATAACCCCAATGATCAAAATTCCCTAAGCAAACTACACCCATATTTTTTAAAGTTCTCCAGTTACACCATCTTCACATGCACTCTTAATATTTCTCAACATGATACATATAGCAAGAAAAACCAAATGCACAAGTACAGTATAGGTGGTACCTTGCTCAATAGTAGCAACTGTGAGAGGGATCTCGGAATCCTAGTGGACAACCATTTAAATATGAGCCAGCAGTGTGCAGCAGCTGCCAAAAAAGCCAACACAGTTCTAGGCTGCATCAACAGAGGGATAGAATCTAGATCGCGTGAAGTGTTAATGCCACTGTATAGTGCCTTGGTAAGGCCACACTTGGAATACTGCATACAGTTTTGGTCGCCACGATGTAGAAAAGACGTGGAGACTCTGGAAAGAGTGCAAAGAAGAGCAACCAAGATGATTAGAGGACTGGAGACTAAGACATATGAAGAACGGCTGCAGGAGCTGGGTATGTCTAGTTTGATGAAGAGAAGGACCAGGGGAGACATGATAGCAGTGTTCCGATATCTCAGAGGGTGCCACAAAGAAGAGGGAGTCAAACTTTTCTCCAAGGCACCTGGGGGCAGGACAAGGAGCAATGGGTGGAAACTAACCAAGGAGAGAAGCAACTTAGAACTAAGGAGAAATTTCCTAACAGTAAGAACAATTAACCTCTGGAACAGCTTGCCTCCAGCAGTTGTGAATGCCCCAACCCTGGAAGTCTTTAAAAAGATGTTAGACAGCCACTTGTCTGAAATGGTATAAGGTTCCTGCCCATGCAGGGGGTTGGACTAGAAGACCTACAAGGTCCCTTCCAACTCTGCTATTGTATTATTGTATTATTTGGGCTATTTGATAGTCAGTGGTGAAAACTTATTACCTTTCAGTGACTGGAAAAATGTAAAAACAAAAAGCAAAACTCTAGACTTATTTTTTAAAAAGAATGGGGGGAAAGCCCAGGGAGAAAATTAGCTATTGAAGATAAAAATGCAATTAAAAATAGTTGCTGTGGTGTTTCAAACCAGCAACCTTTATAATGCCAAGTGAGAATCTTAATCACCATGCTATTTCAGCAATGCGGATAAAGGGAGGTAGAGAATCCATTTGAGTGTATAATAGAATGGGCTTTTTTAAAAAGCTGTTTTGTACTTATAGGTATTTGCATTTTAATATTTTAACTGTGTGTATGTGTGTGAGTTTGTCTGTGTATAAAATCTGTATGTGCAGAAATACCAGCTCAAATGTGCTCTTCCAAAAGGCAACTGGACTTTGTTTTTCCTTGAAGATGTTTCGCTTCTCATCCAAGAAAGCCTCTTCAGTTCTGACTGAATGATGGAGGATGGAAGGATTTATATTCTGTGCAGACAATCCTTCCATCCTCCTCAGAACTATAGAGGCTTCTTGGATGAGAAGTCTTCAAGGAAAAACAAAGTCCAGTTGCCTTTTGAAAAGCACTTTTGGGACAACCATGACAGAAAAACCTTTATACACATTCAACTCAAAGGAATTCTGAATTCTTGCATTTTGTTCCCATATGTGACCTGGCAGAATAATTTCTCCCCCAGATCAATTCATTCAGAATGTTACATAACATCTCCCAAACCTTACCCATGATTCTTCCATTGTTATCATTTCTGGAGTATAATCTGCAATGGTGACTCATCTATGAATGTCTACTTTCAAATTGCATCCACAATAAAAATTTAATCTGTAAAATTTAATTTGCAGTTCCATTTCCATATTTGTATTCAATAGCTCCAAAAGACTGAATCACTTTCATTCAAGTCTATTGCATTCTTTCTTTCAGTTCAACAACAGAAAATATGTTAATGTGTTGTTGTTGTTTTAATTTGCACATTAATTCACACCTTTAACATCTATTTGTCTTCTATTTCATATTTCTATCTTTCTATGTCTGGTGTGCCAGAAGGATTCCTTCTTTTGCTTTCCTTTCCCATTGAAAGCAAAGGGGGAGAAAAATCAGGATAGCAGTGTCAATAACACAGAGAAACAAAGAATGCTAGTAAGGAAGATACACCAATGGTTCTTAAGAAGTGACAAAGGTTATAAAGGCGATACAGGGTTATTGCCCAAGTGATGTGGGTAGGACATTTCTAATAATATAAAATTTAACACTGAAAGCCAAGTAATGTGAGCATTAATCACATTTCCTGGTGGGGGTGGGGGGCGGTCTTACTTGAATTCTTAAAAAACCTGATTTTTCAACAATGGGGTGAAAAAACATTGATGACTTACAATTGAGGTCTTTTTATTTATGTCTGGTATGCAAGTGCAAGTGTGTGGGATGAGGTAGCTGGATGAATCATATCCTTAGATTTAGGCCTTATTTGGTTTCAGGAAGCCCAGTCTGGCACCTTGGTTCTTTTGTAACCGTGTGGATTTACAGAAATTAAATGGAGCATTACTTAAGTGGAGGGGGGGGGAATAACTACTTCCAGAAAATATCACGCCTCCTGCATTCATTCGACTGATTACATATATATATAGGGGCAAAGAAACATTTGGTGCAAATCATGAGCATTTCAACACATTGTGGCACACACCTGCATCCTGACAGGTTTTATCTAAGTGTATTGACGTGTTATATTTAAACATAAAATTTAATTATTTTTTCAGTCCACCTTCCATGCCACAAAAATGTCAGCACTATTCACAACACCACGTTATAAAAATTAGAACATAAAAATAGCAACCTATACGATTTTCAGAGAAAAAGCAGAGCTAGTCTTTTGCGGCAAAAAGAAGTAAGAGGCTACTAGGATGTCAAAGGTCAGTCAATTATTACTGCCATATTTTTTTTTTGAGATCACAACCTATTTCATCAGATGATGTACTCCTGATAAAGAAACATAATTCATCCAGTAAATGAAGGAAAGGGAGGGAGGGAGGGAGGGAGGGGGAATGTTGAAAGGCAAAGCGAGAGGAAAAAATGACCATCCACACAGATATAGTTACAGGCAACACAGATATTCTTACATTTGTTCCTTTATTCCTTTTGGTTGCCAGATGATACTATGCTGTGGTTTGGAGTGGTTGCTTCAACTGAAATCATAACCTCAGTCAACTACATTTTTCAATGCTTCTTAACATTATGGAGAACCGTTCAGAGTAAATAGGCAGTGTTTTAAGAATTAGTGTCCCAAATCCCTAGTGGCAATAAATGTCTTTAACCTTGGAGATGCTCTTTTGCTGGGACAGGGGTATGGATAGCATGTCCTTTGTCCATTTAGTCCCCTAAGCAACCTTCAACACTACTGACCATGATATTCTCTGGGATATCTGGAGGGTTGAGATTGGAGGCTCTGTAGCTTGCTCCTTCCTCAGATGACAGTTGAAAGAAGAAAGATCAACTGATGTTGGAAGAAGAAAGATCAGCCCGGCATGGTCAACCCACTACACCAGTGATGGTGAACCTATGGCACCATTTCTTAGGGTACGCGAGGCGTTGCCCTGTCAGCACTAGCGCGCATGTGTATGCTGGCCAGCTGATTTAGGCCTTCTTTTGAGGCTGTTTTTTGCCCTCTGGAGGCTTCAGGGAAGCTCCTGAAGCCTCTGGAGGTGAGGGAGACGCTGTTTTCATCCTCTTCAGGCTCCTAGAAAGCCTCTGGAGCCTGGGGAGGGCGAAAAAAGTGCACCAAAAGCAGAGGCTCATGCACATAACATTATGGATGTGGCACGCCCAAGCACGACCCCCCTGCGCTTCCCCCACTTTTGGCACGCGAGCCAAAAAAAGGTTAGCCATCACTGCACTACATGGTTCCCCAGTTTAGTAGAATAAAGGGGGAGGGGGCAGAAACATGCAGGAACTCTTTTTTAGCTATAGTACCTGTATTGTGAACAGTTTGTGAAATGAAATCAGATTAGCATCTTTCTGGATTGAGTTCCAGAAACAGGTGAAAATTCTCCTTTTGGAGGATTGCTTATGATGATTACATGCCATCAAGTTTGTATTGACTCCTAGCAACCACACAGATAAACTGTGCAGTTTAAACATTAAACACGATCTGCTTTCAGCCGGACTCTTCAGGTTTCCAAGGGTACGTCCATTGCTATTGAATTAAAGTCTATCTATCTTGTTAGTGGTCACTTCCATGACAGTCTTGTCAAGAGAACCTGGCTTTCATCTCTGGAGCAGTAGGCGGACAACATTTAACCCATTAACATAGCGTGTTTCATTTACAACTTTCATTAACCTGTTCATGTATAGGGTTTTGATTATGTATTGTTGTTTCTTATTCTTTTTTGCCTTGGTAGTGGGTTTCAATTTATTTTACTACCAGTTTGTTCATGCATGCGCCCACACTCACATGCTCATGCAACATTCTGTGCATGCACAGAAGCGTCTGGGTGGGTCGGTGGAGCCTCCCCGTTGCCACTACTACCAGTTCGCCCAATCCAGGGCGAACCAGCAGAAACCCACCTCTGTTTTGCTTGTATTGTAAACTTTTGTGAACTGTAATGTAGAAATGTGATAGGTAAATAAATATTATGGCAACTGAAGTTTTGCAAAATTGCTATCTTTGGGAAAATAGCTAGGAAAATAATAAAAGGAGGTGGGAAAATGTTTCTGATTTTCAAACCAAGATTGCATGGAATACACTGGGACATTTTTAGAGTCCTTTCTTTCAACATAGTGCCAAAACTGAGTTGCAGTATCTTACACTACCACTGCTCTTTTCATATACAGATAGTCCTCAAATTACGATCATAATATAGCCCAAAAAGTATGTTGTTAAGTGAGAATTTGCCTCATTTTACGACATTTCTTGCCACAGTTGTTATGTGACTCACTGCAGTAGATAAATTAGATCTTACCCGACACGGCACTGCCTCTAGTTACCAAAGTTTTAATTCAGGGGTTTTAATATGGGTTTTTAGCGCAGGGTGGGTTAATTTAATTGAGTTTTAATGAACGTTGTATTTTTGTATATCTGTGTATTTATATTTTATATTCCCTGTGCACCGCCCCGAGTCCCTATGTGGTGAGATGGGTGCGGCTTAAATTCGAATAATAAATAAGTAATTCGGTTGTTAAGTGAATCTAGCTTCCCCATTGACTTTGCAAAAAGGTTGCAAAAAGTGGTCACATAATCCTGCAATGGTCATAAGTATGAACCAGTTGCCAAGCATCTGAATTTTGATCACGTGATCATGGGGATGCTGCAAAGGTTGTAACTGTAAAAAACGGTCATAAGTCACTTTTTTCAGTGCTGTTGTAATTTTGAATGGTCACTAAATGAACTTCTGTAAGTCGAGGACTACCTATATTCATATGATGGCACAGTACATGTCACAAGGGATGTATCTTGCAATGTGTGGGTACAATGCTAAATTGACTACTTTGCTACTTACCTGGTCCCCCACCCATCTTCCCCCAACTTTCTGATGCTTGTAAAGAAGTTTTGGGTTTATGGAGTTGCAGACGGGTACTTTGTGCATGCCCCAGTTGTTCCAGGGGATTTCTGGTTTCAAATCCTTACAGGTGTAATAGAGAGCTTGCTGGCATGTCATCTGTTTCATATGAGATGCAGAATAGTGTTGGGTTGCATTTGGGGCTTTCCCGAAGTTTTCCGAGAAGTAGTAACAAACAAATGTTTTAAAGACCTCCCAGTGTGGAAATGTAAACTCCAGCTGTTTAAGTCAAAACTGTTTCCATCTTATGACACAAAGAGTTTCCTCTTCAGTAGACAATAGAAGTGAGATCAGCTATAAATATTCCATGGGGTAGATGGGGGAGTAGTAAGTATTCTTTGTAGACATAGCAGATGTTAATTGGACTCTTCCTGTAAAAATATGCAGTGTATAATTCTCACCCCAATGAGATCTGTGCTCTTGAAATAATTCAGAATTAGGTTACTCTTTCAACTTTCCTAGAACTAAGTACAAATCTTTGCTCATTTTCCCCACAATGCTTGTTAATCATTATCTATAGTTTGGAGACAATCTAAAATATGAGGAAAGCAGATCTAACTCATCTCAAGGTTTTTCCAGCAAATATATCTTTTCTGAGTTTGTTGAAGCAAACTTCAAAACTTACATAGATTCCTATGATAATTTTGTATCTCCTTATAACAGAGGCCTTTTACGCACTTCTAGGACATTTACTGTAAATATATCAGAAATCTAGAGGCACGTCTTCATAAATATACTTTTATATTTCATGCAAGCATTCTCAAATAGGGGAAACAAAAAAATAGCTTGAGTATCTGATTATGTCCAACTCGGGGACTTAAAGGATTTTAGGATTTAATTTGTGTACCGTATAATTTTTATAATCTTCTAAAACAAAATAAATGTAAAGATACAATGATTTCCAAGGAAATACAGTATACAGAAGTACAGATTTAACAGACCTTGATTGACTGAACTTGGATGCAACAGACAAATACATGTTCATACTCTGTATGTTTCTGTAGGTGCATTAAATCCTATGTACAATTTTGTGCATGGGTAAAAGCATTTTTGGATTTAGCGGACATCCTGTTTTAATGGACACTCCATTAGTCTCTTTAGTTGAGGTTTTATATATGACTATTATGGTGGCCTATTTATTAATATCCAATTACTGAGGTGAAGAATATAACATGTGAAAGAGAATGGAAACTACATTCAATTTTCCAGACGACTGATGAGATGGTAAATGGCCCTTTTGTTGACATACTGCTTAGCATTTTCTATCTGAAACCCGAAAGAAATCACCTTGACTGTCAAAACCCGAGGTCAAATATATCAAGTAGATAATCAGGAAAAAGAATAAATCTAATTTTCACAAATCAGACAGGATAAAATATCAGCATTAACCTTGCCCTTTGTCAACAAGAGATAGCCAAACATGGTCTATGCAAATTTTTGAATAGACATCCATCAATCTAGAACTATTGTATAATTCCCAGAATTAAAAAAAAAAAGGATCTTCAAACTTTCAGGTTACAGACTGTAACTTGTATGGACAGTGTATATTCTCTCATTTTTCACATTCACACAAACTTTATTAGTACCAAGGTTGTTAGTCAAAAATTTATAGGAAGCATCACTTTATAAGCACCACAAAAATATTGAAAGGCAGGTCAATCTCTGCCTATGGATTCATAAGCCAAAAGGTAACACTTCACAATGAAAAGGAATGGGAAGAACCAAGCACAGAGCAACTGCCTATTAGGAAATGGATTTGGGTATTTCTTAAATTTGAAATCCTTCAGACTGAATTGCTTCTCCCGTGCAGTGTTCAATGTGTGGTCCAGAAATACATGAGAGGGACCTTAGTTTGCTTAATCAACACAAGCTATATTCTTCAAAGTATTTTTGCAAAACTTTGAAATTCTTTGAACCTTGGGTTGGAAAAGTTGTGTATTGCTAATTCTTTAAAAGACAGTGTGACCGTTTGGAAATTAAAAACAAACGAACAGGAAAACCTGGATATCTGCAGACATTTGGAGGCATGTACCGTATTTTTCGAGTATAAGACGCACCTTTTTTCCTCTAAAAAGAGGCTAAAAGTTTGGGTGCGTCTTATACATCGAATACAGCATTTTTTTGCCTTCCCTTCACCAAAATGGCCACGCGCATACCCTTATGGAGGCTTTGCAGAGAGCTCCTGGGGGCTGGGGAGGGCAGAAATGAGCAGGAAACAGGCATTTTTTGCTCCCCCAGCTCCCAGAGGCACTCTATAAGAGGCACTCCATAAGGCTATACATGCAAAATTTTTGACCCAAAAATGGGCCGTTTTCACAAAAAATGGGACGTTTTTTGCTCGTTTTGCCCCCCCAGGAGTACTCTGCAAGCCCCCCCCCCCAAGGCTATTCATGCCTTTTATTTGGGAAAAAAAACAGGCCCATTTTCACAAAAAACGGGCCATTTTGGGGAGGTTTGCAGAGTGCAAAAACGTTTTCCCCCCCTTTCGGAAAGCTGTTTAAAGTGATTGATGAGAATTACGTTGGTCAAGTACTGTGCCTGCAGAAACAAAGATTTGTTCCAAAGGTGGTCAGTGATTTCCTTCTCCAGAACATGGGTAAATACACCTGGAAACATCTACCTACCTACCTACCTACCTACCTACCTACTCTCACTCTCTCCCCCTACCTATCTACTGTATTTCTCTCTCTCTCTATTTCTCTCTCTATCCCTCTACCTACCTATCTACACACTCTCTCTCCCTACTTACCTACCTACTGTATTTCTCTCTCTCTCTCTATCCCTTTTTTTTCCTTTCGGAAAGCTGTTTAGTTACTTGGCAACTTTAAGACTTGTGGACTTCAACTCCCAGAATTCTCCAGCCAGCATAGTTTGTGGACATAGCTGGCTGGAGAATTCTGGGAATTGAAGTCCACAAGTCTTAAAGTTGCCAAGTTTGGGAACCCCTGAGTTAGAGGGATTGATGAGAATTACATTGATCAAGTGCTGTGCCAGCAGAAACAAAATTTTAGGTGCCACAGCGATTTCCTTCTCTAGCTCATGGATAAATACACCTGGAAACATCTACCTACCTACCTACTGTATTTTTCTCTCCCCTCTATCTACCTATATACCTACCTACCTACTCTCTCTCCCTCCTATCTATCTACTGTATTTCTCTCTCTCTCTCTATTCCTCTCTCTATCCCTCTACCTACCTATCTACACACACTCTCCCTACTTACCTACCTACTGTATTTCTCTCTCTCTCTCTCTCCCTTTATCTACCTACCTACCTACCAACCTAACTACACTCTCTCTCTCACTACCTACCTACCTACTGTATTTCTCTCTTTCTCTCCCTCTCTATCCCTCTATCTACCTACCTACTTTTTAAAAAAATTGTCTCTTCAAAACCTGCGTCTTATACTCCGAAAAATATGGTAATGCAAAATCTTCCTTCAGTTAAACTCTGCTCAAGATAGACATAAGTTGTGTGTGCATAGGAGTAGAGGACAGCATTAGTAAACAAAAAAACAAAAAAAAAGCATTTGCCTTTGGCTTCTGGATTTTTGATCAACTTCTCAGTCTTAACAACATGCTTGGAATCCAAACAATGGGACAACATTTTGCAGTAACTGAGTATAACTGATTTTTCAATCATCCATCATCTCTCACCTAATTCAAGCTATAGGCTTGATCCAATTAAACTGACAATCAAAACTTCAGTACAGCATTTCTGACCAAACATTGGCAAGGAGCAATCAAGCTCTACGGCAATCTGTAGTGCATTTTTAACAAAAAGGAAATGGTTTTTGTTCAATTATTGTTCGTGCAATAATTTCTAAGAATCCAAACAACAGGGCAACGTCCTGCAGTAACTGAGTGTAACTAATTTTTCAATCGTCTATAATGACCATTACAAAATACGTCGTGGGTCGTTATGCTGACCCCTCAAGTGGATGACCTCATTCTGTCTTTACCTTTTGTCTTTATTTTGGCAAATACAGCTAATTATAACTGGCAATCCTGCTCCTGTTTGAGGCACTGCAGGTACCTAATTGCACTGAAGATACCTCATTCCAATTAGTAAGTGGCCTTTGAGTTGCACTATGCCTTAATGCTTTAATCCTAGGAAAAATTGAGAGAGAATAACATCACACTTTGATAGCCAGCCATTCCAAGAATGGTTGAAATAATAAATTCATGTCTGATCGTTGTGAAGAAGTGCCACAAAAAGAAAGAGGGGAAAAAAGACACACCACATGTCCATCCTCATGCCTGCCAGCAGGCCAGGTGTTTGCAAGTAAGGGAGAGATCTGCAGCACGTCCCTTTGGTAACCTGCAAAGGAGCTGTTTTTGAATAGCTTTGATGAAAAGCGCATCACTAATAAAGCACTAGTTCAAATCTTGTCAAATATTTCACAGAAATCAGTCAACTGTGAGTTGTAGCCCTGCCTTAGGCATGAACACCAGCTGGGTGACTTTGGGCCAGTCACTCTCTCTCAGCTCAATCCCCCTCACAGGGTTCTTGTTATGTTGAAAATAGGAGAAGGCATGAGTACAGTTTGTTTAATGTCCATTTGAAGTTACAACAGCACTGAGTACAAAAGTTATTTTGGACCATTTTTCACTCTTACAAAAAGTCCATGGAGATTCTCAGTCATCCAGGTCATGGTTGCCCAAAAGGTGTTTTTTCAAGAGGCAACTGAACTTTCTGGTTTTTCTTTGAAGATGTTTCACTTCTCATCCAAGAAGCTGCTTCAGCTCTGACTGGATGTTGGGGAATGGAAGGATTTATACACCTTGCAAACAGCTGGCATTCTTTTGCATTCTTTTAGCAGGTCATTAAGGTCACTTGGAGGTTTATCTGTGTCATCAGAGTCACCTGAGTGGTGAAAATGGGTGTGGAGCCTTCTTGGAACTGTTGAAAGGACTATGTTGTAGACTAGAGATAGATGATGTCCACGAGACAATCTATGTCAAAATTGAACTGCCGTCTCTCAACAGAGGGGGAGGGGTACAACATCATCTATCTCCAATCTACAACATAGTCCTTTCAACAGTTCCAAGAAGGCTCCACCCATTTGCACCACTCAGGTGACCCTGATGACACAGATAAACCTCCAGGTGATCTTAACAACCTGCTAAAAGATTGCAAATGACCAGCTGTTTGCAAGGAGTGTAAATCCGTCCATTCCCCACCATCCAGTCAGAGCTGGAGAAGCTTCTGGGATCAAAAGTGAAATGTCTTCAAAGAAAAACAAGGAAATCAGTTGCCTCTTGAAAAAACACCTTTGGGACTCTTACAAAAAAGTGAGTGAAAAATGCATCATCTCCATGCTTGATAAAAGGGTTGTATTTATGACAACTGCAGTGTCCTGGGGTCACATGATACCCTTTTGCAACCTTCTGACAAGAAAAATCAATGGGGAAGCCAGATGGACTTAACAACCACGTTACTTAACAACTGCAGTGATTCACTTAACAACTGTAGCAAGAAAAGTTGTAAAATGGAGCACAATTCGCCTAACAAATATTGCGCTTAGCAACAGAAATGTTGGACTCAATGATGTAAGTCCAACATCATTGGTCGTAAGTCAAGGACTATCTGTATTAGGTAGATTTGCCACCTTAAGTTATTTATAAAAAATAATAAGGGCAGGATACAAAAAAATCTGATTAAAAAAATTGTAATCTTCTCCATGACCCCCTTAAGGGAGAGGCACCAATCATTGGCTTTCAAACCTCTTTTCGGCAGAGGTTAATATTCCAGACATGTCATATGAAATCCTAGTTTCTATCATTCTTAGATGGAAAAAGGTATTACACTTGCTCAGTTTTAAAATGGGCTTAGCATGGCTGGCTGCAGCTTGTGCAGGAGGGACGAGAGAATAAAAACGTTGCAGTTTGGAACTGCTTTGGGGCTATTTTTATGTCTTACAAAGTTTTAACCTGGGTGGTGACTTAATGAGCAATGCAAGGAGCACCGCTGAACATACCTTGAATATTCTTTGTGACAGACAAATAGATACATTGATGTGACTATGACTCTGGGCAAAGATATAGCAGCTCTCTATACTTCCTTTAATCAGTTGCAGTGTATTGCCAGGAAAAAAGATAATACAGTATTTTGGGTTTAAGGAACAATAGGCATATATTATGTAAGCTTCCATTTTCTCTGATGGATCTTCCTGTCTTTGAGTAGGAAGCACAATCCACTTGTCAGGGACAGTAAGTGGTGCTAAAATGTATTGACAAACGTATGTACGTATTTGTACACAAGTGTACGTATTTTTGCATATGATCTAAATAAATTAAAAAGGGAAATACTGCTTTTAATAAATGGTGTTGCCGTGCAGCAGAAACAGCATTTCTTTGCTCCTATAGTCCTATAGGTCACCAGAGGTATTAAGAACAATGACTGTCATTACAGTCTTAATCTCCTCTTAAGACCCATCTTGTTTATATTCCACTTTCCTCTAATTGGAAGACCTTTAGGTTTTCTTCTTCATTCTGTTTTTATAAGAAGAGCCCTTCCTTCCTGCATGCCTTCATTTCCTTCGTTCCTTCCCTCATTCCTTCCTTTCCTTCCTTCCTTATTTCCTTCCTTCCATCATTCATTTCCTTCCTCTCAGAGATGCAGCTTTTCTGTTAGGCCTTGTAACTTGTATTTTAAATGTCACTTATTCCTTTGAACTCTAAGCATCTTTCTAGCTCGGATTGTTAATGAGTTGCCCTCTCTTTCTCATAAACATGCTCTCAGCTAAATATGGGACCCTGTAAATGAACTGGAGGATTTCAACAGGTTTTCCTCCATTTTGCCTGACGACAGGACAGGACAGGATAGGAATATAGAATGGAATGGAATGGAATAGGGATAGGGATAGGGATAGGGATAGGGATAGGAATAGGAATAGGAATAGGAATAGGAATACAATACAATACAATGCACCAGAATACAATGCACCAGAATACAACAGAATAGAACATGTGTGTGTGCATGTGTACGTATATATAATTGGGATAAGGTGGTAGGAGACACTTTTAACACTATTTTAGCAAAGTGGTTAACAGATTGGTTTTTTCCATTAACAGATTACACTATTTACATAATTTTATCACATTAACCTTCTAAGTATATATAGTAGTATACCATTTAATTTATATGATTAAAGAGATCGTTTCCAGCTTCCGGATGCGACGGACGTGTTTTTGACACGTCCCCCGCTTGCTCTTCTAGTGGGCGCCTTCGGGGGCACGGGGGCTCTTGTAGGGAGCCCCCACCATATGGGCGGCTGCGGGAATCCCCCACTTCGACGGCAGTCAGTGGGGGCCGTTTTGCTTTGCCCCAGGAGCTGGAAAGCTGAATGCGGGGGGAAGACTCCTCTCGCCGAAGGATTGCTGGAACAATGAAAGTTTGAAGAACGGGCTGAAATGCCAGGGCTGGAGGATCGTACCGATGCTCTCCTTTACTTGTGTGGACTGTGAGTTTTTGCATTTGAATGTATTCAACTTTTTAGAAAAGAGAAATAGAGGGAGGAGTTTGTAGAAACCCCCCCTTGGAAAAAAGCGGCATTTTAAAATGCTCCTTGGGACCAAGGAGAGACAGAAAACTAAACATCTGACCTGTTATTAACCAAAAGGAAATGCACTACCATATATGGAATTGCTGTAGAAACTTTGTATATGAGCCTCGTTACAGCTGAAATGGAACTTTCACTAACTCTTCACTACCGCTAAAGTGGCGGAAAAATGGCACTTCTTTGTTCCCAGCAGAAAACCTTCTTTGATTTATGAACATTCCTTCAATTTTACAAGAACAAGTTAAAACTTATATAGAAAGCCAACTCAAGTGACTCTCAGTGTTTATCCCATTGTGAGCTCTTCTTCTTCTTTTTGGATTGGATTATACAATTGTTTCTCTGGAGTTTATATAACATACAGTTTGAACTTTGATACAGGCTTTTCCTTTTCTCGGACTTCACGGACTGCTTGCCCACCGATGCCATCTTTAGCTACAAGAACTTAAAACTTTAACTATGGTAGTAAGATAACCTCCGACTGGAAAATCTCTTTAATTTATTTTTAATGAAATGTTTGTATGTATTTATTGTTTTACTGTGCCTGTGCACCGCCCCAAGTCCCTGTGGGGAGAGGGTGTGGTTTAGAAATATAAAAAAAAATTGATGGGTTGGAGGGTGGGGCAGTTGAGATGAGGGAAGAGATAAGGGAATTTCAAAAAGAAGTTATAGATATTGCTGGTCATATGTCAAGAATGGATTTTGAAAGAATGTCTTTTTTTTTAAGGTTTCAAAATGTCCTGGAGTCAGATTCAGAAAATTTAAAAGATTTAATGAGCACAATTTTAGCAGAGTATACCAAAAAGAATAAAGAATACATTTGGGGGGAAATAGACCTGCCAGAATAAATAATGTACCCAGAGAGATACATATTAAATTTGTAAGAAGGTCAAAAAGGGATGAGATTCTGAGAGCACAGCAAGGAGGGCGTTTGATATACCAACAAAAAGAGATCTCCATTTTGAAGCAGATTCCGAAAAAGATTCGAGAGATAAGAAGGAAATATTCCTTCTTGTCAAAAAAATTGTACAAAAATGGGGTGTGGTTCAAATGGTTAATGCCTGAAGGAATGTTGGTGTTCTGGGAGGGAGGTAGAGCAAGAATTAAAACAGTAGAAGAGGCGGAAGCCTTTCTTAAAAAACATTTCTCAATCCTGGAGGATGAAGATATGGGAGCAGGAGGGGCCGTGGCTCCGCCCATCGGCGGGAAGGAAGAAAAAGAAACAATAGCAAAGAGACTCAGATCACAAAAATGATATATTTTTTTATATCGTAATTCCTATACGGATGTTAATAGAAACAAATGATGAATGCATGAAATTTATGATATGATATGTATGTACCTCTTTCCACCTTTTATTGAAATTGATTTTGTATGAAGTCTCAGAGGCGGTTACCACCCCCGGCATGGAAGCTCTAAAATATTTCTATGATACCCTACACACCCCTTTTCCTTTATAAAATTGTAAAACCAATAAAATTGTTTTATAATTTATATGCTTAAAGTAGTGCGACATTAGTCTTTCTCAGCTTAAAGTTCTCCAATGGTCAACATTCAACCCTATTCCTATTCATTCCAGTTGGGAATATATTGTCTAAGAGTGATGGCTATTGTAGTCCAACACACATGGAGAGGGAAAGGTAGGAGAACAACTGCATCATAAGTTTGTTGTAATATATGCCTATAACGCTAATTTGGGCTATCATTTCCTTAACTCTTCTCTCACTAACAGTAAGAATCTACTTTCTAGTCACTCCTAGAAAAAACATTTTACTTTCAAAGAATCTTTATTCAAATTCTTGTTTGCTCAGTTGAAAATACTTTATCGCGCTCAGTTAGAAGTAAGCAGCAGCTCAGATTCCTTAAATATGTCCCATATTCAAAAGTTAGAGTATTTGGGGTAAAAATGTTGCCAGGTGATTCCAGCTCTGAAAAGTGAAAGTAATTGAAAGTGGATCCGGTGCACAAAGTAATCCACACAAAATGCCACACCACTGTTCTGCTTAGAAGTAAAATAAGAAAAAGATCTAAAATTTCCTGTTCAGTTGAACAAAGAAATATCTATTCTAGGCGTCTCAAACTCAATTTACCTGGGGGCCGCTGGAGGCAGAGGCTGGGGGAGGCTGGGCCGCATAAGGGATTCCACAGAGGTCCACTCCCCCTGTGGGCTGCACTAATATTATACTTTCATATCACGGTGGGGGCCACAAGATACCGTCCTGCGGGCCGCAATTGGCCCGCGGGCCGCGAGAATGAGACATCTGGTCTATTCACTGAATTTATACTAGGAAACCAACACAAACAACTTTGGGAAATCTGTTCTTACCATCCTATAAAATGCAAGGTTGTCTTCTCCTTCATTTTTTTAAAATGTTCAGTGATTTGTTTGTGTCACAGTGTGGGAAATTATCACATTCATCAGGCCATTCGAAGCCAATATCATTACAATAGTTCGAATGACTGAAGCCACAGTCATGAAATATGGAATGCCATTTCTCAATCTACACATTGGTTTGCAGCCGTTATAAAACACAGACTCATCTAGCATCCAGCAGAGCAACACAATAATCTGTATTCCTTGGCATAAAATGTGTGGGAGGGGGGAGGGTCCAATTATTGAAATCCTACAGTGTTGGAACAGCACACAAAGCATTAACAATAAAATAGGAAGGTAAGTTAATTCATTCAGTAAGAACAATGGCTAGATAATTAATGACACTTAGAAATAGCATGGAAAAATCCTATTGGTGAAAAAAAATATGCATTGAACAATAAATAGGTGGATTCCTCCCATTAGGAAAAGCATGATATTACAGCTACTTTTTAAAAACGAGCAAATTACTACTTTCTAATTAAAATACATTTTTGATCATTTTTTTAAATTTAGCTGTGGAGTTAAAATACAAAGTTGGTCAAAAGAAAAAAAAAAGGAAGAAAAAGCAAATATCAAATGCTGCTAATATTTTTTTTTAAGAAAAACCTGTGCAAACAATAACAAATACTATAACAAGTATATCGTTAGTACTAGCATTAAATATAAATTGCCCACCTGGTTGAATGCTGAAAAATGTATATGAAACATCTGATACGTTCTCCCCCTCCCCTTACATAACTGAATTAGAAGTACTTAGAAACTTTTTTTATCGATATATAATAAAAATGCTATGTTGCATAATTATGCAACATAATTAAAATACTTTTTAATGCCCCTTTTTTTGCTGAATGAACTCTTGCCCCACAATACCCAAGGTCATCAAATAGAGATATATAAATCCACCCTTTGAACTACCTTCCCAAAGGTAGTTTAGATGTTTCAAACAGGCTAAGATAGTGGCCCCCAATCTTTTGGGCACCAGGGACCCGTTCCATGGAACGAGGTTTTCTGTGGACCAGAAGGAGTGTGTTTTCGCATGCTGCCTTGCATCCTGCAGATGGAGCTTCACATGTTTGTGTGGATCGGTTTCTGGCGGTCCACAGATCCGGGTTGGGGACCCCTGGGCTAAGAAACAGCATTAAAGAACAGGAGTTCAACTGCGCATTTTCAACAATAGGCATTTCAAAGGAAAGTTAGCAGATTTCACAATAGGAATCAAGATGCCGCTTCACTGCAATGGGTCTGTTTTTCTAAGCCCCAAGGTTTCCTGTGACATTTACCAAATGAGATCTTTCAAAAACAAGCAAAATAAATGACAAGAACGAATGGGTCAAATTGAAACATAAACTAATTATCTAGCTATGAATAATGGCTAGATAATTGCTAACATCTAGAAATAGCATTATTTTATTTTTTTCAAACATAGGAATAAAAATGATAGCTTTGATGTATTAGGAATGACACATATTCAGAGTTGTTGTTGTTTTTTAAACTGAGACAAGTGCAACTGATTACTTTGGCTCAAAATGGTAGGAAATTGGCTTGGGACCAGGTTATCTAGGGACCGTCTCTTGCCAGTTACATCTACTTGATCCATCAGAGCGGTGAGGCAGGGAATGTTGCAGGTCCCATCCCCAAAGGAGATACACCTGGTGGGACACAGAAGAAGGGCCTTCTCTGTGGTGGCTCCATTTCTCTGGAACATCATTCCCCCAGAGATTAGAATGGCCGCCACTCTAATACTCGTCCAGAAGGCGCTGAAGACCTGGTTCTGCCAGCGGGCCTGGGGAACCCAGAGCGGGATGAAGCCCATTAAATGGCTCATGTGATCAGCTGTCACTGGGGTGGGAGGTGGGAGGTAGGGGGTGATTTTGTTATATTGTAGTATATTAATTTATTTGATTTTTTTTGTTAGTTTTTATTGTTTTAAATGTGGTTTTATATTCTGTAAGCCGTCTTCAGCCTCTATGGGCGAATAGGTGGCAATATAAATTCAATAAATAAATAAATAAATAAAATTTGTGATGAGAACTAAGGAAGTTAAAACGTGATTGACAAGGATCCGGATATGAAAAAGAATGTATTGCTGCAGGAAAGAGTAGCTTAAAGAGACACAGAAGGAAAATAAAGACAATTCCTGAACAAGTAAAATTGTGGAACAGAAAGGCATAAGACTCTTCTCCTTGCAACTAATGGAAGTGCGGTAGGTTGGATGGTGCAAAAGAATCAGGAAAATGAGTTGGCAAGGCCAGTAGAAGAAAAACATGGCTGGCCATTTCATTAATAAGAAAAACATCTAGTGAATTGACAGAGAAAGGACTAAGGCTTAAAGAGGCAACCAGATGAAGGGACTGGTTCTGACGGGAAGATAATCCAGCTCAGAAAAAGGGATCAGAGAGGTGTGAGAAAACTGCCACAAATCCTGAGAGTTGTAAGGGAGAGAAGAGAAGGGAGAAGTGATTTAATATGTATTATACCTATAGAAGAGAATATTTGTAGCTCAGGGTTAAACTGTGGGATCCTTGGTGCTCTCTGAGGTTGGTTGTTTTCTTGCAGATGTTTCATGACCCATAACTGATGATATTACCTAGCTGGGTCATGAAACGTCTGCAAGAAAACAACCATCCTCAGAGACCATCAAGAATCCCACAAATATGCATTGTACCTTTGATGACACATATGCACGCGCACACACATACATGCACAAATATGAATGATAGGACTTCTAATTTCTCAGCAAGTCTCCCACTGAATTCACTATTTAGCATCAGATGTCTGTACAAGTATTTCCCCTTTCGGACATAAGCAGACGTAGGTTGAGTCTTTCTTTCACTTTTTGCAAGATTACTTCACCCTTGGCCAAGCACAACCATGTTCCTGAATAATTGAACTCTCCTCCATTAATTTATTTTCCTTTCATTTTTAGATAGCCAGTTTGGTATAGAAATTAAGTCACCAGGCTAGAAACCAGGAGAATTCTAATCCCACCTTTGACATGAAGCCAGCTGGATGACCTTGAGCCAGTAACTCAATCTCAGCCCTAAGAAAGAAAGAAAATAAGCAATGGCAAGCCACTTCTGAAAATGTTGCCAAGAAAACTACAGGATTTATCCAGGCTCAAAAACACAAACACACACACACACACACACACATATTCACACACAAAATGCTTTCTTTCTGGCTTGTTTTGCTTTCCCACCCCCATTCTCAGTACACTTTTACACCAGCTATTTGCATTCTAACATTTTCTACCTAGTCTTCGAATGGCTCAAACTTGCATTTTACCGTTCCAGCAATGTCACCAGATTTCAGGGGAACTAACCCAATCAACTTGCTTGCTTGCCTTCCCTAAGATGAAATGTTTCAAATAGTATAAACTTCCCTCATGATATTTCTGATCACCTTTTTTGAGTTTTTGGTACATAGCCATTTAAATGGTGGTCCTCAGTCCTTTCTTATCCAATAACTCCCAGTGTGAAATTTGGATTTCATGAGGGCATCATCTAACACAGGGGTGTCAAACTCAAGGTACGCAGGGCTGGATCCATCCTGCAAGGTGCTTAGATCTGGCCTAT
The DNA here is from genome assembly GCA_039707465.1 of Rhabdophis nuchalis. Lineage (NCBI taxonomy): Eukaryota > Metazoa > Chordata > Lepidosauria > Squamata > Natricidae > Rhabdophis > Rhabdophis nuchalis. The sequence continues at coordinate 165,204,611 of CM077643.1, forward strand.
GGGACCAGTCTAGAAATATCAAAGGACTGGCCTGCGGTGCCGCTGCCTGCCAAAATGGCCTCTGGTGTTTTGAGCCAGCAGAGTGCTGTAGGAGGTAGTAGAGGTCGAAAATGGGCCACAGGGAGGCCACATGAGGGCCCCCTGTGGCTCCTTTTTGACCAGCAGAGTGCTGCGGGAGGCCATGTGGACCAAAAGCTGGCCACAGGGACAATTTCCTGACAGAACAATTAATCAACAGACAACTTGATTCCAGAAATTGTGGTTGCTCCCACACTAGAAGTTTTTAAGAAGAGATTGACAATCATTTGAGTTTCCTGCTTGAGCAGGTAGTTGGACTAGAGGACCTCCGAGTTCCCTTCCAACTCTGTTATTCTATTTTCCTAACATGCTTATGCAAACATGCCCAGTCCATGAGTAATTAATTAATGAGTGTCTTTCAATCCACTTTCCCTTAAAGCTCTAAGAGAATTTAGAATGATTCCCTTAGTCTTCCAAGGTGTTGAACGCTGTCACCATTAAATCCATAGCTATATCCTCTTGCACCCTTGCCACTAGAAAGTCTCCATTCCTGGGTTGAATTTCATACGATGGCCAATACAGAGACTAAAGTTTTTGACAAATATGATTTTAGGAGAAAAATCAGTTAGGGAAAAATATTATTCAATTAGAGGAAAAAAGTAACCGGGCACACAAAACACAGAGAGACAATACACACCAAGTGCGAAAATGGGAAAGAAAAGATTTAATGTATAATTTACTTTACAAAAAGTTATTGTGCATATTTCTTTCATGTATAATAGTAAGGAGAAAAATAACATCTAAGAATAACTCTGATACAGCTCAATAGCAGCAAAAGAATAATCTGATTTTCCCTCTGTTATTCATATGCATATAAGTCTCTATTAATATTTTGGACCAATAACATTCAGTTCATAAAATACTTGGAAGTTATTCACTTAATGCAGTCTGCTAAATAACAGCCCTACACTTTGTTGCAATAAAGTACAATTTATTGCCACCACTGATTTGAAGGAGAAAAATCACATTGTATGCTAACATTCTTGATATTTTGGGATGATGCCCAACATAGATTAAAGCAATTTCCATTCGAGGTAGTCGACATGTTTTTCTTCTGGTGGCATCTGCAGCAGGATTCATCATTGGCAAGACAATGGGTGGAGAATTGTAATGCAAGCCCTACTCTTTTGGAGCACGTGTGCAAGAGAGATGCACAAACATCATACAGTTGCATGTGTACTGCAACTGGGGTATACATCACAGCACTCCATCCACTATCTTGCTAGTATTGGCTTCCACACAGTGGTGAAATCTAAAAAAATTCCTTCCATTTCTGTAGGCGTGGTTTGGTGGGGGAGGGGGTCATATGACTGATTGGGTGTGGCTATGTAGTCATGTGACTGGAGGGGTTGAAAGACAGAAACTCACTTTAACAATGTCCTGCTGGAGCAGGGGGTTGGATGACCTCCTCCTGGTCCCTTCCAGCTCTGGATTGCTGTGCTCTTTCAAGGTATCCTCTGAAAGAACTGGCCATGTCTAGTTTAATGAAAGGAAGGACTAGGGGAGACATGATAGCAGTCTTCCGATATCTCAGGGGTTGTCACAAAGAAGAGAGAGTCAAACTATTCTCCAAAGCACCTGAGGGTAGAACAAGAAGCAATGGGTGGAAACTAATCAAGGAGAGAAGCAACTTAGAACTGACAGTTCCTGACAGTTAAAACAATTAATCAGTGGAACAGCTTGCCTCCAGAAGTTGTGAATGCCCCAAACCTGGAAGTCTTTAAGAAGATGTTGGATAGGCATTTGTCTGAAATGGTATAGGGCTTCCTGCCTAGGCAGGGGGTTGGACTAGATGACCTCCAAGCTCCCTTCCAACTCTGCTATTGTATTGTATTGTCTAGTGCCAGATGTATGGTCCTCCCTCCCTCGAGTGCCAGGTATATGGTCCTCCCTCCCTCCCTCTCCCCCCCCCCTCTCTCTCTCTCTCTCTCTCTCTGCATCTTGCACTGCTTTTTAAAGCATTTTTCCTCTTCCTATTCAAGGGAACTGACAGGGAAAAACTGCTTTAAAAAGCAGGGGGAAAGCTTCCAATGATCACACAACTCACAGTGAGCTGTGCAATCCTCAGAAGCTTTTTTTTTTTAACTACCAGTTCGCAGAACCAAGGACAATCCCTACCAGTTTGGCTGAACCAGGCCAACCAGGAGGATTTCACCCCTGCTTCCACACCTCCATGGAAGCCACCTGCAGACATTGCAAATCTGCTTTTTCAACTTTCTGTTGCTGATTTGAGAATAAGGACATGGGGTAAGGCTTTTAGCAAGGATGTGGAGTAGAGGAAAACTATTCTCTTGGCTCCCAGACACAACTGGAGACTATCTTTGGTTTACCTTCCGAGAGATTAATGAACGTTTGTTGCATTGCCAGGAAAAATCCAGCCTATCAATGTTAATAAGATTCCATGAGTCCCATTAAACCAATTGCTTTGAAAGTTCAGTCTCTCCTTACCAAGTTGTACAAGAAGAGGCAACTATGTGTGCAGCACACATACACACACATGTCAAGCATAAAATGTACTCAAAATGTTAGCTATTTTTAGTAGCGTGAGATTTCCACAACCTTTGACTCAGCGCCTCCCACTAAAAGCCTCCTTTCAAAAGGATGAAGAGCTCTAAGGTCTGTCTACATTATTTAAACCAGCAATTAGAACCAGATGTTATCGCACTTTATATTTAGACACCAAATTTCAATGTTTCAACTAGTGCATTCTTGAAGGACAGAAGGAATAATTTCAAAAATGCAATTACCACATATTGTTTCTAGCCTCTCTCATTAATTTACCTGATTGCAAAGAAAATTAAACTAATTTATATTTAAATTTGAAATTGGACCAGTGAGCAATTTACTGTCATCCTCCATGAATCATATATGAAAGAAAATGTAGCTTTGGCATTCACTTAGCATTATATTAAGTCAGCCACTTGCTAACAAGCGGAGAAATGGAGCAAGATACATATATTCCAATGTTCATTTCACTGCTCATGACATGGCATACAAGACTGTTATTTGGCGCTATAAATAACAACTTTGATATTAAGACACTTTGTAAGGAACTTTAGACAAGCCAGGTTGGAATAAGCTTCCTTTTTAAAAAAAATATCAACAAATTTTTATGAAATAAGTTTCAAATGAAACTGGAACTCTGTAGCTGCTGCAGATGTAATCATACTAAAATATAGGTGCAAAGTCAACTACCATCTCCAAGAGCCAGCCTTGTACACCATACAATCTCTCTGTTTTACACCAAAACTATATAAAATCTACCTTTTTACGATCCTGCATTTGGGATAGAGTCGGGATGGGATGGATGGAGCTGAGCATTTACCGACAGGATGCCCTTCCTGACACCATGCAGAGTTCGCAGCAGATATTTTTTCTTTGCGTCCTAGGAGAGAAACATCTGTCGCTACTTAGGATTGAACGCTCAAACCTTCTTCTTTTTTTTGAGAGTTTTTTTTTATTTTTACAAAATAACAAAAACAAACAAAACGTATAGACTTATAACATCCTCATCAGTTATGTATATAACATGTCGTTCGGTTACAAAGTTTTTCTGCTTCAATATTTCAATTACATATACTGTCACTAAATATCGGTCCAATATAAATAAATACATCACTATCCTTATGCATCATATATTCAGTTACAGTTAATATTCCTTCATTTTAAACAGGAGTTCACGCTCAAACCTTCTGAGTGGGAGGCGAGTGCCTTCACCTCTAGGCCATCATGCTGCTCTGAAACTATATATTTTATAACAAAATCTATAAAGTAGGGTGGCCATAAAGCCCACCAACAGCTTGAAATTAAGCTACTGAAACTGGGCAGCAAAATGACCAAATCCTTATGCCTTGCTGCTTTCTGACACAATCAAACCTCTCCTATTTTTATACCTCTTTGAAATATCTGCAGCTCCCTTTTCAAAAGAAATATCACTCATAGCTTCTCCTTGGGTGGGTGGGCAATAGGATATACTAATAACAGTGCTGGGTTTATTCACAAATTCACTGATTTTAACTCAGAAAGTCATTCCTGTCCTATCACGTTCGTTCACATAGATTTCACATGGATACTTTTAAACTGCTATAAAACTGTGCTATTTAACTCTCCTCTCCTATTGTTATTTGTTCCTTTTGTAGCTTTTGAATCAACTGTTTCATTCATGGGAGACTTTCCACCAGGCCTCCATTATATTTATTAAATCATATTCGCATTCTGCACCAAGAGTTTTAATTATTATTTTTCTTTCCTTGAGCGTTAATATACAAATAACAAAGAACATAAACTATAAGCCAATGTACCTTTTAATTTTTTTATTGAGTGGTTTACTAGGCTTTGTTAGAGAAACTCTGCCACATATTTTTAGTACGTAAGTTGGAATCTGAAGTCTTTGTTTTAAGCTTTTTGCCTCTAGGGCAGGGGTGTTAAACTCGCAGTGTCACGGTGGCGTCATGTGATGGTACTTTTTCCCCCTTCGCTAAACTGGGCAGGGGTGGAGCCAGCATGTGGCGCATCCGGCCCAGCACCCCTGCTCTAGACCCAAAACACTCACCTTAATGTCCTCCTGATTCAACTTAACATGTTTTGCCCCAACACGTTTCTGTAGTCCTTGTCAGCTGCAATAACTATAGAGGAGACTCAAGTCTTTGCTTCCCAGAATATTTCAGGGGGGGGGAAATTACATTTTCATAATTAGGAAAGAGAATTTTAGGGTGACACAGACTTTCTCTTTATTCAAGTAAAGTATCTCAACTTTCCCCATGGGTTCCCTTTAGATCTTGTTATCTGTGGGACCGCCTCCTACCACATACCTCCCTTCGACCTGTCCGCTCCCACAGAGAGGGCCTCCTCAGGGTACCGTCTGCCGGACAATGCCGGCTAGCGACCCTCAGGGGGAGAGCCTTCTCTGTGGCAGGTCCTGCCCTCTGGAATGACCTGCCCCCCGACCTTCGCACCATCATGGACCTTCTCCTCTTCCGTCGAACTTTAAAAACACACCTATTCCATATCGCTGGCCTAGCATAGCTTTTATGATAGTCCCAATTATAATAATTTTAATGGTTTTTAAGTATAAGTTTTAGCACAGACCCATTGTATTTAATGTATTTTTAACTTTTATATTATCATTGTATTTACTACTTTTTATTCTTTCTGTGCACCGCCCTGAGTCCCTTTTGGGAGATAGGGCGGTATAAAAATCCAATTAAAGATAAAGATTAAAGATAAAGAAGAGTGAATTTTCATTTTTGAACTCCTCAAATTACATGGTTGTTACACTGCAAAAGTCTGATAGAGGATATTGTACAGGTAGTCTTTGACTTATGACCACAATGGAACCCAAATTTTCTGTCACTAAGTGAGACATTTGTTAAGCGAGTTTTGCCCAATTTTACAACCTTGAGGAAGGCTCAAGCTATGCCACGATTCAAGCATAGGTTGTTTTTGCCTTAGTTAATTATACTTTCCATACTATAGAACTATACTATACTAAACTCTAACTTTATTAACTATACTAAACTTTTTAGCTACAGCTAGTTATCAATTGTAATTTCAGGTCAGGTTGCACTGGAATTCTGTGAATGGCTTATCAATCGAAACATGAATGTGCTTATTTCATCAATATTACACCTATAGTTTTCTAAAAGTTTTATATGGTTTCTAATCTCTTCCACCTCTCAAAATATCTTATCAGTACTGATCATTGAAAGGAAGAGCAGGAAGAACTAAAAAAAGTGAGAATTTACAAAGTCAAGCTATACAATTATAGTCATTCACTAATCAATTATGGTATTCTTCTCAAATCCACAGTGAGACCAAAAAATTAATTAAGTCTCTCTTTCTCTCTCTCAAAAATGAACTCACCTGCCACTTCATATGTCCTGTGTAACATTCACCACACTTTACTGTTGAAAAGAATCTCTTAAAAAGAAGGAGAAAGTGCTGTACTGATTTTTTTTTTTACAATAAGATCTTCATAAAAATGAAAGCTTGGACTGAAAAAGGAAAAGGTACTCGATCATCAAAAGAAAATTCTACAGACCAACAACTGAGATGGAAAGTCACTTTATCTGTCAGCTCTTTGAGGCAAGCCGAGTCTGGAACAGACTACAGGATCAGGAAGTAACCTTACTGTGAAAAGGGGGAAATGCAGTGGTGGAATTCAGCCAGTTTGCACCACTTAGATGGGGGCAGGGGTGTTGTTTAGTTTTTGAGCAGTTTGGTTAACTGGTTGTTGAAAGAAACCATTAGGGCAGAGAACCAGTTGTTCAATTATTTGAATCCCACCAATGGGGAAATGGTAATATGGTCCACATTCATCCCACATAACAGCTCTTCTGTGTTTAACCTGTAACATTCCTATATATGTTGAAGCCAACATGACCTGAGATAAACCCATGACTACTGAAGCTCTACTTGTTGCAGAGTGTAATAACAGAATGTTGAATTCCTGACAGAGCTTCTCTGTCTTTTATACACAAGAGAATTGAGGAAGGGCAATCATGAGTTCCTTCTGAATAACCATTTATCTGAAATGGCAGGGGTTGGACTAGAAGACCTCCAAGATCCCTTCCAACTCTATCATTCTATGTTCTTACTCCTTTCTCTTTTTGAACTGTATGCTCATGCTTATATAGCCCACCTTTTCATTCTGAGTCTTTTGTGCTCTCTGAGGTTGGCTGTTTTCTTGCAGACTTTTCATTATCTAAACTAGGTAATATCATCAGTTTGGGTGATGAAATGTCTGTGAGAAAACAATCAAGTTCAGAGAGCACCAAGACCTCTAATTTAAACCTTGAGCTACAAGCCTTCTTCTTTATTGGTACCTTTGCATTCCTTCTTTAAGGTTATATCCATATAGTTATTCATAACCATAGGTGCAAATTAAATTAAAGGAAGCCAGATTTGCTCAAAATATATCTCCCTAATCTAAATATTTTTGATTTTATTTTATTTATTTTATTAAATTTATACCCCGCCCTTCTCCTTGTTAGGACCCAGGGCGGCGCACAGGCATTATTAAAACCACAAAATACAAAATCGATTAAAATATATTAAATTATTAGACCCGTGCTAAAAACCCATTTTAAAACCATACCAAATTAATTTTAAATTTAAAAGTCAGAAGTAGGGGCTATCCTAGGCCGGCTTGTTGGAATAGATACGTCTTAAGACGTTGGCGGAAGAGGCGGAGGTCCGAGATAGTGCGAAGGTTGGGGGGTAGGTCGTTCCAGAGGGCCGGGCCCGCCACAGAGAAGGCCCTTCCCCTGGGTGTCGCCAGCCGGCATTGCCCCGCTGACGGCACCCGGAGAAGACCCTCTCTGTGGGAGCGGATCGGACGAAGGGATGTATGGGGCAGGAGACGGTCTCGTATATAGCTAGGCCCCGAGCCATGGAGCGATTTAAAGATGGTCGTCAGCACCTTGAAGCGCACTCGAAAGGCCACAGGCAGCCAGTGCAGCTCGCGCAGGAGAGGTGTTACGTGGGTTTGCCTTGAGGCACCCATAATCACCCGCGCGGCCGCATTCTGTACTAACTGTAGCTTTCGAGTGCACCTCAAGGGGAGCCCCATGTAGAGAGCGTTACAGTAATCCAGCCGGGATGTCACAAGTGCTTGAGTGACTGTGCGAAGGGCTCCCCGGTCCAGTAAGGGGCGCAACTGGCGTATCAGGCGTACCTGATAGAACGCCCCCCTGGCCACGGCCGTCACATGGTCCTCCATGGACAGCCGCGAATCCAGGAGGACGCCCAAGTTGCGCGCCCTCTCCACGGGGGCCAGTTGTTCGCCTCCAATGGCCAGTGTTGGACTTATCTGGCTGAACCGGGGTGCCGGAAACCACAGCCACTCGGTCTTGGACGGGTTGAGCTTGAGTTTGTTACTACCCATCCAGATCCGTACGGCCTCCAGACACCGGGACAGCACCTCGACGGCATCGTTGGGGTGGTTTGGGGTGGATATGTACAACTGAGTGTCATCAGCGTACAGATGGTATTCCACCCCAAAACCACGGATGATCTCGCCCAGCGGCTTCATGTAGGTGTTAAACAGGAGTGGTGAGAGGACCGACCCCTGAGGGACCCCACATGTGAGTGGCCTCGGGGACGACCTCTGCCCTCCTGCCAACACCCATTGCGACCGACCAGAGAGGTAAGACGAGAACCACCGTAAAACGGTGCCTCTCAGCCCCAACCCCCCCAATCGGTGCAATAAGATACCATGGTCGATGGTATCAAAAGCCGCTGAGAGGTCTAATAGGACAAGGATAGAGGAACAACCTCTATCCCGTGCCCTCCAGAGATCATCTACCAACGTGACCAATGCCGTTTCGGTGCTGTGACCGGGCCGGAAGCCGGACTGGCGCGGGTCTAGATAATCAACTTCCTCCAGATGTCGGGGAAACTGTTGAGCCACCACACTCTCAACAACCTTCACTAAAAAGTGAAGGTTGGAGACGGGACGATAGTTCTCTAATAAAGCTGGATCCAGGGATGGTTTCTTGAGGAGGGGCCTCACCACCGCCTCTTTCCAAATAACCAAATTCCCACTCCCCATAATTAGAATAGAATAGAATAGAATAGAATAGAATAGAATAGAATAGAATAGAATAACAGAGTTGGAAGGGACCTTGAATGTCTTCTAGTCCAACCCCCTGCTTAGGCAGGAAACCCTACACTACTTCAGATAAATGGATATCCAACATCTTCTTAAAAACATCCAGTGTTGGAGCATTCACAACTTCTGGAGGCAAGTTGTTCCATTGATTAATTGTTCTGTCAGGCAATTTCTCCTTAGTTCTAACTTTCTTCTCTCCTTGATTAGTTTTCACCCATTGCATCTTGTCCTACCCTCAGGTGCTTTGGAGAATAGTTTGACTCCCTCTTTTTTGTGCAACCCCAAGATATCAGAACACTGCTATCATGTCACCCCTAGTCCTTCTTTTCATAAGATTAGACATATCCAGTTCCTGCAACATATGTTCTTCATATGTTTTAGTCTCTAGTCCCTTAATCATCTTTGTTGCTCTTCTCTGCACTCTTTCTAGAGTCTCCACATCTTTTTTACATTGTGGCAACCAAAACTGGATGCAGTATTCCAAGTGTGGCCTTACCAAGGCATTATAAAGTGGTATTAACACTTCACGTGATCTTGATTCTATCCCTCTGTTTATGCAACCTAGAACTGTGTTGGCTTTTCTTGGCAGCTGCTGAACACTGCTGGCTCATATTTAAATGGTTGTCCACTAAGACTTCAAGATCCTTCTCACAGTTACTACTATTGAGCAAGGTACCACCTATACTGTACCTGTGCATTTTGTTTTTCTTGCCTCAATTTAGAACCTTAATTTTTTCACCATTGAATTTCATTTTGTTAGATAGTTCAAGTTTGTCAAGATTCTTCTGTATCTTAAGCCTATCTTCTGGAGTGTTGACTATTCCTGCCAGCTTGGTGTCATCTGCAAATTTGATGAGTTCTCCATTTATCCCCTCATCCAAAACATTGATGAAGATGTTGAAGACTACTGGGCCTAAAACAGAGCCTTACTACGGTCATGATGGCCCAGAGACTGATTATTAACAGGCTGCTATATCTATTTATGCTGTAGTTAATAGGAGAAGAAAAGCAACTAGTTTCTGGTGTCTCAGAAACATGAATGGTTGGATGTAAGTAAGCCGAGACCCTTGTGGGGAGGGGGTTAAGTTGGCTTGCCTAGATTGAGTAGCCCTTGGGTGAGAGGCTGGGGTGGGGCAGTATGGAGGGCGTGTCCTGCAGTAATTCCCATCACTACCATCTTATGGCAACCATTAAATGAAAGTTTGAGTTTTAAGGACAAGTTGTTCAGGACTTGGAAAAGTTTTTTAGGTAGGCTGCATGGGAACCACATTTTCTTCATTAAACTTCTCTGGTGCTTTAAGATGATTTAAGCCTTATTTATACTTTTCTTACTGCATTCAGTTTACAATAAATGCAAACCTTTCTGCCTTATGAATCCTTGTCTGATCTCTTTACTCGTTTGTTCTCTCTGAGATCATGCGCAGCCAAGGAGAGAGAGAGAAAAATCAGTGGAAAAAGATATGCTACGTTTTTGTGAGTTTTACTATTGTTATTTTAAATAATGAGTCCAACTAAATCTGAGAAGCATAGAGATTTGTTACGCTTCGGTTCTTTGTCTCCAGTTCTCTTACGCATGCTGGAGATGTGATAAAATGTCACTAAAAGTTTCCAGAAACACAGAATCATTTAAATGGATTCACCATTGAAATGGAGTCTTTTTGAAGGGTAATCAAGTGAGGATTCATTTTTTTCATTAGCCATTGAAATGAACTCAGGCATCATCAGATCCTTAGGTAGCCTGTCAACTGTGGAGATTTATTTCCTAATAAATATTCCTAATCTGCTCACAGATGGTAAGCCCGATTTGGATGTGTGGGATACAGACTCACTTCTTCATAGTCAAAACAGAATATATAAAAGGTTATTCACACTTCTTCAAGATAAAAAATCTATTTAGCAAGGCAATGCTCTACTCAGAAATAAGCTTCACTGAGTTTGAGGATAGGGCTGTACTTCCTTATAATTGAAAGTATAGTGGTCCAAATTGCATTAAGAGATTAGCTTGCATGAAATATTTTTTACTGTCCAGTAGTATTCATTATTTACTTTCTAACCATCCCGAATGCAGTAGGAACACAGTCACAGGAAGTGTCTACATTGAATGTAGGGATGGGCAACTTCTTGATAGCTTGGAGCTGCTCCCAATAGATCTATGCTGCAAAGTAGAAGAGATGAGTGGAACATTCTGCAGAAATAAAGTTCTCAAAATCACATCTTAAATAACCAAACAGAAATACACCCAAAAGACTTGATATAGACATAGACACCCCCTCCCCTCCCACACACACACTGAAAGTGAAGTGTATCTTGCAGCCTTGCACATAGATTTGCCCTATGTGTCACCAGCAGACTGATGAGAAGCATTCCATCTTTTCAAAATGGTAGCTCAGAGCTACTGGTGGCCCATGGGCACACAATGTCTGAGTTCAGAGATTGAACTGATTGTTCTCTAAAGAAGAATAAAAGTGAAAAAAAAGTGAAAAAGCAAAAAAAAAACCACACCACAAAATCTCTTCATTAAATTTTTTCTTCTCTTTTTATGACTCTCTAATCCCTTTCTTCAAGGTGGGGCAACTGAATGAATGCTTACTGTCCAGATGGCCTTCCTGGCATCAATGCAGATTTCACAGTACATAATGTATTTTTTCTTTGCGTCCTGATAGAGAAATATCTGCCACTGTCTGGGATTGAACTCTCAACCTTCCAAATAGAAGGAGAGCATCTTCATCTCTAAGCCACTGTGCTATTCTCTTCATTAATAAATATTGTGTACTTATTTATAAACTTGGGAACTATTTTACAATAATTGATTTTTTTACATTGTTTATTGGATATATAGACCAATCCATCTCATAACAATAACTGGGCAAATACTGTATATCTAGTTTATTAGAATTACAATATCAGGGCAGCATAAATTCACATCAGTCACTAGATGGCAGCAAATTTTAGCATTGATCTGAATCTGTCATCTGATGGTTCTTTGGTTGCTGGCATCCCAATTACTAGTATAGCTAGTAATTGGGATGCCATTATAGCTACAAAGTAGAAGAGGAAAAACTGTTTTCCCTATCGCACAACACTAGAACTAGGGGGCACTCCATGAAACCTTTGGAAGCTAGACCTCAAACAAATAAGAGGAAGTACTTTTTCACCCAGAGGATCACTGGTCTATGGAACTCCCTGCCAGCTGTCAGCCTCGACACCTTTAAGAAAGGATTAGACGAGTTCATGGAGAACAAGGGTATCAATGGCTATCATTATGGATGCCTAAGGATACCCTCCAGGTTGGAGAGATAGGCAGGATATTTCTCAATGCCATTTGCAGGGAATCATAAGCAGGTGAAGACATCTGCTTGGGAAGACCCTGAAGCAAATGGTGAGCCACTGTGTGAGACAGAATGCTGGACTGGATGGGCTGTGGCCTGTTCCAGCAAGGCTATTCTTATGTTCTTATAGCTAGGTATGTTGTCTGAAAAGTATCATTGTGGATTACTGCCCATAATGAATGGATATACTAAGCATATGGAGGACATATTCTTCATTGTATGAAATATCTGAAATATGATGAGATCTTTTCATCTTCACAATGTTCTACATGTAGGATATTTCAATTCTTCATGACACAAATAATGAAGAGACAGGGTCCTTATTATAGATGCTGGCCCATAATGGTAACAGACAGTAACTCTGTTCGGCCCCATTTAGTGTCCAGGCTTGTCACGGATGATAGCTTTGTCATCAAGAAGTGTCTAGCTAGCATGACAGAACTTTGCTGTTTTAATGCCTGGCATTTTCTTCCTTTTCTTTATCTCTTTAAAAAAAAATACATTATAGCTGATAAATTGCTTTTTGGCTTTGAACATAAATGAAAATTATTTGCAGTTTACTGAAACTAAAGAATTAAGAGATGTCATTAATGAACACGAACAACTGAAACTATCAGATACTTCCATAAATTCCAGGGATGAGTACAATTTATTTTTAGTACAAGAATAATGAGATTTTTTTTTAACTACCTGAATGGTGATGCCTTATGTACGTACGCTCAACAGTACACTATGTCCCCTTAACTTCAGTGTGATTTAATTTTGAGGTGTAGCAACACCAGAGGTGATATTCAGCAGGTTCTGACCAGTTCTGGAGAACCGGTAGCAGAAATTTTGAGTCGTTCGAAGAACCTCTGACTGGCCCAGCCCCCATCTATTCTCTGCCTCACAAGTCAAAGCTGATCAGGAGGAAATAGGGATTTTGCAGTAAACTTTCCCTGGAGTGGGGAGGGAATAGGGATTTTACAGTATCCTTCCCCTGCCACACCCACCAAGCCACACCCATCAAGTCATGCCACGCCCATAAAGCCACACCCACAGAATCAGTAGTAAATTCTTCTACAACTTGCCTGACCAAGCAATTATGCTTTGAGGAAGGGGTGAAGTCCTGGGCTATCATCCTTCAGCCCCCTTCTTGGTGAAACTTTTCTATGAAATTAGTTGCTGACACAACCTCTAAACCCTCTGAGTAGACTCTTACATTCGGCACCACCTCTTCCTTGGAGGGTCTTAGATTTCCTTTCCTTCATAGCCCTTCACTTCTTGGAGGTAACAGCCCTTGTATTAGTCAGAAGTTCAGACACATCAAGCCTCCTTCCTCTTTGTTGTTTAATTGTTTATAAGCCTGGCAAGCACTCTGACATAATTTATCTCTCAGCTGTTCTGCTGGAGCCACCTACTTTGTCTAAGCCTCTTTCAGTCAACAAGAAAACCCCGTTAACTACACCTACATGAAAGTTAAAGCAATTTCACGCTCTATTGGCTTTTTACAGCAAACACTAATCCAGCATGCATTAATGTCAAAACCATCACGACTGCAGAGGTGCTACCTGTAAACATGTCTAGAAAAACTGTTCGCTTTCCATTTTCATAGCTCTTTTCATTTTTCCTGTTCCAACTAGCATCAATACAAGATTCTTGGTTGGCTGTTGTCTTTCAAATTCCAACTTTTTAGGATCTGTTTTGCAACTCAGTGTTTTGGGAATGAAATTAAGCAGAGCCAAAAATCCAATCAGGACGCTCTGAAAACCTGGAGCATGGTTCCAATAACCCCCTCTAATGATTGCCAACCAATTATAGTATTCAATATGGCAGATCAAAAAAATTCAGACATATACTATTGTGCTACATAATCATTTGTTCTTATCATATCAAGCCTCTACTTAGGATCGAACTCACAACCTCCTGATTGGGAGATGAGAGCTCCACCTCTAGGCCACAGGATCTTGTACCTCTCCCATTTAATTCCTGCAGCTGATCTTTCCCCAAGAACTGGTACATTTCTGATGATCATCTGGTGGTCCTTTTGCCTGAAGCAGCAGGAGGCTGTTTAATTGTAGAACCACTTCTTCCAAACAGCTGCAGTTAAAAAAAAAGGCCATCACAATAACAGAGCTGTGTGTATAAAATGGAGCTCTTAGGTTCAATAAGAATTTTATCCATATGTCCAATTTGGCCCAGGTTTTCCCCCCACAACAATGCTATATGCTATTTTATCCTAGACTTTGCTTTGCAGTTATAACTTACTGGTATTCTGCAAAAGTATCAACCCATCCCACAGCTAAACTGTGAGAATACCATCTTCCCTCCCTGGAGCAGGAAACTTCTGTGAAACAAAACACTCTCATTTCCCTTGCCACACATAAGATCCTCTCAACCCTCCAACTAAAACAAGCCAACCAGGCTGAACTCGTGTTACAGAAATGTGAAGACAAAATAATCAAGCTGTGATGGGATAACTTGTTTTGGAGGTTAGGATGAGCATTGGTCTACAACATCAATTTTACTCAATCCCGGCAACTTTCAGATGTATGGACTACAACTTCCATGCTGGCTGGGAACTTCTGGAATTGAAACCCATGCATCTTAAAATTTCTGAGGTTGAAAAACATTGCCCTGTTATAACCCATGTTACACCAGGATATTCTGAAGGCAATTGACTTGCATTGTAGAGCAACAAATAAAAACAGAAATTATTTTCGGCCACTGATGAGATATTGTTTGAGGAACAAAGCATTTTTCTGAATATCACTTTTTTTAGGGACCACAAAGTTTACTGAGCTAAACAAGAGGGTGGTGTTATATGGGAAAGTTAACAACTGGATTCCAGCAATATCTCCCTCCAGTCTGTTGTTTCTTAAGGTAGTTTCCTGATAGCTTTTGACTTTGCTAATTGTGGTTCTCTTTCATTTTGCCAGTTATGATATCGTAACATGAGATTGGACAATGGAACAATATGCATTGACTGATCACTATTCACTGATTTATAACGATCAACCATTAAGACAGGAAAACATATACCGAGTTCTTCATTTCTCTACCCCTCCTGTCCACCCTGGTCCCACCTTCCTTAGAATAGATTTGTATCTGCAATATGGAACTGATATAGTGCCAGCATTCAGGAGTTGTGGTGTTGGGGGAAACTGGGCATCATGTCTGCTCCCTACATTTAATCAACTGCAAAAAGATCTGATCCCTCTAATGGTAATGCTGCTGCTGACCATTTTTTTATTTCATGGGAATTGCCTACAATTCATTCTCTTAACTAGGCGTTTGAACAGGAGAATAACATGAGTCATAGCATGAATCAGGGATGGACTTTGTCTTGAAATGACTGCGACATTTATAATAATAAAACCCAGTCTAAACATCTGGCTGACTGTGCGACCAACCAGCAATAATAATCATGTCAAGGAATAAAAGTTATGCCTATTATGTTATACAATTATAATTAGGCTAATACAATTATAAATTTTATTAAATTTATAAATAAGATTCGATAAGAATCAAGTCAAAGGAAATACTTTCACCAAATATATCAAATGAGTTTTTTTTAAAAAATCAAGGTTAAATGGTGGAAAGTTCATTAAAGCAGTTAGTACCTGCGTAGTCCCTGTTATTTGATACACAGCAGGAATAGTTAATTGGTACCAGATGGAATTTGATAACTTGGGTTGTTATTACAATGTACACTATTATGATGCATATGATGAAACATAACAGAAGAGAAATACACACACACACACACACACACACACACACACACACACACACAGAGTCCATGTATTTATAAGTAAACTTCTATGGGGTACTGTAGTATAAGTATAATCTTGTCATTGTACTTAAATACAACAAAATTGATTTTAACCTCACTGATGCAAAATTATAACAGAAAGAAACAAATAAAGAAAAAGAAAAAAGAAACTAGCATGTGCATGGAGTGGTCTCATAACTGGATGTCCCATTCAGCTATTCAGGCGATTGCCTTTCGTGTTGCTTCGTGCAGATTTTCTCGGGAGCCAGAGAACACACATGGTGGCCATTCGTAAGACTATGGCACTGCAATTTGCAAAACATTGAAAACCTGCTGGTTCCGATATTATATTAAAAATTGTAAATTCAACTTATGAGAGCTGACTATAAATTCAAACCAACAAACGTTTATCTCCTTTGCACCAGATCTCATTCGAGCATGATTTCAGGCATGGAAGTCCTAAATTTGCATATTCTGAGTAGTCATCTGGGAACTGAATTTTTTTTTTTAAAAAAGACACCATCTCAGGACCTAGCTATATCACAGTTTTGCAGAAACATTACACGTATCCATTCAGAACTTAAATTACCTTTGGGCATTAAGTGAATTTGTTTCATTCTTCCTCTTCAATGCTTGATCCAGCTGTTTTAATCAAACATCATTCACTATGGTAATATCATTGTTGAAGCAAATGAAAAACAATCTGTTCCTACAAAAATAAGAGGCGTCCTGAGTTCTCTGAAAACATGAGGTTTGTAAACTGCATTGGTGTATCAATAACCTTTGATCGATCAGGGGCCACTTCTGGCTATCTTATGCAGTTTCTAGAGAGACTCCTTTCCTGGTTGAGCACTATGGCAAGCAGAAAACTAACTTGGATGACTTCTAGATGTATCAAGCTTTACTGTCCTAATGCTTTCTTAGGTTTGTTTCTTCCCCAGAAGTTTTATTTTCCCAACACATTTAAAGTACAAGCTGAATGTAGTTTTAGATACAGTATGTTTCATCCAAAGCACACAGAACATTTTTATCCATTTGTGAGTGATTAAAAGCTGAATAAAATTTTGCAAGAGACCAAGCTAATGTTTGCTTCCCAGATTTAGGTTTAAAGTGTTTACAATTAGTAAATGGTTTGACTTCATACAGAAAAGTAGCGCAATTCTGAATACATAATGTTTTGTTAAATCCTTGTTCTGATTTTTACCTTCTTTTTTCTCTCTCTTACGTGATCAGGAAAAGGCATCTCTGAATAAATCAGGCAAACGTAGACATTAAGCTAGACATACTTTCTTCGGAGCCAGTTTCGTATACCAGACACTTGTGTCATTATATGAACTTCCTAACATTATGATTAAAAATGATTTGATTTCATTGTAATTTCTTTGATTGTGAGACACTCTTGAGAACTGGGTGTCATACAAATTTAAATTATCACAGTTGATTGTGCAATCAGTCAGATGTTTACATTGGATTTGACATTTTTATCTAACCTAACAAGTCCTTCCCAAGGACCAGGGATAGGCTGATTCTGTTGTTTTATGATGTCAGAGATATCATTGCATTGATGTAAGCTGTTCCAAGTAAAGATGCCTTTTTCAATTGACTGATGGTGAATTTGTCAATGCCCATGTTGTTCAAGTGATGCTCCAGTTGTTTTGGGATTACACCCAAGGGGCCTATTACTATTGTTACTATAGTTTCTTTTTTTTGCCGGTGTCATCATATGTCTGTCTGCAGGACTTTGTATTTTCTCCAGTTCTTTCTCTTTTATTTTGCTATCTTCAGTTACTGCCATGTCCACAATGTTGTCTTTCTTATTGACAATTATTAAGCCCTGAATGTTACGTAGCAGTTACGTGTCTGCTTGAATTCTAAAACCCCAGAGTATTTTAGCTTCTTGATTTGTATTTATTTTTGTTTCCTATTTATGAACCATCAATCCCCCTCTTTTATTTTCTATTGCTTTATCTAATTTGTGCTTCCACCAGTTCTTGCTTACATGCAAATGGTATTTCTTGCAGATATTCGACTGCAGCATTGTTGCTACTTTCTCCTCAAAGAGCAGAGAGATTGAAGAGAAAGAAATTTCAAGAGAGTAAGCTGTTTGCTCCTTTTTTTACATCAAATGCAATATGATCACACCAGCAGCGGAAAATGGTCAGGCAAAGGAGAAATTGCCTACAGAAATCAGGTGCTTTTTTCTCTTTCCCCCACACCTCACAGAGTAGAGAGATTGGAGAAGAGATTTCAAGAATGTACTGCAGCTCTCAGCCCTGGAATTGGATTGCTTTCGATGTGTACAAGAGAGTAAGTAGCCAATAGGGCATTCCAAACAACAGAGGAATGGTTAAAACGCAAACAAAAGCCAAAAGTGTGAAACTGAGTTGTCTTGTCTCTTTCTAGCCATAACCCATAGTCACAGTTGGGGTACATGATTTGCCACTCAGTGATTGTTTCACTTAGCTATGGAATTGCTAGTCTCAGTTAGGGTCATTAATTGAGTACTACCTGTATCTAATTGTGTTTCCTGGCGGCCAAATCAAAAAGATTTTGGGATGATACCCAAACTAGGGCCTGAATGTATAGGAGAAAATACAGAGAGCCAGCCTTTGAAAGAGGCCTACTCTGCAGGATGTTTTGTGGAAACATATTTATTCTGGCCTAATATTTATCTTTGTGTGTGCATATATATAAAGCTGGTTATGAATGATATGATGTAGGGTCTCCTGCTTGGTCAGGGGATTGTACTAGATGACCTGCAAGGTCCCTTCCAACTCTTTTAATCTGTTAAATCTCTTAGTATAAGGAAAGGAACCTGAGAAGGAGGCTCATAGGGTGGAACAAAAGAAGCCCATTAGGCCTGACAGAATCTGCTTTATGTCAGATGTAAATCTAGTCCTAGTTCCAGCATGTTTGAGAGTGGGAGTCAAGTGGAATCCTGTAAGATAGAAGATAGTGTAGTCTTTGAGGGGGAGCGGGGGTGCCTTTGTTTTCTTTTGCTTAGATTGCCACTTCTTGGTCCCTCTGCTGCTTTTTGGTCCCCGGTAAGCTGCCACCTTCTGCAATTGGAGGTGTACCTACAGAACTTCAAAGACAAGGATGCCAAAATAATTGGCATCTATTGTGAGCAAGCAATCATTATTTATACTTCCCCCAAATCTCGGAATAATTTGCTTCCTTTCTGCTTTTCAGTTTTTTTAATGGTTTGTGCTGCAGGATGCTTCTAACAGATTTTAGTTAATAAGGGAGCTGTAATTGATATGAATTTTCACAGCCCCAAGCCACCTAGGAATAATGATAAGGGAATGAGGATGGTTGTTGCAATTAAAAATGAGGATCGTTGGTTAAAAAAAAAAAAGAATTGTCAACACTCTCAACAGATACTCAGTGTGAATGCTTACATGAGAAATATATCATCTCTAGGAATAGTTTTGAATTTCTAATGCAACCTCCAAAGAAAAATACCCCATTCTCATTTCCACATTCCTTCAATCATTCCACATGTCTATTCAGAAGTCAACCTTAGCGAAGCTAATGATACTTACTTCCAGGTAAGTTGGCATGAGATGTGCAGCTTCAACAACATAGAATCCATAGAGAGCTCTACTTTGGAAAACTAGTATTAGCAGTATTAGTCATCTTAGTAAAATATTTCATGATGTATTCAATTCTATATCTGTAGTTCTTATAAAGAACTACAAAGATGTAGGATTGGCTTAACTTTCCCATGTCTTAGTCTTCATCTAGTCAATGAAAGATACTAAACTAAATAACAACAGATTCCCATAGATGAATGTGTAATTGGTTCATTTCTTGTCACAGCCCAGCATGGTTGACAGGCCAGTCTAGAGAAAAGAAGGACTAGGGTGACATGATAGCAATATTCCAGTATTTGAAGAGCTGCCACAAGAGAAGGGGGAGTCAACTTATTTTCCAAAGTACCAGAAGGCAGGACAAGAAACAATGAATAGAAACTAATCAAGGAGAGAAGCAACCTGGAATTAAGGAGAAACTTCGTAACAGTGAGGACAATGAATCAGTGGAAGAGCTGGCCAGGAGAAGTTGTTGGTGCTTCATCACTTGAGTTGTTTAAGAAGAGACTGGACAGTCCCTTGTCTGAAATGGTATAGGTTCTATAGGGTCTATACTATAGGGTCTCCTGTTTGAGCAGGGGGTTGGACTAGAAGACTTTCAAGGTACCTGCCAGCTCTATTTTGATTGATTGATCAATTGCTGCTGGCTGACAAAGCTTCAATCACATGTCTCTTCTCATTCCATGAATCAAATTCTGTTCCTTTAACCTCTTGGAAATGTAGTAGAGATTAGAATTAGAAAGAAACCTCTCCTGCCTGGCTCACGAGTAAGTCTCAAATTGGAGGCCCTGCTTGAATTGCAGCCTAGTAACCAATCTCTTCTTTGCTGCCATGATGCCTTCACTCCATTTGATAGAGACAGTTCAATATGCAATCACCGCCTTATTAAGTGACATAAAGTACACACTTCTGAGATGGTAATATTTCCCAAACTGTTATTACCATTACTCCAGAACACTGTTTCTAGTAGATCACTTTGCTGAATGGGGGAAGAACATACATGGGTTTATGCTGCTCAACTAAACTGGTCGATAATGTGTTTAATGGTTCAGAAACAGCAAACAAATGAACTTGCTTTAAGGAAACACAAATCCCATATTTGTAATTATCAAACGAGTGCAGTTTGCAGTTTGGGTTTTTATAAGTTCTCTTCAAATATATAAGTGTTTATAAAATGAAGCCGATTCATTTTCAGTTTTCTACATCCAGGTAACTCCAGTGGGCTGCTATCCTGCATGATAGCGCATGAACACAGTGGTGGGATTCAAATAATTTAACAACCGGTTCTCTGCCCTAATGATTTTTCCCAACAACCAGTTCGCCAAGCTGCTCAGAAGGTTAACAACCAGTTCTCCCCAAATGGTGCGAACTGGCTGAATCCCACCACTGAATGAACATGAATTCTTGCTGTTTTCTCTACTTTCAGAAGTATGAGTAAAAGAGTAGATGCTAGAAAGTAAATAGTGTGGTTTGGAATCCTATCGTCTTTGCTAATGATAATAATTGGAGAACCTCTCTGAGGCTATGTGCCTATTTCTAGTCTTTTCTTCACATATGATTGTTCGTATATGGTCATTTTAAATCTTCTGAGTTAATGTAGTTGCAAATAAGACATGTGCAGGTCCTCAAAATAAACATGTCCAGAAGCCATTGATGGAGAGATGTATTCCTAGTGTGCATATGGTTTATATATACAAGGTTGTGTTCAGCTTACAGCCATTCATTTAATAACTGTTCGAAGTTACAGCAGCACTAAAAACATGACTTATGACCGTTTATCACACTTGGGATTGTTGTAGCATCCCTTGGTCATGTGCTCAAAATTCAGACACTTGGCAATTGGCTCACATTTATATGATAGTTGTAGTGTCCCAGGGTCATGTGATCCTTTTGTCACCTTCTGACAAGCAAAGTCAATGGCCAGATTCACTTAACCACCATGTTACTAACGTAACAATTGCAGTGATTCGCTTAACAACAGTAGCAACAAAGGTCTTAATGTGGGACATATTTCATTTAACAACTTGCATAGCAATGGACATTTTGGGCCCAGTTATGGTTGTAAGTCGAGGACTACCTGCATAACCACATTTCCCCACTCATGTTTAATTTTCATATTTTATGAGGTCCAAGACACCAGTTTCAGCACAGCAATGGCACCCTGCCTGATGAGCTTCATAATCTCTCTAGAGGGATCCCAGAGAAAAAGGGGGTGCTTCTTTTAATTTGGAAGGATTGCAAATACTGCATTTGGTGTTAGTGCCTGTCACAGCACTGTTTCATTTTTTGTCAGAAAGTTACATGAAGTATTGGCACATGAAGTGTGCAGGGCAGGGAGCTGATGTTATCTATTAAATTTGGCTTGCGTTGAAAGCACTTAATGAGGCATGGAGGGCTGACTGAGGAAGAAGGGGCAGCAATAAATAAGCGATGCACACATTAGGATTGAAAAATGGCCACAGTTGTACCAGTTACAGATTATAGAGGGCCTGGTGGAGTTTAGGGGATAGATAGATAGATAGATAGATAGATAGATAGATAGATAGATAGATAGATAGATAGATAGATAGATAGATAGATAGATAGATAGATAGATAGATTAAGGTTACCAAATTTTAACATTGGTAAAGCGGGACACCATTGCCGGGGGGGGGCGGCCTTTCGTGACTTACGTGAGTGAGCTGGAGGTGGCCAAGAAAAACCTGAGTGAAGCTTTGGGCGAAAATGTGAAACAGTAAGTGATCATCAGGCGCCTTTCTCCCCCCCCCCCCCATTGTTTCTTCCTTAAGCCGTTGGCCGTATTTTTGCATCAGAGGACTGCTATTCCTATAGCGGCCGTGGGCGGTGGCGGAGCACTCAGAGGCGACCTGTGGCCAGGGCAGCGGCACGGGGCGTGGGCAGGAAGCGGCAGCTGGAGCGGGCTGGCGGGCAGGCAGAAGGGGAGGGCTGGTTGGGGAGGCGGCAGCAGCAGCTCGTCCCAAGTGCCCATGGTGGGGCATGAGGGCGGGCGGCGGTGGGGCTCCCAGCCGCCCACTCAGTGCATCGTGGCGGCAGCAGCAGCAGTGGCGCAAAGTTCAGGGCTGTGCAGGCTCCGGCTGCAGCCCCGCCTGCACAGCTCTCCTCCTCCTCCTCCTCCACCTGCTGCCTGCCTGGCTGCTCGCTCGCTCCTTCCTCGCCGGCCCTCCCCTTCCGCCTGCCCGCAGCCCGCTCTGGCCACCGCTTTCTGCCCGTGCCCCACGCTGCTGCCCTGGCCGCAGGCTGCTTCTGAGCGCGTGCAGAGTGCCCGCCGCCTGCCTGGCCCCGTTCTGCCACCCCAGGCAAAAATCAGGACTTTTTAAAAACGCCACGGGACGCGGAACAAATTGTTCAAAAGCGGGACGTCTGGTCACCAGATAGATGATAGATAGATAGATAGATAGATAGATAGATAGATAGATAGATAGATAGATAGATAGATAGATAGAGATAGAGATAGAGATAGAGATAGAGATAGAGATAGAGATAGAGATAGAGATAGAGATAGAGATAGAGATAGAGATAGATTGATAGATTAATGAGTCTGCTAGTTAAAGCCTCTCTTAGCTTTTGTTCTCTTTTCTAGAAATCTTTTAAATAACAAAGATGAAAAGCCTGATCTAGCATAAGCCAGGTCTTATTGCAATAAAATTCCCTGGAGATGATCGAGACCTTGAGATACAGTAACATGGAACTTGGCCCATCTCTTAAGGCACGGGTCTGCAAACTTGGCAACTTTAAGACTTGTGGCCTTCAACTCCCATGGCTGGCTGAGGATTTCTGGGAGTTGAAGTCCACAAGTCTTAAAGTTGCCAAGTTTGCAGACCCCTGTCCTAAGAAATGTACAAGGAAGGGGCAACTCCCAAATGGACATGGACTATGCCTCATCTGTCCCTTCCCTTGAAGGTTCTCATTTTCGCTGGGGGGGAGAGCTGTTAATATTTAAGATGGGAATGTTCTACCTCCTGGTGCCCCCCCCCCAATTCTTGCAACCGTTCTTCATATGTGTTTATCTCCAGGCCTTTAATTGTCTTAGATGTTCTTCTTTGCACTTTTTCCATAGTCTCAACATCTTTTTTTGTAATGTGGTAGTACAAAATTGGATGCAACATTCCAGGTGTGGCTTTACGAAGGGTTTATAAACAGTACTAATACTTCACATGATTTTGATTCTATGTCTCTGTTCATGCACCCAAGGACTGTATTCACTTTTGTGGCTGCTGCCACACACTGCTGGATCATGCCCCTCTCACAGTTACTGTTTTTGAGCCAGGTTTTGCCTACTCTGTACTTGTGCCTTTAGTTTTTCTTGCCTAGGTGTAAAACCTTGCTTTTCTCCACATTAAGTTTCATGTTGTTGGATACTACCCATTGTTCAAGTCTGTCTATATCAGGGTAATGAGACAGAGTGTACAGAGTCAGTAGATACTGAACGCAGGAGTAGTGCCAGCAGCAATAGTAGTAATGGTACTACCAGAGTTTGTAGAAGTGAGAATAGTAACCGAAGCAGGAGATGAGGACATAATATAAATAGAAAGCATTGGGAATATGTTAAAGCAATTAGCTGTTCAGCTTAAATGGGAGGGGTGTCAGGGTAATGATGATTTAAAGCTGACCAGCCAAAGGCTGATACAACTGCAAAGCTGATGAAATGTAAGGCTGATACAATGAAGATGAATCAGTATTGGTATAGCCAGTTTAAGACTATTAAGGAGTCCACACAAGTCGTTACCACTTTAAGAGGTGTCTATATAAAGGAGGCAATGAGAGGGTATGTATGTATGTATGTGTATATATATATATATATATATATATATATATATATATATATATATATATATATATATATATATGTATGTTTTCTGAGGTTTTCGCGGGTGTTTGTATGTAGATCTTTGGTTGTTCGGGTTTTCTCCCGCGTAGAATTGGAAGTATCTTCACGACGTTTCGATGAAATCTCATTCATCATCTTCAGGCTGGTGCTTCGGGCTTGGTGCTTCCAGGAGCAAGCCCGAAGCACCAGCCTGAAGATGATGAATGAGATTTCATCGAAACGTCGTGAAGATACTTCCAATTCTACGCGGGAGAAAACCCGAACAACCAAAGACCTACATATATATATATATATATATATATATATATATATATATACATACATACATACATACATACATACATATATATATTGTCGAAACGTTGCAACAACTTTTCTATGCCTTATACACGGGAAAATCCCCGAAGCCAGCTATGCCAGCATATATATATATATATATATATATATATATATATATATATATATATATATATATATATATATATATATATATATATATATATATATATATATATATATATATATATATATTTGAACCCCAGTGGAGGTAGTATAGCCAGCTGATGAGAGCTAATAAGCTCGAAATAGATCTATCCTGGTCTCTTATTTATTAATCAGCCCTTAAAAAACTTAACACATATCTAAAATTCAACAGTAATCTCATGAGCTCTCTGCCCAGATGGTCTCTAGGTTGAGCCGAAAGGCAGAGAAGGATGACAGTTTGTCTCCTCCCTTAAAAACGGGGCCGAACAGGAGTTGTAAAAATATTCTCTCATATATATATATATGTATATAAACTGCTGTTAAACATCTAAGTCTCTGTGTGCTGTGTTTTGCTCCTGGGTTGTCTCCTAATAGTAGTAGTCACACTGCAAACTCTGTGACAGTCTACATCTTTTTGGATCCTGAGCTTGTCTTCTGGGATATTAATTATTCCTGCCAGCTTAGTGTCATCTGCAAATTTTATGAGTTCCCCTTCTATTCCCTCATCTAAGTCACTTTTGAAGATATTGAAGAGTACTGGCCCTAAGACGTAACCTTGTGGCACAAGATGCATTGGTCAGGATTTCAGGAATACATTTTAGAGGGCTTTCATATCCTTAGCCCTCATGACATACAGGTAGTCTTTGATTTATGATCACAATTGGGACTGTGACTTCTGTTGATAAGTGATAAGGTCATGAGTTCACCCAATTTTACAACTTTTTTTGCCACACTTGTTAAGCAAATCACATGGCTGTGAAGCAAATCCAGCTTCCTCCATTCACTTTGCTTATCAGAAGCCAGCTGGGAAAGTCCCAAAGAGTGATCATGTGACTCTGGGACACTGCAACCATTATAAGTTGTTAAGCGCCCAAATTGTGATTATGTGACCATGGGGACATTGCGAGGGTCATAAGTGTAAGGACCAGGCATCAGTAACTTTTTTCAGCACTGCCTTAACTTCAATCATTCACTAAAGAGTTGAGAACTGCCTGTACATTTAATGTGTTACTATGCTTTTTCTAGGGACATGGTGGCTCAGTGGCTATGATGCTCAGCTTGTCGATCAGAAAGGCCAGCAGTTCAGTGGTTCGAATCCCTAGTGCCGCATAATGGAATGAGCTCCCATTACTTGTCCCAGCTTCTGCCAACCTACCAGTTCGAAAAAATGTAAAAATGCAAGTAGAAAAATAGAAACCACCTTTGGTGGGAAGGTAACAGCGTTCTGTGTGCCTTTGGCATTTAGTCATGCCAGCCACATGACCATGGAAATGTCTTCGGACAGTGCTGGCTCTTTGGCTTTGAAATGGAGATGAGCACCGCTCCCTAGAGTCGGGAATGATTAGCACATATGTTCGAGGGGAACCTTTACCTTTTATTCTTCTTCTGAGAATGCAGAGTGGACCGGAAATTGGAGAAAAGAAGCAAAGGAAAATCGGTGACATTTATCTGGGAATGGTCATAACACAATGGGATTCCTCCTGTGCAGCAGAAGATAAAGACCGGCAGAGCTGCTTCTAGGGACTGCAATCTCCCCTCCCCCTCCCCCTCATCCCCCCCCCCTCCACCCCACCCCCTGTTTGGAGAGTAAATGGCTCACATCAGGCAGCGAGAAGCTCCATTGCTGATAACACATCTGGTAAGAAAATGGAGATGAGAAACTGAAAGGCTGGCAAGCTTAAAAGAAAGCATTTGGAGAAAGAAGATGTTTGCTTCAGCTGCTTGAAAGGCAGGAGATGTTTACAAAAGAAAAAGAAAACAGCCAAAGAACAGAAAAAAAAGGGAATGAACGGAACATATTTAAATGTAAATCACTCATACTATTATGAGGTAGGAGCTTTAGAGGATTTGACAGAGAGTAGGAACGGAGAGAACAGGGCTCTTGAACCTTCTCTAATGTGATTTAGTGGGTCAGAATATAGCAAGAATGCTTTATCGGGCATGTGGATGAGTTTGGCTGGCGGTTTAGGTTTCTGCATTTTCCAGGTGACTTACGGGGAGATGGAATTGAGAATGTTCAGGAAATGAGTCGGGCATCATTTCTGCATTAGTGTGATAACTATACAAACAAATCCAGATGCCCACTTTTCATCTCATGTGGGAGGCATGCCTCATTGGTTGATCACTGCATGAAAA
Organism: Rhabdophis nuchalis; assembly: GCA_039707465.1. NCBI lineage: Eukaryota > Metazoa > Chordata > Lepidosauria > Squamata > Natricidae > Rhabdophis > Rhabdophis nuchalis. Next base: position 165,231,444 of record CM077643.1, read on the forward strand.
ACAAAGATAAGCATTAGCTATAATTGCAGAGAGGTGTTTACTCTGCTACAATTAAGGGACTGCCAGTGCTTCTATTAACCTTTATGTTGCTGGTGTTTTCCTGTTGCTCCATCTGTATGTAGAGAAGTAGATGAGAGAAATATCCATGGCCTACCGCTGCATTCTTAAACACACTAACTCGTGAGTAAATCTCATCGAAGAACGGTTGCAGGAACTGGCTATGTCTAGTTTAATAAAAAAGAAGGACTAGGGGAGACATGATAGCAGTGTTCCAATATCTCAGGGGTTGCCACAAAGAAGAGGGAGTCAAACTATTCTCCAAGGCACCTGAAGGTAGAACAAGAAGCAATGGGTGGAAACTAATCAAGGAGAGAAGCAACTTAGAACTGAGGAGAAATTTCCTGACAGTTAGAACAATTAAACAGTGGAACTGCTTGCCTCCAGAAGTTGTGAATGCCCCAACACTGCAAGTCTTTAAGAAGATGTTGGATAGCCATTAGTCTGGAATGGTATAGGGCTTCCTGCCTAGGCAGGGGGTTAGACTAGATGACCTCCAAGCTCCCTTCCAACTCTGCTATTGTATTGAGTCCGGTAGAAGGACAGGTACTTTAATGAAAACAAGCATAACATTGAACAGAGGGTCCATGCAAAAGTATCTTATGATTCTCTAAAGATGTGATATAGATAATAAACAAGTTAGCTTCCCCCTCTGGTCAGAGAATATAACTGTACTAAAAAAGAATCAATTTGATGCCAAAGAAAATTGAAAGTCTACTCCACAAAATGAACCCAGTTCTGAAATCAGAAATCAGTCTCCCAAAAAAAAAACCTCAGATACTGCCCCTTGCCTCAGTCTGTATACCCTTTCCTTAATTGCCTACCTTTATTTAAAATAGATTCACATACTCATAACTAAAATCTTTGCATCTAATCCATTGCAGGATCTGAGCTGTATGTGAACATGTTCCTTTTTTCAGAGGCTGTTGAATCCCAACTCCCAGCATCACCCAGTATGGCCAGTAGGGGAGAATGATGAGACTTGTCAAATGGCAATAGCTGGAGGGCCATAGATAGATTCCCCAGTCCTGGTGTAGACTGAAATTAGCATTGCAAATACTTTCAATCATTTGAATTGCTCAGGAACATGGGAGTATTTGAACACTCATCTGGACGTACCTAATACCATATTGTGGAGTCTGCATTAGCATCCGAATCATCTTATTTATATACAGCTAGATCAAGAACATTTATACTCAAAACCAGCCATCTGGATTTACCCTTTCTCTAAAGAGCTGAAGAAACCCTGTAGATACAAGCCAAAGAAACTGTTGGACTAGAACAAATGTTTGTGGGTTCTGGCTTCATCCATGAAGTTCATCCTTGTGAATGCTGGGTGAATTCTTTTTCTGAATTCCTGACCTCATCCATGCAGTTCAGAATGGAGCTAGCCTCAAGATTTTACCCCTCCTGGAATATTATAATGGTATTCCCAGCTCATAAAATATCATACTGCATTGAAAAATCAGAATGCAGAGAGATAAAACAGAAAGATAATATATCTATCTATGCTCTTTTAAAAATGTATAATGTTATTTAAGTTTGATATATGTGTTTTAAAAGGTTAATACTGTAGCGAGATAAAATAATTTTTATGATTAAACACTTGACAAAGTGATTTTGGATACAAATTCATGGCTCTGCTCAATGCAAGCTAGGCAAGATGACTAGGATGCCCAGGCTTAATGAGTTTCCACTTTGTGTAACATCAGCCACAGCTTCTGGTGCAAACAAGAGGTTGAGACTCTAGAAAAGAAGACCAACAAAGATGTTTAGAGGACTGGAGGCTAAAACATCTGAACGCTTGCAGGAATTAGGTATGTCTAGTTTAATGAAAAGAAGGACTAGAGGTGCCCTGATAGCAGTATTCCAATATCTAAGGAACTGCCACAAAGAAGAGGGGGGGAGGGGTTGTCAACCTATTCTCCAAAGCACCAGAAGGCAGGATTTATTTTATTTATTTATTTTATTAAATTTATACCCCGCCCTTCTCCTTGTTAGGACCCAGGGCGGCGCACAGGCATTATTTAAGAACACAAAATACAATAAATATCTATTAAAATGTATTAAATTAATAAACCCGTGCTAAAACCCAATATTAAAACCCTTGCCAATTATAAATTATTTTCTTAAAAAGTCAGAAATGGGGGCTATCCTAGGCCGGCTTGTTGGAATAAATACGTCTTAAGACGTTGGCGGAAGAGGCGGAGGTCCGAGATAGTACGGAGGTCGGGGGGTAGGTCGTTCCAGAGGACCGGGCCCGCCACAGAGAAGGCCCTTCCCCTGGGTGTCGCCAACCGGCATTGCCCCGTCGACGGCACCCGAAGAAGACCCTCTCTGTGGGAGCGGATCGGACGAAGGGATATATGAGGCAGGAGACGGTCTCGTATATAGCTAGGCCCCGAGCCATGGAGCGATTTAAAGATGGTCATCAGCACCTTGAAGCGCACTCGAAAGGCCACAGGCAGCCAGTGCAGCTCGCGCAGGAGAGGTGTTACGTGGGTTTGCCTTGTGGCACCCATAATCACCCGCGCGGCCGCATTCTGTACTAACTGTAGCCTTCGAGTGCACCTCAAGGGGAGCCCCATGTAGAGAGCGTTACAGTAATCCAGCCGGGATGTCACGAGCGCTTGAGTGACTGTGCGAAGGGCTCCCCGGTCCAGTAAGGGGCGCAACTGGCGTATCAGGCGTACCTGATAGAATGCCCCTCTGGCCACGGCCGCCATATGGTCCTCCATGGACAGCCGGGAATCCAGGAGGACGCCCAAGTTGCGCGCCCTCTCCACGGGGGCCAGTTGTTCGCCCCCAATGGCCAGTGTTGGACTTATCTGGCTGAACCGGGGTGCCGGAAACCACAGCCACTCGGTCTTGGCCGGGTTGAGCTTGAGTTTGTTACTACCCATCCAGATCCGTACGGCCTCCAGACACCGGGACAGCACCTCGACGGCATCGTTGGGGTGGTTTGGGGTGGATATGTACAACTGAGTGTCATCAGCGTACAGATGGTATTCCACCCCAAAACCACGGATGATCTCACCCAGCGGCTTCATGTAGGTGTTGAACAGGAGTGGCGAGAGGACCGACCCCTGAGGAACCCCACATGTGAGGGGCCTCGGGGACGACTTCTGCCCTCCTGCCAACACCCATTGCGACCGACCAGAGAGGTAGGATGAGAACCACCGTAAAACGGTGCCTCTCAGCCCCAACCCCCCCAATCGGTGCAATAAGATACCATGGTCAATGGTATCAAAAGCCGCTGAGAGATCTAATAGGACAAGGATAGAGGAACAACCTCTATCCCGTGCCCTCCAGAGATCATCCACCAACGCGACCAATGCCGTCTCGGTACTGTGACCGGGCCGGAAGCCGGACTGGCGCAGGTCTAGATAATCAACTTCCTCCAGATGTCGGGGAAACTGTTGAGCCACCACACTCTCAACAACCTTCACTAAAAAGTGAAGGTTGGAGACGGGACGATAGTTCTCTAATAAAGCTGGGTCCAGGGATGGCTTCTTGAGGAGGGGCCTCACCACCGCCTCTTTCAAGACGGTGGGCAAGGACCCCTCACTCAGAGATGAATTCACAATACCCTGGAGCCAGCCTCGTGTCACCTCCCAGGATGCCAGTACAAGCCAGGAGGGGCACGGGTCCAATAAACATGTGGTGGCTCTAAGGTTCCTCCGCAACCTGTCCATATCCTCGGTAGTAACAAAGTCAAACTCCTCCCAAGATGTTATCTCAAGACCAGCACCGGGCACCTCGACCGGATCACTAGTGGAGGGCAGCTCATTCCGAATCTGAGTGATTTTGTCCTGCAGAAAAACTCCAAATTCCTCTGCTCGACCCTGCAGAGGGGCTTCCCGCGGCCTCAAATGCAAGAGGGAGCGGGTCACCCCAAACAGGGCGGCAGGGCGGTTTTCCGCGGACGCGATAAGGGTGGCACAATACTCACGTTTGGCCACTCTTAGCGCCACTAAATAAGTCCTAATATGGTCTCTCACTAGTGTTCGGTCAGATTCGGATCGAGAAGATCTCCACCTACTCTCTAGGCGTCTCTTACAGCGTTTCATCTCCCGAAGCTCCTCGGTAAACCAAGGAGCCTGGGTGACTCGACGCCGCATGAGAGGCCGCAAGGGCGCGACTCGGTCCAAGGCCCCCGCAGAGGGGGCCTCGACCCTGCAGTCCCGTGGCCGCACTATACCATGCGGCCACTAGATCCTCAGTCGAGCCGTGGGACAGGGACACAGGTACTGGCCCAAGCTCCCTCTGGAACCTTTCCGGGTCCATCAGGCGCCTGGGGCGGAACCAACTCGGTGTCTCCGGTTCCGCCTCCCCGCAGTGGGGTGTGACGGTTGGAAAGTCTATCCGAAGGAGAGAGTGATCTGTCCATGACAAGGGTAAGATGACTAAATCCCCTGTTCCAAGATCACTAATCCAGTGTCCAGAGACAAAAATCAGATCCAGCGTGTGTCCTCCCTCGTGCGTGGGGCCCTGAACTACTTGGGTCAGGTCCATGACCGTCATGGAAGCCATGAACTCCCGAGCTGCCTCGGATGTCTCGCCCGCCGATGGCAGGTTAAAGTCCCCCATGACCATAAGTCTGGGGGTCTCCACCGCCATCGCGGCGATCACCTCGAGTAGCTCGGGCAGGGCTGCTGTTACATAGCGGGGAGCCAGGTATACAACCAGCAAGCCCAACTGCCTCCCTAGGCCCCACTTCACGAAGAGGGACTCACAGCCGGTCGTCTGAGGCACAGTGGTCTCCTTCGGCTCCAGACTTTCCTTAACGATAACCGCCACCCCCCCACCCCTGCCTAGGGCCCTAGGTTGATGAAATGCACGGTAACCTGGTGGGCACATTTCCACGAGGGGTAGACCCCCCTTGTGGAAATAAACAATGGATGGAAACAAACAATGGATGGAAACTAATCAAGCAGAGAAGCAACTAGAAATAAGAAAAAATTTCCTGACAGTTGGAACAATTAACCAATGGAACAACTTGCCTACAGAAGATGTGGGTATTCCAATTTAAGAAGAGATTGGGCAATCATTTTTCTGGGATAATTTCAAGCAGGGGATTGGACTAGAGGACCTTCAAGGTCCCTTCCAACTCTGTTACTTTCTTATTTTGTCTTCCAGAATATGCCATTAATATGCCATTAATGAGATGGAGCCAACTTTAGTAGCTCTTAGCCATCTTTTCTGCATTAAAGAATGAGACATAAGACATTCACCATCCTCCTCCATGTGACAGGATAGTTGGAGAAGGGAAGTTCTAATTGAAACTATCTATATAAGTGTTTGTAACCTAAACATAAGAACATAAGAACATAAGAATAGCCTTGCTGGAACAGGCCACAGCCCATCCGGTCCAGCATTCTGTCTCACACAGTGGCTCACCATTTGCTTCAGGGTCTTCCCAAGCAGATGTCTTCACCTGCTTATGATTCCCTGTAAATGGCATTGAGAAATATCCTGCCTATCTCTCCAACCCGGAGGGTGTCCTTAGACATCCATCATGATAGCCATTGATACCCTTGTTGTCCATGAACTCGTCTAATCCTTTCTTAAAGGTGTCGAGGCTGACAGCTGTCACCACTTCTTCTGGTAGGGAGTTCCATAGACCAGTGATCCTCTGGGTGAAAAAGTACTTCCTCTTATTTGTTTGAGGTCTAGCTTCCAAAAGTTTCATGGAGTGCCCCCTAGTTCTAGTGTTGTGCGATAGGGAAAACAGTTTTTCCTTTTCTACTTTCTCCACATCGTGCATGATTTTATAGACTTCAATCAGGTCACCTCTCAGGCGCCGTCGTTCTAGAGTGAAGAGGCCAGCCGTTGCAGCCTCAGATGGTAAGGAAGGTGTTCCAGCCCCCTAATCATCCTGGTTGCCCTCCTCTGCACCTTTTCCATTTCCATAATATCCTTTTGAAGGTATGGTGACCAGAACTGTACACAATACTCCAGATGGGGCCTCACCATAGATTTATAAAGAGGCAAAATGACACTTGCAAAATAGTGTGAAGTGGTCCTTAAATAATTTTTAAAAATTCAGAACATTTATTTGGTTAAAGAATACAAATGGTATCTTTTGGAGGGATGGGGGAGAAACTAATCCTATAACACTCTTCTCGCCTTCCTACCACAAAATGTTCAAGAGAAATGTAGACTTCCTTTCTGATATCTTACATATTAAGAGGGCCCATAGCTAGGTATCAGAGAACACACACACACAAAGCAGAAGGTACCAGCTTCAATCCTTAGTATTTCATACTCAGAAGATCCAGAAGTGATCGATGGAAAAGGCTTGCCTAACAATCTGGAGATGTGGAGATACAGAACATTGGATAAGGTCAGTGGTGGGATTCAAATACTGTAACAACCGGTTCTCTGCCCTAATGATTTCTTCCAACAACCAGTTCACCAAACTGCTCAGAAAGTTAACAACTGGTTCTCCCGAAGTGGTGCGAACTGTCTGAATCCCACCAATGAATAAGGTTATCAAAATTGGGCTGCACACATTGGATGCCCAATAGATGGAAGAAGAGTGCTGGGATGATTTCTTATAGGCATGCAGATTTCTGCAGACCAGATCTGGCAACTCAAGCACTGGCCTGTGTAATGATCCAAATGCACAATTTGATTGTGCTTTTTTTTTTTTTAGCTGAAGGTGATTTGGATTGCATCTTACCTGTGTGAAGTTCTTTAAGGAAGCTGCATTTTTCCTTGGAATCATGCAATGGCAGCTTCTTACTTTTCTATCTATTTTTTCAAATGACCTTGAGTAAAAAAATGTATGTGAGATCCCCTTCAGATGTTGGATCATAGGCTTGGAGAAATGAAAGGGGCATTTGGACCACTGCGTCCAGCCTCTGTTCCATGCAGGAATCCAATTAAAGCATCCTTGACAGATGGCTCTCCAGCTGACTGAGCATATCCAATGAAGAGGAGCATATCACTTCTCTGAGTAATTGATTTCATTGTCAAACTGCTATTACTATTAGGACATTTTTCTTAATATGCATCTGGATCTGCTTCCCGGTAACTTAATGATTTAAGTTACTGGGAACATTATGTAACTTAGATCTATCTGTGAAGTTTTGGTGCTCTCTGAGCTTCCCCCCCCTTTTTTTTAGTGCAAAAGTTTCATTACCTGACAAGGTATCATCATCAGTGCAGATGAGTATGGGGTTTACTCCCTCTTAATATACGGTAGCTTGCCCTGCCAGTTTTGGTGGGCATGTAGTTTCCTTCTTGGTGGTTCCTTGGTTAGAAAATTATTTTCTGCCTGATTGTGTGTATAATGTTGTTTCCTGCTCCTCCGAGTGTTGGTTGGTGGAAATACTGTATGCTAGTCTCTTCGTTTCTTCCCAAGACTTTTTATTGTTTCTTTTGAATGATGTATAAATTGTGTGTGTGTGTGTGTGTGTATTAATGGCTCATTTGTCTAAATGCCAATCTTCCACTAATTTCCCTAGCATTTTTGAATTTGCCTTTGTCTAAATGCTAATAGTTTCCCAGCTGAAATTGTGGTTGAGTCTGTCCATGTGTTGTTATATGTGTCCAAGTTCAGAAAACACCAACAATTCCATATTTCAAAACTGAACTACAGATATTCCTTTCTATTAAGTCTATTCCCTGAGATGATAGTGAACAGGTCCTGGTCTTCTTCTATGGTTATCCTTTCAAATATTTCAAATATATAGCAGATCTCCCTTTAGGTCTTCACTTCCTAAAACCAAACATCCCCAGATCCTTCAATCTCTATTAGTAAAATGTAGCTTCTAATTCCCTGATCATATCATTCTTTGAAACCAGTCAAGTTTCTCTGTATTCTTTTGATAATATGATGCCGAGAATGAGATTCAACATTCAAGAAGCAGAAAGATTGCTTCTTATGCATTGGATCAATCATAGGTGATGCAGTTTAAAGTAACTTTTTTAGCAACCAAATTATATAGCTGACTCATATTGTTTGTAATTTAGTTGATTCTGTACTGATTGCTTTAGAGTCCTTAGGGGAATGGTGGCCTAGTAGTTAAGATGCTGGGCTTGTCAATCAAAGGTTGGCAGTTTGAGACTCAAGTACCATGTGATGGCGTGAGCTACCATTATTTGCTCCAGCTCCTGCCAACATAGCAGTTCAAAAGCTTGTAAACGCAAATAAATAGGTGTCACTTTGGTGGGAAAGTAAAAGCATTCTGTGCATCTCAGACATTCCGGCCATGGAATGGGACGACTTGCCACGGCCAACTCAGCACGGCCAACTTGCCACTGCCAACTCAGCGTGGGGCAATTCGCCGCAGGACAACTTGCTACCGGACAATTTAACAATTCTATTTAATTGTTTAAAACAAATTTAAAAATATTTTAATTTTTGTCATTCACATTTCATTCTGTCCCTCCTTTTGCATCCTTTCTTTATTGATTCTATACAACTATTTCTTTGATATTAGTGTAACTCTTGTTTCACAGCAAGTTGTCCTTTGGCGAGTTGAAACCCTGCTGGCCACATGATCAGGGAAGCATCTTTGGACAAAGTTGGCTGTCTGAGATAGGAAACAGAGATGAATGCCACTCTCTAGAGTTGCACAAGACCAGACAAGGGAAATCTTTTCCTCTACCTTTTAGAGCCTTAAAAAATCAGTTTCATAATAGCTGGTCTTCATTTCCATCTATCTATCATCTGCCTGTTTCCTCCCATCCCATCCTCAAAATCAAAAATTCCATACTAAAGTGTAAAATGAAAAAAAGGAACCACTCTTTCCCATTCAGTTCTCTGGTTTTTCATTTCTGCCAAAAATGCAGGATATTTCAAGGTTGAGTCAAATTATCAGCATGTTCCTTCCATATCTTGGCATTCAATTCATTTGGCCCTAGAGGTTTAAGCTCATTCAAAATAAACGTATTTTTGATAATAGATCAACAATTCAGTTTCTGCTTATCGCTCATTATTTCTACCACCAAACCTAGAGAGAAGATTTCCTTACATCCAGTGAGTCAGATGGGATGTTTCTGGCAGAGAGCAATGATCTGTAAAGGGAAATAATCAAAACATCTATACATTGCTTTTAGATATTTAAGAAGTAGTGTCTGCTATTATGAGTACATTAATCACTTTCATTCCTTGGCCTGTGTATAATTTATGAACACCTATGGACTGAACTGGATTCCCCAGAAACAGTTAGGGAAATTGCTCTTCACAGAAGCAAACTATCCCAACCTAGTAGAAAATCTCTTCCTTAAAAGGAGGGGGGAAACCCAGGAGAGTGGAAGATACCAACACCCTATGATTCTACTTTCAAGTGTACATAATGCTACTTAGGGGCAATGACAAGACATAACTCCAGCAGCGATGTAATCAAAAATTCTATTTGTAGCAGTGAATAGAGACACTGATGTGCTTCTATCCAGTGACACAATAAATCCCATCACCTCCAACTGCTTGAAAGAAAATAAACAAGGAACAAATTGCTAAGGAAAGACAATAACCCTTCCATTTTCTAATAGAACACTGGCAAATCACCAGCAATTGTTTCTGCTTTATTTGGGAGGAGCGCACTGAGTGTCTGATAAGCGAAATGTTGATTTCTCCATCCAGGTGTGTTTACTGCAAAGAAGCAGGAGTAAGAGAAACAATAAGAAGGGAAGCTCTGTGCAGTTTTAGAGACTGTGGGGGAAATGAAGTGCATTAGAGGCATGGGAACAAGGAGAATGGTAGATACCTACATAGATGGAGGGCTCCAAAGGACTGCCATGCACCTGTGATTCGAATCCAGGAGACTAGTACAGTATTGGTGGCAGGCACAACAATTCAACTATATATTTTGTGCATATAATCCCAGTAATCATTCTTCCTTTCTTATCTTTTTAAATTATTTTTAATTGCATCTTTCTTCTAAGAAGGTCAGAACAGCAGAGGTAGCTTTCCATCTCATTTTTTGGCCTCAAGAGGCGTTAAGCCTAGATTAGATAATGTGATATCAATGAGGATTAATATGTCTATGGATACTTTCCTTTGTATTCCCCAGAACCTCTATCCCACCCAAATTAACAGTTTTTTTCATTTCTTCTAGCATTATTTTCAAGATTATCTCTACATCCTTAATCAATTAAAGTAGCTACAACTCAGTGCACACCTTCCCAGAACAATGATTAATGTAAGCTGAATACAATCCTGAGAAAGCATTTAGGGGGTAGTAGGTGGGGGTAGAGCAATCACACTCAGTTATTTTTGAAATGGCTGTTGAGCTTTTTGTTTGTTGGTTTGTTTTTGGTTTATTAAATTTCACCTCAAGAGAACCATTTTATAAATAGGCAAGTTTCCCATGGCAACCATTTTGGGAATCAGCCTTTGACACTTGGTCAAAATTCCAGATGTGACCTTCAACCCCAAGATGCTGGAAAAATTACTGAGAATCTAAAGTCTGCACTGTTGAAATGGATGGGATTTGACAATGTTTAACTTTGGCTAGTCTGCCAACCTGACTTCCATTGAGGACCTGTACACTGCATGAGTCAAAAAGAGGGCCATGAAAATATTTTACCGACCCCCTGCATCCTGGACATAAATTGTTTCAATTTCTATCCTCAAAACAACACTATAGAGCACTGGACACCAAGACAGACACAAGAACAGTTTTTTCCCAAATGCCATCACTCTGCTAAACAAATAATTCCCTCACCACTGTTGAACTATTCACTAAAGCTGCATTACTATTACTGTTAGTCTTCTCAGCATTCCTATCACCCATCTCCTTCCATTTATGACTGCAGCACTGTAACTTTGTTGCTTGTATCCTTTATATTGATATTGTTTCCTCATTGCTTATTTGTATCCTATGACTATTATTAAGTGTTGTACCATATGATTCTGGACAAATGTATCTTGTCTTTTTATGTACACTGAGAGCATATGCACCAAAGACTAATTCCTTGTGTGTCCAATCACACTTGGCCCATAAAGAATTGTCTGTCTGTCTGTCTGTCTGTCTGTCTGTCTGTCTGTCTGTTTCTCTCTCTCTCTCTCCATCCATCCATCCATCCATCCATCCATCCATCCATCCATTCCATCTCTAACATTGGGATTCAACATTAAGCAAGCACAAGCAATAGAACAAAGTCAAATTAGAGTCTTGGACATCAAGAGAACTGATTTCAATAAACTCAGAGAGAGCTTGAGAAGGATTCCATGGATGAGAATCCTCAGGGGGGAAACACCCCAAGAAGCTTGGCAAACTTTGAAAAATGAGATTATAAAAGTCCAGCCTAGTACAATTCCAATGAAAAAGAAAAATAAGAGATCTCAAAAGAAACCAGCATGGCTGCACAAAGAACTCTCTGTTAAACTGAAAGATAAAAAGAATAAGTATAAAAAGTGGAAAGTGGAAGACATAGCTAAAGCAGAATATCAGCAAATGGCCCAAATCTGAAAAGATAAAGACAGGAAACTGCTTTGGAATTAATCTTGAGTGTTCTAGTGGACAATCACGTAAATATGAGTCAGCAATGTGCTGCACCTATCAAAAAAGCCAATGAAGTCATAGGCTGCATTAACAGAAGGAAAGAATCAAGATCATTTGAAGTGTTAATACCACTTTATAATGCCTTGGTAAGACCATACTTGAAATGTTGCATTGTTTTAATCACCATGATATAATAAAAAGATGTTAAGACTCTTACAGAGAAGAGTGCATGATGAGAAGAGTACAGAGAAGAGTGACAGATGATTAGGACTTAAAACATACAAAAAACAGTTGCAGGAATTGGGTATGTCTAGTTTGATGAAAAGAAGGACTAGAGGTGACATAATAGTAGCATTCCAATATCTAAGGGGCTGCCATGGGAGTGGGGTTCAACCTATTCTCCAAAGCACCCAAAGGCCAGACAAGAAGCAGTGGATGGAAACTAGTCAAAGGAGAAACCAACCTAGAACTAAGGGAAAATTTCCTAGGAGTTGGAACAATAATCAATGGAATGAGTTGCCTCCAGAAGTTGTGGATACTCCAACACTGGATGTTTTTAAGAAGAGTTTGGACAATATTTGTCTGAAATAGTATAGAATTTCCTGCTTAAGCAGGGATTGGATTAGAAGTCCTCCAAAAGTCCTTTCCAAAATAACTCTGTTATTTAGGGCAAGTTAAGAGAGTTCTCTTAATATATGCTTTCATACATAGACCTATACAAACAAAACATAGTCCATCACTCCCATAACCTAGATGATCTATTCTACTTCCTTCCTAAATTTTCTTCTACTGCCAGATTGAGGTAATACCCACTACATAGCCTGAAATTAATTGAACATGAAAAGCTCTCACTAAAAGATAAATGGTTTAATGCAACAAATTGTTTTGAAATAACACAGTTTCTGTGCTGGGATCTTGTATAACAAGTTTAAAACCCAGAGTGAAATGTTATCCCTGAGTAGTAAACCTCCAATTATGGAGGTTTAAATGGAAATCCATATAGGCTCTTCATTGTAAAAGTACTATACATTTATGAACAGCAAGATTATATTTTTATAGAAGCATTTGGAAAGAATATTTTTTTTAGCTACAGCAGTTATACTTCCTCTGGTGCTTTTCTATATGCCTAGATGAGATAAAAATAAGAACTCTATAATCATTGCCCACATTACAGTCTTAAGAAGGAAAGGAATTTACGAGTCTTCTTTGCTTTCACTTACTGAACAGATTTGAACAGGAAGGGCAAGAGGTAAGTCAAATTTACTTGACCTGGTACCCTTCAGAATGATTGGATTTCAACTTCCAGCATGCCACAACTAGCATGTAGCAAAGCCAACAATGTGACTAGGGACAGCTTAAAGACTTACAAATTTATTATTATAGAAGATTTTGTGTATCCCACCAATCTTAATTAGAAACACAAATAGGCCTCAGAAAATGGATAGATAGATAGACAGACAGACACAGGCAGACAGATGGAGATGGATGGATGGGATGTATGTATGGATGGATGATAGAATGGGTAGGTAGGCAGGCAAGAAGGCAGATGGATGATGGGTGAGTGGATAGGTGGGTGGATGGATGCACACATGCATACACTCACACACAAAAACACCCTAAATCATACATGCACTGTCACAGAAAAGGAAATGGGAAAAAGCAGCCGGAAAAGTGATAAAAGTAGTAGTAAAATAGTACAGGTAGACCTTGACTTATGACCACAATTAAGTTTCATTCTGTTAAGTGAGTTTTGCCGCATTTTCTTGGCACAGTTGTTAAGTGAATCACTGCAGTTGTTCAGTTAGTAACATGGTTATTAAATGAATCTGGCTTCCCCATTGAATCTGGCTTCCCCTTTGAATGAATCTGGATTCCCCTTTGCTTGTCAGAAGATCACAAAGGGAGATCACAGGATTCCTGAACACACAATTGCCAAACATTCAAATTTTGATCAAATAACAGTCGGAACTGTTCTAAGTGTGAAGAACAGTTGTAAGTCACTTTTTTCAATGCCATTGTAACTTTGAACAGTCACTAAGCAAACTGTTGTAAGTTGAAAACTATTTATGGTGTAGTGCAATGCAAGTCTTGTGTGGGCATGCATTAAACCAGTGTTCATTTCCACACAACTGTTTTGTTTAAGCCTGCCCATGCCCAAGTTATTACTATTAATCAATTGAGATAACCTTTCTTGTAACATTTGTGCATTCAACGTCTCTGTCAATCGGAGACCAGCCTATACTTGTATAGTCATTAAATGCACTGGCTTTCAAAAGAGCCAGGGCCTTGCATCATCAGGGCCTGGCTCATGTGGAAGAAAGCATGGCTGCACTTATGCAGAACGTACAAATGCCATCAGGAAAGCTGACATCATTAAAAAGATGTTGACATGATGAGCTTCACTGTCATTCAACAAGCAGGTGCTGGTTAACATATGGAGAGTGATTGAACAGGAAGGCCTTTGTCTCTGCTTAATCCATGAGAAATGTGGTTAAGTATTGCAATTAATTCTAGCTCAGCTGGTTCATGGCAGAATCGGTCTTTGCAATTCATTTTGTCAAGGATGGCCAGCGATGAGACTTACTTCTCACAATGACAAGGATGAGAGTTATCAGAATCCATAGATCCACACTGCCCTTCCTTCATAAAAGAGGCACTCTTCCAGGCTTTTGCATGCAAAAAGCAGGAGAAAACAAGGATTTTGTCACCCTAAATGGTTTAGATACAGGTATCCCCCTTGCAACAGAATACTTGCTGGAATTCTTGAGTTGTACCCCTAACTCCCTTTTAATAAATATTATAAATCAGGTATCTTAGAGTCTTGTTATTTGGATTAATAATTTCAAGCCCAGGCCACAATGAGGCAAGATTGTACATTAGAATGCCCTGAGTAGTTGAATTATTCACCATTACCGAATACAACTATTTCTTAATGTTAAATCTGTTTCTATTCATGCAAATGGGAGGCCAACTGGAACAATTTAAAGTATAGTGAGGATCTTGCTGCAGATGGTGGCATTATGATTGGACAAATCATGGGAAGTGCAGTCCAATTCTTTTGGAGGGATATGATCAAGAAAAATTGATCTTGCATTTCTGGACAATCTTTTAAAACCAGAAAAGTATCTATTGAAAGCAGAAGAATTGTAGGACTCAGTTAAGGATGAAAATGTGCTTGATTGGTTCAGATTATGCATCGGCCCCATCATCTACTCATTCCAAAGTTTAGATGTAAGGGTGGAGGGGAGGCATCCAAACTGTGATATTTTCACACAGGCCTTTTTGTTTTATGCCTGACAGGGGTTATGTTTTGAAAGTTCAAAATGGAGCTCAGAAAGGTGTTGTTCTAGTAAGGGCATTTTAAGGTTGGAAAGCTAAGGTAATACTATGCTACTTAAGCAACTATTTTCAAGGTTATCTGGAGTCAGATGTCATTAGCAGGTGTTCACATTCTCAAAAGCAACTCAGTAAATTTAGTCAAAATCTTAAAATCTTGGAATTCATTCTTTCCTCTCCCCACCCCATTCCAACAATATATAGAAAATCTCATAGTTTACCAAACTAAACCAAAAAGACACTAGTTTACAATTTTAGAAACAGAAAACCCAGACACATTAGTGTTTATTTTCTTTCTCCATTGCAAAAGAAGAAGAAAAAAATCAAATGTAAAAGCATTTATTTATTTATTTATTTATTTAATTTTATTTAAATTTATATCCCGTCCTTCTCCACAGAGGACCCAGGGCGGCGTACAGGAAATTTAAAAACATACAAATACAAAGATAAATATATAATTTAAAATAAATATTAAACAATCCTATCCTGTACTAAAACCAAATTTAAAATACCCAATTTAAAAACTTCCTAAAAGTCCCCATGGGAGGTTAGGCTAGGCCGGCTTGTTGGAACAAATATGTCTTTAGACATTGGCGGAAGAGACGGAGGTCGGTGATGGTGCGTAATTCAGGGGGTAGGTCATGTGAGATAACGTTCTAATGCATTTCACATTACAATTACACACATACTGTTACATATTGTGAATTGTTGCAGGAATTTTTGTGACTAAACAAAGAGAGGGGACCTGTTCAGCTTGGTAGATCTACCCATCAGAGATGTAACCATTACCAAAGTTATGTCACAGGTGAGAGAGAGACAATCTTTTTTCACAGGTACATGGGTGAAACGTTAAAATTGATTTTTTAAGCCTTAAGCTGACAACATCCATTTTGATCCTTATTTCAACAATAGAAACAGCAACAAAAATCAGTCGTTTTGTATCAGATTTCAGTGGTGAATTATAGAGGCACTGCGGGACTACATACGTGGTCCATCGGATGCCTGTGTGAAAACAGAATAGAGCAGAACAGCAATGACAACCTGAACGCATTTGTAATCAAGTCAATAAATGGTTGCAAAGCAACCTTGATTCGATTGACATAACAGACTTCTCTTATCATCAGTGTAATCCTCATAGGATAATATGACTAAACTAATCCACCATCTGGCCAGTCAAGTAGAATGGCAAGTCAAATTTGCCGTGTTTAATTCCCTCCTGACATAGTATTTTTCATTATGCAGTGCACAAAAGTGAGCAAAACCATTTCAGTGAAAGCTTGGCACCGAAAGCACTGAGTGAACTAATCAT